>CAOLHI010000372.1:0-600000 GCA_948474755.1 Ctenosaura bakeri | reverse complement strand
TTGAAAATGCTGCAGGACTGAAAAAAGCTGCATGCAACAGATCACCTGTAGTTTGACCCTCTGGTGATAAAAAAAAAAAAAAGGTGCAGTGAACATCACCAATGGTGATGGAATGGTATACAGTAGTCCCATCTTTTGCAGGCTCAGCACTCACGATTTTGATTATTTGCAGGTTATTCTATTGATTTTATTTATTTATTTTAAAAAGTCCTTACCATATTTGCCCCTGCCATGGAAAAAATATGTTCTCTCTACGAATCTCTAGATCCTCCAGTGCAGTTCTGTGGTCCATAGAAAGTGGACCATAGAGTTGCACTGGAGGACCTGAGATTCCTAGAGAGAACACTTCTCTAGACATTGCTAGGTCTTCCAGCATAACTCTAGGGCTCACTTCTGCCACAGGCTGACCATAGAATCACACTGGAGGACCTAGAGATTCCCAGTGAAATGTTCTCAGGTTATACAAAAATAGCATTCATGATTTTTATTTTTATGTTTTGATATTTTTCTACTCTTATGGGAGCCTTGGTGTCCCAACCTTCACAAAAGTGGAAGGCTCACTGTATAATGTTAGTGAGATGATGGAAGACAAAGCCATGAAGAACTTGTAAGTCAGGGAAGGATGAACCTGTAATCTTCAGGATCTTGTACTCCAACTCCTATTGGCCCTAGCCAGTGATGGCCACTGAATAGTGATGACTAAATTTGTGGTTCAGCAATATCTGGAGAAATGCAGGTTTCCCCCCTTGCTTTAAAATTAAGTGGGTGCTATATGTGAAAAGAATTGGAAGTCAGTGTAAACATTTGAGAAGAGGGACATCACATGATCTGAGAAATGAGAGGTGAACAATTTTGGCAGCAGAATTTTGGATAAAAATTACAAGAATGAAGTGAAAAAGGGAAGGGTAAAGCAAAACAAACCTTAACATTATATTGTCTGTGAAGGAATATCGTTGGCTCTCTCCGAAATCAAGATACACAATCCCTAGAGCCAGCCAAATTATTCTGCCATGGAGGAAAGAATATAAGCCCCCCCCTCTCTCTCTCTATCTTTAAGAGTAAAAAGGCAGCAATAATAAATTTCTAACTTTCTGTTGACTGTTTATGACACCCAATGGCTTAAACACTGTTGTCAGTTCCAACTGGAGGAGAGCCAGTGAATCAGTTGGATGTACCTGTGTGTTAACTCACCATTCAGTAGTTGATTCAATGGATCTGCTTTGGCTGGGAATAACCAACAGGATTCCAAGCAATATCTGCTCCTGGAAGTGGCTGCCTCACTCATTCTAATGGTAGGGCTGTGGCTTGAGATCAAGTATGAGTTTCAGGTTAAGGGATGGAAAGAAAAGAGTTTGATTATTTTTCCCAGTGTTGGTCAGTAAAGAACAACATGAATTTGGGAAACAGAAAGAATAAAATGAATACATGTTCTAGACCTTCATAATCTTTGTAGTCCCAAATCAAGGAAAGGACTAGTTAGTCTTTCTTCCATCTTTCTTCCCTTTGTAACATCCTGAGGTGTGGGGCTCAGAGTCATTGCCCTCCACTTTCATCTCCCCACTTCCAACACACCCTGAAATATCAGTTACCAGAGGAAGTATTAACTCCTGAGCAGAGCTTATAACTTCTTTGGATTACAACTCTCAGAACCTCCAGCAACCATACCAGTTGGATGATTCTGGGAGTTGTGGCACAAGAAGACTTTTTCCAAGCTCCAGTTGTAAAGGGAAGGGTTTAGAAGGAGGTGGTGGTGCTGGCAGATGTCCTGTTCCAATCTCTGTAGAAACTCTTCTTCTCTTTTCCCACCACAACAGGTCAGCTTTAAACGAAACACATGGTAGTCAAGACTGGTGAGTAGGAACCCAATATGGACTGAAGGATGGAGCTGGTGGTGGGGAGAGGGGTTGACAGAAGGTATTTAGTCTGCTGTGGGTGCTGCCAGCCTGTGGAATAGGCAGAATGGTGTGGGTTTTTTCTCTTATTGCTAGAGACTGTGGAATTGATTTTTTTTATTGAGAATAGGTTTATTTCAGGTATATCAAGTATATTATATTCCAGTATTAATGCAAATTTAAGGAAAGCTGCTGGTTGTCCAAAATTATCCTTAACTCTGGCTTTTGAACCAGTTTGTATACTCTAGCACTCTCCTTAAATATCACACAAACCAACCACATTTAGCTAGAATAATGTATCTACACAGCCTGTGGATTTTCTAATGCCTGGTCTCAAGAGATCTAAGTCAACTATCTTGCTCCAATGCTCCCTTTTCTGCTTGGGATGTGACCTACTTCAATCAGCCTCAGTTTTTCTTTTTGAAATATGTATTAGCATATGCCTTTGGGGCAAAAAGCTAGGGGAAAAAATCTTTGACTTCAAGATCTAAGAACAAGCCTTTACCTAGTGACAGTTGTATGTGGAACATGAGCTAATTGTGCATGTTCCCTGGAATTGATTTTAAGGTGGAAAGGGGACCTCAAGGCTGGCAAGCAAATTTACGGTGAATTTTGCGTACTTGTATGTTTGTTTTTACAAACCGTAAGCAAAACAGTTAAAAACACAGAATACATGGACAACCAGAAAGATAGCACCAACTAAAGCAGTTTACAATGTGAATATGGTGAAATGGTAACAAAATAGTACAGGAAGTATTATGAAAATATGTGATGCATAAAGTTAATATATCAAGGAATTGGGAGAATGCACATTACTAAGCAAAGGCAAAGATGACTATAAACGAGGACACTTCTGATTAGTAATTCTTCAGTGGCTCAACTACACAGGAGTCTTGGTGCTCCCTATTATTGGGGCCTAATTACTGTACAGTCAGCCCTCCACATTTAAGGTTTCACTTTTGCAGATTTGATTATTCACGGATTATTTGCTGTCACCTCTGTTGCCTCCCTGTGCCATTTTTAATAGAGACTGCAACCATTGCGAGACTGAGGCTTGTAAGACTCTCTTAAAAATGGTGTGGGGCAGCAGTGGAGGTGGCAGTAAGCCCCACCAGCCAGCCACTTCTGCCTTGTGAAGGAACCCCGATGCCTCAGAGGAATCCAGAGTGGGTTGAATATGATGATCATACTTTTATTGTGTGCTAAATATGGTTTGGAAGGGCCTAGTGTTATTCATGGTTTTTTCACTTTCATGGGGGTCCTGTGTCCCTAACCCTAGCGAATGTGGAGGGCTTACTGTGTATGCTCATATATACATCTAAAAATTTTAGTCAAAAAATTGACCCAAAAAACCTGGTTTGAATTATCTACGGGTCAGTGTAAGTACTGTACATTAACTTTATCAAAAAAAGGAACCATCCCCTTCTCTGATCAGAGTGGCAAAAGATGAGAGCTTAGTCTGCCCTTGGAGAACATAAAAGAAGCACCAACCCTCTCTGCTCTGCTGTGGTGCCACTTCTGGCTTATTTGAATGCCCAGGTGGGAAAATGGCACTTCCTCTCAAAGGAGTGCCAAGAGAGTAAAGGGGATTGGTGCTTGGGTTCTCCCTGGATGGACTAAACTCTCGCCTTTCGTCACTCTACACAGAGAAGGGGATGGTTCCCTTTTTGTTAAGAGTTAATACCATACCTTAACTTTTATAAAAAAAGAAAGAAAGAAAAGGAACTGTCCTCTTTCCTGAGTGGAATGGTATAAGGCCTTTTTGAATGCCTGGTTGGGAAAATAGTGGTGGCAGTGGCCAGGGGTGGTGCTTTCCTCTGTCCATGGAATGACTCTTGACTTATCCACGGGTCATACCAAAGTGCATAACTTTGGCCCCAAAGCCTGCCCTCAAGTTATACATGAGGTCAACTTATACATAAATATATACAGCAGTTCAGGGGGATGATCAACCCCTGCCCTTCCTATCCTACTGTAGTTCCATGTTTAATGCTTAGGATTAGAGGAGTTTGTGAAGTGATTGTCTGTGAATGTTACAAAGGAATGTGGCAGCATTTCATTTATTCTCCTGCAGCAGGTATGTGAGAACTTGAGGCATTCCAGGAGTTGTTGAATGGTTGTTCTCTTCCTTCCTCACCATTGGCTGTATCAGCTAAGATCTGATAGCCATTTCAGTTCAACAACATCTGGAGGACCACACATCCTGCACCCATCCTAAAGACTGGTTTCTCTCAGCTTTGGGAGAGTGGTGGACTTTGATTTTCAGAACCCTTTTGTGTTTCTGAGGGAGCAAATTTGTGATGCCCTTGCATGCTTGTTATAGTCTTTGTAATGTCAGTGGTAGTAAGTAACATACGGAAATAGCAGAAGTATGAGATGGATATCTGCTCTGAGAAGCTGAAATTTTAGATTTGGGGGAGAGGAAATGGTGATAAAGGACTATTAAAAGCAAAAGAAGTTATTCATACTTAGGCTTCATTTCAATTAGAGATGGTGCCTAAAGGGTTAGCCAAAGGGTTCATGGAAGAGGTGGCTTTTGAGGAAGAGCTAGAAAAACAGAAGTGAACTTATCTTTATTTATTGCTCCAGTGTATATTCCATCTTTCTGTATACAGCATGCAGCCACAAATATAAAGAATTATTGTTGCCATATTGAGAAGAATTCCAGGCAAAGTGGTCAGAAAGGGGCAAGTAGATTGAGTTGTTTTCAAAGAGCAGGAGACTCTTGAAAGTACAAGTCAGTAGAGTTTGAGAAACAGGAGCAGAGCTGTACAAAGGCAAAAAGGTAACACTGTTTCTCTGTTTCTCTCTTTGCTTCTTGTTTCTCTCCCTCTCCCCACCCCCATTTCTTTTTGTGTAGTCCTGCAGAAAGCAAAGTGGCCTTGCAGTACATGACACCAGTCATCCTTCTGCTTTTTGCTTTGGCGCTTTATCTACATGCTCAACAGGTGGAGTCGACAGCCCGTCTAGACTTCCTCTGGAAACAACAGGTAGTTGAGAGTGGGTGAGGAAGAGTAAGGTTTTTGGTAGAAACAGGGCTTGGATCAGTTTGGGGCTTTATGCTATCGGTGCATCTCCAAGAGATATGGAAGTCTGCTGTGCCTTCTGCTCATTCACCAGGCTCTCAGTCCAAGAGAACCTTAGGTCATTGGTTAAAAGGCAGACTGCAGCTTCCCGGAGAGACTAGTCTCCATCAGGTAGCTACCCGTTGTCACACGAGCTCTGGGGGATGTAGCAGTAGGCCTCTCCAGGGTGACAGGCATTGGCTGTCTTAGAGGCAGGAGCTCTGGAGAAATCTAGTTTAATCTATGAAAATTAAACCTTATCAAGATGAAGGAGAAGATGAATCCCTCTAACCTTCACAAAATGTAATCAGTTATGATACTGAGGAATTGCCAGAAGCAATGCAAAAGGCATATACTTAATATTAAAGAATTCTGAGCCTAGGAATCAGTTCTGAATACCAGGAAAGAACAGAACTGAGTCTTTCTGTACAAAAATCCATTTCATAGTACCCAACTTTTCTTGATTTCATTAATAAAATTTAGGGGGTGGGGCTGTTACTGTTTCTAAACAATTTTGCCAGACGTCCCTGTCGATCTACTACATATCATTCAGAGATCTACAAGTTGATGGAGATTTACCTTCTGCCTACCCCTGGTATAACTGAAAATGTTTCTCTCTCTCTTGTCACACACTTTCCCAGGCTACAGGTGAGAAAGAGGAGATGGAACAATTGCAGGCCTATAATAGGAGGCTGCTGCACAACATCTTGCCAAAAGATGTGGCTGCCCATTTCCTGGCCCGTGAGCGTCTCAATGATGAGCTGTACCACCAGTCCTGTGAGTGCGTGGCTGTCATGTTTGCCTCAATCAGCAACTTTTCCGAGTTCTACGTGGAGTTGGAAGCCAACAATGAGGGTGTTGAATGTCTGCGGCTGCTCAATGAGATCATTGCCGACTTTGATGAGGTGACTGCGTGCCTTTGTCATATTGTTTGAAAGCAGGAGGCACCATAAGACTAGTAGAGGCAAAGAGATAAGGAAATGTTTTTCTCACTCTTAGAATAGCTCTGGAGGACAAAAAAGGAAGGAACATTTCAATAATATAGTTTTTTTCCCCGTTCCTAACAACTCCTGCACCAACAAACACTAAAACTGGTTTCTTTGGATGGATCTGGATGGTGCTTTCCTCCTTTTGTTGATTTTTTTTTTTTTTTTTTTGAGTCACTGATTGAATCCAAGTTAACTGAGAGGGTTCAGCAGTCAGTGGCCTCAGCAGTGAGTGTATATGGGAAAAGGTATAAATCTAACTTATTCAGTAAACATACTGCCACTTGTCAGATGCTTTCAGATAACTCGGTTTGTGCTGTGTATTTACTAAATAAGATACTGGTGTTTTTGAGGGGGATGGGTGAGTAGGCTGGTTTTCCCAATCTGACTTTTGCTTCCAGTGGGAATTATATTGCTCTGCCTGTCCCTCCACAAGGTTGGTATTGGAAGATGATGAACATATGTTGTATTCCCCCAGCTATTGGAAGTGCTTAATGCACTTGGTTCTTAGGTAGCAAGATGTCTAAAGATCTTTTGGGGGCTGGTTTTTGCAGAGTGAATTCTAGTACTCCCTTTTTTCCTTTTAAAGGAAGGCTCAGCTCAGTTGTGCAGTGGGGAGAAAGAGATCAAGCATATAAATGCAGAGGAATATCTTTTTCCTGCAGGATACCAGCACCATAGGATTGTATATGCCAGTAATAAAGGCCTGTTTAGGTGTGACTTGGTGGAACTGACCAAGCACACTGTTGTAGCCAGGGTTGGCTTTTCGAACCATTGCTGTGGAGGTGATAGATCTACTCTCAGTTTCACAACTACTACTTCTGCAACTGCTCCATATTATATAGGAGGCTCTCCTGATACAAAACCTCTGTCAGGAGTAAAGAACAGTATCAGGAGGGCTCCTGTACAGTTTGGTGCAGGAGAGGTATAGTACCGCCCCATACAGTAATGGATTTACTAGCTGCCCCTGATTGTAACAATAATAGCAATACTAATAAATACTTGTGTGTTTGTATATGTGTGTATGTGTGTTGTGCTGTTGCATGTAAGATATTGTCTAGCTAGCTAGTATCTGGAGTGCTCCATGTAACAGAAGACAGCAAATCCATTTGAAATATATTCTATAATTTGAATAGGATATGTGGAAGGACTGGGTATTATTCCATTTATAACCTTGCCTCCTTCCCCAAAGCACTCCGGAGGTTTGTATCTCATTTTTAAGCAATGTTGTATTGAGGGAATTTACAGGGCCAGCTTTCAAGCAGAACATTTACATGTCTCTTCAGATTGTTCTCTTGGATGGAGATGTACTAAGCTTTCTCCAGGCTGGGGGCTCTCCAGATTTTTTGACTTCAGGTCCTATCATCCCCAACTGCTTGTTGGCACTAATGGAAGTTGTAGTCCAGAACATTAGAAGACCCCACACTGGGGAAAGCTGCAAATAGATTGCCTAAATTTAGACCTGTGGGAGGGGTTAAACAAGACTAGCAATCTGCAGATATTTTTTAAAGATAATGAGAGAAAAAGGAAAATCAGGAATAATATTAAAATCAAAGATTACAGAGGGTCCCTAAGACAGGGTAATTTACTTGGCGTAATGGTTTAAGTTTTGAACTGTGATTCTGGAGACCAGAGTTCAAATCCCTGCTTGGCCACGAAAACCCAGTGGGTTATCTTGGGCAAGTCACACTCTCTCAGCCTCAGGGGAAGGCAAACCCCCTCTGAACCATCTTGCCAAGAAAAGCCCATGAAAGATTAGGCGTAGGGTTGCCGTGATTGGGAACTGACTTGATGGTACACAGCAGCAGCACCACCAACAACAACCCTGAGGCAGGCCTGACAGCTTACTTTCCTCCCAGTTTTGCAGCTGAGATGGACATGGGAACCATTGAATTGAATTTTCTATCTCTGCTGACAGTTTTTGTTCCCACCGCCTATGCCTCCAGGCTTTTTTTTTTTAATTAAACAGCTGCACAAATATGTGCCCATTTATTAATCCTCACATTATTTAAAGGTCCCTTTAAAAAGAAAATCCTGCAAAGCGTTTCTAGAGTTTTTTTGGGGGGGTGACAGTGCTGGTTCTTGGTAAGAAGGGGAGGGGAGTCTAATGAAGGGTGCACAGAGACAAGCTTGGACTTCAGTCTACCAAATCTAGCATTTCCCTCCCTGTCCCCAAGGCCTGACTCTGGGGGTGGGGTGGGTGAGGTTGAGAGGAGAGAGAAAAAGTGTATTTTCAAGGGGCTACAATGGGGGTACTTCTGAAGCAGCCTCTTCTCATAGAATCATAGAATCATGGAATCAGAGAAATGGAAGAGACTACAGAGGCCATCCAGTCCAACCCCCTGCCATGCAGGAACACCCTCAAAGCACTCCTGACAGATGGCCATCCAACCTCTGCTAAAAAAAACCTCCAAAGAAGAAGACTCCACTACACTCCGAGGCAGCAGATTCCACTGCCAGACAGCCCTGACTGTCAGGAAGTTCTTCCTGAGGTTCAGGTGGAATCTCCTTTCCTGCAGCTTGAATCCATTGCTCCTTGTCCTGGTCTCTGGAGCAGCAGAAAACAAGCCCTCTCCCTCCTCTACATGGCATCCCTTCAAATATTTAAACATGGCTATCATGTCCCCTCTTAACCTTCTCTTCTGCAGACTAAACATACCTAGCTCTCTAAATCTGTCCTCATAGGGCATGGCTTCCAGGCCCCTCACCATTTTGGTTGCCCTCCTCTGGACTTGCTCCAGCTTGAATTGTCTTGAATGTCCTTCTTGAACTGGGGTGCCCAGAACTGGACACAGTATTCAAGATAAGGTCTAACCAAAGCAGAGTAGAGTGGTACCAGTACCTCCCTCGATCTAGACACCATACTCCTATTGATGCAACCAAGAATTGCATTGACTTTCTTGGCTGCCGCATCACACTGCTGACTCATGTTCAGCTTGTGGTCTATTAAGACTCCTAGATCCCTTTCACACTTACTGTTATCCAGCCATGTGTTCCCCATCCTATATTTCTGTTTCCATTTTTTCTACCTAATGTTTTCTCTCTGAAAACATTAACTATGTTTTCTTTCAAAGAGAAGTTTCTGTAGCAGGCCTCTAGTAAAAGGCCTGCAGTGAAAAAAATGGTTGCCCCTATCTATTGGGTTAAGGTGCAGGCCAGAACTTGTTAAAAGTTCCTTTTTGGAGGCTACAATTCCCAGAATGCTGGGAGTTGTAATCCAGCAGGGGACTGTTCCTAGCTCTGGGACCATCCAGTGCAGAAACTCTGTGTGAGGGGAACCTGCTGTAGTTTTTAACATGGTTGAACAACTTACTTAGGGTCCCAGTGCCCTAGGAGAGCCCATTGGTGCTTGGGCTTCACCCTTGTGTTCTTCTCTGCTCATTGGCTCAAATTTACTAAGGAGCAGGCGACTAGGAAACCAGTGTTTTGATGCTTCCACACAGGATCCCTCTAAGACATAGAGCAGCAAACAGCACCCTGCACATCTCAAAATTGTTATTACCAAAAGACAGACAAAATATTCTGGCACAAGATAAAATTCCAGAAGCACTGTTCTCCATTACTGGCAGTACAAATACTAGAACAATAAATTAAATACAGTAGCTGGGAATTGGATAACAGTCACTGCTGTTCAGGGTTATTTAAAAAAGAAACAGTGATGCAAAGAAATCCCGTATGCAAACAATTTTGGCATTAATCAAAGCAGATGTTTCCTTTTGCCCATAGATCATTAGCGATGAGCCTTTCAAACAGCTGGAGAAGATCAAGACGATCGGCAGCACTTATATGGCCGCTTCAGGACTGAATGACAGCACCTATGACCGTGAAGGGCGTTCCCATATCACGGCGCTGGCTGACTATGCCATGCGACTCATGGAACAGATGAAATACATCAATGAGCACTCTTTCAATAATTTCCAAATGAAAATTGGTCAGTGGACTCTGGGGGCAGGGGCTAACTGGGTGGGTGGGAGTCTCATATAACCATTTTAAGGAGAGAGGATAAGTGATCTCAAGATTGATTGACTAGGACAATTTTCTCTCCCCGCCCCCCATACCCTGGTGTATTTTATTTTTTCCTGCCATAGGGCTAAACATTGGGCCAGTGGTGGCTGGGGTGATTGGAGCCAGAAAACCGCAGTATGACATCTGGGGTAACACTGTGAATGTCTCTAGCCGTATGGACAGCACAGGTGTCCCTGACCGCATTCAGGTAAGAACAGCTGTGGTGTGATCTGTTTTGGCCATGCTTAAGGTTGCTGGTATCTAGCAACTTCACGGAGGCATGGTTCTATGAATAGTTGCGTCCCCAGGAAGGGATGAAATAGACCAAAAAGACTCAATATCAACTCATATCCATACCTTTTGCCCAAACACCTCAGAAAATCAGAGTTTGGAAATTTCTTGTATACTTTTAAAATCTTTTCCAACTTACAGCAACCTTAAGACTTCCCTGTCCTGGGGTTTTCTCAGCAACATGCGTTCATAGGAAGTTTGCCCTTGCCTCCCTCTGATTCTGAGGGAGTGTGTGACTTGCCCAAGGTCACCTAGTCGGCTATCATGCCTGAGTGGGGATTTGAACTGTGGTCTCCCGAAGTTCTAGTCCAGTACTCAAACCACTACGCTACGATGGCTTTCCACACCAATTTGCTTGTTTAAAATAATTTTTTTTCTGTTATTCCTTGTAGTGTTTAAAAAGTAATCCTTTATTACTCGTTTGGGTTGAGTTTTCTTATACCATCTGAGAATGGCATTAAAAAATGGGGAAAATCTGTCACAATGCCTCAAAACACATTAAAATGCTCTCCAAAAGAACTCTAAGGGTAACTGGAGAATGTTATTGTTAAACTAAAATTATAACTTGAACTTCCTTCCCCACCCCACACCCTGCCTTACTTTGCCTTTAATATGTAATTTGGTTGCCCCAGAAATGGTTAGAGGCAGTTATGTGTAACAAGTTATTTGCAACTTGTTCTGGGGAGAATAAATACATTTTTACCTGAAAAGATGACAGTGTTGCTGCCAGGCATGCATTCTGAGAAGTGTATTTTGTAAGCGTGGGGCTACCACGGAAGAGGCTGTTTCTAAAACTGCCAGCCAAGCTTCTAGGGTCTGGAGTGACATACAGAGGAGAACATCTGCAGCTTGGACTTGCTTTTGCTAATTCTTCTGCCCCCCTCTTTCTTGTGAGTTAGTGGGGGCATATTTAAATATAAGCCCAGGTGGAGGAGCAGTCCTCCTTACTTCCACTGTGATGGTCCTCTGGTGCCAGATTTTCCTGATAATTATTTTGGGAGGAGCATTTGAGGGTGGAGGAGAGTAGGAGAGGTTACCCATGTTTGGAAGAACCTGCAACAAAAGGGAGGGGTAATTTATGCTATTATTCTTTATTTGTTGTGAGTTGCCTTGGAGACAGTACGGGTGTCTGGATTCATATTGTGTTTCAACTAAATATATAATGGAGAATTACATCACTAGGGCTCCCTCTCTTGACCACTTTAACAGAGTTATGGTGCATTAGGAATATAAGAACTCCCTTACCAGGTCAGGCTAGGCATCCAACTCATCTGGCATCTTGTTTCCAGCTCAGCCCACAAGATGTTGCTGATAAATCCACACCTACCACATAGTGACAATCTCTGTCTGGAAAAAGATTGCATCTGAACGTGAAGGTTCCATTTACCTGGTATGACTAATGGCCATAGATAAGAACTATCCTCCATGAATCTGTCCTGTTTCCTAAAGCCATCCGACATAGTGGTTGTCACTGCATCCTGTGTTGTACCAGGGCAGCCTTACCAACTTGTCATCATTCATATGTATTGGACTGAAAGTCCTGTTATTTCCATTGCACCCAGTATGTGGAGGGCTGTACTAGGGGCTGTCAGTGGGATGAAATAGTTTTAAGAGTGTTAGGAAATCTAGGCTCAAGACCCCATAAAACTCAGCGGGTGGCCTTGAGCCAGTCAGTCTGTCTTAGCTAGACCTACTTCACAAGGTGGTTCTTGGGTAGTTAAATGTGAGGAGGATGAGGAGCACCATGGACTCCATCTTGAGCCTACTGAAAGAAAAGTGGGGTTAAGATATAATGAATGAATGAATGAATGAATGAATGAATGAATGAATGAATGAATGAATGAATGAATGAAAATGAAATGCTAAGGGCATTTTCTGCCTGAGTTTTAGGCATTCCTTTTGACTATAACTACAATCTCTGACTGTCTTCCTTTTTTTCTAGGTGACAACTGACCTCTATCAGGTATTGGCAGCCAAAGGTTATCAGCTGGAGTGTCGTGGGGTCATCAAAGTCAAAGGCAAAGGCGAGATGACCACCTATTTCTTGAATGGTGGCCCCACTAGTTAGCAAGAGCCTTTACTACCAAGGGACCTATTAAGCTGGGCTTAGGCAGTGTGGGGTTGATTGGTTTGTTCTCTCTCTCTCTCTCTCCAGCCCCCCATGCACCCACCCACACTCCCTCCCTTGCTTCTCTCTCTCTTTCTCTCTCTGTTTGCTCTGGATTGCAGACACACCCTCTGAAAATCAGCAGGGGGGAGAGAAAAAACCCTGCAACCACCAAAATAGGTTTCCTCTGTGGTGTTGGAGGAAGAGGAGCTGTCGGGGTCACTTTACACCCCAAGAGACTTATTTTTTATTTATTGGGAGCAAAAGCCTACCTTGGAGCATCCCCTTTGGGGCCCTGCGTGGGCACTGTTTGGAAGTAAGGGAAAGAAATTCATTGTTGCAGACCTTCTGCTTCTCCTGGGATGACCTGAAGAAACTGGCAAGGGGAAACTGCAGTGGGACTTTTAGATCCTTTCTGTTCATATTTGTGGATCCAGGAAGCTGAAGTTCGGTTTTATTGTTTGTATTACGGGGCAGGAAGGATTGTATTCTTTTCCTATTCCCCTGACCAACATTGCCTGGATGCCTTTGCCCTTCTAGGTGCCCTTTGCCAAGACTTTCAGAAAGAGAAGCAGCACTGTTCTAGTGGGGCGGTGGCTTGCCCTCACCCAACACATTTTGATTGTGGCATCCCTCCTCTCAGCAGAAGCCACTCTTTCTCTGTTTCTCTCTTACACACATGTGCACATTCAACTGTGATGTTTGGGAATGTGCCTCTTCTTTTGTGGCAAAGGGTTGTCGTTTGGGGTACAGTTCTCATTTGCCAAATTATTTTGTCTGTTGGAATTTAAGGGGCTGTGGTCATGAGCACTGGAAGGGTACCCCAAGAAAAAGGAGCCTGTGGGTGCCATTGGTGGTCTTGATGCCAAAGAGTAGGCAAGGAGTGGACTTTGTTCTCTCCACTTCTCCTGCCATTTCTTTTCCCATAATGCAGAGTTTGCAAAAGTTACCTCTTTGGACTACAGCTCCCCAGATCCCCTAGCCAGCTTGCTTGGGGATTTGTAGTCTTAAAAAGTAACATTCTCATGCTCCCCATAGTAGCTAGCAAAAGAGTTGTCCCTACCCCATGGAGATGCAACCTGCCTTAGTTCCCTGACTTTAGGAGAGTGTAGTTTTATTTGTATCCCTCTTTTTCCACCTTCCTGTAGAAAGGTGTTTCTTTCTGGTCATTGGAGCCTAACAGGAAGAGAATTTGCAGTTTTTTTCACAGGGGTACTCTCCTGACACTGGAAGCTGGAGCAAGCTCCTTCCTTTCAGCATGCCCTCATGGTCCTTTTGTTACTATATGCCAAGTCTCTTTCCTGTGCCTGGAAGATTTTTCTTATGGTTCTTCACCTCAAATGGTTTGCCCTTTTGGACTTGATTTTTTTCTGGTGGTGGGAGGAGTTGGGGGTCAGAAAGGGGAATCCTCCATTTTTAAAATACATGTTTAAAAACACCATTGGTCCAGAACAGCTCTTGTACTTTTCCTCTTTTTTACTACCCTTCCATTATCAGTTGGGATGCTTGTACCAGGTATGAACCAGGGGCAAGCTGGGGCCTGGCTACACTTGAAAACGCATGCTATGGATGTTATAAACTGCTTAAGGGAAGGGTGTGTGTGTATGTTAGTAAAACAGAATTTGGAAAAATTACTTTTTAGGACCACTGCTCTCACAGTCCCTCAGCTGATGATGCCAGTGGCTTGGAGCAGCTGAGAAGTGCAGTCCAGAAAAACATTTTTTCCCCCAAGGGGAAAGTGGATAAAGCACAAATCAGCAAAGCAAGACCAATGCGTTAATTGTCAGATACAAGTTAGAAAGAATTTGGCATTGTGAGTTCAAGAGGAGGAGAGTGGTGTACTCATTTTTAAATGTTTAAAAATATTCTTAGCAGGTGAGGAGGTTTGGTTTCTATCTAAGTACTACTCATCCTTCTGAGGCTTTGCCTTTATATGTTGAAAGAGTTCTGACGCTTGAGTGACAAAAGACTGTGTGTACAAAGTACACCGGAAGAGTTTGTGTGTGGGGAAGGGCGGCTGCATATAGACATTGGGCTTGGGCAGATCTTACAGAGACAAGTTCACTGTCCAGAGCCTCCAGCCCATGGCTGTATTGAGGCTTCATGTTACACAGAGAGAAGTGGATTCCGTTTTGAAGATGCTCCATCCACCAGTGACTGCCTTAGCTTCTTTTACAGGCAGGGAGACACCTGAGATAGCAAAGATTTGCAACCCATTTAGGTACTGTGAGTATCTTTTTCTTCCTTTTCTAGGGGGAATGTCATTGTAATGGCTGCAGTGAATTTTTTTCCTCCTCTGATAGGAACACCTTTGGCCCTTTTTCACTTAATCTTGTTTCAGGAAGTCATTATCTTCCTAGGAGCAGTGGACTGAATTTGATTGCAAGCATTAGTGGATGTGTCCCATTAACAGCTTTTAGGTCTTATCAGCAATGAATTTTAATTTTATCAAAATTGCAACACTCTCTTTCCCTCCCTTCTTCCCTTGCTCCCCACTCTGCCCCCTGCATGCCAAGTGGGAATCCCAGAACTAAAAGCAGAGTTTCCTTGAAAAAAGGAAAAGTGGCACCCAGTGGGAAACATCCAAGTCATGGGAAGCAAGATAGGTATTTGTCAGGTCTCTGTTCCTCTTAAAGCAGATTAAATGAAGGGAAAAACCAAGTGTTTTTAATGCAAAAAAATCCAGATGAAGTTACTTTAAAAAAAAAAAAGCAAGTTGGGGAAACATTTTTTTTATTTTCTTGATGGTTAAGAAAGCTATTTTATTGCTTTAAATGTTTTAAAAGAAAAGTTTGCATTTTTTTTAATGGGCAGCAACTGCCCCTGGTGCATAACCTGTGCATTATTGATGCCCACGCTGGTAGGCAGTGGGGGAGGAGAAGAGTGATTGGAAGAGCACCAACCAATCCAAATTTCCCCACTCCCACTACAGCTAGGGCTAAAATGGCTCAGTTGTATTCCTTGGGGGAGGCGTGTGAGTGGAGTGGGCAATATGGCACTTATTTGGTACTCTTTTTTTTCTTGTGTGTGTGTACATATATATATATATATATAAATATATATAAATTATATATTAAAGATCACTTTCTATTACATTGTTGATTTTTTTTTCTTCTGTGGTAAAAACAATATATCTGAGCACTTTACTGGTCTATCCAGGCCCTATGGAAACATGCCCATGACAACTGTATGATTTACTGTTAGTACAATTAGGAAACCATAGGCTATATGCTTATCTGGAAGTCAGCATCATTGAACACAGGGGTTAACTGCTAAGTGAACACATGTAGGCTTTCACGGTGGTAGGATTAATTGTACAGTTTTAAGATTGATTTTAAATCTGCATGCATTTCTGTTATCAGTGAAACCATACTTTCAAAGGGAAAAGATATCTTCAGATTATGCATCTACATGTGATGGCAGGCTTTCCTTAGAAGAGGCATTCCTTCTTTGGGGACAGGGGAATCAGAGACTGAGGGATGGGGAGAAACACAGATTCTAAGGTAGTTCAGACGTATCTGCCCTTACCCAACCTGACATCTTCCAGATGTGTTGTACTGCAACTCCCATAATCCACAGTCAGTATAAGAACTGTAGTCCAACACACTGGGCAGGCAGAAATTGGGAAACACTCTGTAAAGATCTTGAACCTGACTAAAAAAAAAGGACAATACTGACAGGGGCTACATTCTTAGATGCTTAAAATATTTCATAATGTTTAATCAAGGATTTGGTTTCATTGTAACACCACAGCCCTAACAGTTAACTGTACACTTGTATGCCTGTCCACCCTGTTGTATTTGCCATCCAACTTAAAAAGCATGAATGGGATGACAATTTCAGCAATCCATTATTATAGGCTATGCTGGCTAGACCCAATAGGAATTATAGGCCAAAAACAAACTGAAGGCCCCCTGGCATCCACCTTTGCTCTAAAATGCAGCCATTCTCCCCAGGTCTCCCATCTGAAGACAGAGAACCTTGAGTTACTCACTAGTTTTGATTTGTTTGTTCTTTTCCAAGCAAGGAGAACCTGAAAAGCATGCTTCTGGAGGAGAGGTGGGCCACTGTGGCCCTCTACATTTTGAGATTGCAGTTCCCATAATTCCTTGTCATTGGTGAGGTTGTCTAGGGCAGATGGCAGTTGTAAGCCAACAACATCTGGAAGGTTACTGTTGCTAGCTCATTTTCTAAAGCTTCCATCAAAATGAGTTGTTCCTTTTCTTTCTGAGACTCATTCCTGGGTAAATTGAGTCCCATGCCAGTCTGCTGCTTTTGGTCCTCCTAGAATCGACTTCCCTCTCTTTCACAAAAGTGCAGGAATGCTATAGTTGACCATTCTGTCACAAAATCACTCTCCCCCCTCAGTAAAGAACTGGGTCAGAGATCATCGGTGTTCCGGCTTAGTGGGGAAACCAAGTTCAGTGTTTATGACCAAATCTTTCTTTAGCACAGAGTGCACCAGGCACACTTGCCAAAGCTGGGTAAAGGCACTCCTAGTCACAACAGTTAGATTGTTTTCCTGGAGTAAGGCTTGGTCCAAATGTACTTCCAAGGTGCAACATTGGTAGTTCAGAAGGAGTGCAGTGGGAACATCCTCTCTTTGCGGAGTCCCATGCAGATAGCACATGATTCTGACTCATGAGGAAGCTCCTGTGCATACAGCTGGACATAAGAGGTCTGCTCCCTGTATCTGTCCATTGTTATACATGGCTGTCTAGGAAAAGGCCTACATTACCTGCCTGGCATTAACACTAGGTCTCCTTCATGTAGCCTGCTCCTCTTTCACCAGTTAACTAACGGTAAGTGAAATGCCTGAAGGTGGTGATCATTGGTATCTTCTGCAAATAGGTTAGGAGAACTTTATCCATTGGAACTTATCCATGGGAAGAGAGTTTGCCAATATTCAGAAAATTGTCAAAAAATCTATTTCTCAAGCATTGGGAAATCCTGATGAGAAGAATGCTGAATTAAAATTTTTGCAGTTCAGGACCTACTCTGTGCAAAATTCACACTTTTTTAAAAATAGAAAATAGTATTTTGGTGCAGAAATACTACTTTCTCTGCTGAAAATATTGTCACCTGCACAGAAAATGCTGTTTTCTGTGTTTAAAGAAATGCAATACAAGAAAAATGCAAATTCTTGCACAGAACAAATTCCTAACTATAGCATTTTCTGCACGGAAAAAGGATTTATTTTATGCCTTCCGCATGCACAAACAAAAAAGGCCATGTGCAGATTTTACACATAAGTCCTGAATTAGGTGAGCATGGTCTTCAAAAACTGCAAGTTTTCCCACAATGGGAAGAAAATTGCTAAAATTAATCATTGCTTTCTTCAAAAATTAAATTAGTGAAAAAGTGCATCCCTATGTCCTACAACCTAATCAGAATGTTAGGGAAGCAGAAATTGGTAAGTCAGTGAATGAATGCCCTCTGCAACTTGACAAGAGAGAGCAGACTTAGGCCATTTCTGCATGAGACTGTTATAGTGCTATTATTCCACTTTCAACATCCTATGGAATCTCCTCCTTAGGAAGGCCCCTCCCTAAACTGCAAACCCCAGGATTCCATAGGATGTTGAAAGTGGAATAATAGCACTGTAACAGGCTAGTATGGAAATGGTGTTACCAAGTGATTATTACTTATCAGAAGTACTGTAATTCATCATTTTTTTTAAAAAAAGTAACCTGTTCCTTTTGCTCTTCCATGTTACTGAGTCATTTTTAAGGTTTTTAAAAATAGTTTCAAAAATGCCGTTATAGCTTAAAAAAAAATCACCGAGAGAATCTTGTGCTGCCTTGCTTTAGTCTCTCAGCGCCCCCCCCTTTTTTTTTTTGGCTGCCACTCAGGCCTGAGGGTTTTGGGGTTTTTTTAAATAATCATTTTCTGGCAAAAATTTGCCCCCTAAATCTCCTGCCCCCTAAAACTGCTGCCAGAAGGACCCCAAACAGTGTTTTTTTCTAGTGGCTCTTCCATGATTTGTAAACATTCCAAACTAGGGAAAAAATCAGCTGAAAATCAAGCGAGTCATAGTCAGAAATGACTTCTGGTTTTCTGAAAAGGTGTGGACACAGAGGTGAAAACTGGGCCTTGCCCCCTGGACAGTTGCCCACTTCTTAGGAGCAATTGGCTGGTGTTACTGCTTATGTCCGTCTGCCCAAAAACGCTAAAGGCAGAGCTTCCAATGGATGTTGGAAGCTAAGCAGGTCTGCCGATGAACACCAGGTGCTGCAGGCTATATTTCCAAAGAAGAAACTGGGAAAACCACAAGAGTATTCCTCGCCTGGGAAAACCTTAAGTCCATGGGTGACTTCAAGGCACAAATACACATACTCCTTATGTCCAAAGTAACAATATAACCAATCATCATGTTACTTTCTGAAAGTAAATACGTCAGAAGCATTCTTACCTTAAAAAGTAACTTGTTACACAGTTTGTTAACCCCCTTGCTTATAACATGTTACTTCCCTGCTCTGGTGATTACAAAGCGCACACTGGTGAACAATGCCAGTCAGCGAACAAGCTTCTTCTCTGCCAATTTTTACACAAGAATAATAGCACCAGCCAAGGAGATAAAGACAACTGTCTTGAGTCTCTGTTTATTAGTACAACAGGTGTGCTGGGCTTTAACATGGCAACAAGTTGTGGTGTAACGGTACCGAATGGCTCAACAAAGCTGTCATTTCTCTTGTTGGGGTTCCCCAAAGAGGCTCTCAGAACATGGTGAAAAAAGGATTGCTGATGGCCATTCTATCTACAAATCTGCAGCAAAAACAGAAAAGAAGAAAAAGAGAGAGAAGAAATTAGCTTACATTTTCCTACCTCTCCAGCAGCACAGGAATGCTGTTTTAGCAGAGACAGGCAACTTATGGCTCTCCAAGTATTGCTAGATTTTAACGCTTATCATAATCAGTAGTGAACAACAATGGGAGCTGCAGTGCAACAACAACTGGGTGGGGGGACACATATTACCCTTCCTCTTTATTACAGTACATTACAATTCCCTACAAACAAGTTTGGTGAAGGAGAAGGAGAATCTGGATTCTAAGGTATTTGGTCTCCATAGACTATGTTAATCATAACACTAATACAATGCCTCCTCTGCAAGCACATCTCAGTTTCTGGAGGAATGTTATTCTTGACTAATTTTTCCCCCCACTCTTTTCTTACGGTCTCATTTTTAATTGTAAAGGATATACAGTTGGCCCTCCACATTTGCAGGTCTGACTTTTATGGATTTGATTACTTTTGAGTTTCTCCAACCCCCTCCCCCACACACACACCTCAAGTATTTCTTTTCCACAGGAACCTTCCCTCTCAGCCGCTCTGATCAGGCTGCACAGCCCTTTAAAAACCTGCCTCTGGTCCTCCTCTTCCTCCATCAGCCACTGCCTGGCCAGATAGGGACAACTCACAGTCCAATGTCTCAACACCACAAAATTTCTTCCAATATCACCTCATGCCCAAGGAGGGAGATGGGCAGGACAGACAAAATATAGCACAACCATGCCAACCCACTCACCCCTTTTCCTCTCCTCCCCTTCACCTGATTTGGACCCTGGGCGCCCTCTCTCCTCACCATGCCTCAGCCCCCTCCCCACAGATAGACATGCACATTTTGACATTTGTGATTTTTCCGCTTTTGTGAGGATCTTGCATCCCTAACTTTAGTGAATGTGGAGGGCCAACTGTAAATGAATCAGCCCATCAAAAGATCTGTATTATGTTCCATTTGAAATCACTAACAAATTTGTTGTATAGGCAGGTTACACAATAATTTGTAAAAACATGGTTTTGTGAAGGACTTAGATCTAGTTTATTTTCCTGAAATTCAGTGACAGATCTCTCCAGCACAGAATTCTAAATACCTCACCAAAAAACAAAAAAACAATTCTAGGATTCCATAGGATGGACCCATGTTGGTTTAAGTGGTGTGTGTGTGTGTGTGTCTCTGTGTGTGCATGCATGCATGCATGTGTGCACATGCCTTCAAGTCACCTGTCAACTTACAGCTTATGAATTTCATGGGGTTTTCCTTAGGCAAGGAACATTCAGAGTTAGGTTTGCCATTGCCTTCCTCTGAAATTTAGTCTACAGCACTTTGTAGTTGCTGGCAGTTTCTTGTCTAAATACTAAGGCTGACCCTGTTTGGCTTCCAAGTTCAGATGGGATTTGGAACATTTAGTGTATGTAGGACAGTTAAAGTGGTACCAAACTGTTATGCATACACTATCCGTGCTAAATGGAAAGGAAAGAATGGGGGAGCTCCTGAGCCAGGAATCAGCTATGCAGCCAAAATAAGCCCTTTCTACCAGTTTTACATCCACCCATTGTTATTCAGCTGTCATATCATATGCATATCTGAAACATGAAGCATAACAATGCATGCACATATGCACTAATAGGAAATGAGTGTTCTAGTCTTGTGGTTGAATTCCTTTTGCCCCCTGTTGGTGCTTCCTTGTAGGTACAACTAAGGTATTAGGTTTAAGTTTTGGGATTCAGACCCTGGCAGAGCCTGGAGGCATTTAGTCAAAAGGCTAATCTGTTGCTCTTAACAATAACTCTTGAACAATAACTGTTTTTGGTAATTATTATAAATTAGTTTGTTTCTTTTAAGTTTTCAAAGAAGTAGATGTGTTAGTGTCTGGCAGCATAAAAAGGATGAAGGGAAGGGGAGGAGGAAAAAAGAAGGAATGTAGCCACATCTTTAAGACAACAGGTTTTTATTTTAGCATGAGCTTTCGTGGATATAAATCTACTTCTTCAGATGCAGTAGAGAGTGATATCCAGGCCTCAGGATATAAAGCTATATTTAGTCAGTTGTAGCAGTAGGAATGGGATGGAAAGTAAGGATCCAGAATATGCTTATCAGGACCTTTATCTAAATTTTCAAAAGGCTGCAAAAGGTTTTTCAGATCTTTACAGTGGTCAGTTAATGTTGATGTATGAAAGAAATCAATCAGCTTAACAAAAATCAATTTCCTTGTGTTCAAAACCTTTTCTTGTAAGATTCCTTTTGTTGCATGTGCAATAGTGAGGATTCTTGTATTACTCTTGTATTAATACATGAAGTGGGCCATGAAGACATTGCCTTAGTTCATACCTCTGCTAACAGACTGGGATTTGTGGATATAATTCAGTTCAGCTGTTTTTCTTTCTTGTCTTTCTTTGCAATTTCCTTGTTCAAGGACTGTGACCTTTAAATCCCATACTGCATGTTCAGGAAAGGCCATTTCCACACTACACTCTTATAGAGCAATTATTCCACTTTCAACATTCTATGGAATCCTGGGGTTTGCAGTTTAGGGAGGGGCCAGCTGCAAACCCCAGGATTCCATAGGATGTTGAAAGTGGAATAATTGCACTATAAGAGTATAGTGTGGAAATAGCCAATGTTGAACTTTTTGGGTATTGCCACTTCTACTGTCTGATTTATGTGCAATTATCCTCTCGCACAGAGACTGTCCAGTTAGTCCAATGTAGTGTCCAGAGGGGCATTGCTTGCATAGGATGACACACATCGTATTGAAGAAAGAACAAATGAATATACCTTTGATCTTGTGAGTGACATTATTGGCCCTGTAATATTGCTCCCAGAATAAATGTGGGGACAGACTTGGTATCTGGGTTTGTGGCACCATCTTGTCCCTGTACTACCATCCATGTTAGTCCTCTTGTTGTAAATCAGTAGATGTTTAAGATCTGGAGGGTGCGTATAGGCCAATAAAGGTCTACCTTCCAGAGCTTATGAGAGAATTGGTTATAGCTCATTGATGATGCATCTGAATGGCCTCAGCTGGGGACTGTAGGTGAACACTAAGAGTATTCTGTCATTTCATTTTGGCATCCCACTCCCTCAACTGTGTGAATATGCTTCATATCCTGAAACTTGGATATCTGTGCTGCATCTGAAGAAGTCAGTTTCTATCCATGAAACCTAAGGCTAAAATAAAAATAAGTTAGTCTTAAAGGTATTGCTACATTCCTTTTTTTTCCCTCCCCTCCCTTCCTCCTTTTTACTTTGTTAATAACACAATAGTAAAGTGTTAATTGTAATTTAATTTTTAAAATGTACAACTATTAAAAATGGCCAGCCTTCTTCAAAGCAACAAAAATAATGTGAAATGTTAATTGTTACTCAACCCGTTAACATCATTAGTATTTAACAATTTAAACAATAACTTTCTAAATAATTGTGTGAGAAGAAAAACCCAGCCAATTAAGGGGAGTGAGATAATGCTGAACAAATTATTTCCTCGCTCTTTTCAGACAGCAGGAAAAAACACCTTCTGAAATATGCTACTTCCAAGGAAGAAGAATGTCTTTCGATTATTCTCTACTGAAATAACCCACATTTCCTTGTCTGTGTGGAAAAACTACCCAGGGGGAATAGCTGGTGTTGTCTCCCTGGAATACTATTTTTCTACATGCAGAGTTCCCCCTACCCATCAGCTGTATTCAGATATACAGGCTGCAACATCAAGAGTTGTATAGCATAAACTGCCACATCTTTGACTACATGTTAATTGTGCTGTGTAGCCCCTATATTGAATGACAGTGTTCCACAATTGAACCATGACTCCAGATGTGCCACTGAACACACAAAAAATGTGCATATGCATCCATGCACAGTTGCCCTCCATACACAATGTCAGTGCATGCACAGCTCCACTTCCACAATCTTGAACATCAGACAAAAATGTCCAACTGCCTCCCCACAGAGAACTTACAAAACCATTCAGACATCAACCGGATTCTATTCACAGATTTCTACCTTTCAACACTCCAGAAAGTACTTTACCATTTGATTCCTTCTGTAGCATAAGCTGGGTCTGAGTGAATCAAAATGACAAGGAGGGATCCTGATATCATAAATCTATTGAGTTTTTTTTTTAATCCTATTCTGTTGTTTTGGCAGTTACTTTCATGAGTTCTAACAGACTTGGAAGAGCAGCTATGAAACAATTAGGTAAGATCCTGATGTGTAAATATTATATTATTAAACACCAAAGTTAGGATAATCCGTGTCATTGCATTTTTGATTTCTATGTATGGTGCTAAAGGCTGGATGGTGAAGAAAGCTGCCAGGAAGAGAATCAACTCCTTTGAAATGTGGTGCTGCAGAAGAGTTCCACAGAAGTTATAGACTGCCAACATGACAAACTACTGCATCTAAGAGCAAATAAAATCTGAACTCTCCCTAGAAGCCAAAATGACTAAATGGAGGCTATCATACTTTGGATATAACATGAGATGACACGACTCACTGGAAAAGACAATGATCATAATAATTTATCTATCCAGGCAGAGGCCTTTGAATGCTTGACTCCCAAACATTTGGCTTGACTCCCAAACATTTGGCCTGTCTATTCCATTGTCCTTGCGGTGGTGCATTAGGATCACCTCTTTTTTTCTCTCTGTCAGAATTCTCATTTTTGATAATAATTTTCCAAAACCCACTTTTTAAACACAGATTTGACAGAAAAAATTTAAGACTTAAAAAAATTCAATGGAGAAGAATGTAAAAGGTATAAAGTCAATCTTTCTTCCCTGTAAGTCTGCCCTGTATATCTTCACCCACATGTACTTCATTTCTGGAATGTCATCTGCCCAGTTTGCCACAGTCGTACTGATTGTTTTAAAAATTCATGTGGCTTTTTAAAGGTCACGCAAGTTCCTTTTGCCATTTTCTACTTGGTAAAGTAGAAGGCAGTAGGAAAAAAGGAAGGCCAAATTACAAATGGCTTGATTCAATCAAGGAAGACATGGTCTCAAGTCTACAAGACTTGAGCAGGGCTGTAGATGACAGGCTTGCCATAAGCCAAGCAATTTTTTTAGACTTTGTTTTTTACTAGTGAAAAAAATTAGAAACTATTTTAATTCATAGAGTGGGAAGGACCCCAAGATCCATCTAATCTAACCCCCTGCTGGTGCAGGAATCTACAGCTAAAGCATCCCTTCTGCTGGTGTCATCCAACCCCTGCTTAAAAACTTCCCACAAAGAAGATTCCACTGCGCTTCAAGACAGTCTCTTCCACCATCAGAGAACTCTTGCCAACAAGTTCTTCCTAACTGTATTACAAGGTTTGATCAGTTTGTTTGTTTGTTTGTCTATTTCTTTATTCTGAGTTCTTATAATTTTGGGATGGAATTTTCTTCTTGTAGTTAGAAGGTGAAACACTCTTCTAAAAGGATGAGATGTTAAATGTGGAATCTGGAATTCTTGTTTATTCTGGTCATTTCTCTTACAGGAATCAGTCCTCTTTACTCTTGTCCAATCAATAGGCTTGTCCAATCAATAAAACACTTCCCTGGAATTCACAGTTTTGCACATAACCTCGTTTTCCTAATCATCTTTCTTAGAATCGACATTACTTAAACTCAATCTTCTATTCCACACCTTAAGCCTGTTCTGTTACACTTTTTGACCAGGTTTTTGTGCAGCTTTGCTAGGCAGTTTTAAGGGTTTGCATCAGAATTATTAATCTGTTATCATTTAGATGCAGATTCATACTGGTATAAGCAGATCATCCCAGTGTATGGTTCACCATAGCTCATGGGATGCAAAAGAAATGACTGTTTTGAATTAGGCTCCCACCACCTTTTGGTTTTGGTTCCATCCATATGGTGGGCCCCAGAGTTCAGTGAAATACAACTGATTCCAAAAGGCTGAAGTCCGCTGAATACTAGACTAGAAACACAGGCATCTTTGTGTGTGTACAGGGGCGGAGGAGAGATTCCTTCAAGCGAGCTCCTCTCCAGGAGTTCAGAGTGGCACAGTCCAAGTGCATGTTTAACTACTTCATTTCCTGTGTTTGAGACCCAGATCTTACATGAAAAATCTGTCAAATAATAGTTCATAAAGGATTGATGCTGTCCTTTTCCCCTAACAGCCTCCCAGTGATTCTGGCAGGTTCTGATATGCATAGTTCTCACAGAAATGCGACAATTTGGGGAGTATTATTATCCATCACTCCATATGGCCTCATATTCTTACATTAATTTGCACTTGCATATGCCAAGAACAAAACGAGAAATTGCAAAGAGTATGGGAATCTACAGAAAGATGCCCTACATCTCCTATGGTGAGGAAAAGATGCATGGCATCATGTCAATGTCTTCAAAGTAGCCATCCTATCCTCCACAAGCAGTGGCTAATGAGGTGAAGTTGGTGGTATCTGAACTCTTGAATGCAACCAGGTTGTCTTTTTCTATATTTTGCAGAGGAGATGTGGGGATGCTGCTCTTGCCATTGGTCACTTTGATTGAAAGATGGGATTCAAAACCTCCATCCTGGACTGAGGGACTGGGATGGGACACCTCCCCCAGTATGCTCACTTTGTCATGGGGCTCAGCAGCTGGGGATGCCTTTGGATCCTCATCCAAGGCATGGCATCTTCTGGCTTGACTGACCGATCACGAGGCAACCACCAACCGATATCCTGCCCACAGGTCAGTGGCACCCTGTACTCTTGGTTGGGGTCTAGGAAAGCAAGCAAAGTGTTTGGGTTATTAAATGGGGAAATCCAATGTTGTCTACAGGACTGTGAGAGAAACAGTGTGATTAAAACTCTACCTTCAGTGTTTGCCAAAATCCACTGACTCAGCATGAGCTCAAGCAATCGTGGAGGCATCTGTAGAGGAATTGTGGGCTCAAAGTGCTGCTTCAGTACATGCTGAGCTTTGGGCCATTTCCACACTAGACTGTTATAGCGCTATGATTCCACTTTCAACACCCTATGGAATCCTGGAGTTTGCAGTTTTTGGAAGAGCCAGCCAGACCCTCCTGAAACTGCAAACCCCAGGATTCCATAGGATGTTGAAAGTGGAATCATAGCGCTATCAGAGTCTGTGTGGAAATGGCCTTGGTTGGACATAACAGCCTGAATACTGGTGGGCCACAGTTCCTGTTATCTCACATCACTGGCAATGCTGGCTAGTACTTATGAGAGCTCATGTGCCACCAATCAAGGGCCACACTTTTACCACATGTGATATGGGGACATTTCCCATATCCTATTAGCTTGCCCAACTAGAATAGACCCATTTAATAAATGGGCTTCAACCTAAATGTTAATTCCCCATTGACAACTGGCTTCATAGGTCTGGTGTAGCCAGAAATGTCAATATGATTCAGGCCAATTTTCCCATACCAGAGGTGGTAAAAATGTGGCCCACCAAAAGTGGGACAGGAATTTTTGTACATGCTAGGCAGCACCACTGATGCAGAAACATAATGGGTGATGCAATTCAGTAATATTTGGAAGCCGCACATTCCTCATCTCTTCCATACAAATTGCTCTTGAACAAGCAGAGAGTTCACTGGCCTTTGTTATACCCCTAGCACCCCCATTATACCCAAAGACCATGTCCTGAGAACCTAATTAGTCTATGTCAAAAATAGTGAGTCATAGAGATACTGAAAGGACATGTAGGTAGAAAATCTCTGTTTTCTGTCATACATTCTGAAGGTATTTGGCAAATTGGTACATGGAAACTTGAAAGGATGGTCAGCAGCCATCAGGAGGACAATTACTCTCTGAGAAAGTAAACAATGCCTGGAATGTGACACTTTGAGGCAGGCATGCAATTCCGGAGAGAGATACTATCTTACAGGAAACAACAAGGATGTTTTGGTTGTATTTTCTTTGAACTAAAAAGAAATACTCCATCTTAATAAAAAGGTGGAACATATGGCTTCCCTGGACTTCTGGTCAACAATATAACTAGACACAGTTTCTGATTCTTTTTGGAGTTGGAGTTCTGTTTGCAGTTTGAAGAAGTTCTGTTTGGGACAATGCATTTGGAGATTTGAGAGTTTTAGTTAGGAGTTTTCTCAGATCTGCAAAAGAATGGAGCTGGGAAACAGCTCAAATTTACAACACAAAGAAGCTGCTGTGAACTCCCCTCAGCTGCTACAGGCATGTCTGATATGTTTTCTCCCAGCTGAAGAATTCTGGATGGGTATTGTATTTAATCAAACTTTTATGTCTCCTTCTTTCCTAATTTTCAACTCTTTCTAACTATATAGTCTTGTATGCTTGCAGTGTGTGTGAAGATGAGTGATTGTATGAATTTTAACTTTCTATAATCTATTAGCTCTTGAGTGAGTGTGGGTGTATATTAGCTTAAGTACAAACTATTGTTAGTCAATAAAAGCTATTCATTTGTATCCCTTTGTGTGATTTGTGGCCTGACCCGGTTAACAGTGGGTTAAAGATCCTTAATTACCCTGTCTTCTCTGCATGACTAAAGGAGTTGCTCAGAGCTAATTTTTCCCCACAAGAGACAAATTTTGACAGCTTTTGGGAATCCTTTAATGGAGTCCTAAGAAAACGAGGTAACACCTTGCAACCACTTTTTGCTATGACTCACTTCTTCTCCACTAGTTCTGTATCTCAGCTTTCCCTAACACAATATCCTTGGCATATTTTGAATATAGTTCCCATTATCCTTGGTAATTGGCTCTAATGTTTGGGGCGGAGGGGTGCTTTGTTCCAACAATATCTGGAGAGGACCAGATTAAGGAAGCCTGCCTTTCCAAAGCATTAAGGAATATTCTGCCCTTGGCTTTGCTGAATCTGTGAACTCCAGTGGTCTGTGTCATGGTTTTAGCCAGGCAGGGCTATGTGAGCAACAAGAAATGCTGAAGCAGCTGGCAAAGAGACGCCTGAATAATCAGCTGGAAGGCCATGTTTCAGAAAGAACTGCTAGGCAATTTGGAGACATGTGATTTCCTAAGCTCCCCTGTTGTTCAGACTGAAGAACAATAGAGGAACTTGAGTGACCTGCCTACCGTCTCAGAATTTTTAAAGTATCAAACATCACTTCAGACAAGTTTGTTCTGGATCTCACAAGGATACAGAACATGTATTTATTTATGTGACCAACAAAACAGAAATACTAAATGCTACAGAGAAATATTATGGCAAAAGAAAGTGGACACCAAAACATTTTGCTGTGGCATCTTAATATTTCTATTTTGTTAGTTGCAACTAAACATACACACTCACAGGTCAAGATCCTGCACCACAGCATAATATACCACACACACATAACTCTGCACTTCTCCTGCTCTGCAAGGTAGCTCTCAAGCCCTGGGCACTGCCATAGCTGCTCAATGGACAGGGTGGTGAATATCTGGAGATAAATTTTGATTCTCCTGACTGCACAATTTCAGCTGGGATGAGCACTACCTGGTTATATCCCTCAACTGACCCCAGCTCCTCAGAGTCAATAAAAAAACAACTGTGAGAGTGATCTTGAAGTATGAAAGCTGCCTCATGTTTATATGTTTGGACATTGTGCAAAGAGCTAAATAATAGCTACTTGTACAATCTCCAACAATATGCACCTATAACCCCAATTTACTTGCACTTATATCACCAATAGGATTCCAGCCATTGAAATATGAGGTATTGATTCCCAATAAGCATCAGACTTCTATCTTAGAAAGAATCTGCCAAGAGGTGCTGGCCTCCTGTAATGAAGGAAGAAACAAACACACGGTAACACCAGTCACTAGTAATGGAGAGGCAGAAATTGCCAAGTGTTCAAGGGAAAAAAGGCTCACTGCCATTGGTACAGGTTAGCAGTGATGTGAGTGGCTGCAGTCTGGGGTCCTATGACGCATGATGTCATCCTTCTCTTTGGATAACCCAGAGGTCATTGGGCCTTCATTTTCCAAGTGTGTTCTTGGATTATGCATTACCAAGACACACTACTGAGATCAATCCAGATACTCTACTGCCCTCAGTCTATATGCTCTGACTTATGACTGTTGACTTCCTGTTAAGGCAGGACTGGCTAGCCTGTGGCCCTCCAGTTATTCTTGGGGCTGAAGCTGAGAAGTTGTGGTCCAGTGAAAACCAGAAACAGTTTTATGTTTATGACAATAGGTTTACTCTCCCCACTTGCTGTAAGACAGATACGGTGAACTACAGCTTTCCACAAATTGCTGGAATGTAACTCCTATCAGCTCTAGCTAACACAACCAATGGTAAGGGATGCTGGGAGTTGTCCAACAACATCTGGAGAACCACCATTACCCACCCATGCTGTAAGGGATCCTAGAGAATCTCTGTATTTCTGTTGAAACCCGGTTAAGAGCCATGCCTGCGGAGCTCTTTCACCTACATTTCTTGAGCTGCCTCCGTTTGACAGCTTCGCCATACTTATCGTGGCTGCCCTGATGTACAGTGCCATCACACCGGGCTGGTCCTATGGGTGGCAGTTTGGGATAGAAAAGTTCCAGTTTGGGAGATGGTTTTCCCACTGAGGATGAACAGAAAGGAAAACAGAATCAACAAAAAACAACAATATAATTATTCCATGAGACTGTGGTCACAAGGCAAAGTGGAATGGAAACAACACAATATAAGTCTCCTCCTATAGCTGTAGAGATTTTGGAAGTTGTCTAATAGAGTTCCATTGCTGAAGCTTAAGCCAGATTGAACATAGCAGACATTGAGATGTGAGACTACCTAGGAATCCTACAGCAATGGCTATAATGCAAGGTACAATGTCATACCTTTCAATAGGCTGCAATTTACTTGTTAAGCATAGAGCAGAAATTTGCCCCACCTTTAATAGCAGTCATGAGTTTAGGGATACAAACAGGCTTCCCCTGCTTATCTGACAGGTTAGGAACCAGAGCATTGTCAGAAAGTGGAAATGGTTGAAAAGTGGAACCCATCCACTATAGAAAATATGGAGGGCTTGCAGAGGCTTGTTTGCAACCAACTATGTGCTGCTTGTAAAATCTCTCAGCTGGCTTGGCACCCTTTTTTCCCTTGAGCTCACTTTGCAAGCAGCACATGTACAGTCCCAAGTCAGCCTCCACAGGCAAGAACAACTAACGGAAGCCTGTTGTTTTGATGCTTGCAATACAGACAAGTTCTGATAATTCAACCACGGAATCCATGTGCGGGAATGGTCTCAACCAAGCCCCCGTAGGCAAGAAGAACTGACGAAAGAGCAGAACTTGTCCTTAATTTGGAAGTATCAAAAGAGCGAATCATCAGATAACAGGGTGTTGAAAGGTGGAGGCTTCCTGCATGTCTCTAATATGACCGTTAAAAACAAGACAACTTTCTGATTTTCAGATGTCCTTTTGAACTCAAACTCAGTGTAGGCAATGGCTCACCATGAGTCTTGGATGTACCACTGCAGATGAGAGACAAGTTGGGTGACATCCAACAGTTACACATATAAAACCAGCATATTTGGCATGGAGGTCTAAGCTAGAATTCTTTTCTGTAATGTCTATCTAAGTATCTTACGCATGGAAAGGAATTATATCCTATCTGTCCACTGAAAATGGCAAATAATAATAAAATACAAGTTGAAAAATTATTTTAAAATGGCTGATTACCCACATCTGCAATGTAAAAGAGTAAAATCCAATAATAGCTTTGCCACTAGTGTCCATGCAGATCAAGAATGGGGAACCTTGGAAAATGTTTGACTACACCTTCCATCATTCCTGCCCAACTTTTGGCTGTGCTAGCTGGTTCTGGAGTCCAAAAATATCTGAAGGGCCACAGGTTCCTCCCCTCATGCACAGCAGCTCATGAGCAAAGAGAACACAACTTCCATGATGAGCTGCAGTGAATATCCATTTCTAAATTGGGACACAGTGGTGAGGAAGACAGGGAATGTTCTAGCATTAAGGGGAAAATTTTGTCCTAAGGAAGCAGCTACAACTTCAAGAATAATCAAAACCTGAGCAAAGGTAAAACTATAACATGATTGATCCTGGATTGTGTCTGGTCAGTAGTTATAGGTACAGCTATTACCAGCTTTTGAAAAAAGTTGCAGTCTATATTGAATGCGCCTTGAACACGTTCTCTTCCAACCAAAACTATTTCAAAGCACAGAAAGAATCAGTTTGATGTAATCAGTTCAAATAAATAAATCCAGAAGTCCTTGAGGCCTTTCTTAAGGCCACCATAACACCTGCATTTTATGTATCTATGCATTAGTCCCACCAAAAATCAATTTTAACCCAGAATATCCAGCTCTCATTTTCTGCTCCTGACTTTTTTGGGGGGAGGGGGGACAGCAAGCAGGAAATCTTTTGACTCCTATCTCTTGCCTCAGCATTGATGTAAACTACAGTCAGCCCTCTACATTTGCAGGTTTCACTTTTGCAGATTTGATTATTCACAGATTATTGCTGTCACTCTGCTGCCTCCCTATGTCATTTTTAATAAGGACTGCAAGCCTTGTGATACTGAGAAACTGAAAATGAGGCTTGTAAGTCCCTATTAAAAATGTTGTGGGGCAGCAGTGGAGGTGGCAGTCAACCCCACCAGCCACCCACTTCTTCCTTGTGAGGGAACCCTAATGCCTCAAAGGAATTCATGGTGGGTGGAATATGGTGATCATACTTTTTTGTGTGTTAAATATGGTTTGGGAGGGCCTAGAGCTATTCAATTTTTTTCCATTTCTACAGGGGTCCTGTGCCCCTAACCCCAGCAAATATGTAGGGATGACTGTAGTATGTACTCTCATTTGAAGCATTCTGGGAGAGCCATCATTAGATTATTTTCTGAAGAGGAACACATGGACAAAATGGAAGTAGAATAGGCTTGCCTACATCAGTTTGCATCCCCTTAAGTCAAAGTATCCTAAGAACTGCATTTTGGTAAGATGACTGGGAATTTATTTGTAGGTTCATATCCTCCCTCAGAGAATAGCAATTCCCATGGTTCCCTGGCATGAAGGAATGAAGTGGCTCGAGTGTTTTGTGTGTAGATGTATTTCCAAAGCTATAAGCATTAAGGAAATCCAGGAAGCAAAGCTAACATTTATTTGCTAATAAAATAAGTGTTCCTGGGTAACTTTATTACCTGGCACTTCAAGGTGGGGTAATGTTAGCCTTCTGTCCCGAAAGGGATCCTGGTAGCCCAGAAAAGTTAATCCAAAGAAAGCCATCACCTGACCCTTCTCTCTTCTGCAGGTTCAGCCACAGCCTCCTAACTACAGTCTCCTGCCTCCTGGCTTCTAAGGCATTTGTTTGCCAAGTTGCCATGGAGATCCACAGCTCTACTCAGGTCACTGGCATTTCTCAGCCAACAAAAAATGGAGTGTGTAGATGACAATTGTGACTTTTAAAAAAAATATTTTTAAAAACCCTGATTACAAAGAAAGGGAGGCAGGAGAAAGAGGAGAAAAAAGAGGTGGAAGAGAGAAGTACACGAGGATATGTATGCGAGATAGGTACATACACGAACATACTGTGACTGTATTTCCAAAATTATATTTTCTTGAAGTTGAAATCTATGAAATACACATTCACAGGTAACTTAAAGCAGTGAGATATACTGACCATTCACTTCCGACGGTGAATGTTTCAACTTACAAGTATGTCTTTTAACAACAGTAAGAGCAAGTCATGCCATCCATTTGTTAAATTCCAAATTGCAGGGATAAAATTTAAAGGGATATGTGTGTCTACAGAAAACTGTGGCCATTTCCGCACTAGACTGTTATAGTGCTATGATTCCACTTTCAACATCCTATGGAATCCTGAGGTTTGCAGTTTAGGGAGGGGCCTTTAAATGCCATTAGCGGCAGTAAAGTAATTCCTCTTGGAATCCAGGTGTCTCTGTCCTGGTTGAAGCCACAGGCCTCCTTTTTAGGCAGAGAACATTGAACTTCTCAAGAAGTCTCTGTACTGCTGTTTGGGTGGGGTGGGGGACCTTCTAGGTACTCTACAGATAAAACTTGCCAATTATAGTCCAGATGAAAAAGCTTTACCTTTCTTGGAGGTAGGAACTTCAAAGAGTTAAACCCCAGTTCATTAGCTCACTCTTGCTAAGTTTCCCCTGTTGCAGTTCAATTCTATTTTTTCAAATCCAAAGAGACATATTCAGGGGTGGCTGTGTTGGCCACGCAGCAAAATAAAGCAAAATCCAGAGTCCACAAAAACAGAAACATTTGATACAAAATATAAACCTCTGACTCTACCCTCGTCACTTTTCTTCTCCTGTATGAACATAGCCGCCCTGGAGGGATAGCTTTATTAAAATAACCCGAACGTTACAAAATAACGAGTTAATTTTCACGTTCTCCAGAACTCCTCGTCAGGCTGAATGCAACGCATTAAGAAGTAGGAAGAGTGTCGTGACAGAGGAATCAGATATTGGGTAACGAATGGAAAGCAGGCTCTTTGTTTTGGCGTGGTGGAGTTAGAAAGCCAGGATTTTATTAATTTATTTTATTAATCCATTCCCTTTAAATAAATTTATATTTATAAATTTATATTAATTTATTTTCCACACTATTTCTTGCTGGAGCCTGCACGACAACTGCCAAGGATGCTATAAGAATATGGCCATTTCCGCACTAGACTGTTATAGCGCGATTATTCCACTTTCAGCATCCCATGGAATCCTGAGGTTTGCAGTTTCGGGAGGGGCCGGCAACTCCAAAGCTCAGGATTCCATCGGATGTTGAAAGTGGAATAACAGCATTATAACAGTCTCGTGCTCAACGGTCTTACACCAACCGACTCAGAACGTTGAGGCTTTCAAACTAACACCGGAAATTTAGGACGCAATACTTTTTAAGGAACAGGAAGTACGCAGCCGCGTAGAGCTGGGGAGGCGGGCCTGGGAAAGTCTCGCGGTCGTCCTCCATTGCGTGCTGCGTGCGTCTCGGGGCGCATGCGTGGTTGGCGACGGCGACGGCGGCCATCATGGCGGTGTGTGGCGCGGCGGCGGCAGCGGCAGGAGGAGGAAAGCGCTGGTATTTCAGCCGGGAGCAGCTGGCGCGGAGCCCCTCCCGGCGTGCGGGCCTCGACCCGGACAAGGAGTTGTCGTACCGGCAGCAGGCGGCTAACTTGCTTCAGGACATGGGCCAGCGCCTCAATGTGTATCCTTTCGGGAACTAGGCCGCGGCTCCCGGCCGGCAGGGTGGGGAAAGCCGGCTCTGGCTCGGCGAAGAAGGCCTGGCCGGGCCCCGGGCGAGCGGCTCGGCTCGGTTTTGCGCTTGAGGCTCCCTCCTGGCCGGACACAGACAACCCAGGCGAAGCCGCGGCGGGAGCGGGGGGGGAGTCTCCGAGGTGCTTCGCGGTGGCCGGGCGGTGTCTTAGGCCGCACCGTGCAACGTTGTGGGGCTGGGCTCGGGAACGGAGATGCTGGAGCCCGAAAGGTCGGGTGGCCGTTGGCGGGGTTTGGCGCTTAAGTTCATGAAGGGGTTTGAGGTAAAATATCGATGTGGGGGGGGAGGGCGGAGGCCAGGCCCCGAAACATGGAGAGCTCGAGTTAGGCTTCTCCTGAGTTATAAGGCCCGAGCCTTCAACGATGTTCAGAGTGCAAAGCCACGCTGTTGTGCTAACAAGGAAAACAGCCAGGCAGATGCATTGCGTCTAGGCTAAACCGACTATTTATTAGAGCAGAGCGGGATACGTGATGAAAGCGCTGTGCTTCAGACACCAAGTCATGGAGCAGTTCAAAAGCAAAGGCAAAGTGCAAAACAGGTCGTGAGTGCAAGTGTCGTACATACAGTACAAGAAGCGAACTTTTAACCAGTAGTAAGCCATTCCACTGCATACACATCATGTCACCTACTACATATAAACTGCCAGCCATTCCCAGGCTTAGAGTTTTCCCATGGGATAAGTCCTCAGAAGACTAGATAGTCAAAATATATAACACCAGCTGTGTTTGTGAGGGCACTGTGACCTCTTAGCTCACTTTGGTAGAAAAAACAGCTATGTTACTACATACACACACCCACTAACCCTGTAGAATATTCAGCCATAAGCCCCAAACCTTCAATGATGGAATAACCATATACAGTCATCCCTCCACATTTGCTAGGATTAGAGGCACAGGATCTCCCTGAGAGTGGAAAAACAGTGAATAACTCTAGGCCCTCCCAAACTGTATTTAATGTACGCACAAAAAAGTATGATCACCATATTCAACCCACTGTGGATTTCTTTGAGGCATTGGGGTTCCTTCACAAGGCAGAAGTGAGTGGCTGGTGGGGCTGACTGCTACCACCATTTTTAATAGGGACTTACAGGTCTTATTCGTAGCTTCTCAGGCTCATTAGGCTTGCAGTCCCTATTTAAAAAATAGGCATAGGGAGGCAGCAGAGGTGACAGCAAATCTGAATAATCAGATCTGCAAAAGTGAAACCCACAAATGTGGAGGGCTGACTGTATTGGGCAATAAGTGGAAAGCAGGCTTATTTTTTTGTAGGCATGTTTGATTCAGAGCTTGGTTTGAGCTAAGTTTACATGAGAGTGCTCAAAGGATTATGCGTGGATAAGGAGAGATATCAGGTTTGAAGAAGTAAGCCATTCCTGGCTCTTGAATATCGTGTCCTCTTCGAATGCTTCAGTGCTAGTGTTGTTTTTGCTTCATTTTTATTCATCAAAGGGCACAACACGAATGGCTCCTATAACTTCTTCTGTTTGTAATTATGCTTGAATCAATTTTGGTGAACCATCGAAACACAGTAATGCTTTGTTAACAGATTTTAAAGGTCTCATTTAGGCAAAAGATTTAATATGCTTCAGAATCTGTTTAATGTTTGTATATTATGTAGTGCAGCTGCTTAAAACATGCATATGACCCTAAACCAGAGCGCTAAATAAAGCAGTCTACTTAGGTTTACTCAAAAGTAAGCCACACTGTGTTTATTGCCAATTACTCCTTGAAAAACCCTACAGGTATTTGATTCTGACTGAATGTGGAAGCTTAGTAGGGTCAGCCCTGGTTAGTACATGGATGGGAAACCACCGATGAATATCTGATGCTGCAAGCTATATTTTAGAGAAAGGGACAGAACCACCTCTTGAGTATTCCTTGCTTAAGAAAACCCTGTGAAATTCATGGGGCCACGATAAGTCAATAGGTTAGTTGAAGGCACATACACATATAGATGCTTAGGATTGCAGCCCAAGTCTGAATTAGGTTTATGGCAATAGACCTTTGAACAATGAATTTTCAAGATGTTGCTATCTGAAGAGGATTGTGCTCATTATTTTGCACATATTGGGGCTGCTTAAAAGATGATGTACATTTTCTCAAAAACATTGATACACATTCTTTTTCACATTAATGTGAAACAGCAGTGTAATCTGTTACAACCCACAGTTTTGTCTGAATTGTAACAAAGCAGATTAATATTTTTCAGTAGACTTATTTTAAAGCTTCAGTCTGGTTTTCCCTTAACCATAAGCCTCTAGTTCTCAACTGACTATCAACACAGCTATTGTCTATATGCATCGCTTTTACATGGTTCAGTCTTTTACCCAGTTTCATCGGAATGTAAGTATCCATCAAACTATTTCTAGTGCTTACTTGATCTATGAGTAGTTTATTACAATTTTGCCAACAGAATAAGGAGAAGAAATCATGTTCAAGGTACAGTAGTGGAAGTCCACAGAAAAATATATCGTAGAATAATCTTCATATTCATTGGCTCCATAAAGTTTACCGAAGACAGAAGAAGTAAGGATGATATCCCTTATTTATTAAAATACTTATTATAGTTTTCTGGCTTAAAGTAATATTCATAGTAGTAATTATAGATAAATATCACGAAACATAGACAAATATATTGATTACTCATTAGTCTGTATCAATAGTAAAGTAGTAAGGCAGGAAGAATGGTGAAAACAAATCGAGGGACAAATTCGTAGGCACCACTCAGCACAAATGCTTGTCCCATTTTGGAATGGTGCCTAAAAACACAGAAGAAAGGAGCTATGTAAAGTTCTTGACAAAACATATTAAAAACTTGAGACATCAGATCTGGCAGCTCCACCAGCTACCAGTTTCTTTCACGGCACGAGGCAAAGTGCTGGTTATGACCTGAGCCGTTGACAGACTGTGTTTCCCTGTATGAGGTGGCTCGCTCTCTGGGATCATCAGAAGAGGCCGTTCTCTGAGCCCCACCACCCTCATAAGTATGATTGATAAGGACATGAGAGAGGGCCTTCTCAGTGACTGCTCTTAGACTGGAACTCCCTTCCCAAGGAGGCCAGAATAACCCCCTCTTTGTCCTTCCATCAGCAGGCTAAAACCCTTTTTTATTCCAGCAAGCTTTTAAATGAAAAGTTTTTAAAGAACATGTGAGAAGGTGCTGTATTGTTTTAATTGTTGTTATTAAGAGCTTTTAAATGTTTTTAATTGCATTGTAGTCTTTTAGTGAGGTGTAATTGTTTTAATACTGTAAATAGTTTAATTCTATTTTAATAGATATTTCTATATGTTTTTAATTGTATTCTTTTAAATTATGAGGCACTTTGAGTCCCCCTTTTGGGAAAAGAGCAGGAAATAAATAAAACTAGTAGTACTAGTAATAATAGTAACAGTAATAATAAATCTCTCCTCATTTACCATTTACTGTTTTTAGGCAATTTGAAAAGCCACAGTGATTCTCTTTAGATTTGTATCAAATTGATGGTGGGAGTCACAGCAACTTCTGCATCAGGGTGTGCAAACTGTAACCCTGGGATTATATAAAGCTCCAAAGCTGTTCATGCTGCCACCTAACCTCCCTCCTTTTTTTTTTTTTTTTTTACATTAAAAGGGTGATTTGCTTCTCCTGGCAGCCTCCTATTTAACTTAACAAATTACCATTTTTTGGTATCCAAAGTGGACTTCTTCACTTTTCCTTCCTTTATTTTTGTGGGCATTTTTGAACATGCCTGTGGTCTTTGGAACCATTGAATTTGTGCACCCTATTTCCATTAACCACAAATGTCCATGGTTCTTACTTAAAGACACAGTTATGTATCTTTAAGAGAAAAGTTAGTCTAGATTCCCCAGAAATATACTCTGCATTAAATTAGTATTTCTTCTGTGCATAACCTGTGAATTAGAAAGCCCTGGAAATGTATGTCCCAGTTAATGTTGTGTCATGTAATGTTGTGTATCTCTTATTTTGTACAAATTTTTTTACAGTGCCACCTTTGTAGGGGTTTAACAGTTATTTAATGAAAAAACATATTTGTTGGTCTTAAGATGTTGTTAAGGTAACTTTGCTGGACATTTGAAACCAAAGAGATTTGCTGCCCTTTTGAGGAGTGTGTATTTATATATCTCTCCTTTGTAAAGTCTGTAGCACCAGCTGCTCTTTTCCTGGCAGCCAAGGTGGAAGAACAGCCTCGAAAACTTGAGCATGTCATCAAGGTCGCCCATGCCTGTCTTCACCATCAAGAGGCTCTTCCTGATACACGGAGCGAGGTAAGTACAAAAACGTTTGTGGAATCTGCACAGCGCTCATCAACTGAGGGAGGGAGAAGAACAAATCCTGGCAGTGCAAGTCCCCCATGCATTATTGAATGTACAGTGCTGTGTTCTTCTTAAAACAAGCATGAGTAAATTCCAGAACCGTTGTAACTAGTGCTTGAATATTACTGGTGCATAGTACAGAAAGCTCTCAGGTTTTATAAGCCAAATGGCTTCTCTGTCCTGTGTGTCCCTGCTAGAGTGTTGTGAATGAAAGCCAGGTGCGTAGCACTGTTTGCATTAAGGGGTTGATGTTGCCTGCCAGGATAACCCTCTTATGGTGACGCCAATTAATGAAGTTTGAAATTCAGTCCTGTCCTTGTCATTCAGACAGGAGGATTGTTAAGCATATTATTTTGCATCTCACCACAGCCCTTCCTGACAGGACCAGCACATCTAACCTTGACAACAAGGGGGAAGCTTTATTGTGATGCCAAATTGGAGCACAGGGCATGTTCTTAGCATGCATAGATAACTTAATGGCAGTTGAAACTGTGAAGCCTGTACAGAATCAACAGTAGCATCTCTTGCAAGAAATGTGTCTCATTGGGCACTTGCAATTTTTTTCCCTGGGAAAGGGATGCTTGTATTAGCTCCCTCCACTACTGAATATGATAAAGATTCCCCCTTGCTATTTTTTTACCTCCTCAAGAGAGTGTTAGAAATATGCAGGCTTGATACAGAGTGCCTCATCACAAGTAACCTGCCTGTCCTCTCAACCCCAGGCTTACCTGCAACAAGCCCAAGACCTGGTCATTCTAGAGAGCATAATACTGCAGACCCTGGGTAAGTTTTTCCAAGCGGACGGGCTGCTTCATGAATCTCAGACCCAGGAAAGTTCCGCAGAGTGGAGAGTCTAACCCCAGTCTTCTTCACAGCTGGAGGGCAGAGGCACAGCTGACCAGTATGGGAGAGCATCTGCCTAGGCGATAATCTTTGTCACAACTGCCAGTTATGACCTGTTTGATATGTTTTGTTTGGGGTGAATCTGTTCGTGTGTTTTTGTATTTAGAAACAAATATGATTGTGCACAAATTGGTTTGTGTCTTTCTCAACAGGATTTATATTACTCAAGTTTCAGTCTGTACTCTTAGGAACTGTATAGCCTGCTATCGCAACTCTGTTACCAATATTGTCACCTGGTGTCGGAAATTGGTAGCTAGGCAAACCAATATGAATTACTGTTGTTGGGCTCTTGGTACCCACCGGATGCAATTTTGTTTTTTAGAGTATTTTTTTGGTAAATAAAACTGTATTTGTTCTCCATCTTTAACAGCTCAGTGGCATATAGACTTATGTCTTTATACAATAGGTAAATTGATGTGTGTTCCTGATCTTCCCTGTTATATCCAAGCATATAACATCAAATATATTTCATTCACTAGTACACAAGGACACTGATTCAGCTGTAATTCTTTTAATGAAGTAACACAGTGAGGAAATAACTTACAGGTTAAGCTGACCACTGGGTTCAGTTTGGAGTTACTGGCTATTTTTGGTGAATGATAATCCATTGTGGTATGCACAGATATGGCATGGGTTTCTAAGAATATGGAATCATAGCTGGTCCAAGTATTTTCCCATAAAGTTAACAAAAAGAATAAAAACCAAGGAGTTAAGACAGCCCGAACTGTTTTAAAACCAGTTTTTAAACTTAGTTAAAAACTGTGTTGAAACTCTGTGAACATCTGTTCTCTGGAAAACAAAATATTAGCTTGTACTTTTGGAAATAATATGATAAACCTCAGGTAGATACTAGAATTTTATCCTGATGTTTTAATACACAATACCTTCTGTTTTAGCATTATTGGATGTATTTCAATATTATCTTTTCAACAGGGAATGAGATTGCATCAAAAACTAGCAATAACTGTCATTTTCTTGTATTGGATAACATCCATTTTAGTCTAGGAAGATGTCCTCCTTGCACCTGAGCACAGAGCAAAATGGGAAGGGGATGGTCAATCTGCTTTGCCTCCCAGGATCCAGAGGCATGTGTGGTATGTAGAACCACAAGCATGATCTGTCCATGGCCTAATTGTTCTTTTTTGTCTTAACAGGGTTTGAGATCACCATAGATCATCCTCACACACACGTTGTGAAGTGTACACAGCTAGTTAGAGGTAAGTAATGATCCACTGTGGCTATGATTGTGGTATAGCAGGTGCCATACTTCCACATAGAGGTGGCTCTGATTTCTGACTAGAAATTTGTTCCTGAATGGAGCCTTGTTTGAGATTTCATGTTAAAGGAACAAGTTAAGTAAAGAAGAGGTAATCTTACGGTATTACAGATTCTTTTCTCTCTGTGTATCTGCTTCTAGTGTTGTATAATTTCAAAAGGGAAGTATTTAAGTGGGCATTCATGGCAGATGTGTATATAGGGATTCAGAGTGAATTCACAGTCAGTATGCTGCCACAGTATCTAGTTACTGCCCCAGCAGAAGCTTTGCACAGCAAGAAGGGAAGCTTGGGAAAACTAACTTTTAAATTTCTCTTTCTTTTTTCAGCCAGCAAGGATCTGGCACAGACTTCTTACTTCATGGCTACCAACAGGTAGATGTTGATTCAGTTTTATCTCTTTCTGTTTTATCTGGCTTTGAAATCTATTGCAAAGGAACATTCTCCAAGGTTTTGTAGAAGAAATAAAACCATGCTCAGAGTGTGCATTTAGCTGTCAGGTCATTGTATTAGAGGAATTGTTTGTAAGAGTGATTTTTGAACTTCAAATCAGGAGTGAAAATACTTAGCAAACAGGTTCATAATTTTAATAGTACAAACATAGTTATATTTGTTTGTTGCCTAAAAAGGTTAAGAAAAAAACACATTTTGGTAATGTTCCCTTTCCTGTCCACCTAAAATAATTATTCCTTGTTGTAAGTGACAGGCTGGTCATATGTCTGAGCTAAAATTATTTTCTTGCTTGGAAATTTGGATGTGCCTCTGACTAGAACTCAGTAGACAGCAGCTTTAGAGCTGAGATGTAAAAACAAAAGGCCAGAATTTTTATATCATTATTTTCTGTTGGCTTGAGGTTTTTTTTCCCCTTCTTGAAGTGCCCAGAAGAGAGGCCTCCTTAGTACTTAGTTGGAAAGATCACTTTTTTCTACTTGAATTTTAGAGATGTTGCATTTTGTAACTAAAGCTTGTTCTGAAAATCGTTACTGAGTTCCTACTTTTCTCAGTTGTATTCCAGACATATTAATGCAAATCTGCTTGGAGTAAGAGGTTGCACTTGTTTGATATATTCAGTTGTTCCACTTCTTTTAATCTGTCCTTTGCGGAGTGCTAGAGAGAATCTTGTGACTGGTGCAGAATTTGGCCTCTTGAGGATTTTATTGTTTGTTAAAAGAGCATAGAGAAAAATTAGTAATATGCGTAGGGCCTTTGACTGATTAATTGGTGAGCTAATGTCTTATTTTCTCATTGTTCTGGAAATCAGAATTTAAAATACACAGAGTATGTAAAATGTGTTGAATTGACTTGTAGCAGAGTATAGATTTGGATGGTATGTTGTAAACAGTGTCATAAGCTAGTTCTCCTGAAAAATAATTGTTTTGGGAAGATAATGCCTCCATGAAAGAGGAAATGTGCTGAGGCCTCATCCCCCTCCCTGAAGAAGTCTGCTTACAAGTCCAGTTTCCATAGCAACTGCTACTTCCTCAATACCCCTCTTTCACCTCTAGCAACTGGATGATTGCTTGCTAAAAAACCATTTGCTTGCCCTATAAGTGTAACGAATCTCCAGAATACAATTTATTAAATATAAATACCATTGAGTAAGGCTGTCACTTGTTCATCTGTGCTAGCGTATCTTGTCAAGGCAAGGATTCTGGGATAAGTTGATTGTAGGCTGAGATAGTACTGCCAGTAGAACTGGCACCTTCAAATGGCCAGTACTGCCAGTAGTACTGCCAGTAGAACTGGCAGTCATTCTACAGTTGGTCAACATCTGAGGGGAACTCAGAATTATCTACAATTTGGTAATCTTAATACATCACTGGACTGTTTGCTTTTGGATCTAAATACCCTAAAAGCACCAGATCCCATCTGATCTTGGAAACTAGACAGGGTTAGCCTGGTTAGTACTTGGATGGAAAACTGCCAACAAATATTAGATGCTTTAGGCTGTATTTCAAAGGAAAGCAATGGCAAACCACTTCTTGAGTATTTCTTGCCTAAGAAGACTCTGTGAAATTCATTGGGTTGCCCTAAGTTAACAAGCAGCTTGCAGCACATGCATACATGCACGCAGATATTTCCTTCTGTCACTGATCAGATGGACATAACAAGAGGTTTGGAGCAACTTCTGACCAGGTGAAGTAATTTCTTCTGAAAGACAAAGTTTCCCAAATTTTTTCTTAAAATTTTACCCAGACATTATTGTGTTGTCCAGCTCCTTAATATTATCATTCAAAATGCAGTACCCATTGGCCATTTGAAGGTCCTGGAGCTCCAGGCTGACAGGAGCTTCTGGAAAACCTTGTGGGAAAAGGATGAACCGAATGGTTAACTTGGGAGGCTTGAACATGCAGGATGACAAAAACTGAGGGATGCCCACTTCTTGCAGTGTCTGTCCAGCGGGTGGTTGTGTGTGCTGCCGCCGTTCAGGCTTGGAAGCTTACAGCTTTCTGTTTCTCTCTCCCTGCTGGTGATGTCAGCCTTCACCTAACCACCTTCAGCCTGCAGTACACCCCTCCCGTTGTGGCCTGTGTCTGCATCCACTTGGCCTGTAAGTGGTCCAACTGGGAGATCCCAGTCTCCACGGACGGGAAGCACTGGTGGGAATACGTTGATGGCACTGTAACTCTGGAACTCTTGGATGGTAAGTTTGGAGCAAGGTCAAATATGTTCCAATACAGAATAAGGGGTATTTCATTTACTTAATATGTGACTTCTAAGGGACTTTCTCACCAAGGTTTCCAGGATGACAGTACACAGTAAAAATAATTAAATGGGATGAATTTTACAGTTTGAGCCAGTGGTGGTAATTGTGGGATTGCTCTGTTTATAATATACAAGGGGAAAAGTTTGAAACAACCTACAGGCCCTGCTTTCAAATGTTTTGCCTCTCACTATCTGATATGTTTGTGTTTCTTGTACAGAGTTAACTCATGAATTCCTGCAAATCCTTGAGAAAACTCCTAACCGGTTGAAACGAATCAGGAATTGGCGGGTAAGATGCTTTGTGCATTTTCCTGTGAATTGGCAAAACTTTGTATGGGTTTCACTTTGATAGTAATGTATAAAGATCATGCATAAGAAAATACATTACTTAATATCTACCTTGAAGTTAGAAACATTTGGCCTTTGGAGAGTGTTCTGTGCTGCCACTGGAGCACTCCTGAACATCCTCTGATCCTTCCCTATTACGATGCAAAACAAGATTTTCAGCTGAACTCCCATTCGTTTGGGGAAGATTAGGCCAATGCAAACTGTTGGGGGAGATGTTTCCCCCAGCAAAATGTCAAATCTTTTATTATTTTGAAATAGTGTGTGTGAGTGGTGAAGTATCACTTCCAGTCTGCCAAAATGGTGGCTGTGATGGGACAGTGTGGTGCTCCAGAGTTTTGAAGAGATCCAAAATGGTAGCAGGCCACCTTTGATCTAAGTTGTGTTTGAAAAGGTATGCTATGGTGATTGTTGTTGTGATCAAGCAGTGATTTGTTTAAATATCTTTTGTATCTTTAAAATAAAGTTTCCCTGAAGGGTCTTTTTAAAAATGTTCTTGTTCTGCATGGAATTTTGAGATTCCAGTATTTGTATTTGTTAGCTATTTTGTAAAACACGTTACAGTGTGATGTACAATGACAGCTGGTGTGGCAGAGTGGTTTGGATGTTGGATTAGGACTCTGGGAGACCAGGGTTTGAATCCTTGGTTATCCATGGAAACCCACTGGGTGACTTTGGGCAAGTCACACTCTGAGCAGCCTCAGAGGAAGGAAATGGCTGATGATAGTGTAACTATACCTGATGATGGTGTAACTATAAGTCAGAGTTGACTAGATGGTATGTAACAGCAACAAAATACATAACCTAGCAACTTACAGAGTCTATAACAAAATGCAGGAATTAACAGTCTAGTGATTGAGGTAACATATGGGTTGGGAGGAAGTATCTCACAACACTCCAGATGTTGTTGATCTGCATGTCTCAGCAGCCCAGTCTAATTTAGCTAATAGTGAGGAATGCTGAGAATTGCAGTTCAGCATCTGGAAGACAAAGTGACTCCTATCTGTTGCCTAGGAGAATAAGAGTGTCTTGGCAGAACATCAAAGAAATAGCCAGCCCTACATATCCATGGATTCAGCCGTCCATGGCTCAAAAACATTAAAAACAAAAAAGCAAACCTTGATTTTATCATGCGTTGAGCATGAAGCTGTACCCTCCCCCCATTTCACAGATTCTCAGGCTCTCTGTGGCACTTGTTTGAGTTGTTTGCCATTTTATATAAGGGACACCATTTTACCACACCACTGCATATAATAGGACTCAAGTATCCATAGCTTTTGGTATAGCCATGCGAGGTCCTGGAACCGAACTCCAGCAGATACTGAGGGCCCACTGCATACTAAGTTGGTGCTATTAAGCTTCTGTGGAGAGCATTCTACAAGCTGGGGTGAGGATGAGTGACAGCTGATGAGCTCCTTTCCTCATGGCCAGCCTGAAAACTTAATGTTAAGGAGGCACTCAGGGTGGATCTCTTCTCAGGAGAAAGGGGGTTCTTTGAGTTCAGGAATAGGCAGCTTCCCAGAACCTACTGCTGCAGTTGCATCCTAAGATTGGCAGCTTCCACAGTAATTTGTGTGGTGTAGATACATGCCAGAACATCTTCCAGCACCATGGAGCCCTGTGAGGCCACAGAGCAAAATGACAAAATAGGGGAGAGGATGCTGTAGTGTCTGTGGTGTGGATGGGGGTGCTACTAGAGACTGTAAAATATGTGTAGTGGCCACACCCAGTCTATAGCCATATGTTGTCCACCACTGCTTTAGGTGTTGAGGTCCCAGGCTTTGTAGTGTTCTGAGTTATCTGGGAGCTATTTGGGTATAAGCACTTTTTTTATAGAATTTGTTAATTAAATATTATTAAAATATATATGGAATTTCTGGAAAGCTGTATGCCAGTGTTCTTTTCTTTCAGAGACAACATGGCCTTTATGATACTACAGATTTTGTTTGTGCTTATTTTAGGCCAGCCAAGCAGCCAGAAAATCAAAGCCCGATGAGCAAGGTGATGACGACAGCCTTTCGGAACAGACCATTCTTAACATGATCTCCAGAAGTGCGTCAGACACAACCATCGCAGGTCTGATGAGTATGTCTACTTCTTCAACAGCGGGAGCCATGGCTTCACTACCAGCTACAAGTGGGGACTCTCCAGGGGAGCTGGGCAGTACGGAGGCAATGTCGGGCGATAGCTGGATAGCTCCACATGCGTCACATAAACTAGATGTCAGCCACAGAGGTAATGAAATCTCAGGCAGTACAGATCACCCACATCATGACAACAGTAGTGGCTCCTTCTCTAAGCAGAACATTAAGAGTGCACCACTAGCGAAAGTGTCACTAAAGGAGTATCGCGCCAAACATGCGGAGGAGCTGGCTGCACAGAAACGCCAGCTGGAAAACATGGAGGCTAATGTACGCTCCCAGTATGCCTATGCTGCTCAGAACTTGCTTGTGCAGCAGCAGCGGGAAAGAGATGTGCAACAAGAGAATAATCCTTCTCCCATCATTCTGAAAATACCTTTGGGCAGCAACTCAGATGGCTCTGAACGGCCCTCTGCTGAAAAGACTGACAAACACTCATCGGCCCTCAAAGTGCGGCTGCCTGCCCCGGCAGACAAACCTGTTTCTTCCTCCAAGCCAGAGGAAATAAAAATGCGCATCAAGGTGCCGACTTCTTTGGATCGCCACAGTTCCTCTGACGAAAGTGGCAAAAGCCGAGGAGAACACAAAGAGAAACATAAGGTCCACTCTTCTAACCACCACCACCACAACCATCATCATTCTCACAAACATTCACATGTGCAACCTGTTGCCAGCACTAAGCGACCAGGAGACTCCAAGCATGGTAACCAAAGTGGCATTGCATCCCATAAAGTTGGTTATGTCCCCACTTGTTCCTCCCGTAAGAGACCACTTCCTGAGGATGCCTCAGCCGTGGCACATGAACCCCTGCTGAAAGTCAGTAAGAGTTCAAAAGGGCCTGCTGTGCCATTTCCCTTCCCTCAGCATCAAGGACACAGCTTGGATACGGCTGGTCTGCCTTTTCCCCAGGGCAGCAAAGCCAGAGGGGCTCATGGAAAACTGGACAAGAGCACTGTGGGAGCAAATGGGCATAATATGAACCAGGCCATTGATTACCAGGATACAGTGAACATGCTGCACTCCTTGCTCAGTGCACAGGGCATGCAGCCTACCCAGCCACCCACCTTTGACTTTGTACATTCATATGGCGAGTACTTGAACCCCAGAGCTGCTGCGAGTGTGGATAAACCACGGCCACCCCCGTTGCCCTCAGAACCTCCCCCTCCCCTGCCACCTCTCCCCAAGTGATCACCCTTTTTAACTACTGAGGTCCAGCTGCCCTCTGCTGGGGGCAGATTGCTCATAGTGATCTCCACTGCCTTGTGTGAATGCCCCAATCTCCCTTTTTAAAATGTTTTTATTATTGGTATAAGAATATGGAGCCCTTTGAAGCTGTGAAAAAGTATACCCATCTTTCTCCATGTGCTTCCCTCACCCCCTCCAGTCCTGCTGGAAAGAGATGAGGATTATGTTTCCTGTCGTGTGTGCCCTCACTTGTGGAGAATGGGAGGGGGGGTTCAAAGGTCATGAACCAACAGATGGTGGCACAGGGCTATTTAAATTGTCGATCTTTCTCTTTCTAAAAGACATTTTAAAATAATTTAAAATAAGTTATATGTTCTTAGTGTTGATTTTATTTTTCTAAATTGGACAAAGGAAGGGTTTACAGCAGAAGCTGAAATGGAAGAGGGGCTCTTTCTGCTTACTCTTATGTGCGTTTTATCCTAATGGTGTTCACTTTTCTCTGAATGGAAGAGGTAATGGAGGTTTGAAAGGAGGAGGAAGTGTGAAAATCCCAGGAAAAAGCATGAGTACTGACCATAAGTGCACTGGTCAGGTCGGTGATGAAGCTGTCAGCAGAGACAAATGCAGGCCCATACTTCCAAAAAGCTTCAGAACCAACAAAGAGTGTGTTGCTAGCTTTGTTCAACCCTTCCTGCTGAGCAGGGAGGATGGAGGAACATGGCTTTCTTTAAACTTTCACTTCCCTCCTTTAACCACGTAGCTTCCATTGGGGTGCCCTGTGATGCCAGCCACCTAAATGCTGTCATATGAGGATGAATGTTTGCCTAGCTTAGGCACAGAAGTTCTGATAGGACTGTGTTATAAAGGGAGGCAGGACGGTGTGCTCCTGTGGGAACTGAAGTGTGCCTTCAAAAAGAAGAGTTGCTGCAGTAAACTGTCTGGGAAAGATGGGTATTAGTTTGGGAGGAAGAGGCACAGGAAGGGAGGTGGAAAGCCTATGTGAATGTTAGAACAGTAATCGTGATTCTGGGATGCTTTAAATTGTATTTAAACTACATTATGAGATATAAGATTTTCACATTTTGCTAGAAAAAAAAACTTTCAAAGTCAATGTTAAGACAGCAACAAACAATCAGGCAAATTTGGATTCAAGCTCAGAGAAATTAAAAGAATGGGTAAAATGTAAACGAATTCATGGAAACCAACATGTCTTCTCCTTTAAAGATACTTAACAGCAATACAAAACTGGCCATTGTGAGCACGCCCTGAATTAGTTTGATTCCTAGTAAGGAGCATTTGGGAACTGGTTCCCACTAAAGCTTATTCCAAAGAAATATTCCAGTTTAAAGTTGTACAACAAAAGGCATAAGATTCTGTCCTGAGTTTAAGGTTAGATGGGGCTAATCTTTTAAAAGTGGCCATTTGTGGCATTTCTGTAGATTATATCCTTTTTTAAAAATAATTATTTTACAAGATTCAGCCTTGGTTTCATAATGGTAGCAATTGGACAGAACACTTGAGTTGGCACACCGAAATTCTAGCTTTGTTGTTCTTTGAGTATACACACTGGTCCAGCAAAGTTTTTCATGATATTCCCTCTACTTTAAAGAAATGTTGAAACTGAAATCTGACAAATGGTTTGGTACAACAGATTACTGGGGTTTTTTTCTGGGCTAAGGTTGGATACTTTTGGCTAATACACATCAATAGAAGTCCATTCTGGCATCTTCAATAACAGGTAAAATTGGTGAACAAACTTTGGTCTGGAGTCTTACATAAGTGATGCTTTAACTGCTGCAGGTTTCAGGGAGTGTATCATGTTTGAAGCAACAAGAAACTCATCTGTGAGTATCTGTTTGATTTTTATTGGAGTGTTTTCTCTGAATTTGGAACTGATTATTTTTCCATCACATCTAGATTTCTGAAGCAGTGGTATCTCAGCTATTGATGGTTGCAAACTTGGATTAGTTTCACATAATCTTTCAGAAACTGTTTCTAATTCCCAGCTCATATTATTACTATTCTAAGTTTCAATAAATGTACTGTCTCCACATCTGGTTTCATCTCCAGTATTTCAGCTATTCCAAATTTGTTTTTAACCACAAATCCTAATATTTGAGCACAGTAAAGAAAGTTTCTGTACAAAAAGTCTGGTGAAAGCAACATACAGCAAATAGCTCTGAATTCAGGTTTCTTTAGCTCTTTACTTTTTGCACTGGGATCTTACTCCGTTTTCTGATGCATCAATAGTCTTCACATAGCTGAGCAAGGAACGAAAGAAGTAACTCTGTCAATTTGATTCCTTGATTTTTTTTCTAAATGGAAATAGCCCAATACTTATATCATAATGAACTAAAAAGTCATTTGTAATATGTTTTCTAAATCTTGAATTCTAAGCAAAATAGAAAGATGGGGTAATTCTAGATTGGGGTGGGCCAAATGCCCAGGGCTCTCTGGGGGTCAAACAAAATTTTCCAAAAAAAAAATTGCTTTAATTGCTCCCAATTTAAGTCTAGGGGTGTAAAGGGCATTGCCATGATATTTTGAGTCCCTTGCATCTCCCAGATGCCCTCTAGGAGGTCCGAAAGGCCCTAAAGCATGTGAGAACGTTTTCTAGAGAGGTTGGGGGCGTTCGGGAGCAAGTACGGCAAGGGGTGCTAAGGCCTCCTGGCAGGCTAATTCAGCTATGAGCCTCTCACAGTTGCCCGCCTGTGGTCTTGATGTTGAGAATGATTAGGAATGCAAGAGCCCTTTGGGTTCAAAGGCCTGTCTAGTTCAACATTCTGTTCATGTAGATGCAAAGCAATGTCGGATGGAAGTGCAGGACACAAGTGGAATAGCATGCTTGAGAGATGTTTTCAGATGGTTCCTTATCAGTTGCTGACAACATCTCAGTCTGTTGCTGCTGTACAACCTGTGCTATGTTTCTGAGGAGTCTTCATGTCTAAGCCTCACTGAAATGAATGCCAGTTCCTTAGAAACAATGCTGACTGATCTGTGCCCACTACCTTTTGGTCCGTCAGTTCTGATACAATATTCATGCTTCAAGCAGCTGAATGGCAGAGATCTACTACTGTTTCGTGGCTTTTGGTGGGTTTGTTTGAAGCTTAATGTTCAAATTGTTGGGTGCTGTTTCCGTATTTTACATGTATGTTACTGTGAACTATTGCTAGGACTATATCTTCAAACTAAAAGATGACAAAAATAAAGTGCCGTGTCTGAGCAGTTTACATCATATGCCAAGGAAAGAGTCTGTATACATGATACACATTGAATAAGTGCATAATTTTTCATTCATTGCAAAATTCTGGCTTTGTTTCTTCATGGAACTGGACAGCAAATTAGGCAGGGCAATGAAGACATCCTTCCCATAATTACTAGAAATTTTACTCAGCCAATCCTGGTTTCTGAACATACAGCAGGTCTTGCTAATGAATTTTCAGGCACAACACAACTTGGCAACCATAAGATTGCATTAAATATTAACAGATGTTTAGATTTCCAGTAAGCTGAGTCATTTGCCCAACACAGTATAAGCATTGCTAGTGGAGAAGGTTGTAGTAGTTGCAGTGAAAACTGCAAGGCCACAGTTCATCGCCTTGCTATAAGACATTATGAGGTCCAGCGTGGTGTGGTTTGAGCAATGGATTATGAGCCTGGAGACTTGAGTTCAATTCCCCACTCGGCCATGGAAACCCACTGTGTGATCTGGAATGCATCACACACTGTCAGTCCCAGAAAGCTCGAGGTCACCATAAGGAAGTGACCTGAAGACACGCCGATATAAGACATCCAGAACAGTTGCACTGTGATGAAAGCCACAGCCCCCATTAAACTTAGGGCAGTACGTACTTCATCAGTGGTGCCTTAAAAATGGAAGAACTCCTTGAGCTGTATTGCTGGAATGACGGACATATTGATGGAATCCTTTTTCAACACACTGGCAAATGCCAGTGACTCCACAGGGAAAGGTAGACCAAAGTGAATGAAGTCGTACCAGTTCTGTACTACTCCTTAAGACTATGTTAACAATAGGACATGGATGGGAATAGTGGCCCCTAGAGTCTGTCCCTCAGTTTTTTAGGTGCAGGAAAGTGGGAGAATCATGATTGGAAACTTTCAGGTGAGATGGTTCTCAGGTAAAAACAAGGCCCGTATTCTTGTTTTAGCCCCCACAGTTTTTAAAAATGAAACCAGAAGTAACCTGATCATGTGAGAACCTGGGAGTCTCTCAGGTGGTTAAAGGCCCACTGCATCTGTTCCACCCCTACTTCGTATCAGACCTGTGCAAAAAATACCCATCTTCTGGTTTCACCAGTAAAGGTAAAAAACTGTTTATCTTTCCTCATATTGTCATGACGGAGCCAAGGATATGATGTAATTTAGTATACCACCAGCACATGCTGTTACTAGCAGATTCACACCAATAGATAAGTTGTACAGCACAAGGCTGTTTCTCTGGCTCCAGTCTGTATAGGTTTGGAAGACTATTGGATAGATGCTGGGGAAGAAATTTTGTGGAATAAACATTTGCACAGAAAAGAAGTTAAAAACAAAAGTCTGCTTTCTGAGCACACAGGCCAGTTGCAGTGACCAGGATACTTTCAGATGTTTTCTTGGGAAGTAACAACTTGCTTGTTCCAAGTGGGAGTCTGCACCCCTGCAATTATGGCTAATTATCCAGTGACTGAAGTTTGTGCTATAATAGACATTGCTGTCGTGTCAAATTATCGGTGACAATGCCCACTGCTGTACATACAGTGATCAGTAGGAGCCAACGTGTGTTTTGTCAAGAGCAAATCCTGCCAACCATACCTTTTTAAAGTCGTCACTAGTTTAGCAGATAGTGGGAATGCTGTGGGTATCATTTATTTGGATTTCAGGAAAGCATTTGAGAAGGTCTTCTATACTATATTGATACAAACTGTTTAAATGAGGAATAACTGGAAACACCATCAGATGGATTCATAATTGTTTGGAAAACTGTGCTCACAGAGTCATCATAAATGTTTGCACTTCAGACTGAAAGTGGAATGCCTCAAGATTCTGTCCAAGGACCGCTACTCTTCAATGTTTTTATCAAAGAGTTAGAATATAGGGTGGAAAGAATTCTTATTAGGTCTGCAGATGACACAAAACTGAGAGGGGTGCCTAACATATTGGAAGACAGGAACAGAATTCAGATGCATCTAGATAAACTGAAGGAAAAAAAGGCAAAAGTTAATAAAATGTAATTCAGCAAGACAAATGAAAAATTCTACATTTAGGCCACAAAAATCAAATGCACATGTATTGGATGGGGATACTTGGCCCAACAGTAATACATGTGGAAAGGACCTTGGCATTATTGTTGATCATAAGTTGAACATGAGCCAGCTATGTGATGCTGCAGCAAAGGTGGCAAATGCTATTTCAGCCTTCATTAATAGAAGCATAGGCCATTTCCGCACTACATTGTTGTAGTGCTATTATTCCATTTTCAACATCCTGTGGAGTTCTGGGGTTTGTAGTTTACTGAGGCCAAAGAGCGCTCTGGCTGAGAATACTAAATGCCCCTCCCTAAACTGCAAACCCCAGGATTCCATAGGATGTTGAAAGTGGCATAATAGCACTGTGAGAGTACAGGGTGGAAACGGCCATAGTTTCCATGTCGAGGGAAGTAATAGTCCTACTATATTAGAATCATAGAAATGTAGAGTTGGAAGAGACCCCAGGGGCCATCCAGTCCAACCCCCTACCATGCAGGAACACCCTCAAAGCACTCCCGACAGATGGCCATCTAGCCTCTGCTTAAAAACCTCCAAAGAAGGAGACTCCATTACACTCCAAGGCAGCATATTCCACTGCCGGACAGCTCTGACCGTCAGGAGGTTCAGGTGGAATCTCCTTTTTTGCAGCTTGAATCCATTGCTCCTTGTCCTGGTCTCTGGAGCAGCAGAAAACAAGCCCTCTCTTTCCTCTACGTGGCATCCCTTCAAATATTTAAACATGGCTATCATGTCCCCTCTTAACCTTTTCTTCTGCAGACTAAACATACCCAGTTCTCTAAGTCTATCCTCAAAGGGCACGGCTTCCAGGCCCCTCACCATTTTGGTCGCCCTCCTCTGGACTTGCTCCAGCTTGACCATGTCCTTCTTGAATTGGAGTGCCCAGAACTGGACACAGTATTCAAGATGAGGTCTAACCAAAGCAGAGTAGAGTGGTACCAGCACCTCCCTCGATCTAGACACCATACTCCTATTGATGCAGCCGAGAATTGCATTGGCTTTCTTGGCTGCCACATCACACTGCTGACTCATTTTCAGCTTGTGATCTATTAAGACTCCTAGATTCCTTTTCACACATACTGCTATCCAGCCACGTGTCCCCCATCCTATATTTCTGTATTCCATTTTTTCTACCTAAGTGTAGGACCTTACACTTCTCTCTGTTGAATTTCATTTTTTTAGCCTTGGCCCAGCTCTCCAATCTATCCAAGTCATTTTGAATTTTGATCCTGTCCTCTGGCGTATTAGCAACCCCTCCCAATTTGGTGTCATCTGCAAATTTGATGAGCATGCCCTCTATTCCTTCATCCAAGTCATTGATAAAAATATTGAACAGCACTGGGCCTAGGACAGAACCCTGTGGCACCCCGCTAGTCACTTCTCTCCAGGATGAAAAGCAGCCATTCGTGATCACCCTTTGGTTTCGGTCGGTCAACCAATTACAAATCCAACTAACAGTAGCCCTGTCCAGCCCACATTTTACTAGCTTCATTGCAAGAATGTCATGGGGAACTTTGTCAAAGGCCTTACTGAAATCGAGATATGCTACATCCACAGCATTCCCTTCATCTATCAAGCTAGTAACTCTATCATAAAAAGAGATAAGATTAGTCTGGCATGACTTATTTTTGAGAAATCCATGTTGACTTCTCGTGATTACTGCGTTGCTTTCTAAATGATTAGAAACTGACTGCTTAATGATCTGCTCCAGGATCTTTCCGGGTACTGATGTCAGACTGACTGGGCGATAATTGTTTGGGTCCCTTCTTGAAGATGGGGACAACATTTGCTCTCTTCCAGTCTGCTGGAACTTCTCCTGTTCTCCAAGATTTCTCAAAGATAATAGCAAGCCGTTCCGAAATGACCTCTGCCAGCTCTTTTAATATCCTAGGATGCAATTCATCTGGCCCTGGAGACTTGAATTCATCCAGTGTGGCCAGGTATTCCTGTACCACCTCTCTATCTATTATGTGCCTCATTTCCCCTGCTTCCTCCCCTGCTTCCCAACCACCAGGTTGAGCGCTTGTATCCTTCTGGGAAAAAACTGAGGCAAAGAAGGTGTTGAGTAGCTCTGCCTTTTCTCTTCCCCCTGTGAGTAATTCGCCATCTTCTCTGCGTAGCGACCCTACTGTCTCCTTCTTTTTCCTTTTGCTGCAGACATATTTAAAAAAGCCCTTTTTATTGTTTTTAATGTCTCTGGCCAGCCTAAGTTCGTTCTGTGCTTTAGCCTTTCTGACCTCCTCCCTACATCTCCTGGCTACTTGCTTAAATTCTTCTTTGGTGGTTTCCCCCTTCTTCCATATTGTACTGGTCAGTCCTCATCTGGATTACTTTGTTCAGTTCTGGGCACCTAATTTTAAGGAGGATATGTAATCAGCAATGGTTTAGGAAGGGGCAACAAGGATGATAAATATGGGCTACAAAATATTTTAGGAAAAGTTGAAGGAGCTGAGCTTGTTCAGCTTGGTGAAGAGGAGACTGGGGTGACATGATTACATTCTTTAAAAACCTCGGGGCAGGTTTGTTCTGAGCAGGGCGTTGGACTTGATGGACCAAGAGGTACCATCCAACTCTATGATTCTATGAGTTGTTGGCAATCCAGTATATGCATCGTTCTGTTTTGCCTAGATCCTGATAAAGTCTACGGCTGTTCTTTCTGTCTTGTTCCTGTGTTGCTAGACGGGGATTTATTTCTCACAACCCTATTGTTACCTGGCCTTTAGGTGGGCAAGCTTTGTGCAAATGGCCTCTTTTTCTTGTGGAGGAAGTACAAAGAGCCAGGCCTGACAGGGTGAGTACAGAGTTGGAACGAAGTTGCTGCTAAGGGGTAGAAGAGAGTTGTCCTTAATTACCTTCAAGTCGATTTCGATGTATGGAGACACTAGCCATTTTATTATCAACAGTCCTCTATTCAGTTTGTATTTGAGGAAGTTGTTTTGCTGAGTTGGTACTTGGCACTAAAATGTTGGCTCCCCATCTAATTGCTATGCTGCTGGGATTGGGGCACTGGTTTATCTGCTTCCAAATTGAAAGACACACTGAGAGAAATAGCTGATAAGACTCATGAAACAATTTAACACAGGATCAGCTGAAGCATCAAATGTTTATTTTTAAAATAATACGTTTCTGAAGACACGAGTGCTCTCCAGAGAGGAGGACACCCCCCTCACGAACAGCACACATTTTATTCCCTCCCCTTGGACAGGACCCAAAAGTTACAACCCTATCAGAATCGCCTAAGAAGTTACATGCCCCCTTCACCACATTTAATCACGCTTTTCCCTCGTGGTGCCTTAATTCTCATTTGTAATTTCAAAATGCCCATGAAACAGACTCTAACCTCCCATTTTGCTAAAGAGTGCCAAATTCCTGTCTTGTATTTTTTTTTTTTTATCAGCTTAGTTGTTCCTTTCAGCTTTTGCTAACCTTCAGTTTGCATCCCAAGGAGGAGTAGCGGTATATACATCCCACTATTGAATCCTTATCTATCTGTCTGGTTCTCTTTTTGCACCAAGGCCTTCTTCAGCTGCCAGTTCTAAAAATACGCCTCTTAGACTTCATTGTTTTGCAACAATACTATTCCAAAGCATATGTGTGTATAAATATATTTAAAAATGTGTTATAAGCTATAAGCTAATAATATGTTAGTAATACTATTAATAATATTGCAGAAACTAAAATATATTTTACTTCTCACAGCACACACACACGTAAGTGGCCACATGTCCTGTGTTCACAGAATTCTGATAGGGGAAGCTGGTGGCTAGGGGCCCGTAAACAGAAGCATTCAAATATTTATTGCAGACTCCCACTGGGGCAGACCTCTGGCCATATGAATGCCTGGCATGTTGCCCACGTGTAGCCAAGCGGGTACCACAGATTCACAAAGGGGAAGGAGAGATGCAGCCGTATCCCGGCAACCACGGGAAGAGAGGATCCAAAGCATCCCAGACCCAGTTAGGAACATGCAGTTTCTGCACACACAGAACACTGACTGAGGAGAGGCGTTGCAGAATCTTGCGGCAGTTTCCCCTCTTTGAGTCATTTCTAAATCTGCTAACATACTCCAAGCACTGTGCAAGGGTGACTGGTACGATCCTGGCCCAAACCCAATTCCTACCAGCAACTGATTTCAACAGATTGCTTGTGGCTGGGAGGAGTAACTGGATTTAGGCTGGAGCTATAAGGCCAATTCCACGCTACACTGTTGTAGTGCAATGATTCCACTTTCAACCTCCTGTGGAATTCTGGGGTTTGTAGTTCACTGAGGCCCAAGAGCTCTCTGGCTGAGAATTCCAAATGCCCCTCCCTAAACTGCAAAACCCAGGATTCCATAGGACGTTGAAAGTGAGGGTGTAGTGTAGAAATGACCTAAATTTTGGGTTCACCTCTGATCAAAAGTGGGCTGTTAACAATTGTATTTGCAACTTTCCTCGTGGCAGACTGTCTCTTATTTCCATGAGGCAGTAGAAACCATTGGTAACATTAAGCACGCCGGAAAAGCCCTGCGAGCATGCGCACACCGCACCCCCTCCCTTTCCAACACAGGACGCCGATTCCGACTGAGAAAGGGCGCGCTACTTGCACGAACCTTCCGGCCGAGCGGGAAAGGCCGTCCTCCGACTCACTGTCACTCAACATCAAGCCCCGCCCCCGCGGCAAGAACTGCAGCCAACAGACCTATCGGATTCTCTCTGCTCAGGCTGGTGATCCTGTATAGTTCGGTGGGAGGGAAGGAAGGAGGGCGAGAAGACAAAATGGCCACCGCCTCCTTAATTCCCCGCCCCGTTCCATCCGAGTGGCACACCTTTTAACCAATCGAGACGTCGCTTCGGCTGTTCTCGGATTGGCTGGCGAGTAGGGAGCTCGAGGCCTTGCGGAGGAGTTGAGAAGGCGAGGGGGAAGGTAAGATGGCGGCCGTGGGGGTTACGAAGGTGAGGCCATGTTCTTTTTTTAAAGTCCCTTGTCTTGTTGGTCCCCCTTTCCTGGGGAGCCGGGTTTTACGCGCACCCACCCGTCGGGGATGGCTCTGCACAGGAAACGGAGTGGGGATGTTGCTTTGTGAGGCTGTCCCGGAGGGAGTTTGGGTGGTGGGGAGAATTAGGATACAGTCTGGCCGGGATTATCTGGGTCTGAGGGGGGTTAGGACGGCTGAAGGAAAGAGAGAGAGGGAGGAAGGAAGGGCGTGATTCATTTTTTTTTTGAGAGCCAGGCCACATGCCTAACGTGTTATATGCGTTAAAATAACGAATTGCTTCGTTTGTAACTCGGGGGCGCTTTCCCTACGCAAAAACCGCCTTATCAGTTAAGAACTCACGACAGTAAAGGAAACAGGCAATTAGCAACCCGGGTTTTATAGCACAAAGAAGGGTCAGTGAAGGAAAACGGCCGGTGGAAGAGGAGCGGTTTCACATTGTTTTAACAATTCCCGCCAAAAGTGGAGGAACGTGACCTTCACGTCCCGTGTGAGTGCATGGGGGCAGAGGAGAATCTGGAGAATGGATACCATGGGCACAGGCCTGAGGTTAAAGTTAGCCGAGGCAGGGGTGTGTGTGAGAGACTGGAAGCTTGAGTGAGGAAAAGCAAAGTACAGGATAAATCAAAGGTATAATAAAAATGGTGATTCAGAGTAGGGTAGGCTACGGTAGACAACGCGTTAATTATGATAAAAGAGAGCCCTGTTCATGTAGTGAAAATGGAGACTGGTGCCCTTCCTCATCGTTGTGTATTTCAGCAGAATAGGGAATTCACTAATCTTTTACTTGGTATTCATTTTGTAAATTTGCTGCCTGTGTCAATAGCACTGTATGCATTAATGAAATGCTTTTTCTAGACATTGGCATGAACAGAATTCGCATCCATGTTTTGCCTTCAAGTCGGGGGCGCTTACCCCCGTGCCGAGGCAGCAAGAAGCCTTGTCGTGTGCCTTTTCTCATCGACCGTGCTCCCAGCCTCGTTTGGAGGGACACGAGTTCTGCATTAAGCACATCCTTGAAGACAGGAACGCACCTTTCAAGCAGTGTAGCTACATTTCCACTAAGAATGGGAAGAGATGCCCAAATGCAGCTCCTAAGCCTGAGAAGAAGGACGGGTATGTGTCTTCTTTGCTTGTATTCCTATTAAGATATTTTGTAACCTCTAACATTCTCTCATTCTGAGAATCCAGGTGGCAAATAATTTATACATAAGTCTGGGACCAACAGTAGGATAATGTAGGTGTACAGTATTGATTGGATTTCTTGGAGAAATTGCTAAAAGGACCCACCTCAATGCTTGACCTGATAGATTCCCTGTGCCTCAAGATATGTAGCCAGTTGTCATTGTTGTGTGCTTTCAGGTTGTTTGCACCTTATGGCAACCTTAAGATGAGCTTATCATGGGTTTTTCTTGGTACCATTTGTTTGGAAGAGGTTTTGCCTTTGCCTTCCTCTAAGACTTTCTGAAAGTGTGTGACTTGCACTAGGTTTCTGTGGCTGAGTGAAGACCCTGGTCTCTAGAATCATAGTGCAGTGCTCAGACCACTATATCATGCTGGCTTTAATGTGGAATTTTCAGGGCCCTACCCTAATATAGTTGGACTCTTTCTCTGTAGTAATTCTCATCTTGGATTTGTTCTGCACACAGCCTGTCTGAATTGAGTGGGAACTGTTAAACATGAGCATAGAAGTATGTAATTTATGTATTAGAGTACAAGTGCATCTTGAGTGTACAGTGCAAGTATGAGTATCGTCTCATTCATGCTTTGGGAATCCTTGTAGTCGAGAGCACATTCTTGAACACTCTTGTTGAACTATTGACAGCATATCCAAAATAAATTGTGTACTTTTGTGCAAAGACACATAGTCCTGGGGAAGGAGTCTTAAGACACATGTACCCAGGCAGTAGCCACTCAGTTTCCAGCAGATGTAGGAATGAAATGGGATGAAAGATAGTGAGAACAGATATCATAACCTGACAAGACCTAGGCTTTGGAGGAAGGCTGTGATGTCACGGAGCAGTGATGTGTATCAGAAGTGGGGAGAAGTAGGCTTTGGGTAGTTATTTAATCATATTTTATATAAACTGCTCTTGGAGATCAGTGTTGCAATTTCTATTAGCATTAGTAGGTCAGCTTCTGTAGTCTGTGTTCCAAGATTGCGCATACCATACAGTTGCTTTACTCCCAGACTTCTCAGAGACATAGCTTAGGAAGGGATGGAGTGGTTGAGCATATTTTAAGATGGAGATAATCCCATTTTCATTTCTTGGCATCTTCAGATAAGTCCAGAAAGGACTTCTGCCTAGGACTTTAGAAAAATGTTGCCCATAAAGAGATGAACATTTGGAACCCTCACAGCCCAAGAAATTGAGAAGAAACAGGAGGAAAAAAAATTCAGGACTTGAGAACTCTACTTGGCAGTCAGTCTGTCTTGGTATATAAAGCACCTTTCTCTGTTAGTGAAGAACATTTCTACAACTTACTTCAACACTCTCTAATCAGTAAACCAGATATTTCTATTCAGGGGCACACCCAGATCTGTTTCCAAGGTGATTAGTAGCTGTAACAAAAACAAACAGTCAAGCTCTATGTTGCAGTCTATGATGCAGAGCTCAAGAAATGAAAGATGCAGCATTTTGAGGACAGATTATTCTTAGTCTCTGTTCACGTGTAATCTTAAAACTTAATTTACACTCCATGCATGAGATGTTTCATGCATTTTTACTCTTCCTTTTGTCCTCCGCTATAGCCACAAGGAAGAAACTGAAAGCTGTCACTTCCATTTTCAGCTGACTCATGAGATCCATCCATCATGTTTGTTACTGATAAGGACTTAGAGCAGTGACAGGCAGTCTCTTGGTTGCCAGATTTGTTAGACTGTAGTTCCCAGAATTCCTGATTGTTGGCCATGCTGGATGATGCTGATGGGAGTTATAATCAGAGATGTCTATGGTGCATCAGGTTGCCCATTCTGCTTTAGGAAAACAAGCTGTTAACATAATGCCAACTTGCTTTCCTAGACCATAGATAACAAAGACAATGTTTCACATGTACATTGTATTTTATAGTAGTCATATCTTGTTTCCACTAAAAATAGTATGTAAAGTGAGTAACAATAAAGTGAAGATAATTAAACATTAAAAAATTAACAATTAAAAATTGAAAAGCATTATTAAAGAACTGTGTCTTAAGACCTTTATTGAAAGCAGGAAGAGGGGTGGTTTTCACTGCAACAGGAGTGTATTGGATAATTTGAGATCAACACTGTAGTATCTTTTCCTGCTTGCCTGTCAAGTGGACCTCTCTAAGTAATATTATGTGGACCCCTTTTCTGAGGATGGGAATGATGTGGCCCTCCAGCTTTGGACTGCAAGTCATAGCAGCCCTATCCAGCATAATTCATGAGGAAGAATGCTGGAAACTGCATCCCAACATCATCTAGAAGACTGTAATTTCTTCTTACTGAAAATCTTAGCTACTGGGTAATTTGTAATAGGTCAAGTCATACCTTAAATAGCTAGTCCTCAAATCATGACCTTGAATTGCACCTGGAAAACAGTTGACAACTTGTGCAAGCCTTTCCATAACAGAGTAATACAGTCTTGACACCATGCATTAGTTAGTTTAGCATCTTACAACAGTTGAAATGTCTAGAAACTGCAAGGGGAGCCCCATATAAGGTTCAGTGCAGCAGTCCAAGCCATAGGTGGCTGTTGCCAACTCTGGAAAGAATGTACCTAGTGCACCAAATAGAACTATAGAAAAATGTTTCTCACTGCCACCTGGGAGTCCAGGAACAGCAAAGAGTAAAGGGCTGCTCCCTAACTTTGAACCTGTTGCATTGGGGCACCACAACTCCTTCCAGAACAAATTGGATTTAGTTCCTGGGCCAGACAGGTTCTGCTGACCAGCACTGTCTTCATCTTGTCAGTACTGCTAGCTTGTTCACCCTTATCCAGCCTGTTATTGAACTCAGGCAGTGTTCAAGGGTGTTGACTGCTGCCTTGGTGGCAGGTGAGGAGGAGTAGGAATTGAGTGTTGTCAGCATATTGATGACACATAAGACCTTAAATGGCATTGTACAACTACTCAGAATGACCTTCCCCAGGAATTTATGTGTATATTGTATAGCTGCAGTTTGGAGGAGTTACATTTCTGACTACAAATTGAATCTCCTAGTGCTGGAAAAAACTGTCCCGACTTCTGTGAATAGCGAGGGGACACAATAGGATTGCTGGACACCATATGCCAAAAGCTGGAGCATCAACCATTGGTCACACAGAACGACTAGCTAGATATGACCAGAAGGGGAAACTGTAAGCACTGCGTTACATTAGCCACAATTTTCTAATACAGTTGGCCCTCCACAGAAGTTAGGAAAGCTCAGCTGATGGCTGCTTTGTTCTAGGAGGCAGACGTGCTTTGAAAATCTTATTTGCACATTTTTCACTTTTGCGAGGGTCCTGTGTTTCTTACCCTCAAGAAAATGGAGGGCCAACTATACAAGTAGTTAGTTCAGAAGAATGTAATGATTTATGAGGTAAAGAGCCATGCCACTTTGAAGTCCAGTCTGTCACATAGATCATCTAATGAGTGAACCAAAGCAATCTTAGTTTCATATGTGTTTCTGGAAACCTAACTGAAATTGATCTGGATATTTCCAGAGTTGCAACCCTACTGCTTTCTCAATCACATTAGCTGAGAAAACTGCCAGGTGCGGTGAAATGTTTTATAAAAACAAATAAATAAACGACTAAAGATATTCCTGTTGGTTCTTAAACAAGCGAGGACTATCCCCCTCCGCAGGGAGGTGTTAGTCACTGCAGATAACGGGGGGGGGTGTTTTATCAGCCAGTGAATACGTGGTAGCTCATTATTCTCAACACCCTGTCATATCACCAAAATCTAAAATCCCAAGATAATTTTACATAATTGGATAAACAGGTACCAAAGCAACATTTAATCTAGTATACTATGGTATTGGAGTTTTAAGTTCAGGCACATCCAAAGAATTTGAGACAGATGATTTACAGTAACAAGCCAATTGTTTTGGCACACCCTTTTCTGCACTATGGTGAGGAAAGCAGTGTATGATCTGGTAAAAGATCTCCAGTATATTCTCTGCAGATGCAAAGAAGCAAGCATTATTTGCTGTCATACCCACCGTGGTGCAGGTTTTTGAATGTTTTCTAAGCCAATTGTAGTCACATCACAGGCACATAATGTTAAAGCCAGGGGTGAGGAATGTATGGCCTTTCAGATATTGTTGGACTGCAACTTGCAACAACCCTAGATAATCTAGCCAGTGGTGAGGGGCGATGGGGTTTGCAGTTCTGGGAGGTCCCACATTTTCTATGTTTGCTAAAGCATGGCTTATTGTCACTTGAGAAACAGACCTTAATATTACTCAAAAGTAATGTTTCTTTTCTTTAGGAGAGATGTGCCTCTACTTTTAATTCTTTTCAGTTATTTGGGGAATGCTTTCCTAAATATGGACATTTATCATTATATGTAGCACTTAATGGTCCTCTTTTACATGCTGGTGGACAACAATAGGGAACCAGCTTCCACTTTTAAATTAACCATAGTGCCCCATGATATGCAAACCTGGAAATAGATTTGAAGTTAGCTTCTGAAGCCAAGGGTCTTAAGGGAGAGATAATCTTGTATCCAGGTTCAGATGTAATGCTATATTTTTCTGTGCCAGTACATTCCTGATTAGCCACTCCGCTTGCTGGAGGAGCACCCGGGGTAATTTGGAAGCACGCATGTGCAGTGTGTTCATGCATGATGAACCAGGATTCTAAGAAATTCTTGCTTAGTGTTTTGTGCAACTGCACCTAGTCTCAAGTCTCCCTTTTTTTCTTTATAATAGGGTCTTGTTTTTTCACAATAGGAGGAAAGTAATTCAGTCCAATAAATTAAAAAAAACTGGTTGCAGATTTAAACAGGTCTAAGGCTAATTTTTCTGTCTCTCCAAATCAAAACTTGCAGATACAGTGTCAAGACAAAATGACATAGATGTTCAACAGAAAGTCTGCATCTTGGTTTCACATAGAGGAGGTGTGTGTATATTCTGAAATCTTGTTTGTTTGTTTTGTTCAGAAACATGCTCTTTTTTAGAGCAATACCTTGAGTCCATAAACCTTCTTTCCACAGATGAGTGCATTATAACTTGTTGCTTTGATACCTCATTATAGTAGAATTTAACATATTCTCTATTTGACGGTAGTTGATGTGCTCAGTTCTGCATTTTAGGTTGCCATCAGCAGGCTTTATATTAATGTCTACATTCTTTCTGAAACAAAATGAGTTGCCTTTTGTTTGGTGAATTTGAGTCCATAAAATGTTGATTTCTGCTTTTCTTTCATATTTAGTGTGTCATTCTGTGCTGAGCATGCTCGTAGAAATGCCCTGGCACTACAAGCTCAGATGAAGAAATCCAATCCTAGTCCTGTACGAGAATCTCTCCTCTGTCAGCTGAGCTCCTATGCTAAGTCAGAGTTGAGTTCCCAGACTGCAGAGAGTAGCCGCAGTGAAGCTAGCAGGATACTTGGTATGTGGAATGTGAAATAATGGTAACTTAGGCAAGCATTTCATTCTTGCCCTTAAGAAGTGTGAAGGTTGGGGTCTCTATTGTCATCTTATATCCTAATAAAAATTTTTCATTTTGCACTTCGGGGATGGGGAACCTCTGGTTCCTAGATGCTGTTAGACTCAACTCTCATTCCTGATCACTGGAGGCTAAAGGTGATGGGAACTTGAGTCCAACTGCCTCTGGAGAGCTCCATGTTCCTCACCTCTCTTGTAGATGCAAAATTTGAAAAAAAAACTGAAGGAAACTGGCATCTGCAAATGGTAGACTTTGTATTTGATACTGCTTTATATTGTTTTAGTTACATGTTATTGTGCTTCAAAATGCTTTGAATAATACTTTGGGGGAAGTATTGGGTTGGCAGTTTTTTTCATGTTCCAAGTCATTTTAAAAATGTAACTCCAGAGCATCAATCATTTGTATATTGGCAAAGAGCATTGCCCTACTATGTTCAGAAGGTGGTTGATCATACGGCAACATTTTTAAAAGTTAGGAGATATCTCTAGCCTATATTGCTGTTGCTTCATACATATTTTATACCGATAGAAGGCCGAAATCTTGTTGGTGCCTCAATCTAGTGTATTTTTTAATTTATTTTAATTAGATCTATATCTCACCTGTCTTCCAACATGGGATTCAAGGTGGCATACAGTTTAAAAGCACAATGCAGTTAAGGAACTGTTACTACAAAAGTTGTAGTGTTTTCACAAAAGTTAAAAGACAGTGTAATGGTCCTTTGTGTGGGCATAAAGCACTTCTCAGAGCGGAGCAAGGAGCCGATAGTAGAGAAAGGAGTCTCTGTCACCAGACAAAGCTGCCCTACTGGCTCCTGAGCCGGTCCTGAGCCCGCAGAGCAACTTTCTCTCCTCATAGAGACAGCTTTCAATGTCGTTGCACTGCCTGGGACCATTTTGCTGTAGCTGCTGCACCTGCACTGCCGCTGCTGCCTATGCCAGTGTGGTTCCAGCAAGGTTGTGAGCAGCACATGCGGCAGAGAGCAGTTTAGGTTTCTACAAGTTAAATAGAGTGCCATTGAAAAGTGTCACACTCAAGGTAGAGTTTTGCTAGAGACTCTTGATAGTGCAGTTTCCTGAATAATATATCTTCAGTGTTTGATATCAGGGAGTGCCCTACATCCAGTAACATCAGTCGTTGCTGAACAGTTAAAGTGAGACTTGGAAAACATAATGAAAATAGACTGATACTTTCTGTGCTATCATATTTTTTGGCACTCATGGACAATTGCAATTAAGGAAAAGTTAGTCTCTTCTGCTGAGTATGATGACAAAATAAATGTGGTAGGAAAAAGGGCAGGATGATCGTGTGGCTTTCCAGTACCACACTGTCAAATACAGACATAATCCACAGCTCATTTACTTGGGGTGTCAAAGCTTCATCTTCAAAACAGATTGGACAAGTCACAAGTCAATTTATACATAATTCAGATGGAATAGGCGTTATACAAATAGCCCTTTGTATCTTCTCTTGAGCCCACTCTAACCGCCGTGTGAAAGAATACATTCAGGTTTGACAAAAATATCCTGTAAAGCTTGATTCCCCTGACAGCTTGGAGCTAACAGGTTATTTCTGCTTGCAGCATAGAGTTACATATTTTTCTGCTAGATAGGTGGGGGATACTATTCCCTATTCAGTTTATGTTCTTGAGACCATGCTGACATCTTCTATAGCAGGATTTAGAGCCTGATCAAAATTTTCCCCAAATGTAATGAGTTTCTCTCTTTCCAGATGAAGACAGCTGGAGTGATGGAGAGCAGGAACCTCTTACTGTGGATCAAACATGGCGAGGTGATCCTGACAGTGAAGCAGACAGTATTGACAGTGACCAGGAGGACCCACTGAAGTGAGTTGTGTGAATGGCGATCCTTGTTTGAATTGCAGCTGCAGAACAATACAAATTAGGAGCCTCCTTCCAGAAGGCTTGAAGAGTAACTGAAGCTTCCAGTCCAGAAATTTATTCGACTGTAAGCTACTGTTCAGAGAAAAAGTGGTGGCACTGGTGTGACATACCATGAAATACAGTGGTTGGGTAGTAGGAAGCTGGCTTAGTCATCACTGTTGTAGACCAGAGTTACTCAGTCTGCCCAAATGTGAGCTGTTCTGATAGGTTACAAAATGGTCCTGAGGAATTGTGTTACCCAGTGGCATCATTCATAACCATCCGCTTTCCATGAGCTGACCACTGGAGTATAAAACAGCTTAAATTAAATTGGTAGCAACCCACAGGGGCAAGTAACAGAAGATGTAAGGAAGTATATATTGGCTTCATAACCTCAGTTTTTTTCAAATGTGACAGTAAACAGCCACCCCCTAAAAAGCCTCACAGTGCTTCCAAAAGTTCTTGATTTTGGGAGGTCTACTTTTTGTTTAGTCAGTGTGACTATTGGGTTAGTTGGGTGATGCACAGCCAAACAGAAGAATGGCTAAGACATTCACAGTTGTGATTGGTTATTAAGGGCAGATCTAAGTAGAGCGCATTAATAAGTGTCATTTCTCAAGTTGTTTTGTTCTTTATAGTTGATGAAAATACCCCTGGCAGCTACTCCTGTCTATGGTAGCAGACCTAGGAGCATTCCTAATAGCGTGAGGCTTAGTTACAACTGTCTGGCTTTTTAAGTGACCTATAGGAAATCATGTTCTTTGTCTTGAAATGTGCCAAGTTTGCTTTTTCTCTGCAAAGATTCAGAAGAAAATGCTTTACAAAGTATTTCCTTTTGAAGGTCATGGGTCTATCTGATTGATTGATTTTCTCTTAAATAGCTTCCTTTTCTTACCTCAGACTACTTTAGCCAATTTGTCTGTGTTAATGATTGGAGAAGTTATGCTTCTGCTTACTTCCTCATTTCGGTTCTGTTTTTGCAGACACGCTGGTGTGTACACTGCTGAGGAAGTGGCACTGATCATGCGAGAGAAACTGATTCGGCTTCAGTCTCTGTATATTGATCAGTTCAAACGGCTTCAGCACCTCTTGAGAGAGAAGAAACGCCGGTACTTGCACAGCCGCAAGGTGGAACATGAAACCATAGGTAAATGGCCACAGTTCTGCATATGGGCCGTTCCATGATGCAAGGCAGAAGTTTTGCTAAAGCTTATCTTAATTCATTATGTCAGTCATCTGAAGGCAATGTACCAAGACCCCTAATGCTTTGAATTTGAAAACTGCTGTTTCCATGCATTTGTTCTGAGTTCTTGTTTGCTAATAGTCACTGATACAGTACCACAGTAGTCTTTAAATTAGGAACTTGCTAGACACTATTTTAAAATATTGAGCACTCTCTGGTCCTAAAGGTGGAAAGCCACATTATACTCGCCAGTGTGGGATGTACTTCATAGGACATAAGAACTCAGAAACCTAGTGTAAGCATCAAGGGAGAGGTATGAACAACTGAAGTACCATTTCATAGATTATAAAAGGTAAAGAGCATCTTCTTTGATTAAATAAAATTGCCTCATAGGATAAGCAAAGTAACCCTTTCACCACTGTTCCAAAATATACAACTTCCTTCGGATGAGCACTACCCAGCCACACAACCTGTTTTACACGATTTGATTCCAGCCAGCTGTTTGAAGCGTATTTCTGTTGGTCAGGGCAAGCTCACATTTTTGTAGGTTTTTTTATGTTTACTTAGCATTTTTTATCTGTGTTAATGACTTCAGAGTGGCAGTGCTGAGCTGAATTTTTTTAAGAAATCATTCTGTCAGGAGATTAGGATGACAGAGGCACTCTGATTTTGCTCTGCTAAGATTTGCAACAGACAGGTAGTACTTTGAGTCTGCCTTGAGGATGCTTCCATGGTGTGTCTTCCAGGCAGCAGCCTCCTGACAGGCCCAGAGGGACTTCTGGCTAAAGAGCGTGAAAACCTGAAGCGGCTGAAATACTTGAGACGATATCGGCAGCGTTATGGTGTGGAGGCTCTTCTACACCGGCAGCTGAAGGAACGCAGAATGCTGGCCACTGAGGGTGCTGCCCAGCAGGTATTTGAGCCAGAATGCAACTTGGTACTCATGTAGTTCAGTGCAAGGGAGAGAAATTCTGGGCCTAGAAATTTTTCTTCAAGAAGCCCAAGAAGTTGTGAAAAAGTAAAATAACAGTGAAGTGGTGAAGATTTTCAGATATGAATGTATTTTGTGCCGCTATGCAATATTCAGAATACAACAAAAAGCATTTGAAATAAGATCTTGCGATCTGCTGAGGAAAGTAAATGGTTTCGTGACTAGACACACTTTTAGTCCAATTTTTATGCTGGCAGTTTAATCTGTTTTACCAGCTCAGCCTCTTTTATGATTATGAGAAACAGGAAGAAATATGGCAATGATGTTTAGTTTTGTGAAGGTGGGTATAGAAAGTGCTTTTTTTAACAAATGGGAAGAATCTGCATAACAACCACTTCTTCACCAACAGCCTTGGAAATTCTCTTATTCTCTGATCTGTCTTCTTCAGGCACATACTACACGTTCCAGCCAGAGGTGTTTGGCTTTTGTGGATGATGTCCGATGCTCAAACCAGTCCCTCCCAATGACAAGACACTGCCTTACTCGTATCCTTTTACCATCTCAAGCTGTCTGTATTATTATTCCTGGCACTGGTATTATTACTTCTGGCACCCTGACCACTTGAATAGCTTTTGTTTCTGTTTTTCTTGGCCCTGAATCAAGGCTGGTGGCTTGCTGTAGCCTCTGGTTTCAAGCAGGAGCCCAAAGAAGTGTCTTCCTGTGGTCTGTTGGCTGTTCCATAACTTCATACTGGAACAGTCAATTCAGTTGGAAGCAACAGTCAGCCCCTCCAAAAATATAATAAAACCACAGTCTGAAACAAGGCCAAATAACTTCAGAATCCAGTTTGTGGATGTATACAAATATTGGGCTCTTTTAGAACACTTACTGTAATTTTTTTTAAAGCAAGCTGGTATGGAATCTGGCTAGCATAGTATGCATTAGTTGAATACTTGTCCTTAGTTAGGTTAATACAAAGGTGGTACTGAAAGATCCTGTTCTCAACTCAGACTTGTGGTCTGAGTCAACAATAAATTGTCAAAAGTCAACAATAAATTGTCATGGTGTCCTTTTCTTGTCTATATGCAACTGCTGAGGTCTGATTACTAGATGTGTTATACAAAGGAAAATGTCTCCACTGGAATTCAGGGCCCTTTATGAAGTTGATAAACTTATATTTACTTTGCAGTTAAAGTTAGCATCATTCCCTTCACATTAGATTGTATTCTATAGTAAATTTTAACTGATCCGTTATGTACAGTTTATACTATTGTGTATGGATCTCTCATGTGCAAAAATAACACCTGGAGAAGATAACGTGTAACTATTTTTAAGATTCCAGTTCCCAAATGCTCAGACTTCCTGACTTGCTAAAAGTCATCTACTTCCTCTTAGAATTCTGGGGTGTCTGACCTTGTTTTTGAAAAACAAGCTCTTGCCTGTTTCCTTTGACTACATCTTTAGATATCTGCCAGGATAACAACCAGCTTCTCTTTAAGCTGTGTCAAGGATCAGACGAAGCACCTTGCAGCAAGCCAGTGCCTGTAAGCCTCTCTGAAGATCCCTGCTGCCCACTCCATCTCCAGCTACCACCTCAGATGTATGTTCCTGAACAGGTACTGTCTGTTCCAGAGGAGCTGGAAGCTACTTCTACGGATCTGTACTTGAGTGCAGCTGAACTCCGGCCCACGGAGAGCTTGCCACTGGAGTTCAGTGATGTAAGTGTATTGTAAAGCAGCATCTGTTCATGGCACTTCAGAAGGCATGGTAACCTGACCTGGGTATAAAGACTAACGGAAAGACACGACTTGAAGCTACATGAAATACAAAGTAAAGGGGAGAGAGATGATAAAAGTATTGATGTAGGAAGTGCTGAGAAGCAGGCCCCATGGATTTGCAGAACACAGTTAGTGGAAGATTAATCAATCAAATATTCAAAAATGTGAAGAACAATATTTCTGGGACTGTCACTTAAAAACACAAATAGTTAATGTCATGACTGAATTAGTAATATCTCACAGAGGCTTACCTTGCTTTTGGTGAATAAAACAAGGCAGGCAGACACTATCCTTGGCTTTAGTCTATTTGAGGATGAGCACCCTTGTGTCTTCCACCTTTGTAGGACTACAGCTCCCATGAGCCTCAGTCATCATGGTGAGTATTTTGGGATGATGGGAGGTATCATCCAAAAATACTGTATAGGTGAAAGGTTGCAATACCTGGTCTTAAGTAGTAGACCAGACAGAGAGTAGAAAAGGAGTGAAGTTTCAGAGTTGAAAGGTCAAACAATTACAATTACAGTGAAGATGTTTTTCTCAGCCCTTTAAATAACTAACGGAATCAAAAGGCTGTGAGGAATATAGTTCCAGTGAAAAGAACCAGTGACTTTATTTGGAAGCGATTCAGTCCAGGGAGGTGTCTTGTGTCATGTGCTGCTTCTGGATGTGTAGTTCCATTTGAAGTGATTTCCCTTAAAACTGAGGGATCCTCAATGCTTTTTTGACCAAATGGTTATCATTTTAATATAGAACAATGTAGATTGGTTGTTGTGGATTTTCCAAGCTTTGAGGCTGTGTTCTGTTAGTATTTTCTCCTGATGTTTCTATACTAATAGAACACAGACTCAGAGCCCAGAAAACCCACAACAGTTTATGGATTCCAGCCGTGAAAGCCTTTGACTTTATAATGAGTAGATTACCTGAATTGTGTTTTGTGCCCCTAATGTGGCTGTTCAGTGAAATCATTTAGACTCATAGAGGTTTTTTCATATAAAGGGCTGGAATACAGGAGTTAGGCTGGATCTCTTGTAATAGCATTTTTGAAAAGAATCGGACCATTAAAACCTGTATTTAGATGGGTTTTTTTTCCCAAGCAGCTTTTTTTCTTGTATATTCCATAATGGTTGGATGGGGAGCTATAATCCATAGATTACTAGGGTGACCTACATGAAAGCTAAGTCTGTGTAGTATGAAATCCTTTAAAAACACACATTCCAAACACAGCAATCTGATTTGACTGAAATGTGTGTCTTTAAAAAATAATCTTAATAATACAAAAGCAGTTCCATTCTAAGACTAACTTGGAAGACAAATCTGAAATTAGTTGAGAATACCAGACCATTGCTGAACATAAGGGTATCTGAAAAGACAGTGTTAGAAGAACCCATGTCACCTTCCTGCCTTTTTTTTCCTGCATTGCACTCCTTGCCTCAGAGAGGAGGTTTCAAAGCTTTCTCAAATAATTCTTTAAGGTCAGCTGGAGGTGTGGATATGTTTTGTGGCTGCTGCCACCCTGCCAAAATGCAGCTATTTCATAGTCTCCTCCTTCTGCCAAGACTAGAAGCTACCAAAAGTTTGCTTCTAGATGTCAGGGTGGCTGGGAATACTCAGTAAAGCTAAGCCCTGTGCTTCTCTTTAGAGGGGAATTGCTATTCCTGAAGGTTTCTGTGAGTTGCTTTTCGCATTTTTGGTTTGCTTTTTTCCCCTCTTGGGTGCTGGGTTCAGGAGTGGCTCAGTTGTTTGCCCCTAAGGCCTTGAGGGCATGAAAGCAGCATGATTCTCACCCCTGTTCTACTAGGTTAGTGAGCACTGAGTATTTTAGTCTTTCACACATAACCTTATGAAGAATGAGCACTGTAATGGTGGATTCAGCATGTGATTACAGATACAGATGTTTTGTGAAGTTGTTTAATGAAGTTTATTAATAACAGCTTTTGTCTGGGCCTTTAATAGCTTTTCCAAGAGGAATTCTAAAGCTTAATCCTTTCTGTCTTCTGGGTTACATCTATTGGATTCCAACTGCAAAGCTCAGACAGCTTTGTACCAACTGTGATGACCAATATGTCATCATCTGGCTGTTCCACTTTAAAAAAAAGTATCCCTGAGTAGTAGAACCCCACAGTCTTCATGAAGTAGTCTCATGGAATTTACATTCTAGGTGTCAAGTCATTCTTTTTGTGAGGTAGACCTGTCGAGAGAGGAAGGTGGATTCCCCTTTTTAGAAGGAAAGCAGTGGCTTGCTTTTTCCCCCTACCCTGAATTAACAATTTCACATTCCTTTCTGAAATAATTAAAGACAATCAGTGTAGTACAGGGTTCATTCAAGATGAGAGGACTGCCACGAAAGTCATAGGAAAAAAATTGAGGGCCAGTGTGGTGTAGTAATCTGAGTGTTGGACTACTACCCTGGAGATCAAGGTTTGATTCCTGCTTGGCCATGGAAACCCACTGGATGACCATCACACACTCTCAGCTCTCAGAAAACCCTGTGATAAGGTCACCATAAGTCAGAAACGACTTGAAGCCTCACAACAACAATGAACTATAGATAGCCTCCAGTTTTCCTGTCCGGCTGTATTCATGTTGTGTCTCTTTCTCTGCAAAAGGAAGCTCACTTCTACAAAGCATAGCTTTTACTTCAGCATTCCAGAGGAAATGAGACTTTGATGGGTGCCTAAAAGCAGACTTATGTTCTTTTTTATTTTTTAAGGAAAGGGGTGTTAATCTCTGCATACATGCACACTGAATTTGTTATCTCAGAAGCTAGGCAGTTGTTAGAGTCAACTCAGAGGATGAAATCAAGCGCTTCCTCTTTCACCACATCTCAAACAGCTTCCTTGTTTTGTTTTGATAGGATCTGGATGTTGTTGGGGATGGCATGCAGTGTCCCCCTTCTCCGTTGCTTTCTGATCCATCTACTGCCCTTGATAACCAGTTGAACAAAAGCATTGCTGAAGGCGCCATAAATGTGCATTCAGGTGAAGAATCTACTCAAGAAGGACTTCTGAACCAGGTGGCACAGCCAGGCAGAGCTGGCTTTTCCAGACAAACAGCCTCTTCTGCTTCAGAATCACCGGAAGAGATCTTATCACAGGTATTGAGCTGGGGGTTGGAGCCAGGGGAAAGGATTCTTTTGCTGAGCAGACTGAGAGTGTATTTCACCCACTGAGGTCCATGTCTATAAAGATTTCCTTGAAACCAGCTGGGTTTCCTGTGTGTGCGGGCAGGCCACAAAGTAGAATGTAACCAGTGGTTTGAGGGATTAGCCATCTGCTCAGCGTACATGTTGGAGAGATTGGGAAAAGGATCACCCTCTCCATACAACATTGCACAGCTGGCCTGGAGCATTAATGCAGAGATGGGGGTGGTTAGGAGTTCGCAGGTGGCTGAAGCCTGTTAATTCATGTTTCTAGAGTTAATGCAGGGAAACATTCTTAACTGTTGCCTTCAAAGCTTTATTTGTTGGCTTACTACATTTTGATTAAATGTACGTTCATGCAGGCTTTTACTTTTTTTTTTTTTGCCTACCTTGTTCTTGCTTCCTCTCTTCATTGATTGCCTAAAAGATGCTGTGCTTTGCATTTCTGAACCCCTTTTCACTGCTATTCAGATTCTTTTTACCTAAAAACCTCAACCTGATCCACATCCAACTCATTTTGCAGGCCCTGAATGAAGGCTAATGGTTTGCTGTAGCCATTGGTTTCAAGCAGGTGCCCAGAGCAATGTTTTCTCATGGTCTGTTGGCTGTTTTGAATGTCAAAGTGGAACAGCCAATTCATTGGGGACTAACACTAAGAAACAGAAGAATTCTGACCTATGTCCGAGCACTAAGGTTTTAGAGTTGCAGTATTATAGCCCTGGTGGCGCAGTGGTTAAATGCCAGTACTGCAAGCCTCAAGGTTGTGAGTTTGATCCTTCCGGCTCCAGGTTGACTCAGCCTTCCATCCTTCCGTAGGTTGGTAAAATGAGTACCCAGCTTGTTGGGGGCATGTATAGAAATGTATCGAAATACATGCTATTTGTAAGTTGTTCACCTCCTTGATCCATATGGAGAAGTGGGATACAAACAAACAAATAAATAAATAAATAGCTAGAAACACATTGTAAACCGCTTAGAGAGCACTTAGCTGATAAGCGGTATAGAAATACATGCTATTATAATGTATTTCATGTTGTTCACCGCCTCGATCAGTGTGGAGAGGCGGGATACAAATAAATATATAAATATTATTATTATAATGTTATGACCATTGTCATATCATGATGAAAAGCCAGAGTACAGCTTTAATTTTACCTTTCCTTTTCTCTCTCTCTCTGCTCCTTCTTTTGCTAGGATATTCAGCATTTTGCGGCAAGTGGGTCTGGGCTGGAAGAGGGCAAAAAGGAAGAACCTGCAACCAATGGGAATTCAGAACCTGTCCCCATCAGCTGATAGACAAACAGATGGAGACCTACCGGGATGATGAAGTATTTGCTACTCTTGATCTCCTCCTGATTCTTGTGTTTCTCAGTCACTCTTTCAAATTAGTGGAAAGTCTGTGGAAGGCCACTTGCCAGACAGATTTCAGAGGATTTTCCATCGGCCATCAGATCTTGTTCATTGATTGCCTTTTACATGTTTTAAAAAAGTTTATCTGGTGTAAATTCAGAGACAGCATGGGAAAGTCTTTGAGTGTTTGTTTAATACACACATACAAGGAGGCTGTGACTAATTTATATTTGTGGTAACAATGATAGACTCCAATAAGAAGAAATGACTTGGAGATTTTTCTATAACTGGGTTATTGGGAGTAAGCTTAAAGCCATGAGCTTCATGGTGAAGACAAGGTTCTTAGCTGTACTATATACTAGCCTGTTAATGTATAATTGTGCAAAGGCTGCACGACTGTTCTTTTTTCTGTTTTTTTTCCTCTGACACTGAATTGTGTAAACAGATTCCCACTTGTAGCGTTAACTTCTGTATAAATCCCATGTAGTATACAAATAAATACTAGATAAAGTTTATGTTTGGCTATTCTGTGTGTCTTTAATTGGTTCCCTTTCTGGAAAAAAAAGGTAGAGTCATTAAAAACATCTCTCAGTAATCTAAGTAGAATGCTGGTCAGAAAAGAAAAGCAAACCACTTGCCTTGGACTGGAATTGTTTTGAGCTAACAGCAGCAGAGGAATGTAGTTTCTTTGTTCATACTTGGTGCAGCATTGACACCGTCATGTAAAGATTTGGTGCAAATTCAAATTCCTTCTCCCTGGTGCCTTCCGAAGTTCATCAGAACAAGATATTTTCCGGAGATGGAGTAAAATTTCTGTTCTTGGAACTCTTAAAAATAAGATGCTGCTCAACAGGGACAGCATGAGATGATTGCTGTGTAATCATAACTATTAAATCCTGGGCAAATGCAAACTTGTGTGTCCCCAAGTGACTTGAAAACAGACTACTCAGTGCATTACATGTGGGGTGTGTGTTTAACCACTGTAATAAATGACTTCTCTCAGGGCTGTGGAATGTGGATCATGTGATCTTGAGCTGTCCAAACCCCTGCAGCATTCAGTAGAAACACACAGGTTCATGTTTCACTCCTTTTTATTAGGCTGAATATCATCAGCTGCAGCTGTCAGCCAGCTTGGAGGAAAGAATACTGATGGGTGATCAACAAAGCTTACCCCGTTTCTGCAGGGGAATACTAACATTTTAATTCTTGAATCTAGTAACTTGGTTTGTTTATATTTGCATTCAAATGTGTGCAACATGGTGGTGGGATAATTTTTTTGTATTTTCACAGATGTTACACTTCAAAAGCAATTTTTAATGCTCTCCAAAAATGAGACTGTTTATGTAGGATTTTATTTCTATATACTCTTTAAGATTTAGTCCCTTTTGAACTCGTCGTTTGTATATATGAGATTTTACTGCCAATTACGGCTGCCTCTCATGAAAATAATTGGCACAATTCATTTTGGCTCGTGCATCAATTCTTAAATCTAGCCTTATTCCTTGCATGTGAATCTTTCTCTTCCCCTGTCCAGTCAGAAATAAAAAAAAAAATAGAACTGTGGTACATCTTTCAAAACACAGGATCACATAAGTGTATTTCTAGCCTTTTTTCAGATACATTTTCCTCCTATGTGTAGTGCAAATAGAGTTTTTCCTTAATGCTCTCTATTCTTTTGAAACTGGTGCTGTCATTTATTAGTTTAGACTTAGAGGGGAAAAGCAATCATGTCAAGTGAACTTCAGCAAGGTGAGAAAAGTATGTCTACAAGGTGACTTGTGTATATGGACAATTCTTTCCTTCAGGCACTGACTTTTTGGAAATGGGCAACAAGTCAAAACATGACACAGTACTGTAACAAAGGGCCATCCCTGTGACCTATGAAGACTTGGTCATTTTCAGATCTCCATGAAGAACCAGCAGCAGCACAATTCTATAAAGGCATTTTACTCAGATATTCCTGTCCAGGAGTGTCTGAAATCCATATGAAAACCATATAACAATTAGGGTTCCTACAGTATAAAGCAGACCCTCAACCTTTTTGCCCTTGAAGAACCCTTGGAGCAATTTTCAGGGCTCAGGGAACCCCTATGTAAAAATTATTGGGGCTCAAAAAAAAATTTTTTTAACTCCAAAAAACAAGAACAAAACTTTGGGCCTCAACATTTTTCTGAGATAAGAACTAAAAAATAAATTGAGAATGCAAAACCCAGATGGTTTGTACAATGGCATGTCCAATTCAGTTCTAAAAATTACCAACAGAACAGGCTTTCATTTTCTTGATCAGCCTATGCTTTGACTTATGTCTAGCCCTTTTCTACCCAACTTTTCTCACTTCACTCTGAAAATAATCTTGTCATAGGGAGAGGAGGGCTAGTTATAGATCTTTCTACTATTAGGAAAATATGTCACTATATCACATCTTGTTGCAGTAATACTACATACAGTCATGTTCTACTAGAAAAATATAAGCTGCTGTGTTTGTTTTCAGTGGAGAAAATACAACAGGCAGAGTTGTAGTAATAGCTTGGATAAGCTTAAATGGAACCACATGGCAATTTTGTGGATGGGGGTTTTTCTAATTGCCCATATCTCTTTGGGAGTGCTGTGCTAGACTCTTAACACTATTACAGTGGAGTTAAAAATGGCACTTGCTTTGGTCCTCATGTTTTTTTCTTTAAAAATGCTGCTTTTTCACCTGAGGAAATGACCAAACTGAACCCAAAATATTTATATGGCTCATATGCTTATGCTGGATCTCTAGCAGCTGTCTTTCTTGATAGGGACCATTTGACAAATTGGGCACTTAACAGTTCTGTGATGGATTACCTATTTTATATGATCATCACATGACAAGATATACAAAGAATAAGTTATTCTATCAGTTGATTAAATCTTAGTTTTTTTACATGCCTTAACTGAACAAGGGATTTGTGAACTGCAGATCTATTTCACGCTCACCTTTACTCATGGACCGGTAATTCAGTGAACAGAAAGTTGGCCAAACTGAAATAAATGGAAGTGGTGATTTATAGTCAGCTTCCAGTGACCCTCAGCTTTTTCTCACATCTCACATTTGGTTTCCAAAGAGATTTTTATCCATGAAAATGAAATACAGTGGGGGTCTAGTCTGGGAGGCTGTGGTCTCAATCCAACAAGACTCCACAGTGTATAGGTCCACATGGGGACCTACTGCTGGACATAGCGCAGCCTAGCTGAAGCCTCCCCCACTCCATCACAGCCACTTTGTGCCTGGCAGGAAGCGAGGGGTTGCCAGGCGTGAAGAGCCGTCCCTCCAGAAGTTACAGCAGCTGAGGCAATCTCTTCACATCTGCCTTTTATGGGAACATATCCAAACGCTGCTACATCCTCCACACTCCCCACCAGGTAGGGATTTGCCAGAAGGAGGCTTTACCAGGACTATGGTAGAGCTGGGGAATTTTGGAACTCCAACAGGTAGAGAAAGTAAATGCCAGCCTCTGGAATGACTGAAAATAGACCTATGCACAGATAGTGTATGACTTTCATACCAATCTCTACTATACTCTTATAGTGTGACTATTCCACTTTCAACATCCTACGGAATCCTGGGGAATCCGGCTGGCCCCTCCCTAAACTGCAAGCCCCAGGATTCCATAGGATGTTGAAAGTGGAATAATCACACTATAAGAGTGTAGTGCAGAAATGACCAAGATGACCTATATCTCCTTCTGTGAGTCTGCCCAAGTTTAAGATTGTAAAGGGCGGGCTTTCTCTCAGTCCCACCCCTGTCACAGGCACATCTGGGGTCCAGGGGCATTCTTGGTGGCTGCTCCCAGCTTGTGGACCTCTGGCACAGGAGGCTAGCCAGGCCTTCTCTCTGCTCTCCACCAGCAGCAAAGATGATCTTATTTAGGCACGATTTCAGCTATGGAAGGTTACAAATAGGTCTTGAAGGGGGTTGTGCTGTACTTTTATTCTCATAACTACAAGGATTTTAAAGAATGAGTATTCTTCTTCGTGATCTCTGTGCCTCACACACTGGGAGTTTTTGCGCATGCGCAATAGCGTTTGGAAGATTCTAGAGCTAAGCAGCTTGGCAGGAACCCCTCCTCCATGCATGCTCAGCCCACCAAGCCAACGGTCTCTCCTCAGTTCTTTTTCGTCTGTCCTAGTGAACGGAAGGTTCTTTGCTTCGCAGCGTCTTTGGCTTGTACTTTGGCTTGATTTTCGGCTTTGACTTGGAGTTTTGGACATGGGATATTGGAATTTGGATTTCGGATTGGACTTGGTATCTTCGACTTCTTTGAACCCCTCTTCCTTTGTGTTTTTTCTTCATTCTTCGATCTTCTTCGTCCATCTTCTCCGTGAGTGTTCCCCTCTGGACTTTCACTCTTCTTCTCGGCTTCTTTCTATGTCTGCGCTCTTCAAGCATTGTGTTTCTTGCGGGCGTAAGTCATGCTCTCCAACGGACACTCGGAGTGCCTTTTTTGTCTGCGGGAAACCCACAACGTTAGAGTCTGCTCTATCTGCTGAGAGTTCACGGCCCAAACGTTGCGAAACAGGTCATCTCACCTGAAGTCCCATTGTTGGGAGGAGTCCCTGAGGGCAAGGGAGCAAGTTGAAGAAGGATACACCATGTCTTCATGCCCCCCTTCATCGGTGCGACCTGTGACCATGCCCTCGTTGGTACCGGCAGCTGCCGTACCAACGACAACGACGATACCGGGCTCAGTACCGTCCTCTTGACCTCCAATATTGGCCTTGCCGCGCATCCTGAAACTCTCCTTGGGTGAGTCGACTTCTAAGGAGGCTCCTGTGAAGTCGTCGAAGCCACTAACTGCCACTCAGCATAAGCAGCCCCCTTTTCTCGACACTTCTAAAGAGAAGGAAAAGAAGAAGAGAAAGAAGGAGAAGCGAGGTTCGCCCTCTAAGAGGGTCTGCCCTCCGACGCCACCTCCAACTCAACATCCTGGGGAGGTCATTGAAGAGATTGGGCTGCTGGAGATAGTCGATCTCTCTGAAGAGGCTCCGACCGCTGGCTCTGTGGCGCTTTCGGGCCTGCCCGTCCTATCTGCCATGCTGGCTCCGCTCGGTCACCCAGAGGGGATGGACCACCCGGAGCCTGTTCTGGCTACGCCTCAAGCCCCCTCTTGTCATTGGGCCGCTTCGAGGGACCGTGCCAGGAGGAGTGAGTCTTGATCCCCAGACCGTCAGGTGAGGCGTCGATCTCCACGATGGCAGGAGGCCTATTTGGAGCAGGCCTTGTCTCGGGCCACTTTTGATTCACCGTCTCCTCCGCCTCTTACATAGGGAGGTACGTCCACGAACACCTCTGGCGGGAATATTCGGGTTCGTACCAGTCCTATTCTCCAGAGTATAGGGACCGGTACCGCCCGGACGTGAGGCACTGGTCGCCGTACCACAGGTCATGATCTCCATCCCGCGGTGGGTACCATCCACGACACCGTTGTTTACTCTCACGTTCGCCCTCCAGGTCTTCGTATTCTGGGAGGTCGTGAGAAGGTTCACTGCGTTACCGGGCTGTGTCACCACCGCCCAGAGTCACCGCGAGGTTGTCTCGCCCGGTTTTGGAGGCCCAACCAACGCAACCCTCGGCTCTGGCTTTGACCTCCACCTAGGGTATCCAGCACCCAGTATGTACGGTGCTGCCGATCGTCTCTGTTGCAGTTTCCCAGCTGCCAGCCGCTCTACCGGTACCGCCCATTGTACCAACGACGGTAACCACGCCTACGGTTACCTTGTCATTGCCGGCGCAACAACCGTTGATGGAGAGATCTCCTTCTTGTTCCTCTCAATCGTACGAGACGGAGTCTGAGTCGAAGGAATCAACACCGGGCTCCCATGAATCTCCACCCTTGACTTTTGGGGACCCCGCACTAAATTCGGCACCGGAAGATCTAAAACAGTTCTCGGACATCCTCCTCTGGATGGCGACTGCACTTGGGCTGGAGGTGTCGGACCCGGCTCCATCTGTCCAGGATCCGGTGTTCTCGTATATTGACACCCATCTGCCATCTACAGCACCGCTGCCATTTTTACCAGCGTTGCAGCAGGTCATGAAACACCCTTGGGCCCAGCCGGCGTCAGCACAGTCCATTCCGCATCGCTTGGAACACCTGTATTGAACGCAGTGGAAGGATGTCGAGTATCTGTTCAACCACCTGGTGCCGAATTCCATAGTTATGGAGTCCTCCCAGACTAAGGGTGGTAGGAGATCGCACACCACCCCGCCGGACCAAGAGGGCCACCATTTGGATACCTTTGGCAGGCAGTTCTATTCCACCTCTTCACTCATTGTCAGGGTGTCCAACACGCAAGCCTGCCTCGCTGCCTACCAGCGGAATCTCCTCAACAGGTTCTACCCTCTCCTGGTGCACCTCCCTGTAGATCACCGGGCAAGTGCCATGCAATTCTTCAACGAATCAGTGGCACTTGCCAATCAACAGATCTTGTCATCTAGGCACTCGACAGAGGTGGTGGCCCGGGTAATGGTAGGCTCTGTGGCTCTCCGCCGCTTTGCGTGGCTCAGGTCGGCAGGCTTGCAGGAGGACAGCCGCAAGAGAATTGAGGACCTTCCCTTTGGTGGCCAGGGACTGTTCCACACCACTACTGACAAGGCTATGGACCACCTGGTCAAGGCCCGCTTAACAGTGAAGAAGATGGGGATCCATCAGCCAACCCAACCTCATCGTAGCTTTGGCTCCCGCCCGTCATGGCGCCAATCCTCGTCATCCACGTACCGGACACGCTCACTGCGCTCGGCGCCCTCGTGGCCATCAACCTCGTCTTCAACATGGAGACCTCTTCGAGGACGTGGGTCCTCTTCAAAAAAGTCTTCGTCTGGGACAAAGTCCTGGTTTTGACTGCCTTTGTGGGTCACCACCACAACCATTCTTCAGCCTGCCTGCCTGCCACCTTCGAAGATCAACCAAACCTGGCCCGACATCTCGCCGAATGGCGCCACATCACAACGGACTCTTGGGTTCTCTCCATCGTCCGTCTTGGTTACGCCATAGAGTTTCAAGATATTCTACCGCGAAGCATCTATTATTCCACCCTGGCCAGCTCGGCTCTGCTAGAAGAGATCCAGTCTCTACTGTACAAGGGGGCCATCAAAGAACTACCATCCTTGGCCAGTACTCCCAGTACTTCTTCTCCCGGTACTTCACGGTACCAAAATCGAATGGTACCCTGCGCCCAATCCTGGACCTCAGAGGAGTGAACTCTTACATCCGTCCCAAGAGGTTCAAGATGGTCACGCTGTCTTCGATCCTGCCCTTCCTTCGACGATGGGACTGGTTCGCCTCTATCGATCTTCGAGATGCCTATTTCCACATCGCCATTCGCCCACAGCACAGAAGGTATCTATGGTTCGCCGTCAACAGTACCTGTTACCAATACAGGGCGCTACCGTTTGACCTCTCCACCACTCCCAGGGTGTTTACCAAATGCATGGCCCCGGTGGTATCGTACCTGCTGACAAAGGGCGTTATGATCTACCCTTACTTGGATGACTGGCTGTTAGTGGCATCCCGCAGGCAAAAGCTATATAGGGACATTCACCACACTCTGACTCTTCTGTCCCGCCTTGGCCTCCGGGTCAACCCGAAGAAGTTGCACCTCAAGCCGGCGAGGGTTCTTGACTTCATTGGACCCACCTTGGACTCAGTATCCACCAGGGCATACCTTCCACTAGAACGGGCACGCATTCTCCGCTGGGCCGCATCCGATGCTCTCGATGCCCCGGTGATGCTGGCGAGAAGAATCCAACAGCTTCTCGGGTACATGGCTTCGATCACAGTGGTCACTTACCTCTCTCGCCTCCATGCCCGCCCCCTCCAACACTGGTTTGTCAGGACCTTGGACCCGCTCCTGGACAACCAGAGGTGCCTCCTCTGAATGCCTCAACAGGTGCGTCGCTCCCTGCTCTGGTGGCTATCCTACCATCATCTGATGTCAGGGATGCCGTTCTGGGAACCGACTCCTCAGCTCACGGTGAGGACGGACGCCTCCCTCTTCGGATGGGAAGCACACTGCGGTGACCTTAGAGTGCAAGGCCACTGGATCGACGACGAGACTCACTTGCACATCAATGCCCTCGAGCGCCTCACCATCTGGAAGGCTCTGAGGGTGTTCCACAACTTGGTCATCGGCCACACCATGCAGTCTGCTATGTCAACAGGCAGGGAGGGACCTGGCCGACCACCCTCCTCGACATAGCCCTACAGCTCTGGAACTGGTGTGTGCTGTTCCGAGTCCACCCAGTTGCGGTGCACCTGGCGGGCCAGGAGAACACCATGGCAGGCGCCCTGAGCAGGGACACGTGGTGCTATCACAAGTGGTCCCTTTCCGATGCGGCTTTCCAGCTGATACTAGACCGATGAGGTGAACCAATGATCAATCTCTTCACCAGCAGCCGGAACAGGAAGTGTCCCCGGTACTGCTTGAGAATCCCCCTCGGCAGCTCTCTTCAGGGATGCTACCCTTGAGCAGTTTATGAAGGGCCTGCAACACCTTTATCCACCGATGTCGCCGCCGCTACCGCCTTGGTCGCTGTCCTTGGTGCTATTGCAGTTGACATGACCACCCTTTGAGCCCATGGCCACTGCGGACGACAGGCTCCTGACCTTCAAGACTGCTTTCCTGGTGGCTGTCACCTCAGCCAGGCGGGTGAGTGAGCTGACAGCACTGTGATTCGATAAGCCTTTCCTCGTCTTCCACCGAGACAAGGTAGTCCTTCGCCCTGACATTTCCTTCCTGCCCAAGGTGGTATCACACTTCCACCTTAGGCAAGACATCATCTTACCTACCTTTTACCCGGACCCGACTACACCTCTGGAGCGTTCCCTACACTCCCTTGATATTCGTCAGGCCTTGGCTTTCTACACGCACCGGACAGCACTCTTCCATCAGACACCCCACCTGTTCATGTGCCACGGTGGGCGTCGAAAAGGCCACAAGGTGTCCACCCAGAGGTTTTCCAAATGGGTGGCCCAGACCATTCTGCTGGCGTACGAACTGGCCAAGCAGCCTCTGCCAGCCTTGATTCGGGCTCATTCCACCAGAGCTGTGGCTTCCTCAGCAGCTCTCTTTCGAGGAGTGGATCTGCAAGAACTGTGCCGTGTGGCTACCTGGTCTCAACCCTCAACCTTTGTGCGCCACTACAGACTGGACTGCCGGTCCCGGAGAGATGCCCGATTTGGACGTGCGGTGTTGTCTTCCGTTCTCTAGGAGCTGACCCACCATCCAACTGGTAAGCTACAAAATCTCCCCATGTGTGAGGCACAGAGACCACGAAGAAGAAGAACAGGTTGCTTACCTGTAACTGTGGTTCTTTGAGTGGTCATCTGTGCCATCATACACACTCGCCCAGCTGTCCCCTCTTTCAGGTCCCTAATTGGCGGACTCCAGAACTGAGGAGAGACCGTTGGCTTGGTGGGCTGAGCATGCTCAGTACTGGCATGGGGGAGGGGTACCCACCAAGCTGCTTAGCTCTAGAATCTTCCGAACGTTACCGCGCATGCGCGAAAACTCCCAGTGTGTGAGGGCACAGATGACCACTCAAAGAACCACAGTTACAGGTAAGCAACCTGTTCTTTTAAATGCTTTAAAACTGTTTCAAATTAGTGCTGTTTTAATAGGACTTCATTATAACCAAGGTTCTTACTGTACTTTGTTTTAATCTACATAACTATTCATCTAGGTTCCCATGTTAAGGGAATGGTGGGATATAAATAAAAATGCAGCATAATTTTCAGAGGAGCAGAAGAAACAACAGTTTTCTGAACAGGGCTGGATTAAGATATGCTGAGGCCCTAAACTATGTCCAGTTTAACAGGCTTCACAGTGTTACCAAAAATATGTACTTTAACAATTTGGGAGATGTTTTTGTTTGTAGTTAGAACTCCTTCATAATCTGAGGCTGTAAATTCTAGTTCACTTATCTTCTGCATAAATCCAGCCCTGATTCTACTAAGTAATGAAGAATTAGAGACTTCCTAACTGTTACAGCATGGTGTAGTGGTTTTGAGAGTTGGACTATGCCTCAGGAGAGCAGGGTTCGAATCCCTGCTCAGCCATGCAAACACACTGGCTGACCTTGGGCAAGTCAAAGTCTCTCAGCCTCGGAGGAAAGCAAACACAAAACTTCTCCAAACAAATCTTGCAAACTAAAAACCCCATATGATAGGTTCACAATAGGGTTGTCATAAGTCAGAAAAGAACTGAAGGCATGGAACAACAACCAGCTGTTTACAGATTCATGGTCACTTCTGTTTCTTTTTGGTAGAGCAAAAGCAAGCTTAGTCTTCATGGTCTCATGGGAGAAAAAGGAGGAAATAACCTTCATTCTCTCTGAAGACCTTGGTAACAAGGCTTAGTGTAAGGGCTCCAGAAAAGGAAAAATAATTAATTGCAACTCTTAAAAGTGTACAAATGATTAGCAAAGCAATGGGTTTGACACACACATGCACAAAAAGTCTCATTCTGGGTTCAAAGGGTATCCAAATGGGTGCTTGCAAATTCAAGAAAAAAGGGCAGAGAAGGCTAAAGCTACACTGCCTTGTCTCATAAACTACAGGTGGTTCTTAAGATGTTTTTTTTTTTGGATGACAACTTTCACTATCCCTAGCCAACATAGCCACCAGTGTGGGATTATGGGAGCTACACTCTATCAACATCTGGAAAGTCATAGTTGCCCAGAGAGCCAGCATGCTGTAGCTGTTTGAGTGCTGAACTAGGACTCTGGAAAACCTCTCAGCGATGGAAACACATTGTGTGACCTTGGGAAAGTCACCCTCTCAGCCTCAGAAGCAGGCCATGGCAACCCCTCTTTGAAGAAATCTTGCCAAGAAAACCTTGCGATAGGCTTTCCTTACAGTTACTGTAAATTAGAAATGGCGTGAAGGCAAGCAGTAACAACAGCATTGTTGCCCATCCTTACTATGAAGATTTGCTAGCCATACAAACTCCACAAATACAGGCATGAACAGAAGGATGTGATGTTGTTTTAAGATCAGTTGAATTGATTTAAGAGTTATTAGTAAGTATATAACAATAGATCCAGTACTGAACTCCTACTGACCATACAAACTGCTGCTGGACTTATTTCTGGAGAGGTGTGTAGCAAAGACAACCAGCATTGTGTAGTGGTTTGAGAGTTGGACTATGACTCTGGAGACCAGGGTTCAGATCCCTGCTCAGACATGGAAACCATGTGATAGGTTCACTTTCAAATTGCAATAAATTGGAAATGACTTGAAGGGACACAACAAGTTTAGCAAAAGCAGCTGACCAAGGGCCTTTCTGCCCTACACTGTTATAGGGCTATGATTCCACTTTCAGCATCCTGTGGAATCCTGGGGTTTCCAGTTTAGGGAGAGGCATTTGGAATTCTCAGCCAGAGAGGTCTTTGGCCTCAGTAAACTACAAACCCCAGCATTCCACAGGATGTTGAAAGTAGAGCAACAGCACTATAACAGGGTAGGGTGCAAAGGCCCCTAGACTCCACTGTTCTATAGATGTTACAGATGCCTCCAGCAGATGTAGGCATAGCTTGGAAACAGGAGCACATGATCAGAAAAATGGGTAAATGAAGCAAGAATGCTGGAGAGCCTTAAGAATCAACACTTAAAACGAAGATGTTCCAGACAATGAAAAGCTGATGTTGCAGGTTCTTCGGTGATCTCATTGCCCTTGGCCAGGGAGGAGCCAGTCATTCTTAGTCTCTCTTTTAGAGGCACTGCTCTTCCACCAGCTCCTATAGTCAAAGTTAACAACACACAGGATCACCACTGCCTGAACAAGCCTTTATAGCTGTGCCTTTAACAGAGCTGTCGGAATTAGGCGGTAATGTTTTATCTGCAGGTTATGAAAAGTTGCTTTGTTCTCTTGCAGCTAGAAATTACAGCACAGGAACAGCTGGGCTTTGCTTTTTACCTTGCAGACAGTTAGCAGCTTCATTAAATGGAGACGGGGGTGGGTGGGGGGTGCACTGGCACTTTTTGAATCATTGCAGAAGTACCCCAGGGAGAAGCTGCTGGCTTTGCTGCACCCTTTCCTCAGAGGGAGCAATCTACCGAAGATGTGGGCAGGCCCAGGAGTCATTTGTTGCCAGTAAGGAGGCACTAATAGTGCTGGGAAGATTTCACTGAGCCCTTTCTCATTTGCTTTGCTGCATAGTACCTTCAGTGTGTGCAAGGCAGAGCTGGTCATGGTTTGCCAAGTAAATTTGACACAGATGTTGAAGTTCAGAATTGTAGCCTGCATGAAGCTGTTTCTTCCCCTGTGTGTTGAAACTTATATCCTGCCTTGGGCCTCAAAAAAAGAGCTCTCAAGAGTAACTAAGTATATAAACACTTATTCTCTTATTTTTATACGGCCAAAGCAAGCAATACCCAAAGGATACCAAAAAACACAAAAACATAGCAACATTGGAAAGTTTCAATAGAGAAAGTCCAAAAAAACGGGGGGGGGAGGTAAGGAGGTATTGGAACAGTTATTTTTACCAATTTCCAGAGTGCCAGTGCAAGAGTGGATCTGTTGCATCCTCCTATGCAGGGAATTCCATTGTGAAGATGCTACTACTGGGCTACCTAACCCGGCCCAAACAAGGATAGCATTGGAACAGAGGCCCACTTACGAGTGTAAACCTGTAGTGGGAATGATTGGACCTCCAGATGTTGAGTGATTGCAATATCCAGTGCAGCATTACTAACAATTAGCATTGATGGCTATAGGTCATGATCACTGACCCATAGACCTAGAAAGCTTTATCTCAGTCCTGCCAACATCCCAGGTTTGCCTGGTGAGGCCACAGCAGAGAGCCTTCTCAGTGGCTGATCCCACCCTCTGGAACTCTCTTCTATGGGACGCTAGGGTGGCTTCTCTCTGCTTTCCTTTCGTGGGCAGGCAAAGATATTTATTTTTAAGCAGGCATTTAATGGGTGAACTGGATAACTTTTACGTATGTATTAGTTTTTTTAAAATCTATAGTTTTTGAAGGGATGCCATGTAGAGGAAGGAGAGGGCTTGTTTTCTGCTGCTCTAGAGACCAGGACAAGGAGCCATGGATTCAAGCTGCAGGAAAGGAGATTCCACCTGAACCTCAGGAAGAACTTCCTGACAGTCAGGGCTGTCCGGCAGTGGAATCTGCTGCCTCGGAGTGTAGTGGAGTCTCCTTCCTTGGAGGTTTTTAAGCAGAGGCTGGATGGCCATCTGTCGGGATTGCTTTGAGGGTGTTCCTGCATGGCAGGGGGTTGGACTGGATGGCCCCTGTGGTCTCTTCCAACTCTGAATTTCTATGATTCTATGAATTTTTTTTAACCTTTTGGAAGTTGCCTTGGGTCCTATCTTGGGAGAAAAGGCGGCATATACATTCAATAAATAAATAAAATAGGTCTGCTGCGACTTGTAACCCAATAACATCAGGCAGGTTATATCACTCCCACCCCTAAGGTAAAGGGTGGAATTTGGACAATAATCCTGAAAGTAGACCCAGAGTGTATCCACATTGTCTAATTAGAGCAATTTCATCACACTATAACTTCCACAACTCTGTCCTATGGAATCCTGAGATTCGTAGTTTGATGAAAGTTTTAGATGCAATTCAGTTCCTGTGGTCTACAGTGCTAGGGCTATCTAGAGCACAGAATCTGGATAGCCCCATCAACCAAGCTTCCGTAGGATGGAGTTTTCTTTGGCTGTTAAGGTGGTACCAAAGTGCTATAATTCTAAGGGTAATGCTTTGGCTAAATTTGTAAATATCTGTGGATTGAGTATATTGGTATTTGATAAGATTTGCATAAAGGAGAAGATAGATTCAATTGGAAACTTTTGATATACAGGACGCGGGGGGATAGAAGAATTATAATAATGATATTTGTGTCTATATATGTCTATATATGCTTTTATGTATTTTGAATAAATACACTCCAAAAAACCCACAAAATGCTATAATTCTGCAGTGCAAAATATACCCCCACTGAAATGAGCATGCTCTAAGTGAAGCATGAGTGTCGGTGGGTCTTGCCAAGCTTTCGTTTGCACAAGGAAGAAACTTTGGCAGCAATGCACACGGAATGAAAAACTGGGGAAAGCTCCATCTCTACAGTGGATGCTGAGGGTGGGTCGCCCTTGCTTTCTCTCTCAGTATTCAGCCCGCACTTTTTGGTCTCGTTTGTCACCAAGGCTGGGCGTGAAGGCTTTGATGGGGGTTCCTGCATGGCAGGGGGGTGGACTGGATGGCCCCTGGGGTCTCTTCCAACTCTATCAATCTATGATTCTGTACAGTGGGACCTTCAGAGAGCAACTCAGCTATTTCGACTAAGTGGGGAAAGAGAGGCCATTTCTGCACTAGCCTGTTATAGCGCGATGATTCCACTTTCAACCTCCTCTGGAATCCTGGGGTTTGCAGTTTCGGGAGGGGCCGGCCGGCCCCTCCCGAAACTGCAAACCCCAGGTTCCAGAGGAGGTTGAAAGTGGAATCATCGCGCTATAACAGGCTAGTGCGGAAGTGGCCAGAGAACGCGAGAAAGGGACCTGGAACCAGCTGTCTCAGAGGGTCCTTTTCGAGAACCCACTGCGACCCCACTTGTGCTCTTCGCGGACCCCCTGATCCCGGCGCCGGGGAGAGTCCGCCGCTCCGCCACCAGAACCCTCTGGCGCCACGGTGAGCCTGGACCAAGCGCCCATTGGCTGCCGCGGGCCGGGATGGAGAGGGGAGGAGCCCCGCCCGCCGTTTTAAAGCCGTGACATCATTTGTCTTCCTAAGTGGCCTCGGGAAGGAAGAGCCAAGAAGCCCCGCTCCGGCCACCGCGCGCCAGGAAATGCCCGGGGCGCCGCCGCCGCCGCCGCCCTCCTCCTCGGCTCCCCCTCGGCATCCTCCGGTGCTGACCGCTGGGTGAGTCCCCTCGGCCTCCCGCAGGCTCTCTGTCCGGAGCCCCCTTCCTCCGATCGCGGCCGTTTCCGCACGAGCCGGTTATAGCGCGATGATTCCACTTTCGACCTCCTATGGAATCCTAGGGTTTGCAGTTTCGGCAGGGGGCTTCAAGGCCGCGGAGGCCGCCGGGGGCCCTTTCGGAGGATCCCGGGCTAAATCATGGCGGGCGGGCTTTAACCCTTTGGTGCCAGAAAGAGATGGGGAAGAGGATCTGGAGAAAACATTGTGTCTATGGAAGGGGGTTAATTTGGACGTGTGGATTTAACGGGAGCCTCTCACTGAGCACATGGGGGGGGTGTTAACTTCTGCTTGGGCTTAGGTCTGCTTGCGTGCGGTGGGGTATACTTCCCCCCCAATACAGATCTTTTATTATGATCCCTACCGATCGCATTCCAACATAGCTCTATTCTTTACTCAGTGGGGTTTACTTTTAAGTAAGCGTGTCCCGGATTGCAGCCCAGCGCAGATTGCAACGCGCGAGCCACGCAAGAGAATTCCATTTGGCTTTGGAAGAAGCCGCTGGGAGTACCTAAGGCCATTTTCGCACGAGCCTGTTATAGCGCGATGATTCCACTTTCAACATCCTCTGGAATCCTGGGGTTTGCAGTTTCGGGAGGGGCCGGCTGGCCCCTCCCGAAACTGCAAACCCCAGGATTCCAGAGGATGTTGAAAGTGGAATCATCGCGCTATAATAGCCTAGTGCGGAAGACTGAGCAACTACTGTCTGCACATTGTGCTAGAGACATCAACGCGGGACACTTCAGCCAGCCAGCCAGAAAAGTAAAAAGTCTTTGTACTGCAAGATTCCTGAATGATTTGCAGCCCATAGTTCAGGATTTCTGACCCCTTTTTCAGAAAAAAACATAGTAGCAATCAAAGGACACCTTTAGTCTAAATTAAGTCATATTCTTGAAAAGAAGAAAGGCGTTGAGGAAGCCAGAGTGAATTTTTGTGGAACTAAATCCACGATGCGCCCTTGTTCAGTTGAGGTGCTCAAGACGCATTCCTGGGCTCAGAATTCTTTTATTCTAGCCATGCGCATCGGCTTTGGGTTGGTGGATCTCATGTTTCTAATGAAAAAACATGCTGAGTCCTGCAGCCTGAAGTCACTTTCTTTGCTCACTCCCATTTTTTTGTGTCCCTTACGCCCTCCACCCTCTAGAAAAACATCCTTGCTCCAGCTGCTCTGGAAACACTGGGGACAAAAGTGTTATCATTTCCCCTGTCTGGGGTTTCGCTTCCCATATGGAAGGAGAGGGATTTAAAAACTAAAACCAAAAACAACAACTCATATTCTCTCATCTCTGCTTCATCGCGCTCAAGGCTGCTTATTTGGACGAGACTGGAGTGAAGCCAAAACCTTTTCTTGGCTGCTGTAGCCTGTGGAGAGGCTTTAAAGAGGCAAGCCCCTACCAGCGCCTACTTGAAAGCAGGTCCTGCTGAGCCCAGCAGAGGTTGCTTCCAAGGAAATAAGTAGAGAATGTGGCTGCAATCCTATACCTACACAATCTTGGGGGATGATGCCCTGCTGTAGGCCATTTCCGCACTAGGCTGTTATAGCGCGATGATTCCACTTTCAACCTCCTATGGAATCCTGGGGTTTGCAGTTTCGGGAGGGGCCAGCTGGCCCCTCCCGAAACTGCAAATTCCAGGATTCCATAGGAGGTTGAAAGTGGAATCATCGCGCTATAACAGACTCGTGCAAAAATGGCCGTAGTTGGAGGGACCTTTGAGTAGACAGATGTAAAACTGAATATCAGCTACCATTTTTGCTGTCTGGATTCTGGAGCCATAATGTGCCCTACCCCCCCATCTTTCCCTTCCTCCTCAACTCTATGCATGCCTGAACTCCTACCTGCCCCCCTCGTAGCCCACTCAGCCCCTCCTGGAAAAGCTTCTGGCTGTATGGCTGCAGGATTGCAAGATCTCTGATGTACTGAGAATGCTGCTGCTTTGGCAGGGATGAGAAACAGCTTTTTTAAACATCTACTTTCTAGGCTTTCCTGAAATAATCAGCCTTGAATATTTGAAGTGCAGTGGCCGAACCCCTCCTCCCTTTCACATCACCCTAGAAGAAATGAGCTGGTTGTCTCAATTTGTGCAATGGTCCTAATCATACCCTTCAACATGTCAGAGAGGAAAATTGGGACAGTTGGCCAACCAGCATCAGAGAGTAATAAAGACAGTGAAAGGTATTAATGAGGAAGATCATCTAAGTTCAGAAAGGCTGCAGCAGTTGACTTTTGCCTGAGCCTACTGGGAAGGGCCAGACTGCGCTGCTTCCTCTGCACCCCCTGGTGGGTTGAGTGTAAACTACTTCAGTGCTTCAAACTCAGGCCACTTCCACACTAGACTATTATAGCGCTATTATTCCACAGAAACTGCAAACTCCAGGATTCCATAGGATGTTGAAAGTGGAATAATAGCGCTATAATAGTCTGGTGCAGAAATGGCTTCAGTTTGTAGAAATGGAAGTAAGCTGAGGACAAGGGTGGAAAGTGGGGAGGAGGAAAGGGAAACTCAGACATTTTAAAAGCAGCTAAAAAAGTGGGACAACAGAGGATTAATCAGGGCTGTCCATGCCTCAGTACGAAAAGGAAGTGCATGAGAGGATAGTCCCACCTTCTTGTTCTGTGCAGATGTATCCTTTTGCAGTGCAGCCAGTGATTTCTGTGAAGAAACACAGTATGGCTTGTTCATGGACTGCTGAAATACTTCAGGAATAGAAGCTGGTTTAGCAAGCAAGATGCACGAGATACAACTGCCTGTACATTCTCTGCAATTGCTTTCTGTAAGCTCTACTGCTGGATTTGTGTCCCTACCCACATTTTCTTCCCCCTCTTCAGTTAATTTGTTTATGATTCTTTGCACGTGTGTGAAAACTTGCACAAGTAGCGTGAATGGATTGATATGCTGAGAATGCATTATAAAGGATACTGTGTGTTGACTGGCTGTGCACATGTGTTATCTATGCAAACTGAGCATCTAGTAAAATCATAGAAAGGCCAGATGGCGGTGTGCACTGGATATAAAAAAGGAGAGGCAGTGCCATATTGATGTGGTGCCTCCTTCTTGTAAATCTGTTTTCAGGAACTTTCCAGAGGCAGGGAGGATTATTCTTTGTGTCCAGAAGATCCCAGCTTCATCAGGTTTTGTTCCATACTTCTTATCCTGCTAAGATAGCAGCCAGGACGAAGTGCATAGCTGCCTCTGGTAGCCAAGGAGTCATCCATACAGCACAATTATAGCAATTTCATGCCACTTTAACTGTCAGGCTCTATCCTCTGGAATTCTGGGATTTCTAGGCTGATAAGGTATTTAGAATTCTCTGCTAGAAAGCTCCAGTCCACTCTCCCCAACAGAACAATTCTTAGATACTTTGATTTAATCCTTAATCCTGCTGTCCTCAGGCTACCATGGGAACTATCATTTAGGGGAATTCACTAGAGCTCTCTAGCAGACAGTTCTAAGCATCTCACCAAACTAAAAATCCCATGATTCCATAAGATGCAGGCATGGCATTTAAAGTGGTATTAAACTGCTGTAATTGTGTACTCTTGATGGACTTGTGTCTGTATGTGTGTGTTGAAATGGATATCTGCCTAGAGGAAGCAGAACTCTGTGTGCAGGGCTGGATCAAGACATTTTGCCACCTGAGGCAAAAGACACAATCCCGTCCCACCTTTGCAGCTCAAATTACCATGTGCTCCATGGGGGGACAGCATCTTTCACTGTCACAGCTGACAACCTAAGGAAAACCTAAGGAAAAACAGGGAGGGTTGTGTGGCACAGACAGCTCTGTCCTCCAGGACTTCACCACCTCTGTGTGTCTCAGAGCGTTTACCACTAGAAGTGGCTGCTTTATTCTTCCTGAAGGTGGAACTGTCCATGTGCTAAGGGGAAGGTGATGGTGGTGTCTCTGTGTGTGTGAGAGAAAGGCTTTTAATTGAGAGGGATGAATGCCTGATAAGGGGGTAGATTAGAAATGATGAGAAGGCAAAGCCAAGTGAGTGCTGACTGTGGTGCTAATGAACGGCCATTTTAGGGCCCCCAAAGGGACTGCGTGTGCTAATTTATAGCTGTGTGGCACAAAGAGGTTCAGCAGGTGCCCCTTGACAACTGTACTTCTTGACACTTCTGCCTGCTTGCATTTGCTGAGGGAATATAAGAGTAAGAAAACTGCCAACATAGTGCCTGGTTTCATATATGATGTGCAGCAGCAGAACACATTAGGAGTCTTTGAGGCCTATTCTGAGGAATTAGGCTTTTCAGAAACATGTGTCAGCCTGCCCATTTGAGAAGGAGCACTGAGCCCTGTTAGGGGTGTGGTTGCTTGGTTTGGACATACTCCCCCCTCGCCTTCTTTCTCAAGCTCTGGGAGGTGGGGTAGAGCTCCGGGAGGCTGTTCTTGTCTTCTCTCTGCCTTAAAGCTGCTGCACCCCCAGCTGCTGAATCCGAGGCTTTAAGCCGTGACCTCCTTTTGTCTCTGACATCTGTCAAAGGCTGAAGTCTTCACCCTGAGCGGGGCTGGGCTGGGCTGGGGGTTGAAAGGCCACTGCTGTGCAGCAGGAGGTGAGCTTAGTAATTACCATGGGCCGTGACAATCAGCCTTCCACGAGCCGGCATGTGCACTTGCACACTTTTCATGCTACAGGTATTGCTTGGTTTACAAAGCAGGTATGTTCCTGGGCATGAATTCTTTAAGAGAAACTTTGGTATCAGAGGCAGAAGTAACATGGAAAGAATAGTGACAGGTTCCTGAGCCACAAAACAAGGAGTGCTTTGACATGTTTCAGCAGACTTTTTATTCAAAATTAACAATATGCACACGTGAAATGAAACAACCAGGCATAAATAAGCAAAAAATAAGTATAAATAATCAAACTCCTTTTGATCGTTCTAGAAATCCCCTAAAAACTTATTCTAAAATGTATCCAGAAATGATATTATTTTCTTTCACCAGCCTCCATTTTTCCTATTATTTCCATTTTGGTAGTCACCATGATTTATGATTTCTTAAGCATCGTGGGGGTTGCTGGTGGGGCAGGCTCTCCCTTTTTCTCTGTTTTTCTGTTCACACATATGCAGTAAGGAAATCTGGAGGCAGCGTTGCCTGTTGTAGGCAGGGGCATATGGCTAGGGTAGGATCAGCTACTTACCTTCATTATTTACTGCAGACACACTGCTACAGATTGACACTAAAAGCCTGTGTTTCTCTAACCTTTTTCACCATCCTGTCTTTGGAGCAAACAAACAAACAAACAAACAAACAAACAGGCAAACAACTTCTAGCTAGACAGAGGACAAGAAGGAAAATAGGACCTGGATGGCCTTAAAAAAACTTTGTAAAAAGGAGTTTGTCAGAGGCTTTGTTAACTGAGGTATGCCTGTATACAGTAATAGTACTATGATTCTAATTTGACTGCCAAGACTGCATCCTATAGAATCCTGGGATCTGCAATTTTAATTTCTCCCTAAACTGCAAATCCCAGGATTTCATAGGATGGAACCATGGCTGTTAAAGTGTAATCATAGCATTATTATGGCATAGTGTGAAAGGACCCTCAGTGGCAGGGCTGGCCATAGTGCCTGGCATGGTTTGGAGACTGCTGAGAACTGCCAGCATAAATATCCATTTATACTCACATGTTAAGACTACCATGGTTTTGATGGGGATGGTAGTTCGGGAAGACGGCAGTAGTAATTCCAGCAATCCTCCTCAAGCAGTCCTATTTCTATCCATTTCTTCTCTGACAACAAAGGGGCCTTGTTTGCAGTCCAACATGCATACACACATGTGCCCAACTACAGATCCTTCACTCCATGCATCTGATGAAGTAGGGCCAGTCTATGAAAGCTCATGCTACAAACTTCTTTCTCTCGGTTAGACTCAAAGGTTCTACAAGATCCTTTTGGATGCTGGTAAAGATTAACACAGCTGTGTCTTTGAATATGGCTACAGCAAGGACATTTGTCCTCTATCTATTTAAGTGCCTGTTTTCAAAAACTATTAACTCTTTGAAAATTACAATACAGGGATGACATGAAACAGCCTTCTGGGCATGTTCTTCAACACTTCCCCAACACTTCTGCTGGAAAGGCCAAAGTTAAAGCAGTGTTGGTGCAGTGGTGGCTCAGGGACTGAGACAGGAAAGCTTAACCCAAATGGTGAAAGAAGTATTCCTCCACCCCAGCCCCCAGACTTGGTCTATGAATCGCTCTTGTCTGGAAGGGTTGGCAACTACTTCTGTGCACTGAGCTACACCCACTGATCTCACACGACGATCTGAGAGAATAACCCAGGTATTCTGGCTCGCAAACATGTGTTCTCTTCCATTCCATTCTCCACCTGATCTCTTGTCATTGACCAGAAAAGAAGTCAAGCACTTGCAAATACAAATGGATTCTTAATCAATGTGCATGTATATATGACTATATGGATAGAAAAGCAAACAAGACAACAACCACCAGATCCTCTGTAGATGCCAGCCACAGATGCAGGTGAAACGTCAGGAGAAAATACTAATAAAACATGGCCTCAAAACCCAGAAAACCCACAACAACCTATAAAAACAACAACCAGTAATGGAAAAACTCCTATTTTCCATTTTACAGATAGCCATCCATATATGCAGTAGAAAGAGGTGGCAGAGTACTAACTTGACAAAATGACTCTTAAATTAACACACAAACATTGCCCTGCAGGAATGGGCTGGAGAGAGTTTTGGTCTGAGCTCTTTCCTTACTTTGTTTGCTACCCGTTCTTTAGCAATCATGCAGCCCTCTAGATGTTGCTGGACTATATGTTCAAGCAGCCACAGCCAACATAATTAGGGATCAGGAATACTTGGAGTTGCAGTCCAATAGCATGTTCATGAACCCCCTCTCTTGACTTAGAGGTGTGTGTGTGTTACAACGTCACATAAAGTCAGTGTGGTATAGCGGTTGAGTATTGAATTATGACTCTAAATCCCTGCATAGCCATGGAAACTCACTGGGTGATCTTGGGCAAGGCACACTCTCTCAACCTTGAAGAAAGGCAAAGGCAACTCCCCTGAACAAAATTTACAATGGAAACTTTGTAATGGGTTCACCTTAGAATCGTTATAAGCCAGAAATGACTTGAAGGCACGCAACAACAACAACAACAAATGTTATATGGAGAATATTTTAAAGTGGAACTCTGTGTATGCATAGTATAAGATTATGCAGCCACTCTCTATCATCTTGTAACCTGAGTTTCCATGGGTGACCATAACATCTGAGGCCAGATTTTTAGCCCAAAATTTAGCCTTTCATTCACTGAACCCTCTCTGTCCAGTCTTAGCTGTTTAGATATGCAGAAATAACTAATTCTTTGTAATGAGCCAGTGAAAGGCATGAACAAATATGAGGAAAGTCAAATTACAGGTGCAGTCCTATCCATGTTTACTGGGAGGACGTTTCATTGAAGTTAGTAGGATATTTTGTGCATTTTTAAACATTTGTTCAGGCAATATATAAGAGTTAACATTATCCCCATTTTGAGAAGTACATCCCTTATGTTCCTCCATGAGTGGCAATCTTTACATGCCCCCTGAACTGGATGGAGAGTGAGGACAGCGTAATGATTCATGCAGATACACTACAGGCACAGCCTTTGTAAGGGAGTTCTGCAATATTTCTTAATCAAATGTGTATTTCAATTATCCAGTTTTCCAGTCATACATGATGCAGAAAAGTGACCAGATCTTAGCTGGATTGGAAGAAGATAAGGCCTAGAGCAGAGACCCATACAGGGATGCAATAGGCAACATCCTCTAGGCATATATTCTGTGAGTGCATCAAGAAGAGGGCAGAGGTAGAAGACTGGTTCCTTCCTGCAGCCAGAATGTAAGCTGGTGCTTGTCGGTTTTGATTCACTCTTGAGGCCTCCTTGCGTACTCCTGTGCTGTTTGAAGGATGCTTAAAGCACTCTGCAAATCTCTCCTGTCTTGCAGCCGTGCCATGTCACATCTGGCTGGGCTGAGTCTGAATACTGACTCCCTTTCAGATCACAGGAGCCAGGATGGGAGAAGGACAGGGAAGAGAGCAAATCTGCCTCTCCTTTGGTTAGGTCACAGGGAGCTGGGCACCCCACTTCCTTCCCAGCTTCCAAATTCTGGTCCCCTCTCACACTGTTGAGCGTGGGGGCCGGGAGGGAAGGGGGCACCCTCCTTTGATGCCATTGTTCTGTGCACAATGGCTGGCTTTCCTTTTCCTCCCAGACAGCATCTTACTTCCTTGGGTCTGTGGTTGATGTAGTGCCATTTCCTGCCATTGCTGCAGGGTGGGGTGGGAGTGTGTGTGCATCTTGTGTGCGAATGTTAGAACAACAAGGGAAGAAGAGATGAAAAATTGGGGGTAATGTAACCAATGCCAGCAGAGGGGCAGGCTGGACTGATGGGCAGAACTGCAGTGGCAAAGCGCTCGGCTCCACCCAATGAATGCAACAGGAAAAAAGTAGCAAAGCTCAATGCATCATTTCTAATGTGAGCAGTGCCATAGCTTACGGCACAGTACAGGGCAGCATGGGACTTTCTGAATGAGTTAACCTAATAATTATTCTTATAGCTGATTGTGAAGACTCCAGAGCTTTGTTAGTGGAGGCGTTTTTCACTTTACTCTCGGTCTTATGTGCAAACATGTAAACTGGTTTCAGTGCTTAGGTGTTGCCTCTGCTTCCTGTTTTTTATGACAGTGGCTTTTTTTGGGCAGGGGATGTTTATGCTCTGTTTGCCTCAAATGCATGTGCTCTATAACTAGGAAGACCAGATGGTGCCTGCTCCATGGCATTGACTTTCTGGTGAGTCTCATCCACCAGCAAGGGCTGTTCTGATGTGAGAGATGGTTCCAGCTACTGGGAGCTATATGGAGAATAAAGTCCTCCCCTTTACCATGAGCATACAGAAGTTCCAGCTAAAGACATGATATAGTGTAGATTTGCACACCAGCAAAAATCCCTTTTGCAGATAATCTTTCTACCTGTTTCTGTTTCTCTTCTTGTTCCTTCTTTACAGTCAAGCAAATGACTGCCACTTTATTTAAGTATTAAATCCAGTTCCCTTGATTCTTTATCTGAGAGGCGTAGGGATGGAGGTTGCCTGTTTTCTGCAGGGAATAGAAGAAGGATAAACAAAGTGCAGCTTGACTCGCTTGTTTGAGCTATCTTCTTTGCCACTTCCTTTGAACGATGCAGATAATTCACTGCTTAGAAGAGTTAGGGCAGCTTAGCCATTGAGGGATTCTGAAAGTTGCAGCCTGAAAGGTGGGGAGGGGAGAAGAAATGGTCCCTGTGACATGCTATGCTTTGTAAATAATAAAATGTACGAGTATAGTGGTGCTATAACATGGGTTTGGGGATTTTCTACTCCTGTGCTTTGTCTGACTGTGTGACCTATGAGCTGAGGAGTGTATCTGTACTGAAGGACAGGGCTTGGATGAGGAGTCTGTGACTTCTGGTCCCCTCCCAGGAAGGACCATGGAGGAGCCATGGGGATGCTTAATTTAGTTTTCTTTCGATTATGCAACCTGCAGCTTGGGGACAAAGCTTTAAAATGTGTGCTGTTGCTGTTAAAAGTCTTGCCAGAATCTGAGCAGCTGGGTGGGGTTAGGAGAAGGAAGGAAGGACTGGCCATGTGAAATGTACAGGACACAAGGTGCAGCTGCTCTGGGCATGTTGACATTGGAGAGGAGGATTTGCAAGTATCAGGACCTGTGTTCCAGCTGTGTGGGTGGGGAGGATCACTCTCTTGCTAGCAGTTAACTGCATCTTTGCTGCAATGGTGCAGAGTTTCATGTGGAGGCAACAAGGGCTGGACTTCTCTTGCAAATGGCCTTTGCTATCTGGCTTCTCACCAGTTCCCATCAATTGATTGCTCTACTGCAGGCATAGGCAAGTTGTGGTCTTCCAGGTGTGGTTGGACTTGAGCTCCCACCAACCTTATATGGCATAACTGATGGTGAAGAAATTATGGGACTTGCATGATTCTCCTCCCACCTAGCAGCATAGAATCACAGTGTTGGAAAGGACCACAGAGGCCGTCTAGGCTGACCCCCTTTCATACAGGAATATATATCTAGAGCATTCCTGAGAGATGACCACCGAACCTCTGTTTAAAGAGTTCACCAACTTCCAAGGCAATCTATTTCATTGTCAAACAGTTTTCAGTAAAGAAGTTCTTCCCAGCATTTTGTTGGAGTCTCTTGTAATTTGAATCTATTGGTCCACGTTCTAGTCTCTGGAGCAACAGAGACTGACTTCATCTTCTACATGGCAGCCCTTCAGATATTTAAAGACAGTTCTCATTTAACTTCTTTCCTCTCTTCTCCAAGCTAAACATACCCTTAAATATCTGAAGCACCACAGTTGGTCTTAGTGTAACCTGTGCTCTGGTGTGCACCCTCTGCTCAGAATCCAAGATGGGGCTGTTCAGATAAGAACAGGCCTTGTTGTTATTTAATGGGGACAACACATGGCGCAGTGACGGACTACATGCTTTGTATGTAGAAGGTCACATATCCAGTCCCCAGCATCTACCAAGTAGCTCTGGTAAAGACCTTTACTAAAACCTGGGAAACTGCTGCCAGTCAGGGGAGACAGTAATGACTGAGGACTGGAGAAGAGGGGCCAGAGATCTGCCATCCCTATTTTCCTAGAATCGTGTCCAGGAAATTCCAGCTCCCATTGCACTAAGACTGAGCAGTGCTCAAGGCAAGAAGCCTGAATTCTGAACTTGCTGCAGCACTGAAAGGGTTGCCTGGGACAGGGTGGTGTAGATGATAGTTGGCTTTAGGCCCTGGCCGTTGGAGTTCAATTCCCTGCTGACCCACAAAGCATATTCTGTGACCCAGGGTCACACAGTAATCCTACAGTCTTACCAAGGTAGTTGTTAGGATAAATTGAGGACAGGGTATATTCCACCCTGACCTCCTTGGAGGAAGGGTGGAGTAAAAGCACAGTTAAAAACAACCAGGAAAGTTGGCAGTAAATAACTGAAATAACGTTAGCCCATTTTGTTTATTCCTTTCCATGCTTCTGTGCTGTAACGGATGCAGAATGGTGGTGAAGAAAACAACAGGGATGTGTGTCCAAGACACCATATGTCCAAGACACTATTTCAGATTTTGCCTTTGAAATGAAAAGCCTCTTAGAGTATCTGCACTGCAAATAGTTACAGTGTTTTGATACTGCTCCAGCTGTCATGGCTCCATGCTGTGGGATGCTGAGATTTGTAGTTAGGTGGTGAGGTACTTGGAATTTTCTGCTGGAGACTACCACTGCATTCATCCTGACCTTCTGCACTAGATCTCTCTCTAGCAGAGAACTCGGAGTCCCTCACCAAGTTACAAATACCATAGGATGGAACCATGGTAGTCAAACCGATTTCAAACTGCTATAAACTGTACAGTATAGATACATGCCTAGACAAGCTATTCCTCTCTCAGCATCTTCCCCAAACCTCTCTACAATATGCAGGTAATAAGGACTCACTTTGCAGGGTTGTCATTAGGATCCCTGGGGGAATGTCTGCAAGACAAAGTGCTGTATGGATGCTAGTGGAAGAGAACATCATACTCTCCAATTGTCCTGATTTGGCAGGGATAGTACTGATCAACATTCTGTCATCACACTTTTCCAGCTGCTTTTAAAATGTCCTAGTTGCTGCAAACTGTGTTCAAAGTGCAAAAGTAGTTTTCACTCAATTAATTCAGCAGCTGAAAGAAGAGAGAGCAGGAGGAGTTGAAATCTTGCCATTCCCAGTAGACTCAGACAAAAGCAAACTGCTGTAGTCTTTTCTACCTCTTGTTCATTAATAACTTTTGCCATCTTGGCCACATGTGTCAGTTTTCATTTGTGAAATGTTGGAGGGTATGGAAAGTGTGGTATTGGACTGCAGCTCCCATCAGTCTTGGGCAGCATAGGCAACGGTGAGGAGCTTTGGTCAACAATGCCAGAAGGTCTACCTGTTTCCTGTCTCTAAACATGCCTTCTAACTGTGAATAGCAGAAACCAAAGGCTAAGAGGTATGTGAGAATAAGCAGGTCTGATCTGTGCATATGCTTCTCCCTTCCTGGTCTGCAGTGTCCCTCCACCACCACCTCTTGCTGTGCATATAGACATGCCTGGTGACCAGTTGCAGTTATAAATAAATGGCGTAAATAAACGGCCGTATCTTTTCCCGAGGCTCTGCTGCTATTTTTGCTGCTCCTGCTGCTGCTGTTGTTGTGTCTGGGCATTCTAAAGTTGGCGACAGATGCTTTTTTCGTGTTTGATTTTGTTTTATTGTGCATCCTGACCCAGCCTCTGCAGTTTGAGTTCAGCATGGAGCATCCCAGCCAAAGACAGAGCTGAAGTTTCCCTTGTCTCTTTGTGCTTGCAAATAAATAAAGCTGGTCATTTTTTAAAAACCAACTTCCTGCCGTGGAACTTTCCAGCAAATATAATGATGACATCCTGGTTGAGTTTCTTAATAGTCTCTCTCTTTCTGTCTCCCCCTCTGGTTGAATGATTCTCTTGTCTCTTTGGCCAAGTTCTGCTTAAGGGCAGCCATCTTAGGCTTCCTTTTCAGGTGTGTGATTTCCTCCTCTTAAAATTGCTTAAAAGTATTTTCCTTAACTAGACAGTTCTAATTATTACGAAGGGGCTGTCTTTGGATATTAGATGAGAAATTTTACGACATTGCAATCTCTGGAATGTAGGAAACTGCAAGAGAAAATTCTGTTTCCTCCAGTGTCTCATGCATTTGTGGAAGTGCAGGACTGTGGCAACGAGGTAGCACAAAAGATGGGCTAAACCAATGGTTCTCAACCTTCCTAATGCCGTGATCCTTTAATATAGTTCCTCATGTTGTGGTGACCCCCAATCATAAAATTATTTATTTATTATTTATAATACCTCCCCCCGCCCCGGCAAAGGCCGCCTCGCCGGCAGGAACAGCAGGAGAGGGCAGAGAGGGAAAGAGGAGCCGCGCATCTCCCCTGGGAAAAAACTCCGAGAATCCCCCAGGCTCTGCTTCTCCTTCGCTCTCGTTTCTACTGGGGGGGGCAGTGTGGGAAAAGTTTCCAGAGTGTCAACCCTGGCCAGGGGCGGAGGAATCCCAGCGCCTTTGTCTTTTGCACCAGGCGCAGCTTGCCCCCCTGGAAAAGCGCCGCAACTCCCCAGCCCTTCCACAGCGCCCCCCTCCGTGGCGAGTGGGGCAGGGGCCGTGGCGAGGAGGGGGCCTGCCCCCCGTGCTGCCACTGCCCCCACCAAGCTGGCCCATCAGACAGGAGGTTCTCCCAGTAACGGAGAAGGGGAGCGATTTCAGTCCCTTCTGAACAGGGGGCGGGAGGACACGAACGCGTGGCTTGCGCTTGCGCACCACCACTCCTGGGCCTTTTCTGCATGTTACCTTATCGCGGAGGTGGGGGGTACTGTTCGCACAAGCAGGTTCTTGTGCGAGGCGCTCTCTTCGCTGCTCCTTGGTCCCACAGCTGGCTTCCTGGTCGCGCGACCGCCCCGCCCCTTCCTCCCCTAGCACAGCCTACAGCTCCCAGGCAGCAGACTAAAGCAAATGTGTACGTCCATTCGCTATTCCTTTTCCTCCCTACCCTAGATATGAGGAAAGGCACTCCGCACTAAGAAACCTGAGCGGGTCTCTTCCCTGTTTCTTCCATCGATTTGTTCAGCCAAGCCCCAACAGCGGTGACCCCCACCTTCACTACAGGACTTCCCTCCCTCCCTCTCTTAAAGGGAGCGCGGCTGCTCGGACGCTCTCACTCCCACGTCGCACGGGCACCCCTTCCTTCCTCCTTTCGTCCTTCTGAGGGCTCGGGAGTGGGGTGCGATACCCACTGTAGCCCCTCGACCACGCTACACCCACAAGCCTCTCTTGCTGTCCCCACCTCCGCCTCCACGCTCTCTCCTCTCGCTCTCTCACCTCTGGCTCCTACAATGCCTCCCCACCCAGCAGGGAAAGACGGGGAAATGTCCCCGCACGCGCGACTCCTCTCCCCTCCTCCCAGCGCGGGGTCTCAGAAACAGTGCTCTCATTGGCTGTGAGGCTGCCTTGTTTCAAAAGGGGGTGGGGCGGGATAGAGGAGCAGCGACCCCTGCGAAATGGTCATTCGACCCCCAAAAGGGTCACGACCCACAGGTTGAGAACCATTGGGCTAAATGGATTTAGATGAGTACCAGAGGACAGGGACTGAATGGGGGTGGATGTACATCTGACTAAACCTTGTTGGGAATTAACAATGACCAAAAAAAATGCTTGAGCATTTCCCTTTGATATCAGACTGGCCGCTGCTGTGTCTGCAGAGAAAAAGCTGCTGAGCTAGAGGGACCTTGGGTCTGACTCAGCACAGCAATTCTTATCTTGTTGGAATGATCTTGAGTAATGGATTTTTCACCACAAGAGACAAGCAAGCCTTAAGCAGAAGGCTTATGTATATACATGATGGGAGCAGAGCTGAGTGTGTACAGAAAACATATTTGTGATTCACGCCAGGATGTGAAATGACATGAGAGAATTCTTTGTGCCCTCAGGACTTTGCTGGGTACTGTCTGACATTGGTGTTGCTACCCTTTCAGTGTAAAGGAGGAAGTTCCTAGTTTGGTGGGGGGGTGAGGGTGGAAGAGGCTTGCAGTCCTTTTTTTCAGTCTTATTAATGCTATGCGTTGAGTGGAGGGACATCAGCATGTACATTGTCATTCTTGTAGCATGGAGTTTTGAGTCCAGAGGCTGGCGGCGTGTGTTGTTGCTGTGTGCCCTCAAGTCATTTCAGACTTATGGCAACCCATTAGGCAAATCTGTCATGGGGTTTTCTTGGCAAGATATGTTCAGATGGGGTTTGTTGTTGCCTTCCTCTGAGGCTGAGAGAGTGTGACTTGCCCAAGGTCACCCAGTGGGTTTCCATGGTCAAGCAGGGATTCAGACCCTGGTCTCCCAAATCTAACACTCAAGCCACTAAACCACATTGGCGCAGGCATTGACCAATTTTAGCTTTCCTTAAGGGGTAAGACTTCTCAAACTTGCCATGGAGGAAGAGTGAAGCTTATTTAATTCCTGAGTTACATTTATACCACACTTATACCATAACTCAAGGTGGCATATAGATCATTTCTTCCCCTCACAGCAATCCTCTTAAAGTAGGCTGGTTGGAATGTGTGTGTGTGTGTGTGTGTGAGAGAGAGAGAGAGTCCATTTCCACACTGCACTGTTATAGTGCTATTATTCCATTTTCAACTTCCTACGGAATCCTGGGGTTTGCAGTTTAGGGAGGAGCCTTTAGAATTCTCAGCCAAAGAGCTGTTCGGCCTCAGCAAACTACAAACTCCATAGGATGTTGAAAGTGAAATAATAGCACTATAACAGCGTAGTGTGGAAATGGCCCCAGAGAGACAGGATGTCCCAAGGTCACCTAGTGAGTTTTATGCCTCACTGGATACCTGGAGCTCCCAGGCCAAGCCCCACCCTGTTTCCCATCAGGCCTGTTTCAGTGGCGAGGTTTCAGCCATCCCAGGTCAATGAAGGCAGAGGCTTATACAGCAAGTAGACGACCAGGTAAGGGGAAGCTCAGAAGCTGAGTCAGAAGGTAAAGCAAAGGTTGAGTCCTACAAGGAAGCCAGGTAGAACAAGGGAAGGGGACCCAGAATAGCAGCCTCTGACGTTCAAAAACCAGTCAAGGTCAAACAACAAGCAGACAAGGGTGGCCCAAGAGCCAGGCCTAGCACAGTCCAAGGTCAGGCACCAGCCACTGACTCACACCAAGAGGCAAAGAATACCAGACTGCCTGGTAAGCTCTAGAGCTCAGGATAGACATCCCCCCCCCCAGGATTGCTCTCCCAAGATTGAGGTCTGTATGGCTGGATTGCCTCTCCCTCTTCCAGAGCTCAGCAGCTTTTTTTTTTAACAGAGAAGGCCCTTCCCTTGAAGATTCCTCCTGCTCTTGCCCCCTACTCTTCCTTGCAACACAGCCCTTTCAGCTGGCTGACACAAACGAAGCCTCTGCCCTTATTCGGCTTCAGTCTTGTGGACTGGGAAGAGATCCAGCCTCCTCTACTGACTCTGGAACTGAACCACCTCTATCTAGGGGTATAGTTGCTTGTAGTCCTGGGGGTCCTGGGTCACAGTGCCATTGGCTTCTTACTGCCTTGGAGTTAGGGGGCTTGAACTCATTTTTGCAGGAGAAATAGTCCACTGGGGACATCCTAAAACATGACAGTGTTTGATCAACTCTTAAGAATGGCTTAGTGTATGGCACAGATGGCCTCCCTCCCACATGTGTAAGGGAACTGCAGAGCAGCGCAGGTTATGTCCACTCCCTTCCATTCATGCATGTGCAGTGGGATTTCACATGTCTGCCAGCATATATGCATGAAGTTCTTTCATGAGAGGGGAGATTAAGGGCTAGTCAGTATCTCTGCTTGAATGCAGTGTTGGTATGTGCATAGAGCTCTATTCCTTTTGAGAAGTGTAAGAGATAGTAGTGGATCTCTCAAACAAAGTATTCAGATTGGCAAAGCAGAAGCTGAACAACAGCCAGTCCCATGCCTGCCCACCCTGCTCACGTAGAGTCTAGCAGAAAAAGAAAGAAACCCAGCTTTCATTGTACGTCATATAAAAATAGCTTTACTTATTTTTTTATATTATTTTTATAATCAAACATAATGTCTAATGGAGGACAAAAGGGGAAAAGATGAAAGCAGGGTGATGCATGAAGAGTGGATGTGGTAAAACAAGCAGAAAGTTACTGTAATGCAAACTAGCAGTGAGTGTAGATGCAAAAGTTGATGACATTAAAAATTCCAACATGGAAGGTAGAGATGTGGCCACTGGATGTACTTAGATTACATTCATCCCTCTTTGAATGCATGAGGGTGGGCTCTGCTAAATACCCAATAGCGGCTCTCCAAACAGCAGTATGTCTAGTGATAAGGAATCATACATTTTAAAGGCATAAACATAGAGTGAACTCTAGCAGATGAAAAACTATGCCTTAATAAAATTGTTAGCCTTTCAGGTGTCCCCAGGTTCTGCTGTTTTTGCTGCAACAGACTAATACAGCTGTATCTCCAAACTAGGCACTCAGTAGTCTACAAATCTTTCTAGAAAAATCCTATTTCAGCCTTTCCCACAATGCACATCTCATCCCTTCCCTTCTGTCCCTCTGTTCTCTAATTCTGCATTTATTCCATTTGAAGTAATCTGGATTAGTGATTTAATTCTGTATGTAGTAATTATTCTGGACTTGTTTGCGGGGTTAGTTTTTTCAGCTGCAAAATGCATGGAACAGAAAGTTCCGAGCAATGCCTCATAGGAAGCATCCATGCAGAAGACAGGCTGTTAGGACCCTTTTGCATTTTATTCCAAGTTTTTGGTGACTGACTCTTTGAAAGCCTTCTTTCTTCTCTCTTTCTTTAGCCTTGCCTTTTCTCTCTATGCACTTCTGTCCTCCCTTTCCTCCTCCCACATAGGATAACAGATGTCCTCTTTCCTCACCGCCAGTTTGAGCTCTTGGCCTGAGAAGTGTTGAAGGCTATTCTGAATCATGCTCAAAGCAGCAAACTCATCTGGTTCTAATTATCCAGCCATTCCTCTCTGCTCTGCCAGCTTTTTTTCTTTTCTTTATGGCTTTTCCTAACCCATCTGAGTGGTGGGACACACCCATAAGTATGCGTGCCAGAGGCACCTTGTGAATCAGAACTTGGTGGGGGTAAAAAGATAGATAGAAAGAGAAAGAGAATAATTGTGTATACATCCATACTTGCAGCGAAGATTATGGTAGCTTCTTCCAACAGCTGAGTTCCAGGCAATCCATAGCAGAGCGTTTCTTCTTGCAGGGGCATTGCAGGAGGGGTCAGCTCAATTGTCATTCTCATAGTTGAAAATAGGGCAGGGTATGAAGCTTCCCAATGATCTTGTCAATACATCAGGGTTGGCAACATGGGGCCCATAAGTTGCATGTGGCCCTTGCATGCCTGTTTCGTGACTCCCATACCACAGAACCCGCAGTAGTGATGACCATCAGCCACACTACCTAAATTATGCATTTTTCTTTCCTCTCCTCTCCTCTGGGTTCTGGAAGAAAAGGAGATGGTCTATCCCCTCCCCTCAATAGTTCCGGTTTGCCAGGGACAATCCACTTAATCGACTTTCATACCACTTTTTCCACCTGTTTTCAAAATGTACCAGTTTCTCTCTCCTCTTCCCACTTTACTCCTCTTGTTAATTGTGATCAAGTCAGCTTTAACTTATGGAAACCTTATGAATGAGAGATCTCCAAGACACCCTGTCATCAATAGCTTTGCTCAGGTATTGCAAACTTAGGGCTGTGGCTTCCCCGATTGAATCCATCCACCTGTACTGTGTTCTTCCTCCTTTCTGACCTTACCAGACATTATTTTCTTTTCTAGTAAATCATGCCTTCTCATGTTAAGTCATGTCTCTTAATACATGAGTCCTTTGTCCGAAGTTCAAAATGCAGAAGTAGCTTGTACCCAGTTAACTCAAGAGTAGGCAGAGGAGAGGAAGGGATGGTGGGATGGTATCTTGCCCTTCCCAGTAGGCTCAGGAAAAAGCAAACTGCTGTAGCCTCTCCTAGATGGTGTGTTCTTCTTCATTAATAACTTTTGCTATCTTGACCTCATTCTGATGTTATTTGGCCACATGTATTACCGTTTTCTTCTGTGAAATGTTGGAAGTTATGATGCTCTGAGCCACAATTTGGCAGGATTCTTTGTTGGAGAAGGTTGCTCTAGCATCCTCTTGCACCATGGAGAGTGGTTGCTATTGCCACCAGTTTCAGCAGCAATTGAAGTAGTGAATTCAGTGGTATTGGATGAGTTTTGGTAGTGGCAGCAAACTTACAGCACCCCAATGGGTTTTAGGGGTCTAATTTAGCTTTTCTACCCCTGAGAAGTTGATACACACTGCTATAAAAGCAAGGCAAACCATAATTGTTTATTTTTCTAGTTTATTTTCTGTACCACTGCCAAATGGCTTCCTGTAGTGCTTCCAGACAAGGCTTTTATTGTGCAATTGCCTTGCCTCATTAATGGGAATTTTATGAGAAGGGCCTAGATATCATTGTCTTCCATTTGTAACCCTCATGTGTTTTCTCACTGCTTCCCCCAACACTCCCAAATACATTAAGAAGGGGAAGACGAAATAGCTGTAAAATGCCTCTTGACTACTAACGCTAGGAGGCTTCCTCCATCTGGAAGTATCCTTGGAGTCTCCAAATTAAATTATGAGGTTTCAAGGGGACTGGCAGTTTTTCCAGCTGCACTATAAATGGCTTTTCTAAAGTTGCACAAGCAATCATAAGTACTGCAAAAACTTGTTGTCTCTGAGGACAAATATAATAATCTATTCCAGTGTTGGGAAGGGCATCATGGTTGAGGTATGTAAAGGAGTCTTACTACCCTTTTTTGCCATGGCGTGTTAGTGCTAAGGAAAGCAGTTTGCTCTCAGTGGTCAACTTTTGTCTAAGGCTACTGCAGATGAAACAAATCATGCCTCCAGTTGCTGCAATACTGTGGGTGGTTCTGTATCACTCTTCAGCACTGGTGAGAGAGACTGGTTCACTACTAGCCCTCGCAAACAGACTGGCTTTAAAACAAAGGGAAAAGAAACCCAGCACAGTTCAGAGTCAACATGACTAACCTTACTATGACATTGGGGACTGAATGTGATTGCAGCAGTAGAAAATCGATGTGAGTTTTCCGAGAGGGCTCCTTGGTTTTCCTCCCAGAGCTCTGGGTTAATATGGTTTACATCTCAGTCACGTTAGTTTCCAATGCACCCTTTCAGCCACCACTCTGTGTGTTTTGTCTGTTTTCTCTGCAGTCTTGTGTTCATTGACAGGCTTCCCATCTCCTTGGTGGAAAGAGAATTGCAAACTGAGGCAGAGTTTTATCTTGGTACAGTGACTTTCTTGTCATGTTCAGAGGACCAGAGTTTGGGAAATGCTGGCTGGAGTTGCAGGATGCAAGAGTCATTTGTCCAAGCTCTGATGAGAACATTGGAGTTCCTCAGTGAGGAGATCTGTAATGGTACATCAGTTTCATCTACAATCTGAAACCACAGAGAGGATGGTGTATTGGATACATTCTCAGATGTGAGATGATCCAAGAACCATGGCCTGGCAACTTTTACCTCATGTGATCTGATGAGTGTGTGTACCTTTTATAACACTCTTCTAGAATGCCTTACAGCACACAGTGGTTCCACAGGAGGCAAATGGATGTGAAAAGAGTTCCCTGATTATTAGTAGCTGCTGGATTTAGTCATCACTAAATTTTGGAAAGATTTAAAGGAGGATGTCTGTGATAACCTGGTATAATAAGGTATAGCAACTAAGTCTGATTGAAAAATTTACCAACAAGCTTCAAATAGCCAAAGGAAGAAAAAAACTCCACCATTTTACTATGATTTGGAACTGTTCAGTTGAATATATTGGAGTGGGGAGATGATGGCATTCAGGTATTTTGGTTGACTGTGTAAGGCAGAGCTTTCGAGTTGTGTGTTGTGACACGTTAGTGTGTTGCCTGCAGTGTGTAGGTATGTCACACAATTGTAAAAGGTGGAGGGGCTGCCTCTTTCACTGCCGAGGCGGGCTAGAACTAAATGAAGAGGCTGCCTCTGCCGCCGCTCTGGGCTGGGGAAGACCCTGGCAAGGGTGGAAGCAGAGGCTTGGGTGGAGGGGCTGCCTCCGCTTACTGAATTACTGTGTCACAAAATGATGCATGTCTAAAAAGTGTGTCACCAACATGAAAAGTTTGGAAAGCTCTGGTGTAAGGAAATGCTTTCAACATCCTTTGTTTTAGAATTACAGCTGTGTAGCTTAATTGTGAGGTAATTCTGTGTACTACTTTCAGAGGATGAGGAATGATGTTGCAATGTAAAATCAATAAAAATAATTTTAAAAAAAGAGAAAATAGTTCCCTGAAAGCAGACCATCTGAGAACAACTGTCTTGCTTTTCTGCCAAATTTTTAGAGTGGGGCAGATGTGTTGCTTATGTGCCACATATTCAACACATTGAAGCCTGAGAAGGTTGAGTTGACTTTCACACTAGACACAGATTTAATCCATCTGTGGGAAAATGTATCCATGGATTTAAAAAAATATTATTGGAGTGACAGTACTCAGAGTACAATAGTGAGGCACCCAGCAGGCTAGACATGCATTGCTTGGCTGGAAACCTTTTTTGCTAGAGTGGCATTGCCCTTCCAGCTCTCCACTGTATTGGTTCTTGATGGTTTCTGATGTACTTCTTTTTGCAAGGAAAGAGAAACCCCTCTATAATGGTAAAGGTTACCCATTCTCTGAGCCACTGCATGTCCTCCAGGTGTCTCAGTTTGGCAGTAACAGTTGATTAATCAGCTGCCATTTCACTTTTCCAGCTGCTTTTAAAATGTCTCAGTTTCTCTCTCTCTCTTTCTCCCACTTTCCCCCTTTGTCCTCAGCTCACTCCAGTTCCTGTAAACCGAGTTCACAGTGCAAAAGTAGTTTCCGCTTAGCTCACAGCAGGGGAAGAAGAGAAGTGAGATTAGAGTCTTGTCCTTCCCAGTAGTCTCAGGCAAAAGCAAACTGTTACATCCCTTCATAGCTTGTGTGTTCTTCTCCATTAATAACTTTTGCCATCTTGACCACGCTATGATGTTGCTTGGCCACATGTGTCCTGGTTTACATCTGTAAAATGTTGGAGGGTATGTTATAGTGTGTCCCAAATGTACTAGTTACTACTAGCCGGTAGCAGCTGAAGTCTTCTGTGGCAGTGGAGTGATGAATCTGAGTGAGTCTCAACTTCTAAAGAGTCCTCCCAAATAAGACTAAATACCGTACATTGAATAACTCCTTTAAAGATGGGTTGAAAAGCTGGAGTGGATTCACAGTCTTCGGGGCATGAGAGCTTCCAGCTGTCACTGACAGAACCAGCTTGGCATGCACAAGTTGACCCTGGCCATGCAACTCTTTCCCAGGGGCTCTTCTTACCAGTAACTGCACTGCCTGCTGTATAATCATTATTCAAACATGTCTGCCTTATTTTGTTTTCTACCATGCTTTCGTCCTTCTCAAATGTGATATATTTTGACAAGTATTTGTTTATTGGGACCTCCCTTGGGAACTGTATGTTGTGGAAAAGTGGCATATAAATTAACTATTCTTTAAAAAAAATATAAAAATGTTTGAACTATTCAACTACATAACAATAAAACTACAGAAAAATAAACATAAAATGGCAAGCACTACTAACCATCAAAAAGACAGACAAATCTTACACCAAAAACCTACAAAACACTACATAATAAAAAACACATCTAGCAAAACAATGCAGATATTTAAAAAATGATTTCCAGCTTTCCCAATGTAGACTCTTTAGTAACCTATAGAATGAGAACTTCTCTAATTACACATAACCTTCTTATACTTCTCCGCTGCTGCTCTTCCAGATACGAGTGACTAAATCCTAGTCAATGTGTTGTTTTCTTTTTCTTGCAAGAAACATAAATTATATTAACCATTTTGACTTCCTTAATCATTTTCCTAAAGAAGGATTTGGGGTGTCTTGAAGTAATTTCTGACTTATGGCAACCGTAGTCTTACTCCATCGCAGGGTGTTTTCTTTTAAGATTTGTTCAGTGAGGGGTTGCCACTGCTGTTCTCTGAGGCTGAGAGAATGTGACATGCCTAAGGGCATTTGTGGCCAAGCAGGGATTTGAACCCTGGTGTCCCAGAGTCCTGGTCCAACACAAACCGTTACACCATGCTAGATCTACAGAGGAATCTCTGTATCACTTTGATATCAGGGGAAATGCCTGGAAATTAAAATATAGAGAGATGGTCTGTTCACAGCCCTATCCAACACCTGCCATGTCTTGATGAAAACTTTCATTTGTCTTTAGCAATTTTGGTAGTTCAATAAAGTATGAAGTCAACTTTTAATTAGTTAGCTTTTGAATTGGCAAGGCGTAAGTAAATTGCATTATGTTTGCAGCTTAGGAAAGAATAACTTCCTTTTGAGATACAAGTATAAATTTTGAGTTACCCTTATAATGAGGGACATGTGCTTTTCTAGATGGTGGAGAAGGAATATTACATGATTCACGTGCTGGTTCAGTCTGTACCTCATGCTTCTGTCTTGTGCTCTATGGAGCAAGACAGAGAAGTAGACAGGAGGAAAATACACTTTCTATCACAGGCCAGCAATTTTTAGTGCTCAGACTTTTTTTGAATGGGACTAAAAGTGAATAAAATTAATTTGTTTTGAGAAACAGGAAAGCAAAAACCTACTTTTTCAAAAATTAATTTATAATAATATTTAACCTCTGGAAGTGGCTTGCAACTATCACTACCACTAATTACTTTTTTAAAGTAGCATTTGCAGCTCTGTTTAAGCCAATGTTAACAGTGTGGAAGCCATCTGGCATTGTTTTCTTGTCGTAAGTGAAGTGGTTTGCTGTGTTAGCTTGAATATCCATACCAAGTGTATTTGCTAAGATATAGCTGTTTTTAATTCGCTGTACTTTTGCTTTTTGTTTCTGCTGGAAAACATTTGTGTGCTGCTTGAACACTTGCATGCTATTTTGCCAACATATTGGTCCAATAAAGCATGACCATAATTATTTCCTTCTTGGGAAAATCAAACATTCTTTGCTTCATTAAAAAAAAATTAATGCACATTTTCTGAAAGAGCAGCTACTTTTGTGCCAAATATTATTGCTTGGTTTGGCATACTTTGTTTAAAACTTTCCCAAAAGCCCAGAATTCCAGCTGCTAAGATAACACAGGAAAATATTCTATAACTCCTGCTCTACCTAAAGACACATTTTGATAAAGTGCGGAACACATCAATGAGAATAGAGACTGTTGATTCATGTTTCAACTATCCTAAAGAGCAAAACTAGGTTAGAACTGTTGAGCGATCTTTTGGGAGGAAAGTGGCAATGACATTCTATTATCACATAATCTGTCTACAAGATACACTATACTAAGATTATTATGGTTTTTTGAGGAATGTAAATAATTTTATATAACAAACTGTTGAAGCTCCATAAAATCAAAGATTTCTTTAAAAAATTATTACTAAAAAGCAAGTCAACATTAGTCTCTGGGTAATATTTTGCAGAGCAAGCAGACAGTGAACAAGAAATCTGCACACAGAAGACACTTTACTTCCTTCTGGTACAGGACATAAATTGTTTTGGATGCATTTTCCTAGCCCTAAGAAGTTTCATTGAGGAACTACATGGTTTTACTTGAGAGGGGTAATTCTAATTGAGTGATGCCTTTCCTTCCATACTTGCAATTGCTAACAATTGCATTAAACTCCCTCATTTGCTTGCATATGCATGACAAAAAAACCCCTTCCCTTCCCCAGTTGAATACTGTAATGAGATAGTATTTCGGAATGTAACTGCTCTGCACTGATTTTTAAGATTAAGATTGTGTACCTTGAAAATGAAGCTTAATTAAGCCAGGGTCAACCCTGGGACCAGGGATCATTACTGAATTGGATTACACATTAATTAGCTTAAACCTGAATATGTCCCAGACATTTGACCGGCAGCCCTGTGTGTGAGTTTCTTAAGTGACATAGAATACTATGGAACTTTCTTTTGGAGATCAGAGGGAGTCCACTTCTCCTGATGTATATGTATTGGTCTTCACGTCACCTGTTGTCTTCTGCACTCCTGTGAATATCATAAGATATTCTTAGGCAAGGAACGCTCAAAGTTGGTTTGCCATTGCTTTCCTCTGAAAGATATCCTATAGCAGCTGGTCTTGCTTGGTGGTCCCCTATCAAGGTATAGGCATACATCAAAAAGGCTTGTTTTTACAATTAATGCCTACCCACTCCCCACCTTTCCTCCTTTTCCTCTCTGTACATAGAAGCTTTGTTTGTTTGTTTGTTTTTACCACAATTGGCACTGGAGAAATGGTGAAGGAGAGCTGGAAAAATACAGACCTTCAGTTTACTGCAGCAAATAATGCACAGCTTAAGCTGGGAAATAGCTGATTCTACTGTAGCCATGTTTGCCTGCCTGCAATAGGCAAGGCAAACAGCAGCTGCCTCCAGTCCCTTGTTGAGCATCACTGAACAGCAGAACAGAGACAAAGAGAAAAGCAGAGAAGCCTGGCTCATCCTCTCCCCCCACCCAGCATGTCACAAACAAGTAGATCAATGTTTGGCTACCAAAATGGAAATCATAAGAAAAGTGGAAACTGTTGAAATCAAAAGACAATCCTTGGTTGTTTCATTTCCCATGTGCATATTATTAATTTTTGTTAAAAAGTTTGCTGAACCATGTTGAACTGCTATTCTTTTTTGTGATGTAGGAACTTATTCTTCCCATGTTATTTCTGCCTCTGAAACCAAATTTCCTGTTAAAGAAGTAATGCCTAGAAATACATATACTTCATTAATTGGAGTATGCCTGTACCGGGCCTGTTAACAAGCCTGACCCTACTTAGCATCCCAGTTTAGATGAGATCTGATGCCTTCAGAGTATTCAGGTGTAGTGTATTTCTCCTGATAGTGATGGCAGTTTCTGCTAAAGAAGGGGCAGTTTGGTAATGTGTTGGGTGATGGAACATAGTCCTCTGTTTTTCTAGGTGTATCCATCAGAGCCAGAAATTATGCATGCCAGATAAGTGGTGTAGTAATAGTGATAGGAAGGAGTTAAACTTTAGGAAGTGGCAGCTACTGCTGACTTCTCTCCTCCTAAAAAAATCTAAACAGATTTTTTATCCCTCTGTTATGAGACACTAAGCAAACTTTCAGGTTCTCTAGAATTTTTCAGTGATTGGGATGTTTTATATAAAGCCATAGGTGCAAGTAGGAGAAAAAATTGATCTCAGTTTGTTTTAAATAGTGTTTAGGAAGAGACAGCAGACTTAACAGGACTACAGTCAAGCAGGTATGATGCAGGTTCCAGTTTTCATCTTGGATAGTTGGGGGCGAGGAGAGAAATGGCTGGCTTCAAATTTTTTTTAAAATACAAATTCAGCAGTTATCTTGACCTGGGTGGGTGCTGTCAGACAAAGTCCTTCCGATGCTATGAGTCAAAAAAAAAAGAAAAACCTGAGTGTAGTTATCCTGTATTTCACTCTTTAAAATTTTTTCTTTGCTAAAAAAAGAGATGAAAGAAATGGTGGGAAAACAAAGGAGGGTTAAGAGTGGAATGTGAGGGCATCTGGACACCCCCCCCCTTAAATTTCTCTGTTTCAGTCACAGCAATTACACAACAAACACCGTATTTGTAGCCCTAAGTGAAACATACAGATTCCTTTTAGAGTAGAAACCAGACATAAAGGAAACAAGGCAGTTTTTCTTTTAACAAGAACAGATATTATTTTTAGGTGGTGTAGTATTAAAAAAAATAGTGGAAATCACATTGGGTTACCTTACATAGGGGTAAGGGAGAATTAAACTTCGAAAGGCAAAACATCATCTCCAAGTACCAGCAAATGCTTTTTGTTTTCAGCTAAAATCTTCATCACGGTTTTTAACTGCTATCAAGTCAAGTTTACCTTATGGCAACCCGATGGATGAGAGACCTCTAACTCACCCTGTCATCAACAGCCCTGCTCAGGTTTTGCAGACTCAGGGGTCTGGTTTCCTTAATTAAGTCCCTCTATCTGTAATGCAGTCTTCCTCTTTTCCTACTCCCTCCTACTTTTACCCAGTGAGTCATGTTGTCTTCTGATGTGTCCAAAGTACAACAGTTTCAGTTTAGTCGCCTTGGCTTCTACAGAAACTTCAGGCTTCATCTGCTTTTGGGCCCATTTACAGTATTTGACTTTTTAGCAGTCCTTAGTATCTGCAGAACTCTTCTCCATCACTACATTTCAAATGACTTGATTTTCTTCCTGTGCGCTTTCTTCACTGTCCAGCTTTAACAACTATACATAAAAACTGGAAATAAGATGGATAAAATAAGATAAAATAAAATAAAATATATATCTTTACATTTCAGAATCTTGTTCAGTTCCTTTGTAACTTGAAATCCTTGAGTGTCTATATTGTCTGCTTTAAAGTTATATAAATCATTTGTGGTCATTATTTTTGTTTTCTTAAGGTTCAACTGAAAACTTGCCTTTGAATTTTCTTTCCTGACTTCAGTAATTATTCCAGGTCTTTGCTATTTTCTGCTAGTAGTATGATGTCTCTTCCATCTCTCCATCCAGTTTTCACACCTCCTACCTCTGAGTCTAATCCTACTCTACATATGGTATGTCCACCACACAAGTTAAACAGAAGGGGTGATAAAATGTAGCTTTATCTGACCCTCTTTCCAATTGGAAACCATTTTGTTTCTCCATATTCCATCCCGAAAGTAGTCTCTTGAGTACAGGTACACATCACACAAACAAATGTTGTGGCACATCCATTTCTTAAACCTGTAGTTTTTCACGATCTACACAGTAAAAAGGCTTTGCTATAATTTATAAAGCACAGGCTAATTTTCTTTGGTGCACTCTGTTATCCAACATATGTTTGCAATATGATCCCTTGTGCCTTTTCCTTTCCTGAACTCAGCTGAGGCATCAGCTCTGGCATTTCTCACTCTATATATGGTAAAAGTCTTTGTTGTAGAATTTTGAGCATCACTTTCCTTGCACGGGAAATTAATGCAGTAACCTGTGGTTACTGCAGTCTCTGGTCCCCCCTTTCCGGGGATTAGCATGTACTTTATATTGTTTCCGATCTGCGGACCATTGTTTTGTTTTTCGTATTTGGTGACAGGTTTTAGTTAGAACTAAAGTAGATCCTCTCTCTGTAGTGTGAAGTAACTCCATTGGTATGCCATCTGTTCTTGGTGATTTATTTGTCCCTAATGCTCTGAGTGCAACTTCCACTTCACTTTCTAAAATAGATTCTTCTTCAAATGGTTCTTCCTTGAATTAATTTGTCATGTTTTCATCTCTTTTATATAATTTTTCTGTGTATTGTTTCCATTGCCTTTTTATTTGTACTTGGTCATGTAATACGTTCCTTCACTGGTTGTATAGCATCCCCATTCGAGTTTAAATTTTCTTTTTATTTCTAAGACCTTGTGGAAGAGGTATCTTATTCTTCCTTTTTTGTTGTCATCTTCTGTTTCTCTCCACTGATTATTATAGTAGTTCTTGTTGTCCCTGCACATAAGTCACTGAATAGTTGCATTCACAATTCTGACTCCATTTCTGTCACCTTTTACTTTTGCTTCTCATCTGTCCTTAACTGCTGGAAGAGTTTCATCTGTCATCGATTGAGGCTTCTCTTTCCTTATTGGCTGCTGATAGTGTCTTTTTGCATTCCTCCCTAAATACTTCCCTGTCTTCAGTCCAGAGTTCTTCTGGCTTCCAGTCAATTAGGTTTAATAGTGCAAATCTATTTTTTGCATTATCTTTAAATTTTACAGGAATGTTACTCAGGTTATATTTCAGCACAATGATGGGTTTAGTGTTCTTCTTCAGCTTTACTCTAATTTTTGATATTAGCAGTTAGTGGTCTGTGTGATAATCTGCTGCTGGTCTTGTTTTCACAAAGAGAATGGAGCTTCTCCATCTTCTGCTTCTAGTCTTCTGCTTGTAGTCTGTCTGATTTCTATATTGGCCATCAGATGGTACCCATGTATACAGTCACCTCTTTTGGTTGCTTGAAGAATGTGTTTGCAGTAAAGAAACTGTTGGCCTTTCAAAATTCAGTGAGTCACTCTCCTGATTCATTTCTTGATCCTAGACCAAATTTTCCTACAATCTTTGATTCTACTCTGTTTCCAACTTTTGTATTCTAATCAGCTGTGATTAACAAGAAGTCCTGTTTTGGTGTATGATCAATTTTCCCCTGGACTCTAGCATAGAATCTTTTAATTTCTTCTTCTAAAGCCGGAGCATAAACTTAGCTTATCATTATTTTGATGGGTTTTCACTGAAATCTTCTTGATATTGATTTGATCAGACTTTGCACGATATCCTTTGTCTGCTTTTGCTACGTCTCTCCTCACTATTAATGCTACACTATTTCTTCTTAGATTTTCTTTTCCTCAGAAAAACACCATGTAATTATCTCACTCAACATCTCCCTTTCCTGTCCACTTTAGCTTGCTCATCCCGAGTATTGCAACGTCTATACGTTCCATTTTTTGTTTTATTATTATTTTCCCTGATTCATGCTTCTCACGTACCATGTTCTATAATATGTGTTGTGCAGCTTTGGGCTTTCCTTTCACCATGCCAAGAGCTGCATCTTTTTTTGGCTTGAGTCCAGTTATGTCATTAGCCAGAGTGCTACTTTTAGTTGTCCTCTGCTATACTCTAGTAGTTTCATCTTCTGTCACTATTTCTTGTTTCATTTTGGCTTGTCTCATCTTAGGGTTTTCATGATAAGAGACATTCAAAAGGGGTTTACCAAGCCTCCTTCTGCATAGTACTAACAAACATTAGCTATGGTGCCACTGCCACTGTCTCTGAGAGATCCTGTGCCAGTTCATTCCCCCCAACACACAACCCAGTAGCTGGTTAGTCTGGCTTCTCAGCAAAAGCCTGGCTGACATGGGAAACCCTACCAGCAGCACTGCTACCATCAAGGAGGCCTCTTGCCTCACAGGAACACTCAGTCCACCACTTGTAGAAAGGTGGTGCCATTCTTGGGGGTTTAATAAATACAAAGGGAATTTAGGCAAGTTTGCCAGACAGCACCTGCTTTCAAAAATTCTGTCATCCTGGTAATTTCCAAGATAATTGAAACCAGTAGTAGTGGGAGAACTGATTGTTTTTGCTGTGATTATGCAATAACATTCATGACCCTTGATAAGCAACTAATTGTACTAAAGGGTACCTTTGAACTCGAAAGGTGGGAAAGTTCAAAACCCCCAACTATAAGTTGCCTCAAAAAATTTCCTTTTTTATGGCCACAGCCGGGTTATCACCGGTCCAGTTGGTGCAATGGATCCAGGTCCCTTGCTGTTGAAGAGATAAAAGCATATTGCCCATTCTTTGTCAGTCACATCTGGAATCTCCCAGTGTCCTCTTATCCTCAGCATTTTGTTTCTGATTTGAACAACTGAATAAAACTACAGTGAAATTCACCCAAGCAGCAGAGCTGGAAGTGGCTCACACAGGATGATTACAGGACTGCTGTGCTAGAGGAACTCACAGATAGGGCACAATTGTTGTTGTGCACTTTCAAGTTGTTTCTGACTTATGGCAACCCCAAGGTGAACCAGTCATGGAGTTTTCTTGGTCAAATTTGTTCAGAGAGTGGTTGTTTTTGTCTTCCCTTGAGGCTGAGAGAATGTGACTTGCCCAAGTGGGTTTCCATGGCAGAAGAGGGACTCGAACCCTGGTCTCCAGAGTTGTGGTCCAAGGCTTAAACTACTACACCATGTACAAAGGGAACCCTATTTTGGGAACCAGTCAACCACTGTAATCCACACTGACTTAGACTTCTCCCCCCACCCCACCCATGTTTTCTGTGATGGCAAAACGGTGATGGCAGGGCAGCCAAGATCTCTGTCAAGTGGTGAAATTGGCTGATGCCTTTCAGAGAATGACATTGTTTATGCAGTAAGTAATGCACCAGTGTTGTGTAGTGGTTTGAACGTTGGACTATGACCCTGGACACCAGGAATCAATTCTCCGCTTGTCCATGGAAACCCAGTGGGTGACCTTGAGCATTTCACATACTCTCAGCCCCAGAAAACCCCATGATAGGTTCACCTTAGGTTCGCCATAAGTCGGAAATGACTTGAAGGCATGCAACAACAACAATCTGGAGAGAGCCATCATAGTATAGAGGTTTGAGTGTTGGACTAAGGCTCTGGAGATCATGATTTGAATCCCTGTTTGGCCTTTGAAACTCACTGGGTCCCTTTAGATAAGTCACACTGTCTCAGCCTCAGATGGAAACAAAGGCAACCCTTTCCCACAAATCTTGCCGAGAAAACCCCGTGATAGGTTCAGTTTAAGGACTTAAAGGCAGATAACAATAAATTATTTGGCAGAATGAGTGTACCAAATATACAGTGCAATCCTAAGCAATCCTGTTTAATCAGAAGTAAGTCTCACTGAGCTCAGTTGGTCTTACTCCCTTGCAGAAGTGCTTAGCAGTGTAGCCTTTAAAGTATAACAGCTTTTTATTTATGAAAATATTCCTCAGAAGAGAAAAAAATTGCAAAAATAAAGCAGGATGCTCTCTGCCTTCACATACTCACTTTTCCTCCCTCCCTCTTCCAGACTTACTGGAGTGTTTCAACTTCTAATTTAATTTTTGAGAGTAGGAAAGGAAAATAAAATTCTTGTCCAAGAAGGCTGACTGAGAAGGAAAGATTGGGGTTTTCCAGACTTCTCAGCTGGTGGGCGGGTGGGCTTTGAGCCCAGATAGTTCTTACAATTTAAGAGCAATCCCTGTGAGGCTGAAACTAGTTCGTAGTTAATTTTAATTCTAGAGTGATAGACACAGCCTAAATAAGAAACCTGGATATGAACTTAAATAGAACTTGAGTGGCGCTAATAATCATAAGTCTGTGGCAACTGAAATCATTTCTGTGCATAAACTGGGAAACTATTTTTTTAATCTTTATTCCATTTTATATAATACATTAAAATCCAGTACTTCCCATTAAAACCACTCTCCCCACCACACCTCCCCTCTTTCACTTCTGTACATTTTTCTCCGTCATATTTGTCCATTAACTACATACCATATCATACATACATCACTCTACTGACATATCTACTATACTCTCTTCTCTTCACTTCTATCTTTCCTTTCATTCCTCCCTTTCATTCCTTGCTCTTTACTTCTTTTCTTTTCTAAGAAATAAAGATTTCCTACTTTTACTTCCTAGGTTTCATCTAGTTCCAATCTTCCCCTATTTTTCTAAGTTTCTTACCCGCCCCATCTGGGGTATACTCTTTGTTTATTTTTATTTTTTAATCTTTAATATAGATTCTTATACATTTAGTTATATTTTCTTTCCATCATATCATATTGTCATATTCTGTCTTACCCTCCTGTCGTCCCTTTTTTATGCTTTTATACTTTTGTACTGTCTCCACCTTTAGTCTTAAATTGTGGGAATGCCCTTTCTAAACTGGGAAACTATTTAGTATGAGATAGTTCCCCTGTTGAGCCAGTGTAGTGTTGTGGTTTGAGCGCTGGACTGCAACATTGGAGATCAGGATCCCCCTCGCTTGGACATGGAAACCCAGTGGGTGAGTCACACCGTTTCAGCCCCCAGAAAATCCCAAATGAGTTCACTTTGGAGTCGCCATAAGCCCCCCCGCCTCCATTTGAGTGGGAAAATAGCTTATGGGTGGAACTTTTCATTACTCCTTTACAGACCTAGGCATGTTTATGGGCCCAAATGGTTTTTGGGGAGAAGGAAACGCGAGTTGAATATCCCTTGGCCTTTATCTTATATTCTGGTTTTGTGGAGATCAGGATTCCCCTCGCTTGGACATGGAAACCCAGTGGGTGACCTTATGCGAGTCACACCGTCTCAGCCCCCAGAAAACTCCAAATGGGTTCACTTTGGAATCGCCATAAGCCCCCCCCGCCTCCATTTGAGTGGGAAAATAGCTTATGGGTGGAAGTTTTCATTACTCTTTTACAGACCTAGGCATGTTTATGGGCCCAAATGGTGTTTTTGGGGAGAAGGAAACATGAGTTGAATATCCCTTGGCCTTTATCTTATATTCTGGTTTTGTGGAGATCAGGATTCCCCTCGCTTGGACATGGAAACCCAGTGGGTGACCGTATGTGAGTCACACCGTCTCAGCCCCCAGAAAACCCCAAATGGGTTCACTTTGGAGTCGCCATAAGCCCCCCCGCCTCCATTTGAGTGGGAAAATAGCTTATGGGTGGAACTTTTCATTACTCCTTTACAGACCTAGGCATGTTTATGGGCCCAAATGGTTTTTGGGGAGAAGGAAACGCGAGTTGAATATCCCTTGGCCTTTATCTTATATTCTGGTTGTGTGGAGATCAGGATTCCCCTCGCTTGGACACGGAAACCCAGTGGGTGACCTTATGCGAGTCACACCGTCTCAGCCCCCAGAAAACCCCAAATGGGTTCACTTTGGAGTCGTCATAAGCCCCCCCCCGCCTCCATTTGAGTGGGAAAATAGCTTATGGGTGGAACTTTTCATTACTCCTTTACAGACCTAGGCCATTTCCGCACTGCAAACCCCAGGATTCCAGAGGATGTTGAAAGTGGAATCATCGCGCTGTAACAGGCTAGTGCGGAAATGGCCCTAGGCATGTTTATGTGCCCAAATGGTTTTTGGGGAGAAGGAAGCGTGAGTTGAATATCCCTTGGCCTTTATCTCATAATCTGGTTTTGTGCAGAGTGTGCTGACATATATAGCTTGCCCTTTACCTTTTGGTACCAGGACAGGATGAAACATACATATCAAGAAAGCGCCATAATATAAAACCACACCAAACGCCCAACGACAACAACGACAACCACATTGGGCTCTATACCCCCAATGAATGCAGCGAGTCGCTGGGGATGAGGCATTTCCGTGCTCTCTGCTGGAAGGAAAGGACTCGTCTGTTTGCCTTGGGTAATGCAAGAACGGCACCTTCTCTCCCGCCTGTTTTCCCCGCCTATATAGTTTAGGTCGAAATGTAGACATCCACCTTCACACGGACGGGGCCGCAGGAAGGACGGACGGACGGACGGAGGGGGCTGGGGGTCTCCGCTGCTGGGCTGAGCCGCGCCGAGGTGGGGAGAGGCGGGTGGGCGAGCGAGCGAGCGAGCGAGGCGGAGCTGAGGGCCGCGAGTTTCCCTCCGCCTCCGCCCCCCGCCGCCCAACAATAGCAGGCCCCGAGCCGGGCCGTCTGTCGGGCGGGAGGATGCGCAAAAGGTGCGGGGCCTCCAGCGCAGAGACGGGCTCCAGCCTCGCTTCCCCGGGCCCCCCTCGTTCCCGGGCTGGCGGCGGTGGCGGGGCCAAGAGGGTAAGGCAGGGGCGCTGAGGGTGGTGGGACTCCGGACGGAACGGCGCTCTGAGGGGAGAATAGAGGTTGGAGGACTTGGGGGGCTGGGGGAGCTGGAGGAGGACGGCGGATGGGAGGGAGGGACAAGGACAAGGCGATGTCTGAGGATTTCTCTGAGGCATAGCAGGGTTTAGGGGGGGGTTTTCTGAAAATGGAGGCCGTTTGGAGTAATCTGGGGAGCAGGATGCGCCTGTGTGCAGTGTGTCTCTGTGTGTGTGTTGGGGGGTCGACATAACGTGAGAGGAGCTCCTCAGCTTTGCTCTGTGCAGCCTTGGAGGAGAGCAGCCCTACTGAGGTAGGTTGTGGACTGAAGGGTATTGGTCCTTTCTAGGTTTTGTGGAAGTGTGTGTGCATGTGTATGAGAGGAAGCCATGGAGTTGGGCAAGAAACTGAATGAACCAGTGTTGGATAAGGCGTTAAAGTGGGTGTGAATGGGGGTTTGATGCATCAGTGTGTGTGTGTGGGGGGGGTATTTGGGTGAGGTCCTGTAGGAACTGTGTGCCCCTAGACAACATTGCCTAAATTGGGTTTTGTGTGTGTGTGTGTGTGTGTGGAGGGGAGGAATGATAAAGGAACGTCTGCGTCAGTAGGATGGTGGTTTTCTTGTGTTCTGTTTGACCTCCTTGTCTGACTTCGGTGTCTACCAAGAAAAATGGAAGAGTGTTATCTGGAGTGAGGTGACTGAGAGAGGAGGATATTGGATGGTCTGAGGACCCTTTGCTTTTAGGATAGCTGTCTCCTCCTGGCTACACGTTGGGATTCAGCCCCAACAGCCCTCTGAATGTCTGCATTCCCTGCAGCTTGTGAGCTGGGGTTAGTCTCTTTGTGCTGAGCCATGTAGACGTTGGCATTACCCAGTGGTTCCCCCACCCCCCAACCAGGAATGCAGCCAAGGAAACGCAGTCCTCCCAGCGCACTGCTTTGAGTCAGCTGAGCGAGCGCCCTTGGCTGCGATCTCCCCTGGAGTATCCTGCTAGACCTTGGCACGGCTGGTATGTACGCAGGAATGTTTGCTTGGCATGCAGCACCGTTTGCTGATGCTAAGGAGTGGCTAAGGAGGGATGTGCACGGCAAGACGTGGGTCTCTTATCTGCAAGGGGTTCTGGGAGCTAGGGGGTGGCGGTCAGCTTGGCAAGGGGAAATGGGGAGCACCCTTTGCTATGGAAGACTGCAGGAGCCAGCCTTTCCACAGGAGAATCCTTCATGCTGCTTATTGGAGCATCTCAAAGCAGCCGTTGACCCAAACATCCCAACTGCCAGGTTTAATTAGACCCTCTCTGTGTGTGTCACCGAGGAAACCAGAGATCCAAGGGGAGGTGGGTGTTGCAAGGCTGTCACTGGAAAACCGTGGGCTCAGGGTTCTCTCTTATGGCATCTTCTTCTTCCATGCTGTAGTAGCTGGACCGTTGGTTCCAGTTCCATTCTCAGAACTGGGAGGCCTTACCCCGAGAGGGTCAAGCTCGTTGGGGGCTATTTTGGAGCCAGATCTCAGCATAGGAACCAGTTTAGGCTTAGTCTTAAAGCACATTAAGTAATCATCTAAGAAAATAAATGCCTAAGGTGTCAGAACACGCCTCTGAGCCACAATGTGACCTAAAGTGCAGTGCATTTGCCATACAGATGTGTGTTAAAATAATTAAGATGTGATGTGGGTTCCTAAATGTATGTAAGAGCTGAAAGTGGGAGATGGGTCTGGCAAAGCTGAAGATCTAAAATACTCTGAGCATGTGGGGAATCGCTTTCCTTCATAATTAGATAATGGCAGATATTTCTCATGAATCTAAGTTTGAGGGCAGAGATGTTTTTTCTGTGATAGGCAAGTAACTGAAATCCTGGCAACTTTCCATAACAAAAGAAGTACCAGTTACTTTTCTGCTTTTGTACCAATTTTATGCACTAGACTACATTGTCTTCCTGGAGCTGCAATGAAAACTAGAAATTCTCCTTCATAATCCTTTCCCACTGTACTGTATTTTTTTTTCCTTCAGGGAAATATAACCCAGACGTTTCGGGCCATATCTCAAAGAACAGCATACAAATGATATATAGTACCAATATGTAATTTATAATTTATTTTTAATTTACTCACCAAAAAGGGGGAAGACATAAGAGATATTCATGAATTAAGCATATATGCTGATTGGTATGCCTGAAAAGATCTCTAACTGAAGTTGACGCTTATAGGATATACATCCAAGAGTGGAAGATATAATGCATGTGTATAACATATACTGCGTATGTATTATCTATTCATATGTAATCTAATCTAAACTATCATAGAAACTTAAACTTTACAATGTCTATACACTGTAAACATCTTTATGCCCTGGACTTTTTTTCCTGGTTTCCAGGAGTCCTGGAAAGCTTTTCCGGTTCCTTAAAAGATGGTAGAAAGGAAACAAAAGGGATGCAGGCCTCTATGCATACACCTCTATCCTGACTGACTGTACCTAATAGATTCTTAGACTGTGATTATATTCTCTATGGGTTCCTAGTAATGAAACATTGCAAGAAGTCATGAGTCATAGGGAGATCTGAATTAAAACCAGTGAATGCAAGAGACATTGGTGGGTTGGGTTGTTCACTATTTTTTTGGTAGTGGTGAAAGCAGAGGTAATGCCTGTGTGGTCTACTGTCTTGGTATGAACTTTGAAGGAAAACATTGTGCTATTTTCCTGCACATTGGAAGGCAAAGGGGGAAGGGAGAAAAAAGGGAAGAGAACAACCTAAAATGGGTGAGACTGCTTGCTAACTCCTGTGATATTCCATAGCTGCACCTTACTTTATGCTCTTCTGAGTAAATTTGTGGTAGTTTTTGACATGTTTCAAATGTTTGCAGAGGAAGAGTAAGGGTGAACATATATCCATATAATTGAACATAGGCATCTTTCAAATACAGGGGTTTTTTTTTCTTCAAGAAAAGAAAAGGCAGATGGATTCCATGAAGCTCTAGGGCAGGTATGGGCAATTTCAGAAGTGGCATAGGAATGGCAAAGAAAGCTGATAAAGCATGGCAGAGCTTGGAGTAGATGGCCCTAGTAATCCTTCCAGCTCTGTGGGAACCATATTTTCACTGTTGTCACCTGTCAGTGCTGTACTAGGCTGGAAGGTGGCAATAATATTCCCCTATAACCTATCTGAAATTGGAAGTGACCAGGGATGCACTTCCATTTTTATTTTTGGCTTTTAGAGTGAGATTAGCCAGGCTTGCAGGAGGCCCCCAGATATAAACACAAGACAACTACTTTGAGAAGTCTCTAGAAATGACAACAAAGGATTTCTTAAAACATGGCACCTTGGAGCTCATGGTCTTACTTTGCCCACCCATGGGTGGGTGGGGGGCAGGACTGATGGCTATTGCCATGTAGAGCTTGCATATATGCACATATGGAAAACCAAATTGGAAACCTGGGTTTGTTCTGCAGGGGCAGTAGAGAATGTTTTGTTTTTCTTTACTCTTATATTTTTTAGCACATTACTTAGCCAATCTAAAATATGAAAAGAATATTGTGATCTCTTCAATCTGATTCCAAAGTAGGCCCATTCAGGGGCTTAGAAATCGTAAACAGACCAGAAGTCTGTCTGCCTGAATTTGCTTGTTATAAAGAAAGGTAAGTTTAAAATATGGTGAGCATCAGTTTGGCAAGAAATCTTTCTTGCATACAGTCATTCTGCCTTTTCCTGCCCTTGGACTCTCGTACAACCTTCTTCCTACTTGTTGGATCATGGATTAAACCTTAGCAAAGCTGGGGATATTTCCATTCAGAGGATACAATATGTATGTGGGCTGGCTCTGCAAAAGGAGATTATGATTTAATGGGACGAGTATACTCAGAGTTTGATTAACTCCATTGAGAAAGCAATCAAATTCTTATAGAGCTAGAGAAGGCCTCAGGTTTGGCTGTGTTAAACTAAGAAGTAAGTTGTGTTCCAGGCATTTCATTCTCAGTTGCTTAGCCTCAAAGGAGCAATAGATATGATCTTTGAATTCTTCAAATGCTTATACTTCTCTTACGGATAAAAGTTGAGAACTATTTTTATAAATAAATGGATCTGGCCTTCTGCAAGCAAACAGAACTTACTGGCCTGGTCCATTTTTGCTATTGTCCTATCCTGGAGCTTCATTCAAGAGAATTTTCCCCTGAAATTATTATCAATAATACGTTTGTTTTTGTTGCATTTCTTTCCCACCCTATCTCCTGGGAACTTGAGATAGCTTAAAATCTCTTCTGTACTTCCATTTCTATTTTATTGTTCTGGCAATCCTGTGAGTGGCTGACACAGTATCACTCAATGAGCTTCCATTGGCTGAGTGATGTTTTAAACCAGGATCTTCTTGGTCAAAGCCTTCGATTGTACTCACTGTGCTACACTGATAGATCTTCCAAAACTAACTGTGGTCACTTTATAAATTATTGGCATCATTCTGCATAAGAACTGATGTGGAACCCCACAGGTTTATCCCTTCCAGATGACAGACTTGCTTTCTCACTCTTCTAAGTGGCAACAGGGAAAGGTGCTCCATTCCTTTCCTAACTTGGTGGGGCCATTTATGAGCTCTGCTGTTTCTCATCTGAGTGGGAATGTTTCCCTGAACAATCTCCCCAAAAGGGGTGAGGAAGAAGAAAAGGGGGAAAAATCTGCACCAACAAATTCTAGACTACGTAATACATTTAATTTCAGATTTGGTTTTATATGGCCCTCCTTACAATCTCTAGCTTTTGTCCTGGTTTCAGCAAAGCCACAGCTATGCAGAATGAACACATTGGTTTTTTTCCAGTTCAGAGGTTTCTGGTTTTCTTTTTTAGCTTTGTGGCAATCTTCATAGACATCCTGTGGAGCTACATTTTCAGTTCTTAAGAACTGGGAAGGTCCTGTGCGCTTAGTAGCTTAGACTGATAGAAATTCATTGCTGGTGTCTGGAAATGTTAGAATGTTACAAAGCTCTCCTGAACAATTTAATGCTACCCTCCCTCCCCTAAACCCTTTTGGATTGAAATTGCATGTGTGTGTGATTGTTCTGCTTGACAAGAAGGGACCTGTTTTCATTTTCTTTCAAATGTGAGATACAGTGGCAGGAGCATTACATTTAGGCCATTTTCATACTACACTGTTGTAGTGCTATTATTCCACTTTCAACATCCTGTAAAATTCTGGGGTTTGTGGTTTACCAAGGTCAAAGAGCTCCCTGGCTGAGGATTCTGAATGCCCCTCCCTAAACTGCAAACCCCTGGATTCCATAGGATGTTGAAAATGGAATAATAGCAGTGTAACAGTACACTGTGGAAATTTAGAATCAGGAGAACTGGATTCAGCTTCTAACTCAGCTAAAGCTCACTGAATTACATGTAGAAATTTGAAGAAGACTGTGCTGCTCTGAGTCCCATGAAGAGAGAACAGGATTTAAAAACTACCACCACTCATGCATTAAAAGCAGGCACCTCACTGGTAGTGTTAAGTGAGACCTATGCTGGGACGTTGACAACCTCTGCTCTTATGCATCCAGTGTTTTCGATAGCAGGATGTATAGTTATTGTGTTCATTCCTTACCATTTCTAGTTAAGGGGTCACCAGTAATAAGGCTGTGAACCTCTGGCGAAGGCTTAAGAAGATACAAATACACTTCATGTTGCATGAGACTGAAAATGGTCTGATTTAGTACACTTAGCGTCAGGAGTGTGAAACCTTTGGCAGCCCAGATGTATTTGAACTACAGCTCCCTCAATCCCTTATCAAAGCTTCTACAGCTCTGTTCTATAATCTTGTCTAGCTGCTGATTGTTGAAGAGACTTGTGGACTGCCCCTCCCTTCCATGACTATAGAGACTTTCTTGGGGCTTTAAGTAAGCTTGCCTTAAGCATTGTCTTTTTGAATTTGCATAGTCAATACACCTTCTCGAGGTTTCTGCCTCTTTAAGAGTTAGCTGGAGAAAATGCCCTTTAGAAGTGCATGATACAGACATGATGATAGATGATAGTCCCTTCTTGTGTGTTTTTCAGCATTTTGGAAAGAAGGAGTCCTGCTCCTGACCCTGAAAGCTCTGTCATTAATCATTGTGATTATTAGCCACTGATAGTCCTATTATCTATGAATTCACAACTGTGAGATGCTGTGACAGGGACTGCTGAGGTCCGTGGTTGCTCCTACCAGGTGGTGGAGGGACTGGGGCATGAATCTATACAGAGTCAAGAAGAACTTCTTTTGAGATGTGGGAGACTAGGTCAGCTCCCTTCTTTTATTGCCCTTCTGTCAGTGGCAAAAACTTTTTTTATTCAGGCAGGCTTTGACAACTAACTGGTCTCCAAAGAAGGGAGTTTTGTGGATTGGTGCTGTGGTCTTTTCAATCCAGTAGTATTTTAACATTGTAATCTGTTCCTTTGTGTTCCTTTGTTTTAACATGGCCACCTGGGTGTCTTTAGGTGTACTTTTTTCTAAATCTTCTTGTGAGTTGCCTTGGGGCCTAATATTGGGAGAAAGGTGGGCTGTAAAATAAGATAGTGTAGTCTATCCACAGTTCCATAATCATTGAGAAGTAATTTTTTTCCCTTGCACTTTCTAAACTTCAGTGCAGCAATTTGCAGTAAATGGAGTGAGAGTGACCAAGGGGAAGCTCTTGGAGGAAGAGGAATGTACTGGAGAGGCCCTTCTGCTAAAAATATCCTTCAGGAGCTTTCTAGGCCTTTCACTTCCCCTCTTGAGTTCCCAACATGCCTCTTTAAAGTGACAGTCCCTAACTGGGTTTCATGGCTCCAAGTCTAACACTGATTCTTGGTGGAGGCAATGTTGAGCATTTCCTGCCCTAATGTTAGATTTCATTTATTTTTCAGGTGAGGTGTGGAGATTTGGCCAGCTGTAGTATCTACTGCCAGGTCTTTTGTGAAAGGTAAGGAAAAGGCTAATCCAGAATGTTTCATTGTCTGAGGAAGGAAAACCTAAACAGATCCATCTGTACCTTGTGCTATGACATTTCTATCTTTTTCACCAGAAAGTTCTCTTGAGGAACCTGTATTGAAATAAATGGGAGGTATACAAAAGCAGTGCTCTGCTTATGTGAGAAAGCCTGGTTTGTGGTCTGATCTGTTTCTCACATTGCTGATAAACTGCATCTCAGGTAACTGCTTCCCTTTGCTTTATGCACCAATTTTTCAATGGCTTATGCCATTAATCTTCAGACCACTGAGATCCAGGATTACAGCTCAGAGCCAGTGTCTCTTGTTTGATCTCATGGTGATTTGTGGCTCATCACCAAGGCTTTCTTCTCTGTTGTTTACTAATGGCAAGAAAAGACATCTAGTTTGCAGAAACTAAAAGGGGTGGTGGTACAGGAGGAACTAAGAATTGCTATTTGCGTGAAAGCATCATGAGCTCAGTTCTAGTGCTGGAAACATATTCTTAGGGTGAGATACATTCAGATGTTCCTGGTTCGTTAATTAAAGTGCATGCCCATGTTTCTTTCTAAGGCTGTCATTTATATTTGGATCCAGAAGGTGAATCTGGGATTTCTAACAAACAACAAACTCTTGAAATCTGCCCACCTATTACAACTGAGAAGGCCCAGAAAGCAGTCTAGATTGTGGGCTGGGAGACCCTGGCTGAAATCTGGTTGGTGACATATACTTGTGTATCTTGGGTTATTAAAAAGCTGTTTTTCACCAGCTGAAAAACTGCTTTGTGGGTGTGTGCACAGCCCTGTGAGCCTCATAAAGGATTGCACCCCCACTTCTTTAAAGGGACTTGGGATTAATTTAGCTGTTTAGTTCAGAACCTGGGGAATAGGTGAAAATTTGTAAGCATGTTGGGAGTAGGAGCTTGGATTTGGTAGCAGCTTGATACTGGTGACCATTTCCTGATGCATAGAATGCAAATACCTGAAACTGCTGTGTGCAGTGTCAGACTGTTAGTGCACCTATAGTTTCCTCTGATGGTCAACAAAGACTTCGGCCATTTCCACACTAGACTTACAGGGCTATTAGTCCGCTTTCAACATCCTATGGAATCCTTGGGTTTACAGTTTAGGGAGGGGCCTTTGGGGTAATATGTTTTCTCTGTTGCAAAGCAGTGCCCCTCCAAGCTTGGAAAAGTTACTGTTTTAGCCTATAACTCTCAGAACCTTCCAGCCAACATAGCCAAGCTAGCTCAGGACTTGTACTCCAAAAAAGATATTTCTTACTTTTGTCCCCTTCTCTGCAGCGTTTTGTCTGGAAAGCTCGAAATGAAAAATATCCAACACCATTTTATTAATTATTAATGTTACTAGATCATTTGGAAGAGACTGGCACCATTTATTGATTTTATTAATAAAGATGAAGGGGGTAAAGAAGGTGCCCCAGGAACACATGGACATCTTTTGGCCAATGTACTCTGATGAGGTGTGATGAACCAACATCTGGGTCTTGGTTTTTGATGTCACCTGTCTTTGAACTATTACGTTCTTTGGTAATTACTTTAGACAGAGACATAACTGTATATGATATCTTTTTTTTTGGGGGGGGGTGTCTATATTTTAACTGACCTTGTTATGATAATATTTCTTTTTTTAAATTATTTTTTATTAAACATATTTTAAGAGCTCTAAAACTACACATAAGGAAAAAAACAAATAAAGAGTATAATATCAGAGAGGACAAACCTCACTAAACCAACTAAACTAAAATAATGCACATGTATGTACTAATCTACTAAACAATTACTGGACAAAGACTAACTAGGGAGTATAACATATACAGATAGACTTCCCACTCCTCAGAACAGTGTTATTGTTCAAACATTATTATGCTTCCTCTAATATGCTCTTTTGACCTATGAGATATGATAATAAAGTTTATAATATGGATTGCTACTTGCTTTTATATCATATAGAACATGCTATTTTTGAAAAGTAAGGTTCTACAATAAAGATACAAATCAAAATGGGTAAATCTCGTGGGGAATGAACCCCCCGCTTCTTTAGCTGAGCAAGACAGACTCCTCATATAATAATCTTTTGAACCTAAAGAAGTAAAAAAAAGCAAAAGCAAGTAATTATATTGTTATCAATAATTATATGTTGTGATAATATTTCATGATATTTAAAAAATAATAATAATATTGCTACTTTTTTCCCCAGAAAGCCAGTGAAGTAGTTCACATGTAAAACAAAACCATAAAAGCTAAACAATATGAATAAAACCATTCAATATATATCACACTAAAATAATTTAAACATTGATGTTACAGAGGTGTGTCTTAGCATCTTTCCTGAAAGCAGTGAGTATAGAGATCAATTGCAGCTCCAAAAGAAGTGCTTCTCACAAATTGGGAGTAACATGGGGAAAGCCCTTTCCTATATGCTTGTCAGCCAGGCCTCTGTGGATAACACTGTCCCTGAGAAGGCCTTTTCTGCAGATTTTAGTAGCTGGCCAGTTTCATGTACCAGTCTTCCCTTAAATAGCCAGTCCATAAGCTTTTCAGAGCTCTAAAAGTTAAAACGAACAATTTGAAAAAGTCTGGAAAACAACTGATAACCAATTCAGCTCATCCAGTGTTGGTGTAATATGTTATTGATACCTTGCACCAATAGTACCTTGAATTTTTCACCATTTGAAGCTTCGGGACACCCTTCAAGGTTAACCCCACATATAATGTGTAGCAGTAGTCTAAATGTGATGCAACTAAGGCAGAGGTGACAGTTACCAAATCAGATGAACTCAACTTGGCTTTTTGATTTGACTTGCAGATAATGGGGAATTGCACGCCAAAAAGTTTTTTTAAAACTTCTCTTCAAGGAATGGTTTGCTGGTCTCTGACTGCTCTTTGAGCTCCTGATGTCCTGTCCATCCTAGCAGAACAAAATGGGTCATATTGTCAGTCCCATAGGACAGATAGCTTTCTCCAGCCCTGACTCATGAGGGCAGGAGTAAGTAGGGAGGAGACTGTGGAACTCTCACTGAACCTTAAACGGGAGGCACTGTTAGAGAGACCTGGTGATGTTCAAGTGACGTGGGAACCATTATGCATGGCATAACAAGATTAAACTCTCTTGAACCATGCTCACCAGATGTTGGCTTAAATCCTATGGTTAATCTCAGCTAGAGTAGATGTGTTGCATCTACAGGATTTATCTATGTGTTAACTCACCATTTAATAGTTGATTCAGAAGGTGTACTCTGAGTGGGAGTAACAAACAGGAATCAGGTGTACAACTCTTGTAATCCTTGAAAATTGGCCATGCTGAAGTCCAAAAACGTTTGGGGATTCAAGGTTGTGAACCACTGCTTTAAAGGGACAAAAAAGGCAAAAATGTGACGTGTACAAGTAAATAATTGGGCTTCCGCTACCTCTCTGTTCTGCAGAGCTGAACAGAAGAGCTCAAGTGTCTTTGCTGGCTGTGTGGTGATGGACAGAAAATCAACAAAAGCAGCTCTTCCCATGCTGTGATGGAATAAGCTGGGCCTGTTGAATTTTTCCCCATCCTCCATCTTTAAAAGACTTGAAGCCACTGTCAGGAGGACTCTCACGAAACTACTGTCATTGGTGAGCACTCTTTCTGTAAATTGTTGGTAGCATTGTGTGAGCTCCTGGCTGGTTGGTTTCTACTCTGACGCTCCTGTTGTGTCAAGGCAGGGCTGTTTTCTTTGCTTGAAGAAAGACTGCTCTGTCTTTTTTGTCCACAGGAAATGATGTCTGAAACCAAGCTGCAGTGTGAGACAAAGCCAGAAGGAGGCAGTGGTGAGCCAATGACAACCCAGGAGCTTCTTCAGAGACTCCATGAGCTGGAGGTATGTGTCTTGTTCTTGTCTCTCTTGCCCAAGAGCACCGCTTCCCCCTCAGTAGAGCTGAGTACATGCATTTGAAGGACTGATGAAAGTAGTGACTTGAGGCCTTATCAGAACTGGGAAAGGTTTTCGTTGCTGTCTTGTTCCCAGCTTCATTTGACACCGTGCTATCAAAGTTTGATGGCTCAGTGGCAGTGACACTGAGCACTTTACCTCTGAAATGGGCTAAGCAGGAAACCTCTGGGAAGTGCAGTTCAACTTCCAAACAAGGCATAAACTCGCTGCACACCTTGTTTTAAAGCAAGCATGGTTTCATGCAATCCTCCAGATGCTTCACCGCTGCCTGAACTGCCTGGGGCTGGGAGTTGCAATCCAACATCATTTGGAGATCATTGGATTCCCCTCCCTGTTATAAATTGTTGGGAGCGTAACCTTGTAGTTCCTTTTGCAGGGTATGGCCTTTGGTGGGCTTGCAAAAGGGAATGCACCCTACCTCAGCCCCTGAAAGTTGCCTGCTCTTGGTTAGGACTGATTGTAGTAGAGATGTCAGCAACATCCTCTTGCTGAGGATGAGGCAAGAAGCCTGGAGGCCTTCAAAAGCCTGGATCCCAAACCAGCCCTTATGACCCTTCACTGTTGTGAGACAGGATCATCTGTTCTCCAGAGCCTCGACACCCACTCTGCTGGGTGGCTCAGACTCTGGAGCAGAATGTGTGAGGACTCCTTTCAGTCCACACAACTCGCATGAGCAAGTCACATCATATGGAGCTCCCTTGTATCTTGTCATGATGTGACTGACCTTGCATAGGAGTCCTTTGCACGGGCACTTTGTAGCCTGGGCTCATGAGCATATATGTCTTCTGGGCCTGCCAAGGAAGGTGGTTGGGGCAACAAACCAAATGAGTGAATTCACAGCTCTTGTTTTTGAAGACTTACCTGCCCACTGAAGTAGTTTTCTTTGACCCACCCGTGCTTTTCATTGAGGCAAAGACTTAATGCTTGGCTTTGCAACACTGCAGTGCAAAACCTTTCATGAGGTTTCTTTTCTCCTTTTTTCTGTTTATCTCTGGGAATGGAAGTACTGGGTTCTGGCCCCTCACTTGTTGTCTTGACCCTTCTTTACATCTCCAGGCAGAGAATTCAGCTTTGGCCCAAGCCAACGAGAACCAGCGAGAGACGTATGAACGCTGCCTGGATGAGGTACTGTCTTCCCCCACGTTCCTCCAACAGAACCTTTCTTCTGAGGCAGAGGCTGTACTCTCACTACCAAAACCTTTGTGCTCATGGCTGCTTTTTATTGTTCCACAGGTAGCTAATCATGTGGTGCAAGCATTGTTGAATCAAAAGGTGAGTCTTCTATCCTGTTTCAAATCTCCTTTCAGAAAAAAAAGAGGCCTTTGGCTGGAAGCTCCCTGCTTTTAATCTTTGGGGCCGTCCTGTGTAATGGAATCACATAGAAAATAAATCCGTGAAGCTATGCGCTCTCACCTAGGAGGAAGACCCACTGAACTGCATGTGACCTACTTCTTAATAAACACGCAGAGGATCAAGCTATTTAGCTGTCCTATTTTTCCCCCCATCTGTATAATGTATCCCAAGGCAGATTACTCTTACACCTGGTTAGCTGCCATCTGTTGCCACTCCGTAATAGAAATATCCTGCAGTTACCTTTTAGTTGATTCTCTCTTATCTCTGAGCTACTGTTCAGGATTGGATTCTTGGCTCGCTGCCAAGGGGAAGGGTGATGGAATGGCACAGCTGCCCCCTGTCTCTGCCATGTAGGGTGTAATGGTGCTCACTCCTCATCTTTTCTTCAGGATCTTCGAGAGGAATGCATCAAGCTGAAAAAGCGGGTCTTTGACCTTGAGAGGCAGAACCAGGCTCTCAGTGACCTCTTCCACCAGAAACTGACCTCTGGCCCTCTCTCCCAGGTAGGCCCCCTGATGCTCTCTTTTTCCCCCTCATGTGTCATGGATGAGCATGCACATCTGCCCCCACACGCAAACATGGATAGACACATATGTTGTTGTTGGGTATTTGTAACTATAATGGCTGAAAAGGTTTCTTTGTATTGCTTAAGTCAAGATTTGGGAACCTGTGGTCTTCCAAATATTATTGGGCTGCAGTTCCCATCTGCTTTAGCCAACATAGTCAGAAATGAAGGCTGCTGGGACTTGTATTCCAACAACTTCAGGAGGGCCACACATTCCCTGGCCCTGATGTAAATCAAACCATTCATGACAGAGATGGAAATCTTATAGCTCACATAAGGCAAGGTCTTTGTCAAGCCTCTCATCTAAGTCCTCCTGCCCTTGCATTGCAATTCCATGTGCCCCTCCTGGTTTTTCAGGTACCTTTGCCTAGAAACAGCAGCTACAGAGAATTTATTGCATACTTTGCTATGTAATGCAGAGTTTTTACTCCATAATAGTGTTGTTTTCATGCATCTTCCTGATGGATTTATACAATGCAGCTTGCACAAATTGCATCTGATTGAGTTAAGGTGTGTTTGGAGAGTATTTGGGACACTGAAAGAAAACAGTAATTGGGGATGCTTGTCATACCATTTCATTGTAGAAGTTCAGGTTGTTTTTTTGCGTGTAAAACAGATTTACCCTGTGCAAAATACATATTACCAACAGCAATGCTTTCATTTACCCATGCGATCTTAGCCATTCATTGATTCATCAGGGCCTGTTTCATAACACACAAGCACATGGATGTGTTGATGCATGCATGCATACACCTAGTGCCACAGGAGCCTTTTTCTTAGATCATAACTCAAATCAGTGGGGAATGTGTATGAATATGTTTCCCATCCTTATTTGTGGGACAAGCAATTGTGCTGATCAGTGGTGAAAGACCTGATTGTATAAAGCCATCTGTGTGGTTATCTGATTTTCACATGCTTCCAAGAAGTCTGGGATTGCACTTGAAGGAAGCGGTTTCCATCCACCTGGCTGCATGTGAATGTGTGTTTGCAGGCGTGTGCTTTATGTGAGTGTGTGTGACGTGTGTTGTTCATGTGTATCTAGCTCCTAGATATGCTTCCGCTGAGGCCATTCATTGTGTGAATTCTCTCCTCAGCTCCCAGCCCATCAAGCTTCCTTACTCTCAGTTCCATCATTTGGTTCTCAACCAGGCACAGTAGAGAAGCTCCCAACTTCATTTCCCCTGGGACGCTGCATTTTGCAGAGAGAGGTATGTTCAGGGAGCCTTCCTTTGCTCACCTTCTCCTGGATTACCTGCCAGGACAGAGCAGCTAGCACTGATTCTGTAAGCACTCAGCTATCCAGAATGATTCCCCATTGCATAATGTATTATTGCAGCTTAAGGGAATGAAGGTGTACGTTTCTTGGAACAGTTCCCAGGCCCATTAATTGCTGCATTGCTGCATGGCTTAGTGCTGCATGTGCTGTAGATACTGCTGATATCTCCTAGCACCAGATCCTCCTATCTTTTGCTGAATCATGGGATTTTTCGACACTACTTTTTCCCCCTGCACCCCCGCAAAGAAAGAGAAATCTGAGGTGAACTGGGTTCATAGCCATAGAGAGTATGGAGGCTCCCAGCCTTCTTTTCTTGTTAGCAATCCTGTCTGGTAGAATTGCTTGGGGCAGGCAAGAGACCATGCCAGGGAGGTAGTGGCATGGAATGAGAATGGCATGGAAGCATTCACTCCTTAGAGTTGCCAAAAGTTGGGAAGAGGACAGATGGCTTAGCCTTTGGATATACCTTTGTGATCAAAGATGCAGACTTGGAAGCAGGATCTAAGGACCCGAAATCACAGAGCTGGAAAGGCTGCTTTTTGGACTGCATCTCCTAGAATCTTCCCAAAGCTGCATAGTCAGCTTTGCATCCACCTGCCATTTCACCCTGTAGTTTCTCTGTTGGGGTCACATTTCCTTCAGCATGATTTGTTTGCAGAATTCCTGCTGCAATGTCGAAGGAGCCACAGAATGGGCTGAAAGTATGCTTTGCACAGGGACCATCAGTCAGGGACAGAAGAACTATATTTTACAGGAGCCAAAGCTAAAGCTGAGTCCCAGACACCTCCTGTTTAGGTAGCAGGCAGTGTGAAGGAGCCCCCTCTGCTTGAGAGAGCCACTACTGCTCAGAGTAGGCCATGCTGGGCTACATGGGGAAATGATATGATCTAGAGGAGAGCAGTTTTCTTTTTTTTAAATAGCAGGGTCTGTGATAACCGAGACAAATACTGGAGTCAAGGGACCCAGACATGGGAATCTGACCATGGGCCTTTCTATCCCTCTTTCTTCCACCAGGTTATCTCTGAGGAGCCCTGTGTTGGCACTCCTGGGCCCAACACCCCCCAGACCCTGGAAGCTCTGTCACCCTTCCTGCGCAAGAAGGCCCAAATCCTGGAGGTGCTTCGCTCTCTTGAAGAGATGGACCCTCTGCTTGCATTTCCCTCTCCTTGGAGAGACCCTGGGCAGCTGGGTTCCCCAGAAGGTGTAACTGCTGAAGCCTGGCCATGCCTGCTGCTGGCTCAGGGAGCAGGGGTGCCTGGGCAGCCTCCCTTAAAAGGAGAAGGCAGCTCTTCCTCCTCCTCGGACGAAGCTGGTGAATCAGATCCTGCTGAGAGGGGACACCCTGGGCAGGTGCTGCTGAGTGCTCTGGCTGAGCACAAGTTAGACTTGGGTGAGGTGGAGACGTATCTGCAGCAGGTCCTGAGGGAAGCAGGCGACAGTGCCCTGCTCAATGGGGAGCCCAACGGACCTTGCTTGGTGGGGGCCCCTGAGGGCCAGGTCAGTAGCTACAAGCACATCCAGGCTGTCAGTTGCCTAGAGGCTGTGGGGCCTGCCTCCGTCTGTAGGGAGCCAGCCTACCTTGATGTCTTAGCTCCCAGTGAGGGCAAGGACAAGTCTCGGCAAGGCCCACCCATTCCCTCTCCGTCCAAGGTCCTCAAGTTGCTGAAAATGCCACCGCCACCTAGTCCTGCTGCCCTCCGACTCAGCCCCCAGCTTACCCGCAGTTCCAAAATCCCCTGTCGCAGCAACACTTACGAGGTGTACCATTCTCCAACGCCCAGCCGCAAGGGCTCCCCTGACAGTCCCTTCCCCACCGAGCCCAGTATCGCTGGAGGGCATCCTTCCCCGAAGGCTGTTCGGCACCTTGTTCCTGTGCCCCCCAAAGTCACGCCCACTTCCCCAGATCCTTTTGGTTACCACAAGCCTCATGAGTATGAGAACATCCTGGAGCTCTCCCTCAGCAGTGCCATAGGCACTCATTCCCACCCAACCCGAGACGCCAAGCAGGATGTGCCAGAAGCACTTCCCCTTGCCTGCTGCTCAGCTCCCCTTCAGGCTGTGCCACCCGGTGAGGTCTCTCTGAAGCCAGGCTCTGAGGGCAAAAACTCTCCCCCTGTTGCTCGCCGAAACCCTGACGGCTCCAAGAAGGCTGCAAATGGCCCAAGCAAGCGGACAGTGCCTGAGGCAGCCAATATGCCCTTCAAAGAACGTCTCACTGTGCTTGGGAGGCTGAAGGGAGCTGAAGGAAAGGAGACAACAAGCTTTGAGAAGGGGAGGGCCCCAACCCGGCCCTGTGAGCGTCCCGAAGGCCTTGCTGACACCCACCCCCGGCTGGGCAGTGGGAGCAGCAGCCTCAAGTACCATGAACCTTGCCATGGTGGCGAATCAGCCCCTCGGTGCTACTCTTCTCATTCTGTCGGCTCCCGTGGAAACGACCCTGAGCAGCATGCTTCCAAAAACCGTCTGCTGGGAACACCGGCCCCGAGGAATCCAACCAAGCCCCCGCCCCCTGGGAAGAATGCTAAGAGTCCTCATGGGAGTCCAACCAAGTTACCTTCCAAGTCGCCCACCAAGCCCACCGTGCAGGAGCCTAAGCCATGCCCACCACCAGCCAAACCACCCACCAGCATTGGACGCAAGAACCCACCTTGTCCAGATTCAGCCAAGGGTAAAGGTGGGCCTGCAGCCACCATCGAAGAGAAGGTGATGAAAGGCATTGAGGAGAATGTTCTGAGGAGGCACAAAGGAGGCACGGCTTCAGGTGAAGCCAAGCAAAAGAACTCGAGCGGCCTAGCCAGCTGGTTTGGCCTGCGCAAGAGCAAACTGCCTGCCCTCAGCCGAAGGCCCGAGGCTCCCAAAGTCAAGGAGGGCAAGTTGGTTTCTCGCCGCCTGGAAGCTGAGAGCCTCAACATTTCCAAACTTATGGAGAAGGCAGAAGACCTGCGCAAAGCCCTGGAGGAGGAGAAAGCCTACATCAATGGGCTAGCCCTGGACAAGCCCCGACCTCATGCCTGTGACACTGGCCACAGCCAGCTCACGCTCATGTACCAGGAGGTAACAGCAGAGAACTTCATGCAGCAGCTGCTCAATAGGTAGGTTAGAGAGTTGAAACTGGCTCTGGGTGGTATCTGCCCTAGAATTCTACAAGGGAATCCCATTTCTGACCTGCCAACAAAAAGGTGCATCATGATTTTTAAAACTAGCAGCATTTTTTTTCCTCACTAAGCCCAAGTCCTATATGAGGATCAAACTGGGAAGTTTTTTGGCAGGCCTTGGGAGAGTGCAGGGAAGTTTGTAGGGGTGATGAATAGCTGTGGGTAGGGATCTGGTGGCTTCACTAGTTGCTGTCCTCTCCCCATCTCTAATCTTTAAGCCTCCACCAAATGTTGCTATTTGGTTTACAGCCTCGTTTTCATTTTCATGAGGGCTAGAAACTTCCATCCATTTCTGTTTGAAGTCAAAGGTGTAATTCTCTGAATGCTGTCCTTGTGTGGTAAATCACTAGGATACAGAGAGTGGGAAGTTAAGCAGTGGAGGGTGGTGGTGGTATATGTGTGTGTGTGTGTGTGTGTGTTTTGCTATGAGGGGAATGGTGATGAAATTGTGATAGGCGAGGTGAGGTGGGGTTTGAATCCAGGCCTCATATGTTGTGCCTTGGGCTTTGGCACTTTGTGTACTATCTAGTGGGGATCTCCCTGCTCCCATGTAGGAGAGGTTGGGATTTGTAACCTGTGGCTGCCCAGGAGGTGAGGGTGGGATTTGAGGAGTTGAGGTCCTGTAGAACTCATGGAGTGGAGCGGAGCTCATGGGTGCGGGAAGGCTTTTATCATTCTCCCTTTTGTTCTACTGCAGGGTGGATGGGAAAGAGGCCCCATTTGAGACTCACCTGGAGCAGAAGAATGAGCTGCAGGGCCTGCAGAGAGGCCTGCGTGATGCCAAAGATCCCCGCCTCATCCGGCCTCCACGTAATGGCATTGTTGGTCATCTTCATGCCTGCCCGGAGGCCCCTGATAAGGTGAGCGAATCCTGAGCACCACCACTGCTTTGTTCTGCCCTGGTGTTCTTCATGTAGGGTGGCACCCCACAGACTCAGCCCATGCTGGCTCCCCAGGTTCCTCACTTTCTCATCTCATCTCATCTTTTTTCCCATAGCTTCACAATGCAACTTTGCAAGAGGAGATCCCATCTGATGACAGCCTGACTGAGTCAGTGACCTCTCAGCATTTTCCAGGTGAGATGAGTTTGTAGGTACTGGGCTAGCTTTTGTTCATTCTGAAGAGCCAGGTTTGGCTAAAGAGTGTGCGTAGAGAGTACCTTTGTGCAGTGATGAGCTGTGCCAATGGCTGGAGGGAGGGAGGGAAATCAGGCAAGCCAGACAACTACTGCTGCTTTTAGCACAGAATTCATTTCTGTAGGAAGGTTATGGGCTTATTTCCAGAGCCTGGAGTAGCTTCCCCGCCCCCAGTTCATTACTTGATGCTGTATATTTGTCAGTATCTTTGGAAAGTGAAGCATTACTAATGTATTACTATTGGTTATTCTTTCTTTCTTTCTTTCTTTCTTTCTTTCTTTCTTTCTTTCTTTCTTTCTTTCTTTCTTTCTTTCTTTCTTTCTTTCATTACAAACACTTTGGTCCAAACTCCCCTCCCTCAAACAATACTTTGGGAGTCAAAAGTAACCACCACCCATAACAACAAAAAAGTAAAAATATAGCTGGTCATAACATTGTGGCTGATTCCCACATTTTCTGATGGTGGTGCTCTGTCACCATAGTTCTGTCTGACAGTGCCGGTCCTCCCCCTGCCAAGAGCCTGTCTTTGAAGCCCGGCAGTGCCCCAGCTGAAGTGTTTCCAAGGCACTGCAGATCGGGGGACACTGGGAAATGACATTTGCTGTACTCTCCCAGTCCTGGGGCATATTGGGAGCAGGCGGCTGGAGAGTCCCTTTGGGGTCCTGCCGAATCTGCATGTCTCAAGATGCTCTGCAACAAGCAGAGTGCTACAGACATCATTTCCAAATGCCCCAATTTGCCAACCTTCAGAAGCTCTTCAGCTGGGGCACTGCCAGGCTGCAAAGATACGTTTTTGGGGTTATAGTCTGTCATTAACAACTGCAGATGTGAATTGCCAACAGTTACAAGATCATTAAGTCAATCTTACAGTCTTGTACTATTGAACAGAATGTCAGCCATAGTTTTTTCTAAATAAAAAATAATGCCAGCATGTCTTTGTTACTTCTAGAAGTAACTCATTTCCTTGCATTTCATATACTCTCTATGAATTAAGTTCAGTGGAAGCTCTGTTGAGGATTATCCCATCATCCCTTGCAAGCTTCCATGAATTGTTCTCCATCTGTGCTCAGGAAATGACTACTATAGAGATATGCTTCCTAGAGAAGAAATCCTAGCTGGCTGTAATGAACAGAATCTGGACTATACTCCAGTAACTGAGAGGGGGAAAAAAGAACTGTTTGGGAATAAACTGAGTTTATTCTGTGTCTGCTTCCCTCTAGGTTTTACATTCCGGTTTAACTTTGATGTTTTTGTTTTTTAGACTAATGATTTTAATTTTGAGGAAGGTTGAACTTTGGATACATGAATGTTTTTAAAGATAAATATTATAGTGATGTTCCTGCTTACTTTTCACAGAGAAGAGCATACTAGCTGAAATGAATCACTTTCTTAAATTGTGTAAATGTGATGAGAGCAGAGTTCAGAACAGTTAGTTTTTCCTGGACTTTAGCAATAGACTGTAGAGCTCTGATTACGAACCTCTAGCTCCTGTTGCAGAACTGAGAGGTGGAGACTGATGGAAGCGTGGAAGCTTGGATTGTGCCAATGTGTCCTGGCTGCAACCAGCCTATTTCTCCTCACCTGCTTTCCTTCACAGCCTCTTCAACAAATGGCCTTTTTTACTCCTGTTAGCACTATCCACACCTGCATAGTTATCCTGATGCACAAGCAGCATGCTGCCCTTTGACTCCCATCTCTCACCATTGCTTCTGTTTGTTTTGGCAGCATGTAGCTCTCTGACACGAACTCTGGACAGTGGCATTGGCACCTTTCCGCCGCCCGACTACTGCAGTGGAATGCCCTGTAAGAGCGTGCCTAAGCTAAGGCCCCGGACTGACCCTTCACCAGCTGGCCCTTTTCCTGCCAGAGGCCCCCCACCCATCACCAGGGTGCCCCGCAAAGCACGGACATTGGAGAGAGAGGTGCCCAGTGCAGAGGACCTGCTGGGGCCCAGCAAGCACCAAAGCATGCCAGCATTCCACGGGATCTTAACCAGTGCCGAGCCACCCCCAGGGCATCGTGATCGCAGGAACTGCCCAGAAGGTTTGTGCTTCTTCTGGAACAAGGTTGTGTTGGGCAGGATTTAGACCCCAATGGGGCTTTGTTTGCTAAGCTGGGATTTTGTTGGAAGGTACGCATGTGCCCCTTCCACAAGTAGACGTTTTGAGAAGGCCACAGCATTACCAAAAAAGGGTTGCAACCTGCGTTTTCAGTTTTCAGACAGGATGTTTTGTCCCATCTCTTTAGCTATACAGGTAGAGTTCTTGCAATCTGTGTAGTCTATCATGGGGTATTAAGTGACATTTCTATTCTCCCTTTCCACCAGTGAGTTTTAGGCAACATACATTGTTCTCCCCCTCCCCACTTTATCCTTACAACAGCCTTACGTGGCAGGAAGACTTAAGAGTGAGTGACTGCCCCTGCTTCACCCAGTCAGTTTTTCATGTCTGAGTGGGGACTTGAACCTGGATCTCCCAAATTGCCGTTCAGTTACTACCATAATATCATGAGACCTGCTGCCAGTTGAGCTATCTGTAAGAGACACTGTAATAGACATTGAAACAAATAATGGCTAGAATTCAGCATAGGACTTAGCTCTTTGTAAGTGGACTCACATATATGGGAAATAGAACTGAGTAGTTCCACAATATCTATATTTCCCTAGGGGCTTCTGTGACATTACAACATAGGGATGTCAGTTGTGCAATGGTAGCCAGTAGAATGGTTGATGCGCCATGGTCCCAGTGTATAATGGGCACTGATGCACATCAGGGCACTCCCAATGCACATCTGGATGCTGGCCGGGAAGGCCCACAGTGCAAAGGAATGTCCAGTGTGCACCACAAATTCTGTGGTGTGCATAAGGAGTGCCTGGTGAGCATCAGAACATTCTTTCCAGAGGCATATCTTTGCAGCTCACTAACAGCTTTGTTGCACGTCTGCAGTGTAGCTATGGATTTGCAAAGTTATAAAATGTGGACTGTGATGTAGAATTTCTGCCAAAGACTTTAATGTGACCTGAGGACTGAAGTGCCCAATTAGAATTATTTATACAAGTGAGGAAACGCCTTTGTATGCTTTAGAAGGGAAGAGATGTTCTGGGCTTTTGAGCCAAGTGTCAAACTCACATTGAGATTTCATATGCAGAGTGTAAGAAGCGTATAAAGGCAAGAAAGACTGGAACCACACCTGAGTAAAGGACAATGTTGGAAATTTTCCCAGAGTAAAACATTTTTGAATGCTCATCCCCAGGTTTGTGCAGAAGTTATAATTTTGAGGGCTACCAGAGCCTTGTTTTAGCTAGAAATATTTTTCAGAAGCAAGCGGAAGTATTCTTAAGCCCATTGGTAGTCTCAGTTAGTGTAAAATCATTGAATCAATAGGATTTATGTAAATGTTAACTCACTGTTCAACAGTTGATTCAGAGAGTTTATTTTTGGTAGGATTATCATGATGAATCAGGCTTGTATTTCTTTTCACTATGTGAGCTCTGAAATTCCATAGGATGGAAGGACACAGGAGACTAAGTTGTCTCTCTTGTGTCCCTTTGTGCCCCTTGTCTCTTCTTGTGCCACCATTCAGAGTAATTGAGAGGCTGGTTCCATCCCATTACTAATTACTACACCGCTGTCATCCTCTCACAGATCTCTGCAGTGAACCCAGCAAGCCACGACACACCCAAGTGAGCAAGAACTGGACTTTCCCCAATGCCAAAGCATCTGTTGGTGCGGATCCCTTCTTTTGCTCCCCTCATGGGTTGGAGGGGCTCCACAGTTCTGAAATGGTAAGGGGTCACCATGCAGAACTCTGTATTGGGGCAAGGGGAGAGATGATCTGCTAGAAGCCTGCATTGGGAGATGTACATGTGGCACATAGCTGTGCCTCTATAGCTACATCTCTCGATGTTGTTTCCCTCCCCAAGAACCCATTTTTTAAGTGACACAGCCCCCACATTTCTGTGTTGTTGCAGAGCAAGGGATCAGTGGAAACACGTCCAGCTATTTTCCTGTAGCTGGTTTCACTGCATTTGCAGGGACTTCCCAGTGTCCACAGGAGGTGATGTTCTGCAGTGGGATTTTAGTTGTTTGCACCGTCAGTGGAGAATTTTGACCATTGCAATATCCAAAATAGTCAGTTGTGATAGGTGTAAGTCTGAGTTAACCTTGTCATAATTCAGCAACAGGATTTTGGCTGCCCAGTTTAGGCCTTGACTAACTGAGTTTCAGAGAGGCCTCAGTGCACAAGGGCCACGCCCATGGTGGCATGCAGGGGCTCCAGTTCAAAAGTTTCAGTGCAAGACTGGTGGGAATATTTGCAGCAAGGTTAAAACAAGAGGAAGGGAATGTGTGTCTCTCCATGTAATGGCTGATCTCATCATCTCTCACCACGGGTTATTTTGTATAGGGCTGATGGGAGTTCCAGTCCAGCATTTCCTGATTCAGAGACTTACTCTTGCCTTTATACGCAGGAGAAAGTTTGTCCCTGTATTTGTACAGTGCAGAGTGTTTTGTTCAGGTTCTTTTGTATCTGAGCAACTTGGGAGGGGTGTCCCTCACAAACAGTGATACAGCAGTGTGCCAGCAGGAACTGAATAGGGAGGAAAGAAGTACCCAACTGGAGAAGAGGCAGGGCATAGCTTTGGTTAGGTACAGCTAATAAGCAGCCAGGCAGGGCTTTTTGAGGCACACAGACCTTGTTCTTGCATTCTGCATGTGGACAGAATGGGTGGAGCCTAATTGGCCCCTCCATTTTGTGTCCCTCTCACTCCCACCTTCAGCCCAAATTGTACAACCATACCAGGGACTGGAGCCAGTTCAGATGGTTATGTGAAATAGGTAACTGATTGTGGGAAGGACCTTTGCATCCTTTTGGATGATTGTGAATGTGAGATTGCTGTGGAGACTTAATGACTGCTGCGTGCATGCGTGTGAGAGAGAGGGGAGGGGGAGAGAGGTACTATTTTTGTAATGAATTCCTGCCTTGCCTTTACATGTGCCCCATGCCCCTAAATCAGGAGTGGACAAGTGCCAGGTGCGGGGGAGCACATTGGTCTTCTGTGGGACCTCAAAGAGTTGTGCTCTTCCATTTTTCTTTTTTTAAATTAAAACATAGTCCACACAATCCTAAGGAATATGCAGGGGTTAGTTTATCACGCCCCCCTCCCCCACACTGCAGCTGTTTTAGGCTGAGGAAAGTCCTTGTTTTTTCAAATAAGAAGTTTAAAGGAATTGCAAACAAAGCAGGGATGGGGAGCCCTTGGGGACCACAGAAATGGATTTGGGGGAGGTTTCCTAACTCTGCCCCTGAATGCCTGTGTCTTCCTCTTTTCTGTACCTCAGGGCTCAGCTTGCAGCGTTGTTGAGAGGAGACGCGCTTCTTCGGATGGGCCACAGGCCTCGCCGGCCTTTAGCACCAGCAGCAGCCGTACACCGAGCGCCTCCGATGTAGGTGAAGAGGGCAGTACTGAGGCCCGTTCCCGGGATATGGGGCCAGAAGGGCAGCCTGGGCTGGAGAACTCTGAGTCCCTCAGTGACTCTCTTTATGACAGCTTATCCTCATGCGGCAGCCAGGGCTGAGCATGGCTGGGGTGTGGGTGGGTGGGTGGGTGGCATGAGGGCACTGGCTTCCTGGCTGACACTGCCACGTGGTCCTGCCCAGTGCTTCAGAGGGTCCAACGCTTGGCTGTAGGCTCCTGCTTGATCCTCCCCAACCAAATCCCTGCCTTCCACCAGAACACAATGCGTCTTCCACACCCAGTGCGCCTGCCTGACTCCAAGCATGGGATTTTTTTTTAAACCAGGGCTCTGGGAGATTTACAAGAGAAGCAATGGAAGAAAGGGATGGGTAGAGTGAGTGAGTGAGTGTGTGAGAGAGCGAGAGAGAGACAGAAGCTGCTCATGTACATTTGCTTCTACCAAATGACATTAGGCCTGCTTTGCTGGGATCATTGCTTCATCTCAAATGGTATCCACTTTGATTGAAGCCCTGGGAATGCGGGGGTGGGTGGGTTCTGTCTTGCCTTGCTAATCAGTTAGCTTGCTTGCTGGATTGTAAATTCAGTGTGGCACAAGTTAGATCCAAGGTATACTGTGGCCTGTGGCCTGTGGAGTTGAGATGTTCTAAGTCAAGGGTTTACCTTCAGAAGGGTAGGCTGCAGAGTTTTTGAAAAGTTACTTTAAGAGTACAGCCCCGTGAATATGGCTATTGCCCATGATAGCTAGAAAACTGTGCACTCCCTCCAAAAGTAGCCTTCCAACTTTGATTAAGGTGTCCCAGTTAAAGGACATTGCTCTCCAGTATCCACCAGCTAAACATTCCTGCCTTGATCTCAGTTTTGTTAGACTGGGAGATGGCTGTTGCTGAGTGGGAGTGCCCAGGCCTCTCAGGCATCCCTCCACGTGGAAGAACGTTCTGGGTTTGCATCTGTAAAAGCAGCTCCTTTTTTTTACCTCATAGGCTGTGCAGTTTTGGCTTAAGTGTAACCCATAGGCCCCTCTCAACATTTGGGAAGCATCTGTGATGTTGCCAAATCTAGGAGGTCTCTCCACCTGGAAAAAAGAACGGGGATTTGAGGCTGCATGGCTGCTGAGGGTGGGCAAGGTTTAGCAAGATGGTGCCCATGCCTTCCTAGTCTTGCAGTATCAAGTGTTACCTTGGTTCACTTTTTCCCCCTGGTGGTTTCAAGCAGCAACTCTTCCCCTGTAATTCACATCCAGTGGAACCAACGGGCTAGGCCACATCTCATGAAGAACCTGGTCCTTAGGATCCTTATGATCTGGAGCTGTTGTGGGTCTGGGAAGGTTAGCTGGGTCCCTCACTTCCTGTCCCTTCTGTGTAACTTAAAAAGTTTTAAGTTATTAATGTTGCTTCTCTAATTTCCAGTCAAACCACCTCTCCTTTCTGTTTTTATGGGAACCATGATGGTCCCTCAAATGGTGCTATTTTGCTGTTGTACAGACCCCTTCCCCCCTCTCAAGTGTCTTTTTGTTGTCACTTTTAAAAATTTGTTTTTTTTAAAAAAAAAAGACATGTTAAGACGTCTTTTTTTCTTATTTATATAAATTATTGTGAAATGAGGCTGTTTGTCTTGATCTCCCAAAAAATAAAGGGTTTTTTTAAAAAAAACCACGTGTGCAGTGCTTCTGGCTAGATTGAAGACATGAAGGTAAACTTTCTCAGCAATTGCCATGATGGTACATCAGTCAGTTTCCCTTTCTTTGGAAAATGGTTAGTATTCCAGATAGAAGTAAGGCAGTATTTCTGTAACTTGGTCGCTAAGCCACAGAAGGCTATGTGTTTTAAGTGTGGGACAGATTTTAACCCCAGAAAACCATAATGGTGCATCTTTTTTTTCCAAGCAGAGGCAGCCACTTTCAACCACTTGTCCAGGTTATCTATACATACTGCCTTGCCATTTTTATTGCCCTTTTCAGGGTCTCTCTTCTGTTTGCCCAGCATCAATATTTCAGACCTCTTCACACTTCCCACCTGTTGTGTGTGCTTGAGCAGGGAATCATGTCAAGTCTTTGCCCCTCAGATGACATTCCTGTCTTATGTGGGTGAATGGTAGTTACTTGTGGGGCTGGGATGCTGTTGCTCCCTTTCATCCGAATGAACCCGAGTATGGATACATGTGAAAAATGGCACAACTCTCCACAGCACTTACTGCAGCATTTGGTACAATGGCATTCCACATTTAGTGAGGGATGGGAGAAGATGCATGGCACCACATCTGAACATGTAGGCCCCAGATGGTTATAATGGTGGGCATGGTATTCCCCCGCCAACCTGAGAACATGGAGTGAGTGCGCTGGCACAATTAAGTAACAAGCTACCCTCCCAGTGTTTGTCAAGCATGAGAGGACAACCATTATGGTTAGAGCTATTGGAAACTGGAGTCCAACAACACTCAAAAAGCTGCAGATACCCCTCCCTTGTCCTGTAATGCTCCAAGAAGTTTTAAAAAAAGAGGCTGGATGGTCATTTTCCAAAACTGTTTCAAGTGATGTACTCCTGCATGGTGAGTGGTTGATTGGACTAGGTGGCCCTTGTGGTTGCTTCTTACTCTATGAATATGGTCTCCAAGAATGTACTGACTTGTCTGTTCTTTGAGACTTGAGCTAGAGTCCACTGTTTCTACCATTCCCCTGCAGGTTTAGGCTAACAGCAGAGACTCCACAAAGGCAAGGCCAGTGTTCTCCTTTTTAGTTCTGATTAGAAATTGGGGGCCATTTCTCTTGTTATACCTTGTTATAGTAAGCCTAAATCTACAAGAAGTAGGCAGGTAAACAGAAGAGAATAGTGGAAAAAGGTATACCTTCAGTGAAAGCAGTTTACAAGAGGCTGTGGTATTAGAGCAGCTGGTGTAACACTGAATCACAACTGTACTTCCTTTACTAAGCAACCTGCAACTTGTTTTCCTACAGCTTCTTGGCACCCTCTAGTGACCAGGCATGGGAATAGCAGCACTCAGCATTGCACACACCTTGCATCACTCTACATAAGATGTGGGGAGCAGAACTTGAGAACTTGTTGCTCCCCGGATGTTTTTGCACTCCAAGTCCCATCAGCCCCTGCCAGCCTGACTAATGGTAAAGGATGATGATTTGTTTTACCACATGTGAAGAGCTATGGGCTTCCCAGCCCAAAAGCATATACAGACTGTAGCAAAGCTGGATCCTAAAGGTAAATAGGGCACTAGGTTGATCTATAGCCACCATGCTGCTCTTTACCCCAAAGGTGTGGCTTCCAAGATTTTCAGCTCTTAATGCAAGTCACAGACAAATACAGCATCTCACCAGACTCCCTCCAGCTACTTAATGGGAAAGCTGATAACATCTGCAGCATTTTTCCTCTGTCAGGCTTACAGGCTTCTTTTACATTTTTTTGGCCAACTATGCTTGAGAAATGGGGAGCATAATTTTTTTCACAGAAATTCCTCCAACAAGAGGATTATGTAGAGGATAATGTGGGAGCTAGACACACCACCCAATGCGAAAAGCTCTAGGAAAAGTTAATATGTTTAAACTGGGGAGCCTTTAAAGGTGACAGACATAAGGACACATAGCTGCAAACTGTCACACAGTATGATGCCAACTGGCTCGCTTCTCCCAGAGCAGGACTTGAAGGGAGCAGAGGGCAGGCAGAAACTGCAGGGAGGTAATTTTAGCTGAATGAGAAGCTAAGCTGTTCTCTAGAGGAACAGCCTGTCTCAGGAGATGGGGGCTCTCCATTGCTGCAGGTAATCAAGCAGGGGCTAGAGGGCCACCTCTCGCAGATTTTGTAGTTCACACCCTGCATTGCAGATATGGCACTGACAAAACTGCTGTGACCTCCAAGGTTGCTCCTTGCTCAGAATGCAGATCCATTCAAAAACCTATTTAGCAACTACAAAACCCCTACGAATGTCAAACCTTCATCTTAAAAAAAAGAAAAGAAAAAGATAATTGGTAAACCAAAGCCCTCCCAAGGGAAGGATACAGAAAGCCAAGTGTGCAGCTTCAGTGAGTCTCCTGCTGTGCATTGACAGACAGACACAGATGGGAACAACAGAGGGACAATCACCAGTGAAATACAAGTTAGGGAAGTTCTTCCTAGTTCCCCATTCTGTTTCCACTAGGAGCCAATTAGATGCCTGTGGGAAGACCACTAGCAAGACAAGAGGACAACAGCATCTTCACACTAGCCAGAAACTGATATATGGGGGCATCGTTCCTCTACTGCCAGAGGACAGAAAATTTAACCAGTGTGACTAGTACTTAACTTCTCCTTCCATAAATTTGTCTAATACCTTTCACTGCTGGTCACTACTAGAAGGGCATGAACTGGACAGTCAAGAGAAAGGATACTTTGGATGCAGAGCTTAATTATTCCCATGGTCCAGGGATGCAACTGAAGTAGTTCCCGCTAAAACCAGTGTCACAGGAATGACAATGCATTGCCCCAAACTGATTTGAGGCAGAAGGGTTGTAATGCCCATTCTTCCAAAATAAGGATGTTATAGAAAACCGAGCTTCTCCTTTGCATTCATACTGCACAACTCTCATTCATAGTTATGCCTTCCCGAGAAAGGGTACCAGTGATGCCAAACTGTGTTCTGGGGGGAGGCCTGTGGCTCCTTGGACACTGGGTAAAGTATTTCTCAGGAAAAGGAAGGAACGGAGACAAACTTCCTAGAAGGCCAGCTTCTACTCTGCGAACGCTCATAATTTCCAGCAGGATGCCCCTTTAAACCCCTAAATTGTTCAACTAGCTCTGTGAAACAACTGTGCACCTTAGAACAGGAGGTACCTTCAGTCTCCCAAATATTCACAAACAACTGCTCTCACCATACCTCATCACTGAACAACCTAGCAACATCTGGAAGGCCACTAGAGGGCTACAACAGAACTGCAGAGCACTGAAAATATGCAGCAATCCGAAGCAGGCAAGAAGGGGAAGAAGATAAGTGCCCTGAAAGCCCAGAATAGAAGTCACAGATGATTAGAAGTCAAGTTAAGGCAAGTCTTAGCAAAAGGAAAAAAGACAGAAGGTAAAGTTTGAGGATTTTTATTTTAATATTTTATTTTCCCGTACAAAGCAAGACAATGTAAATTTCATATTTGAATCAAAACACCTTTTTTAAAACCCCTGTCTCTTCACAGTAAGAAGTCTGAAGAATGCAGCCAGAGCTGACATCCTATGAGTGACAGAGTTTAATCATTACTGTATTAAAACCTGTTAGACAAGGTCTCTATAAAGTAGATCTCTCAAAGCTTAGTTCTTGGCACTGGTTCCAAAGGGGGAAGGGAAGAGTAAGGGGAAGAAGGGCAATTCCTTTATTCTCAAGCAAGCAAAGTTGGAGTCTGGCTTTGAGTGCCAAGAAGGGAAAGATCACCATTATTTCCTGCAGGGAAAGCTTGTAAGGTTCCTTAACAGGCTTATACATGGAGCTGTATTTATGCTGAATTGCAGAGATTCCACCCTGCTTCCAATAGGCAGGAGCAGCTCTTCCTACTGCATGTCAGAAGTTTCCTCTTCAGCACATTCACCAACAGATGTTAGCAAGGAGGAAGCAGCTGAGTCTTAATCCAATCGTCTCTCTCACAACCACAGCTTATGCTCCTGGAAATACCTTTTGATCTAAGCTGGTCTCAGCCCCCTGAACTCCAAAGTGCAGGGTTCTTCCTACTTAGCAAAGTCATGCACCAGAAGTCTAAGGCTAAAAATAGCATTAAACTAGACTGAATCTTACCTAGACCAATGCACAGCTCAAAATGCTGCTCATGGCAGTTCTTGACTTCCAGGATGGGGACAAGATAAGAACACCTTGCTACGCAGAAGCAAAACCAGGGCCCGGGAGGGCAAGGGCACACTGGATCAGTAAGCTCTCCTCCTGACTGTCTCCAAGCCATGAGGACCTTGAGCAGAGTCCAGCCACAGCTGGCCTTGCTTTCCTGAGAACCACTTGAGCAACATGTGTCTCCTTAAAGAGTCCCTGCAAAGGATCAGTTCTGTTTGTTTTGGGGGCAAGTACGACCATAGCAAATTTTTACCACAGCAGAACCCTCCCCCAACTCCTCACTCTCATGGTGCCTGGGGTGGGGGCAGAAGAGAGATGAGAAAGGTTACCTTAAGCTACCCAGTGACAGCTGTCAGATCACTGGAAACAAGACAGACTTGAGTGACAGTAGTCACAGATAGAAAAGGGGAGGAGGGTAGTATGTGTATACACAAAAGTGGAGCAAAGCCAGACTCCAGCATTAGGATCAGCCAGTTAGCTTTTTCAAAGAGGCTCAAAAAAACCAAGAGAAAAAAAACCCAATTTCCACAAAGTATGAAGGTGTCACAGATGCTTCTCATTCACACAGAATAGGGTGGAGGGGCACCTTTAATGCAGGTCAAATTGGATGGAAGCAAGAAAGAGGCAAATGGGAAGGGCCAGAAAAAAAGGAGGTTCCACACAGGCATCCAGTGTTACTTCACTTTTCTTTCTTCTTCTTGTTCTGGAAAGGAGACACAAAACATGTTCATCAATGCTCTGGCTTTTGGGCCAAGACAGGCCTCCCAGTGTCCATATAAAGCATCCTGTGCCTTCCTTCTACTACCAATTTCTCTGGGACAGAATCCAGCTTCTTTCCTCAAAATGACCCTCTACGGGCCTAATGGCAGGAAATGAAAAGGTAACTGCTGGTAACTGATTTCACCATAAGTCTTTGAGATAAATGGGATCATTTAGCAATAGTTTTGCAAAAAACAAAAAACCACACACAACACAAAACCCTGGTAACTGCCGGTTCACCTTCTCGCTTCACCTGGAAGCTGCAAACCCACCTCCTGCTAACATCTTTAACTCTGCCATCTTAGGAAAGTTGAAGTGGTAATTAAATGAGCTAACAATTCTAGGTCAGCCTTGCAAAGACATTTGAAGACAACAGAAATTACTAATCCACAACATACACTTTTATTAGCTTGCCTGTTATCCTCCTGTGTGTCCCAAATCTCTTATGTATCCTAGTCGCTTGGAATTGTATCCTGCTCTCCAGAGGCAATCAGGTGAGCAGTTTTTAAACAAGCCTAGTCTAGGTACTTGGTAATCTTTTCACTTTTTGGAGATCCAATCATCTACTCTGCCCGCAGTCACCACAAACACTTTTCAGACATGAAAAGCTGATCTGTACTGGATCCCAGAAACAGCAGCTACTCTGGTGGTGACCCAACAAAAGACATCTACTACCATTTCCTCATAACCCAGAGGGATGACATTGAAGCTTAATGTGAAGAAGTTCAAATGTCCTCACTTGATTTGTATGTAAAAATTAACCAAGGAACTGGGTGAACTTTGGCTTATTACAGATGAGCATGCTGGTGTACATTATTTGATCATTCTCAGTTTTAACAGGAGTGACTAAACAAATTATGGGACTGTCAGTCCTGTAATTTGTTTTCTTGACAACAGCTAGTGCTCTGGCTTGTCCCCCTACCCCCAATGAAAACAAGCCTGGATTTTTTTTTTCTACAGCTGGAACTGTGGGGGGAACAAGCTCAAGCACTAGCAGCTGCCAGGTTTTGGATGTAATAATGAAGAAGCCATGAACATTGATTTGTTTAGCCATTATGGTTCAAGTGGAAATGGGCAGCATAGACTAGTATGTTCCTTCTTCTTGATACACTAGGCTTCCCTGACTGTATAATGTCTAACAACTGCCACAGACGTTCTCCAAACTCTCTCTTTTTTTGTCTTCTCTCTCAACTTGATACCACTATTCAGTCTTTGCAAGTAGCTAGGAACCTCATACTTCAGTCATGTGCCACATCCTTACAATCCATATGCTCTTTCCAGCTTCTGCTTTCACTTTATGGCAAGTCTCTCTTTTCCCTTCAACTCCTCCTTCCTTCTCCCCATCTCTCCAGTGGGCAGTGATTTGTTTTTCTATTTCTGGACCACATGTAGTGCATACTGGCTGCATTGTGGGTATGTGATGAGGTCATGAGAACCTGGCAAGTTCTGTGCAACATGCCTCTCTAAAAATGTCAGCCAAGGGAGCCATGCTCCTGCCTTGATTCCAGCCAAGTTGTTTCTATTCTCCCCATGTGGCAGGTGAAAGGAAGAAGGCCTTGTCCTTAGAAGCACATTGGGCCATCTGAGGCTGCTCAGCTATAGCCTTCTGCTTCTCCTGCAGCAGCAAGATTCATTCTGAATAGCCAGCCAGCTCAAAAATGCAAACTAACCTCATTCATGCCCAAGATGACCATGAGCTCTCGGAAGATGTTGACAAAATCCAAAAAGAGATCCACACAGTGCCTGGCAGGGAGAGAAAGAAGGAACTGAATATCAGACTGCGGCACACAGCTACAAATGTTAGACCAGAATGAACCTGCCAAATCAGACCCTCTATCTAAATGCATTAAACAGCATGATCTAAAGAGGTTTCTACTGCAGGAGATACCATCTACCCCGCCCCCAGACTTCCTGCTCTATTTGGTATCTTGCTGCTCTAATGAATTCCAGTTCATTTAGGCAGGAAATATTTTAACCTCCATCTTGCAATTCGAGTCTGTTTTGCTTTTGTCCAGTGCTGTGGCCATCAACAGCAAAGATTCTGCCTTTTGTATATTGATCCCAATAGCGAAGAAGTGAGTTTTTGCTTCCACCTCTTAGTTCTTTTCTTATTTGCTTCTTAGCTTCTCTCTAGTTCCTCTCTCCTTTTCTCCTACAGAGCTCCAGGGCTGATACCTAGGTATCATGTTTTCCATACACTCACCAGATGTAGTCCTTGTCTCCATTCTCAGCTTTCTCAATTATAAGCTGAGTGTCAAACAGCACAAAACCACACATCACCATAAGCCCAATGTAGAGATTAACCTGAAGGGAAGAAGACAGACCATTTGTCATGGGCAGTCAAATCAGATCACTCAAAATGGCTGTACTAAACAGTGAAGAACATGCTTTAAGTCTGAGAGCTCATACTGCTTTAGTCATCAGCTTTGAGGTATCCAGGACAGAATGTGGTACCAGGCAAATAAATCATCATCCCATTCCTTGAGAAGTCAGATCTGGTCACAGTGACACACGCCTTGGTTACATATACAGGTTGGATTACTGTAACATGCTCTACATGGAGCTGCCTTTAAAGAGTGCTTGGAAACTTCCACTGGTCCAAAAAGCAGCAGCCAGACTGCTCACTGGGACTGGCTACAGGGCTCACACAACTCCTCTATGGCAACAGTTCCACTGGTTGCCAGTCCATCTCTGGATACCATTCAGTGATGCTGCTGACCTTTAAGCCCTACATGGCTCAGGTTCAGTTTATCTGAAGGACCCTACAAACCAGCCCACGTGTTAAGATCTACTGGGGAGGTCTTTCTCTCCATCCCACCATCTTCAAAGGTAAACCTGGTATTAAGACAGGAGACAGCCTTCTCAGTGGCAGCCCCTAGGCCCTGGAACTCCCTCCCCAGAGAAAGTAGACTGGCACCCTCCTGACTTTCTGAAATTTTTCTTCCAACAAGTGTTCAACGTGAGATTATATGCGGCCTGGCCGATAGAAAGTGCTGGATATTGTTAATTGTGTTGTTGATGCATATGAGTTTTTAATTATGTATTTAAACTTTGTTTTAATTCTTTTTGATTGTGTTTTAACTTTTGTATTCTGTAGTTTTTAACTATGTATTTTTAATTGTTGTAAACCACTTTGGGTCCCAACCTGGGGAAATAAGTAGGGTATAAATAAAGATAATGATGATAATCATAATTATGATGATAACAGTAATAATCCCAAGCATTTCAGCATCCATTTTGAAGTTCAAAAAGCCCAGCATTCTAATCCTTATGGATGCAAAAAATAACGTCTCGAAGTATGCAGCCAAAACCTGGTGATCTCTCAGAAGGGAAAGCTGTAAAAAAGATTTCCACTTGATACTGAGTCTGGAGCTTTTATAGCTTCTTCTTCCTCTTCATAACTATCTAGGGCATAATTACACAAAGAAGCTCTACAAATTTCCATAGCATGTACAAGTAATACTAAGACACAGAAGTTTGCTTTTTGTGTTTTTATATGAAGGTCCTGACTTTTATAAAGGCAGGGTTTTGTGAGGCAAATAAGAAGCTGGGCACACACACCTGACAATCCCATAGTGATTTATTCTGGGGGAGGCTACCCCGCTTTGGGAATCTCTGCTGCAGTGAGATTCCGCTGCTGTCAACCTTATCAATTTCCTCTAAGCTGACAGAAGGCAAGAGCCACTTACTGTGAAGAGCCAAGTTGAGCCTACAAAAATGTTGATCAAGGAGAAGAAGAGCATCAGGAATAGGCCAGAGAACAGGACACCTGCAAAAGGAAACCAGAACCACAATGACCAAAACCCTGCACTTGGGAAGTATCCTCTCAATGTGCCTGTGTTAGAAGAGAGAGAATGTAGCACCCTCCCTCAACCCCATCCCCCCACTGATCCTTACCACCAAGGTAGAGATAGGCACGGCGCTTGGCAAGGAGGGCGCTCAGGGAGAAGCAGCTGAAGATTACAGCCGTGCCCAGGAAAGCAGTCGGGATGATGCTGCAATGATAGGGGGAAAAAAGAAGGCAAAATGGGTGATAACTCAAGGGTGTCAAGTTGAAGGCTCAGAAGACATCTTCACAGGCCACTTAGGAGCCCAAATGGGACTCACAGCATCCACTGTGTATTCCATAACATTAAAGGACCTCACTCCAGACTTGAAAGCTGAATTAAACTGAAGTTTGGATTAGAAGGAGGTAGCTTTTTGGGCAAAAGTAATCTGATGCACTGGGATTTTTGAAATCCAGGTTTGGATCCCACTTAGCCGTGAAACACTAGGTGACACTGGGCTGGTTTGTCTCAGGCTGATCTACCTCACAAGGTTGTTGTGAGGATAAGGCAGACAAGAAGAGAGCCATGTATACTGCTTTGAGCTCAACAGAAGAATGTGGGTTAGAACTGTAATTTTAAAAATACGTAAATAATAAATTAGACATACAGAGGAAGTTTCATCCTTTGGTTTCTAATTAATGTGAAAGGCACAATTTCAAATTGTATTGTAACTGGCCAGTTTTCTATGGAAAAATGTTGTTGGCAGGTCCCTGACAATCTGCTGAAAGCTTACTTACTTTTAAGAACCAGAGTTGGATGAACATGGCAATGAGGTCTTTTGTTCTTACCTGGGGTTGATGGCAATGCACATCTCCAGCAGAGGTCCTAGATTGACTCCTGGAAGAACAAAGTAATTGTTTGAGGTGGCTTTTTCTCTTTTTTGGCTCTTGAATTAAAACCATAATCAAAATCAGATAGAAAAACTGTGAAAAGTCCCAATTTAGAAAGCAACTAAAGGTCCTGTGACATTTTAATAGTATTTCATAAGGAACCACGCCTATGTTATTCTAATTTCCTGGATAACTCTGGGCTCCATTTTTCATACATACAGTGTTACTGCAAAAGCCTCTCCCCTGTGAAACAACCTCCGGTAGCTGCTTCTGATTGTGTGAATTACAAAGCTGAGCAACCAGGCCCACTTGCACTGGTGACTCCCATGGAATCCTTCCACTCTACCAAGAGGAATGGCAAAGACCTATAACCACTGAGCCTGGGCAGCTGCATTGTTTACACAGCACAGCCGTCAACCCCATCCTACAAGGCAGTCTGTCTGAAGGTGTCCAGATACAAACTGTTTGCCTCACACTGGCGGATATCCTAAAACTGGAAATTGAGAAAGTCACCCTCTTGTTTACTCGCAGAATCACAGAGTTGGAAGGGACCACAACGGCCACTGAATCCAACCCTCTGCCATGCAGGAATACACAATCAAAGCACTTATGACACATGGCCATCCAGCCTCTGCTTAAATTCCTCAAAAGAAAGAGACTCCACACACATCTAGGCAGCATATTCCACTGTTGAACTGCTTTCACTGTCAGTAAGTTTTTCTTAATGTTCAGGTGTTATCTCTTTCCCTGAAGTTTGAAGCCACTGCTCCATGTCCTATTCTCTGGAGCAGCAGAAAACAAGCTTGCTCCATCTTCCATATGATATCCCTTCAAATATTTAAACATGGCTATCTAGCGGCACATACCAGTGAGGAAGGCAAAGCCTGCTAGCATGCCCAGCCGTTTCTCTTCTGTTTCTTGGCTGTGGGGTGTGGCCATCAGCCAGATCATAAGACCCAGTGCTCCCAGGCCAGTCAGCAGACCAAACTACAAGACAGAGGAAGGGAAAAGATGGAGGTTAATGGGGGCACAACTGGGGCTAGACTTTCTAAAGGAAAGAACACATTTAAACTAAGTCATAAAATTTGAACAATCCCATTCTAATGAACCTCAGGAAAAAACCCCAGGCAACAGCCCTGGTTAACTGGCCTGCTCAAGGATATTCCAGCCCCGTTGCTGGGTTTTTAGGTGACTGAAAGGCAACTTTAGTTTGTTTCTGTTTTTTTCTTTCTTTCAAATTTATAAGGTAAAAACCGGGGTCAGTGCTCTACTCAACTGCTCTGTTGGACTTAAACTCCTCCCAATCTCTACTATTTTGCACTAGTGCCAAGACATCAGGAAAATAATGTTTTCCAAAATTTGATATTGAACTATTTAGAATATATTAGAATGGCTAGATTTTCATTTCACTTTTCCACTGGTGTATGATGTCTCTATAAACAGTTTGTTAGGCTCCAATGCAATGACAAAAAAAGCTAATTTGGAACCAAGATGTGAGACTCAAGCCAAGTAGGAATGAAATGCTGAACTCACTTGGAAGTAAGACCTACCTAAGAAAGCCCATGTGATATAGTGCTTTGAGTGGTGGACTTTGATTCTGCCGGGCCAGAATTCAAATCCCCACTCAGTCATGGAAACCCACTCGGTGATCTTGTGCAATCCCCACTCTCTCAGCCTTAGGGGAAGGCAATGGCAAACTCCCTTTAAATTTATCTTGCCCAGAAAACCTCCTCTGAATAAAGCAATCACAAATCAGAATTAACTTGAAGGAACAAATGCAATGGCGTCTACCTGTGAAAAAACATGGATAGGATGTCTTACATGGCCAGCCTGGAAGATCATACTCAGTGGCAAAGTAGGCCACCTCAGTAGGTCTAAAGCCCCGTCCTGCACCAACTGGGGCACAACTTGCTGCTGCCAAAGGAATTTGAGAATGGATCTTAAAAAAATCTTCTAGTTTTGGCAGAAGGGATGCATATGTCTGCAGGTAGTATGATCCTAGTTTCAATGGACAATCATGCTTCTAGAAGGCTTCTGGGGGTCAAATTCTTCTTTAACCAACAAATGTGTTGGTTTATCCTGTCAGAAGCAGGCAAGAGCTACAAAAATTAGTAGGTGGGCCTGTGGGCCCTCTGTCACCCACTTCCACTTAAAGGCACAGAGCTTATTTTAAGAGCACGCCCTGCAACCATCCCACAAGTGCTAGACTCCAATGGGCACAACATGTGCACATCAGCGCAAGAGCAATACCACAGTACCCTCACCTGCACCAGCTGAGTCACCACATTGATGTAGGCTCCAGCTGCTGCTAAGAACATGCATAGCGCAAAGCTAGCATAGACCTTCTTCAGATGCTGCTGGGTTGATGTGGAGCTGCAGGTGACAAGGGAAGAAACTAAGTCAGTACTGCTACTATCTCCAGTTCACTGAAGCACAACCATTCTCCAGCTGGCTGTTCACCAGCTGCCAGACAATCAGTAAACTACTCAGAGTAAACAAGACTTGATTTGCCAGGGATCATTTCAGTGAAAGCAAGCACTTTCTAGCCACCTTGCCATATCTTCCATGGCTCACAATCCACTCGGGCCAGGAAATCATCTACTGCAGAGATTATATGAGAAAGGCCCAAGAACTGAATTGAGGGACAAAGACACATTCAGGATTTGGGCCAAGCAGGAAAAAAATCCTAGGGCCTGCTCACTGCAATGTTCTTGATGCACAAAGATTTGCCATACTTCTTCTGTACAGAACATGTTCATAACAACTGGCATGAGACAATCTCAGTCAGAAGTGGGAACTTGGAGCCTGGCCCACTTTGCAAACTCTATACCTTTTTGGGGCATGGGCCCTGACAGATTTGAAGCAAGATAACGCAAAACTTCTACTTTCTCAATGAAATGTTTTCAAGCCCTCTGCTTGGACTTTCATAAGCAGGGGATATGAAATATGATCATGAAATATACTTGAATAGAATGATGACAAGAACCAAGTTTAGCATATTGAGAGTTTCAGCTTTCAGATTAAGGACAAGGAGCTCCATTTGAAACTCTTTTTTTATTAAAAAAAATCTTGAGCCTTCAAGTCTAGAAAAAGCAGGACAGTATCTGGAGACATGGGACAGGGACGGTAACTAGGCATGGTCTCACATGCCAAGAAATCCTTAAGAGTACTATTCTTTGTGCTTTCCATAACTGACAAAAGACAGTGCATGCAAATATGTACTGTTAGAAATACATATATACTTGATTCACACAAGACTGCAGAATTAACTTTGTATTTGGGTGTAACCAATTACCTGGAATTTTAGCTTTTTTTTACTCCAATCTATATTCATTCTAAACAGAAGGCCACTCCCCCAACCAAGATGCTTTAAAACCTGAAGATTTCTGACTCTTGCAACTGATATCCTCCAATCCCATTCAATGTCTGCACTAAAGGATGGATCTCAAGACCACTTACTAGCTCTTAAACACACCCAAAAGCAGCAGATCTCTGCATCAATAGCACATAGACATATTAAGCAAGCCAAGTGTCTACTCACATGTGGGAGAACTTGAAGAGGGCATCAAAATTTATGTTCCTGTTGAAAACATCCATTCTGCTAGCCAGTAGGTTGATGCAACTCTTGATGCTGAAATATACAATCTGCAAGAAATATATATGAAGCCATCTCAGTGGGAGAGCGCCACAGAGCTCTTTTCCAGGGATGAGCAACACACTTCCTAACCGTTGTAGACATCTGCCCCTCTCAGAGCTCAAACGAGGTCCCTCCTGCCTGGCTGGCCGAACCATATTATACAATATGACCCAACCCATAGAAAAGCTCCAGAAAGACCCACTCCCCCATCAATAAGAACACTTCTGTCAGCCACTCCACAAAGCTCTTAATCTCTTCCCTCCCAGCAGATGCAGCTTCAAACTATTTGTTAACAATCCTTGTTTTACTGTGAGTTAACAAAGATGTTGGAAATGTTCAGAGGAACATACATTCAGCTAATGGTGGGGGGTACAAAAATGGTAAAGGCCAAAAGAGAAATCACAGACTATTCAATGGCAAACAAGAATCAGCTAGTAAAATGAGAGAAGGTTCAAGCTCTCCTTCACAGGAAAAGTCCAGCTGCTCTTTACAGGTAGTGGAACACTAGGAAATTATGTTATCTTTCAGTTAATCCAGCTTACTCTTGGGCAGAAACTACAAGCTCCACCAATCATTCTGATTTCCAATATCGAGAGAGAGAGAGAGAGAGAGAGAGAGAGACAGAGCGCGCACCGGGGAGAAAGAGAGAAATATTAAGGCAACAGAAATAATAGAGATTAATCAGGGTCTTGGTAAAATTCTTCAAGAGATACCAGTGCTAAGGAAGAAAAGGTCAATGTCCTCTATGCTGGAGTCTTCACCTAGACCCAAAAGCTGTTCCTGTTTTGTCCCGGCGTGAAGATCCAAGAGTGACTGCTGCAGTATCGCAGGAACCCAGTCAGCTTGGTACACATGGTGCAATTATTGCAAACTGTTACAAGGCTAACAACCAGCTCCTGGGGGAAAATGAACTCCCAAGAGATGGTTGCTTTGCAATTCTGCAGCTGGAAAGCACTTCCATTAACACCCATAATGACCTCCTCAGGCATGGATGGGGTGGAGAAAGACATAAGCAGCCCCAAACAGCCGAAGCCCAAGCTGCACCCTCCCAATTCTCGAGGAGGGATTCCTTCCCTCTGTATTGTCTTGCTTCAGCACATACATGCATATGTGTGTGTATGTCTTCAAGCTGCCTAGTGACTTAGGGCAACCTCATGAATTTCATAAGGTTTTTTTAGGCAAGGAACACTCAGAGGTGGTATTGCCAGTTCCTTCCTTTGAAATATAGCCTACAGCACCTGATATTCATTACTGGTCTTCCACCCAAATACTAACCAGGGCTGACCCTGCTTAGCTTCCAAGATCAGAGAGGATCTGGCACCTTTAGGACACATACAGGAATACTATCCACCAAGGAGAGCGCTGCAAATGTGAGATGTCTATCTCCGAACACACAGTGTCAACCCACCCACAATACATACACTGTAAGAAGTTATTCTTGTTATACCGGCTTTAGCCTTGTAACTTGTGATTGCTCCAACTCCCTCAGCTGAAACCAGTTCAGCAACTGGCTCCTTATCCTTGAACATGCAGGGGAAGAGCAGGCTTGGGGGCAAGCCTGAGAGGCAGGCCAGGATTGGCTGGCAAGGAAAGGTGAGCTTACAAGTATTATATCCATCCCTTGGACAGAGAAACAGAATGACACTTCCTCATTTGGCAAAGATGGATGCCAGGCTGGCACCTGCCCCTCCAGAAAGTTGCTTTTGACTTTTTAATCATTCAATTTTGCCTCCTATTGCTTCAGAAAGAGATCCAAATTAACATATTATCAAGGAGAAGGAAGTTGATCAGTTTTGATATGAGCTGGACTGCTGTCATGAAACACATTCATGTTCCAGTGTGACTTAACATAGACTTCAAACCCCAGACCCAGGAGCATAAGGCTCAGTTCATAGCTCTAAAAGAGGAGGAAGTGGGCGCAAAGCTCCAGAGTTCTTGCCATTTCACGTTGCACTTGTACAAGGATCATATTAAATCCTGGCCTGGAATAGAGATAGACAGTCTGGCAGCAGGAAATGATGGATTTCCCCACTTCAGTGCAATCACATTGCCTCAAGGAATTACACATGTATGTTTACCACCATCTTAGTTTCGCTCCACATATAAAGGCTCTTCTCCTGGCAGATGTCTGCATATAATACGGGAAAGACACACCCCAAAGCTATTCTTCAAAAACAACAACAAAAAACAGGCTAGAGGTGTGAAAAGCCAACATTCTTAACAGCAGCTTGACTTGGAAGAACTAGTCAGAAACAGAAACACAACACGTAAATTCAAGTGACTATTGCTTGTAGTAGCTAATGTGAATATATTCTAGGACACTAAAATAGGTCATCCAGGCACAGAGGGAATGCAGAGAGCAGTGCAGACCATGATTCCACTCATCCTACATGTATGCCAAGAACCGTTCAAGACAGAAGCCAGATTGACTCAAGGAGGCCCACAGACTTCATGTACAACATTAAGACTCCCTTCTCCACAGGAACAGACTTCTAACCTGAAAGTCTCCCAAGTTTCTGTTAAAGGCTCAAAACACACCAGACTAAGAGGTGGCTACAACCAGGCAATAAAGTCTTTAGAACTAGGCAATAAAGTCTGGGCTTGAGAGGCATCTGTAAGACATCCACCCATCATCCCCAGTCACTATACTGCTTCTTAGGCTGAATTAGCCTTTGAAGTCACAACAGGAGCAGATCACAGACTCCATTACAACATGGCCGGCCAGCTACAAATATTTACCGGATCAGGCTATGCTTTCATCTAGATCAGTCCCATTTGCTCCACAACAGGTGGCAGTGTTCCAGAGTCTCAGGCAGAGGCTTTTTCCAGACCTGCTACTAGAAATGTCTCTGTATTTTTTTTAAAGAGTCACCAGGAGCCGGTTCTGGGATTTTCCCCATAGAGAATATGGATTCTGCTGCAAGCACTGACCATTCACTAAACTGGATCAGAAATGAACTGGAATTATGATTTTCTAAATGGAAAAAAATAGATTTCTCTGACCAAGGACAACAGAACAAATACTGTATGTTATTTAAGCAACTAGTCCCAAATCATGACATAAGAGTATGTAAAATTAAATATAGCAGTAAGACTGTTATTTTTACAGACTGTAGTGATTATGATGTACAGTACAAATAAAAACACCTCTTTCGAACACAACAGACTTGGGGGTAAAACATATCTAGATTCTAGTGGCAGAATCTATAAATATCTGTTCATTTAGTAAATTAAAAAGTCTTCCTGTTGATTAGTGTTATCTAATTAAGGGGAAAGATAAAAGGTACATCTGGATATACTGGTACATCTCTCAAGGATATGTGGTAGATCAGCAGGATTTCTGACTCTCAACTGCCTAGCAGCAGCAAAATGACTCATATTCCTTTTAAACCAAGCTACTGATAGCCAGGAGAAAGTTTTGGTCTGGAAGAAGTGATATCTAATACCACTCCGTTTTGTTGTATAATTACAAATATGTCCTTCATACCACACTCTAGTTAGATCTTGGGAATCAAACCTGAAATCTGCTCACCCTCTTTCCAACTTAACAACTAGGTGTTAGAAATTAAGATGGTTCATGCAGTACAGCTGTTCTTGAACTTGTTTTGCCAGTCCCTCAGAAACTGAGGGTCTTGCAGAACACTTAATAAACTTATTTTTGTTCTATTAAAGCATGTATACAACTTTAGTACGTTTTTCTTTCACTCAGCATGGGTATTATTACATCTGTATTATAAAAGTCACAGGCTAACAAGAAATCCATTTTATGGGAAAATGAATTTACCCCTCTAACTCTACCATATGGCAATCACAAGTACGAAAGCCAGTGTCCTCTTAATCTCACGTATAATCTAGGCTTGCTTAAGCACCCTCATTCTTTTAAGAAATTTAATACCACGGTGACATTTTTCCCTAATTATATTTTTTTAGCTGTCTGCTAGCCATATTTGAGCCTTCTTTGTAGTGGAAAAGGGGAACAAAAATACAGTAGCATTCCCAATAATAATTCTTATTGTGAGAAGAGAAATCAATTACAGAGCCATGTTCACATATTCTCTGTAAGTCTACAACCTTCCCACGGATCACCACAGATGACCATGGGTCACAATTTAAGAACTAACAAGATAGTGAGAAACACAGAATGCTATGAATATGGCCTTCAACTGGCCAAGTTCACAGTCCTGCCTTACATGTGATCTGAGGCTACCAGACTTCCAGAAACACTAAGCACTGTTCAAAATCTCTTTATGGATTGTTGAAAGTTATTTTGCAGTTTCATTACCCTGAAGTAAGGGAAATATCTTGAACAACCAACCAAATGACAAACTAGTCTGGGTACTGATATCAAGTATCTCTTTTAAAACCACTACTAGCAAAGGGTAGGCCAGCAGCTGCAATCAGGATGAGAGAGGAGTCATGAACACTGGATCATTCTAGACATTAGATAATCACAATCCTTTAAAGGCTGAAGGGCGCTGCTCTTTTAGAAGACTACACTGAGGAATGCTTGTCTTCCAAAGGCTGTGGTCTTTGCAACACTGGCTCAAGCACAAAGAGTTTCTTTCTAAATAGTAAGAATCCCTCAATCTCTGTTGCAAGCAAAATGGCAGGTGAATTGAATGGCAAGTGAAAAAACTTCCATTACTGGCTTTTAGGAGGAACCACAGCACAGATATGCTTTACAGAGAGAAAGTTTCAGGCTCACTCCCTGCCATCTCCACCTAGATGGATCAGAAGTTTTTTTTGTCAGATTCTAATATATAATATAGTATATACAAAGCAGTTTACCATCCTTGCCAGTCCTCATAAGATGACAATCACTCTTCATCCAGTATGAAATGCCAATTCAATTGAGCAGTGTGTGACCAAGAACATCCCACAAGCTTTGTCAGTGAGAAAGATTAGAACTTTAATCTCTCATGCCAAAAACAGGCCCTGTCTACAGTGACTTATGTTCACATGTTAGATCCCCACACGTGCACGAACCTTGCAATCCCTGGCTGGATTGAGCCCAATAAGAGAAAACTAGTATCCAAATGTCAATCCTTGTTGAAGCTGGATTCTATGTTTAAGCAAAACCAAAACAGAAATTAAACTTGACAAAAGAACCACAAACTGTAACTTGGCAGCACCGTTGTAAACCAAGTTAAAGAATGAGCTGGACTGTAAGGAAGTGAAGAATTCTTTACTTATCAATAAATAACCAGATAACACAGTCATACCTACAACCTTTAACCCTGAGGACTAGCCTTGGATGACAGCTTCAGAGAGACCACACATATTCTACCCATCAGTACCCTCTCACAGGAACTTACTAGCTATCAAAAAGGAGAGGAAAAAGGGAGGGAGGTGGAAGGGAGAAAAACTCCCTGTAGAGATCTCCCCTTTTAAAAAAAAACTGCAGGCTGATCCTCATACAACCAGATGGCAGCACAGCAAAGCAGCGTCATACAATGACCTATAACAGCATAAAGTCATGGGGCCACTATGACATCAGAAAGCTTGTCACTTAGCAGTGAAGTTCTGTAGCAGGATACAATTTTGCTGACGGAGAATGCTGGGTTGGGGAAACAGCTTAACACAGATGAAGATGGCCACACGTTATATCCTGCCTTTTCTCCAGGAGCTGGGACTCAAGGTGGCTTATGAATTAAAACAGATAACTGACATTTAAAAAAAAAAGTGTAATAACTTCCTTCTTATAAGACCCCTGGCCTCTTATCCTACCTCTGAATGGCTCATATTTCAGAATTAAAAAACAACAACCAATGACTCATCCTTTGAATCTCCACTGCCTGGTCTATCCCAGACACAGACATACCTCTTGAGCAATTAGAAATAGAGTAACACTTTAAAAATTTTTACAAAAAATGTACCCCAGCTTGAGCTATGTGAGTGAGTGAGTGAGTGACAGACCATTTCTCATTAGAAAACAGCAACAACAAAACAGGTTGCAAGTCCGAATTTCAACATCAGCAGCTTGCTCCACAGGGCAATCCTCTGCACTCCTCGCCTTGAACTTTCCACTCACCCTACAGCCAAGCTCTTCAAACCTCCCACTCTGAGCCCAGACATCTGTTCAAGCAACAGGTAGCCTTATTCCAGTTGTCTCAAGCCCAGGCTAGAGCTTTTGATTTGGAAAATCAGATTGCTCTCCATCTGACCACCACTGAGGAGAAAAGCAAGGGGCATGGAAGGAAACCAAAATAATCAGGTACATATGCTGTGTTGACAAGACTGGTCCAATGCTTTTTTCATATTAGCATAATAAAAGGTTCATGGATGTGAAACACGGGCCACTGATGAGCTCAGTACGTCTCATTAAACAACTGGAATTTCAAAACAACGTCAATTCTAGAACATGTAGCAATTTGCACACAAAGCAACAGGCCCACCCAGTTTCCGTAGGCAAATAATCTCAAATGTCAAAGGGTGAGGACAGCTTGGATCCTACTACCATGGGAACTGGCTTCATTAGCAATTCAAATAGAGGGTGGGATATTGAGAGGAAAGCCAGGTTAGTCCTGACTACAATGTCTAATTTCTAAAAAATTAAGGTGCAGAAGTGAAGGCTGCATGTCACCTGCAGTCCCCAAAGTCCATTTCTGCAACCCCCCAAGTCTTGTCCCAATTCCTACGAACAAAAACATTTAACTGTGTGAGATTTTTCAATGCCAAGTACTCCCAAACCACCGACAAATGTGACAATTTCCCTAAACTACCCCCCAGAACCCCCCAAACCTCTGAAAGCACAAAAATATTTGAAAATGGCAACTTGAATGGATACCACATCATTTCCACAGCATCTTACATACCAGTACAACCCACTGGGCTCAAAATTGCCCCCTATGCAGTTGTCCACTCCTGTTCTGGATATTGGTGTGTTGTCTCAGGTCTATCTGGAATACTCACCTTCTGCATTAAAAGCCCTGTTCCGAAAAGCAGCAGAGACAATCCAGAAACATGCACCATGAACACTAAGAAGAAAGTCAGCACAGGCAGTGCGTCTGGGATAATAGCAGTTGCAGGCCAAAACATCCAAGGAGGGCCATCTAGGAAACAGCTGCTCTGCTGTTTAAAAATTGGAATTCTAATTGCCAAGGCATTCAATTTACTTTTTTTCTTTCTGAGAAAGCAATCATTTGATAGATCTGGGACTCCATCCGCAGGTGTCTTGCTCCTTTACTGCTCTAAAAGGGTCTTTGGATTTCACATCTGCTTTTTAAATTTTTTAAATTAAAAAAGCAGGTGGGTATGCAATAGGTGAGAACCAATGGCTAAAAGGGAGGAACAGACAAAGAGTGATTGGAAAGGAGGGAAATAACACCTCTTTTGCAGTCCTGGTGGGTTCACTAGCTAACTCCTACGCCTTTTCAGTAAGTTCTTTGCCCTATAGCCATGTTTAAATATTTGAAAGGATGCCACGTAGAGGAGGGAGAGGGCTTGTTTTCTGCTGCTTTGGAGACCAGGACAAGGAGCAATGGATTCAAGCTCCAGGAAAGGAGATTCCACCTGAACCTCAGGAAGAACTTCCTGACAGTCAGGGCTGTCCGGCAATGGAATCTGTTGCCTCGGAGTGTAGTGGAGGCTCCCTCCTTGGAGGTTTTTAAGCAGAGGCTGGATGGCCATCTGTCGGGAGTGCTTTGAGGGTGTTCCTGCATGGCAGGGGGTTGGACTGGATGGCCCCTGGGGTCTCTTCCAACTCTACACTTCTATGATTCTATAGTAATAAGAAACACTATAGGCTCAGCTAAGACCAACCTGAAAACTGAAACTCTGATACATACCAAGCAGTCCTGGGCCGACTGGGAGCACAAACTTTTACCCACAGTACCTGTGACACGCAGAGCATTTCTTCACCCACTCTGTGCGCGCGCACACGTGAACGTTTTGGCAGGAAAGTCAGGGACAGGAAGGGGATTAGGAAACACGCCCACGAAAGCAGAACACTGATGCAGCTCGCAGGGGAAACCGAAAGGGATTAGACAACGCCTGTTTTATAAAAGGCTCTCCGCCGCAACCGCGAGAAGCTGAACGTATTTTCCTTCTGCGTGGATCGATTATAATGGAAGCCTAAAGGCAAGCCGCTCTGACTTCTGGTGCTTAATTTTCAGGCCCCGGACCCTGAAGGCGAGATCGGCCTGATCTTGGAAGGTGTGCCCCGCGTAACACTCGGAGGGGAGAGGCCGACGAATGAATACCAGGTGCCGTAAAGGAAGGAACGGGCGAAACCGCCTCTGAGGATTCACGGCCCAAGAAAACCCCTTATGAAATTCACGGGGTCGCCCTAAATCGACCGGAGGCTTCAAAGTCTCTCTCACACACACAGTTGTGGTGATAAAAAAATAATGCCTATGACTCTGAACTCGACAGATCGGCCCCCCTCGCCACGGCACCGTCGTTTTGAGTCCAACGCAGGGATACGGAAGAGATTGGCACGCGAGGCGGCGGCGGCGGCGGCGGCGGGGGAGGCTTTGGGACCCAAGAGGCCCGGCGGGGATCCCGCCCCTCCTCGAGACAGCCCTCCGCTCCCGTTCCCACAGACCGAGGCAGGTCCCGCCCACCACGGGCGGAGGGAGGGAGGGGCAGAGAGAGAGAGCAAAAGGGTTGGGGGCGATTCCTATGACGTCAGTAGCAGAACAGCCCCCCCCCCGAAAAGGGCTGTCGGGTGAGTCAAGCTTGGTTTTTTTTAAAAAGATACAGTTTCCCCCTTATCCCCTCCCCCCTCCCTGCCCTCCCCCCTCCCTGCTCTCCCCCTTCTTCCTCAGGGAAATTCTGGAGGGGGAGGGGCAGATACAGGAATACAGACGGCGCCTCAGAAGAGACACCATTTTTCCCCCTAAAAAAACAGGAGCCCCCAGAGACGAGGCTGCCCTGTGGGCGCTACGGAGACCACACCGGAAGTAGGCCTCTAAAGACGACGACGACGACAGGCCGAGGTATTTACCTGCCACAGAGATTCGCCTCGCCGTCGCAGCCCCAACAGCTGCCACCGTTCCTCACCGATCCGTACGTGTCTCTGGCCTCGACCGCCTCCACCCCCCCTCCTCTTATCGCCTCCTTACCGTCCCATTGGTTCCCGCAGACGAAATCCCGCCCCCAGGCTTCGCTCGACTCTAACTGGCTGGGCGGTGGTATCTCTTCCTCTCTATTGGCTGCGAGGCCGCGCCCGAGCAGCTCCCATTGGTTCATATTGGAGGGACGCAAAACAAGAGGACAGGCTGGGGCGGGGGGGGGTTCTTCGTTTGTTCTCCATAGCGGGCCAATGGGCAGCGTTCTAGACGGATTGCTGCTTGATTGCTGCGTTCTCTGTCGCTCCCCTTAGGCACGCGGCCCCCTCGTGGCTGGAGCGCGAGGTGCATGAGTGCAGGGAGAGGCGCGCGGCCTCTGGCGGCGGCATTCCTTAAGTGGGCGGGCGGTAGTTTTTTTCCTTTGAAGCATCCAATGAGGCCATTTCCACACTACACTCTTATAGCGCTATGATTCCACTTTCAACGTCCTATGGAATCCTGGGGTTTGCAGTTTCGGGAGGGGCCGGCTGGCCCCTCCCGAAACTGCAAACCCCAGGATTCCATAGGATGTTGAAAGTGGAATTATCGCGCTATAGAGTGTAGTGCGGAAAAGGCCTAAACCTGGAATGCCATCTGTTGGTTGATCGTTCTTACTTCAGGCGGTTTGGATGGACTTGATGATCTCCATTGATGTTTTTTTGTCAACTGTCTTCCAGCCCACTTCGGCTTATGGCGACCTTATGAATAGGAGTGAAAGCTACCTTGTGTAGTGATTTGAGTGTTGGACTAGGGGCCTTTCCGCACTACACTGTCATAGTGCTATTATTCCACTTTCCACACCCTGTGGAATCCTGGGGTTTGCAGTTTCGGGAGGGGCCTTTAGAATTCTCAGCCAGGAGCTCTTGGGCCTCAGTGAACTACAAAACCCAGAATTCCACAGGATGTTGAAAGTGGAATAATTATTTCTATTGAGGCAGCGAACAACATTAATACATTAATTACATTAAAAAACATTAAAACCCATACCCAATCCTCCCCACCCACCAACCACCCCACCTAAAACCAACCCCCTAAAACACACAATTAACAATTAACAACAATCAACGGACTATTAAAAGAACAGCAGGACAACTGGTGGGAGGCAGTGGAAGTACTAGTCTGGGAAGGCCTGTCGGAAGAGAACAGTCTTGACGGTTTTTTTAAAGCAGTCAAGACTGGTAATATACCGGGTCTCCTCCGGCAGGCCATTCCATAGCTTGGGAGCGATAGAAGAAAAGGTCCTCTGGGTAACCGCAGCCAACCTAGTTCTGACTGGCTGCAGTAAATTCCTCCCAGAGCACTATAGCACTATAGGGTGGAAAGATCCTAGGGCTTTGGAGAGCATGGTTCGAATCTCTGCTCGGCCGTGGAAACCCACTGGGCAAGACACACCCTCTCAGCCTCAGAGGAAAGCAATCCCCTCTGAACAAATCTTGTCAAGAAAACCCTGTGATAGGTTTCCCCATAGGGTCTCCGTAAGTCGGATAACAACTTGAAAGTGCACAGCAACAATAATGAATGAGAGACCTCCAAGCCCCACTCAGGTCCTGAATATTCAGGGCCCTGACTTTGTTACTATGGTTCAGAAGTACCCGGTGATAGCACTAGATATCGCCTTGATATCAAACTTATTTGGCCTTCACTTGACCTTTTTCTGCCACCCTGCTCCACATGTTTGCAAGGGCTACTGGACAAGCACGTAAACAGGCGCGGCCGGTAATGGTTGGACATCCCAGTCCCCACTTAGGCAGGCAGATTAATGCCTCTCTGTTGCTTCAGGGACCACTTCTTGCAGACACACCTTGCTTAAGCGCAAGTTTACACAAAGACGCTCGGCCTCGAGCTGGCACTCTCGTAATGCTAAGCCATTTGCATACTGGCTACTCTATTGTTAAATCTGTGCTAAGCTGATCATGTAAAACTTGACCTTTCCCAACGCTTTGTCCCGCTCCAGACTCGCATTGTTCTCACCGAGTACGGCATGGCCTGTAGGCACAATCCACTCTATAAAAAGCCCCCGATTCCGAGACCTCCTCAGATCGCTCTGGACTTCCATGCCGCCTTGCTGTCGTTCGGTCTGACAAGCTCCCCTCAGCGAACTGCGCTGAGCTCTCTTCCCTGCAACCTCCGATCTCTCCAGGACTACGAGAAAAGGTCACCCATTTCCCCCGAAATCTCTCATTTCTAATTTCTAGTTAGCTGTGTGCTTGTGGTGTCTTTTCTGTTGTTTGTCCTTTAATAAAGATATCATTTTTTAAAACTTGCCTGACTGCTCTTCTGACCTGACCCCGTAGACATTGGGTTACAAGATCCCTGCTAAGTTACCCTGCCTCTTGCTAGCTTAAGAGAGTGCTCCAGTTAATTTCCCCATCTTGTGTTTTTGCTTGGTTATTTGGGCGCCCCTCCCGGGACCCCCAGAATACAGAGTAACAACTTCCTTGATTGAGTTTATCTATATGAAATGCAGTCTTCCTCTTACTGCTTTCTACCTTACCAAGAATTACTCTCTTTTCTAGTGAGTTATGTCTTCTCATGATTTGTCTTGAGTAAGACAATCAGTAGTCATTTTGGCTTGTAGGGAGAATTCAGGCTTGATTTGCTCTAAGACCCATTTATTCTTCTTTTTAGCAGTTCACCATAGCCACGGAACTCTTTTCCAGCACCACATTTCAGATGAGTTGATTTACTTCCTTTCAGCTTTCTTCACTGTCCAGTTTTCACAAACATACACAGAAACTGGAAATACAATGGCATGAATAATTTTAACTTTAGTATTCAATTATATTTCTTTACACTTCAGGATCTTATTCCTTTATAGTTGCCCTTCCAAGTTCTAATCTTGTTTTTTGAACACAATCTCCATTTTGCTTAATAACTGAGCCAAGGTATAGGAATTCTTTGACAAATTCAATGTCTTCATCACCTATTTTAAAGTTTTTAAAATCATCTTTGCTCATTATTTTTGTTTTCTTAATATTCAGCTGTAAACCTGTCTCTGCATTTTCTTCCTTGACTTTCTCCAGTAACTGTTCCAAGTTTTTGCTATTCTCTGCTAGCAGTATGGTGTGCATTGATACAATCTACTTTTTAAGGTAAAAGGAAGGAAAATCGGCTCATCCAGATTTCCTACATTCCTTGTAATGTGATATGTTGCAACCTGTGGAATTTCTCTAAGTCATGTGATTCCATACTGCACTGAGACTCCTCCCCAGTTATTGGAAGATTATGTTAATTTACTAATATATGAAAGTCAAAATTTGTTTGTCTGTGTCAGGCAGGCGAAGACCTCATACGATTGGCTGTCTGTGAAGATTCTCTAGAATCCTGGGGTTTGCAGTTTAGGGAGAGGCCTTTAAAATTCTCAGCCAGAGAGCTCTTGGGCCTGGCCAGTTGCTATGGAGATGAGGCCTAGCAGCAAGGAGGAGGGCAGTGTATTCCCTCAGGAACCCAACCTCTGTATGTTAATAACTCTGAATACAGATTGGATTGGGGAATATGGGGAAAAGTTACAGGTACTGGACAAGACAGTTTGGGGAATTACAGACATGGGATCTCAAATCTTTCTAACAAGTATTACCTGTGAGAAAATAAAATCCTGGGCAACACCAGGTATGTACACTAGTAGCAAATATATCCAATAATACTGTGTATTTCTTTCCTTCTACATTATAACTTTTCAAATAAATATCATTGTATAGTTCTAAAATGGTGTCAAATAATAAATACACCTTCCTTGCAGAATGGTGTGAAATCAATATACATTAAAGTTTTATAGGCCAGCTAGTCTTACTTGCAAAAGAGATTAGAAGTAGATTCTGTGCAAGGTGTAAGGCTGTAGCTTAAATCCACGTTGGCTACTTGCCATACTTTCCCTATTTAGTGCTGGAATGGCAGCCAATGTGCCCACTAAAGGGCAATAGATGTGGACTGGAGACCCAATGCTGGGAAGCAAGATAAAAAGAAGTGAGTACGTTTAACCTGGATAAGTGACTGTCAAAAAGTTGAGAATAGAACCATTTTCAAACATTATTTTCAAATATTTGAAGGGCTAACACACAAATAACAGAGGAAAATGTATTTTCTTTTGCTCCAAGGGGTAGGATCCAAAACCAACCACTCAAATTATAAGAAAGGGCTTCCTAATAGAGCCAGCTGTTCAATTGTGGGCCAGCACAAGGCTTGGAAGTTGGATTCTTTTGTCACAAGGTTCTTTACGCTCAGAGAAAAGCTGTCTTGTTTATATGTATCCAACAATGAACACTAGCAAAGTTTTCACCATATCTTTTTGAAAGTGCTGTTATTTTACTAAGATGAAAGTCTAAGCTAATCTAAGCAAGAAAAACACACATAAGGTAAATAAACTAAAAGGAATGGTGTTTCTGCTAACATTTCCATTCCATGAAAGAATTAATATCCCTCTTTCAGCAAAGAGGTTAGTCTGCTGATATGTAGTTCTCTTTCATAAAAAGTCAATGTAAACGTTAAGCCACTTCTCATATCTTCATTAACTAATTTGTTATTGTTGAGCTGTTTTTGTTACGGTAGAACTGGCAATCCATATTTTAGCTATTGTTATTAATGGGGTAATCATCTGTAAATCAGCAGTCACTACACTCATTTTCAATAGGCATAATAGTACAGTCTTTGCATTCTTTATTACAAATTTGTAAACAGAGACGAGGCAGTAACCTATTGGGGATGTTGTGGCAGAGGTTTCCTTTGTCTGTAGAAGGTGAGGCTAAACACTTGCTGCGGTTCCTTCCATTTCTGTGATTCTGTATCATGGCTGGAAAAAAAAAAAGAGTAAGAGCAACATTGTAAAATATTTTGTACAGTGAAAGGTACCATTCAAATGGTAAATCAATAATGTTATGAGATCAATTGGCCTGAAAAAAACAATGTTGCTAGCTCATAGATGCAAATACATTTAAATGGTAAATTGGTTGTTGTCGCGTTCCTTCAAGTCATTTTTTACTTATGGTGACCTTAAGACGATCCTATAATTGTTTTTTCTTGGCAAGATTTGTTGAAAAGGGGTTATCTTTTTGCCTTCTTCTGAGGCTGAGAGAGTGTGACTTGCCCAAGGTCACCCAGTGGGCTTTCATGGCAGAGTGGGGATTTGAACCCTGGTCTCAAGTGTCATAATCCAGCACTCAAACTACGGTACTATAAATGCATTAAAATGCTATAAATGCCCATAAATGTGTTATTGGTGGCCATCACAGAACTGAAACTATCTTCTCCCTATATTATGTACCAATTTCCAGAAGAAATGCAACCACTCAGGGCTTACCCCCAGGAGAAAGTCTCCTGGAGTTTAGTAGGGTAATTACCAAGAGAATTGCAGTCTAAAGCTAAACTAGACAATCTAGCTCAAAATATGGATTATCTGATTGCAGTTCTAAGTGCATTTATAAGGACAAAAGAACCACTGGGCTAATTGAAATTCACTTTCAATTAATCACAGCTCTCTTATAAGTAAATATGCCTGTATTTCAAGTAAATATACTAAGTAAATAGACCGCAAGTTCAGCTGGTTTATAAATCAAATCATGTGTTGCCTCCACTTATGCACACATAGCACCAACTTTTTACTGTATATACATACACTGTTTTAGAAGTTACCCTGTGGGCCAAGCTAATGCCATAAAATGGAAAATATATAAAAGCTAACAGTTTCACTTTTACCAGCTTGCACAGGCGCTGTCTGATACACACTTTACATACCAAATATGTTTGCTGCATGAACTCTGGTGTTTGTGGTGTGAAAGAGATACGTACATTTCCAGTCACACATTGGATGCACAGTGGCAAAGGCACAGCCACAGTGAGGATGTACTATATATATGGGAGGAAGGGGTCCTACCTTGCAATATGGCAAGAAAATGCTAATTTTGGGGCACTGTGAATTATAACAGGAGTAGGAGACAGACTACACTGTTATAGTGCTATTATTCCTCTTTCAACATCCTATGGGATCCTGGGGTTTGCAGTTTAGGGAGGGGCCTTTAGAATTCTCAGCCAGAGAGCTCTTTGGCCTCAGTAAACTACAAACCCCAGAATTCCAGTTGAAAGTGGAATAATAGCACTATAACAGTGTAGGGTGGAAATGGTCAGAGAGGTACCCTCCAACATTTCACAGATGAAAGGTGGGACATGAGTGGCCAAGCAACACCAGATTGTGATCAAGACAGCAAAAGCTATTAATGAAAAAGAACACACAAGCTGGGAAAGACTGCAGCAATTTGCTTTTGTCTGAACCTACTCACAAGGGGAAGATTTCACTTTCTCTTCTTGAATTAACTGAGTGCAAGCTACTTTTGCACTTTGAACTCAGTTTGCAGCAACTGAAGTAAGCTGAGGATAAAATGGGGGAGTGGAAGAGGAGAGAGAAATCAGGATGTTCTAAAAACAGCTTAAAAAGTGGGATTGCCAGATGATTAATGATCAGTTTGTTGCATTTACTCTTGAGGAAGTATCTTAAAACATAGACCATTTCCACACTAGCCTGTTATAGCGCGATGATTTCACTTTCAACATCCTCTGGAATCGTGGGGTTTGCAGTTTTGAGAGGGCGCAACAGGACGGCTTTAAAAGGCACTGTTACCACGGTTATGATATGTCGGGTGAGAGAACTAGATATCTCTTGATATCAAATAATTTGGCCTTTGCTTGACCTTTCTCTGCCACCCTACTCCATGTGTTTGCAGAGGTCCACTGGACAAGCATGTATTAGGCACGGCCGTTAATTGTTGTAAATTCCAAACCTCATTTAGGCAGGCAACTTAAGCCTCTTCGATGCTTCAGGGAACACCTTCTTGCAAACCGGCCTTGCTCAGCGTGAATCTACACAAAGAAGCATGGCCGAGTGCTGAGCCATTCCTTTATGTTGGGCCATTTGCATACTGGCCATACTATTGTCATCAAGCGCTGATCCCATCATGCAAAGCCTGACCTTTTCCAACGCCTTTGTCCAGCTACAAATTTCCTTTGTTCTCACCGAGCATGGCATGGCCTGTAGGTAAAATCCACCCTATAAAAACCCCCAATTCCGAATCCTCCTCAGATCGCTCCTGAATTCCATCCAGCCTTGCTGCCGCTGTGTTTGACGAGCTGTCCCCTCAGTTCTCAACAACTGAGTCTGCCTCCCTTCTTGGAACGCTCCGGACTGCTTGGACTACTTTGGACTTCCATCCCGCCTTGCTGTCGGTTTGTCCAGTGAGCTCCCCTCAGCGAACCGTGCTGAGATTTCTTCCCTGCAACTTCCTCTTCTCTCCAGGACTACGAGACCAGGTGTCGTATTACCCATTCCCCAAGCTCTCTATTTCTATTTCTCAGTTAGCTAGTATATGTTGTGTCTTTCATGTTGTTTGTCTTCAATAAAAATATTATTTGTTACTTTAAAACTTGTCTAGCCGCTCTCTGACCTGACGCTGTATAAATAGGGTTAAAAGATCCTAGCTAAAGTTACCCTGCTTCTTGTTAGCTTAAGAGAGTGCCCGAGACTAATTTCCCCATCTTGTGGTGTTGTTTGGTTATTTGGCGCCCCTCCCGGGACCCCAAACGTACAGGGTAACAGCACTGCCTGAAAGGTAATCCAAATAACAATATTCATGGGATTGGGCCTATACTGTTTGTCAACCAGTGTGGCATAGTGGTTTTGGCATTGGAATAACATTCTGGGAAGCCCGGGTTTGAATCCCCATTCAGTCATGGAAGCCTAGTGGGTGGCTTCGAGCAAGTCATCCTCTCTCAGCCTCAGAAGAAGGCAATGGCGGACCTCTGCTGAACAAAGCTTGCCAAGATACCCCTGTGATAGGGTGCCTATAAGATGGAAACGATGTGAAGGCACAACGCAGTTACCAAATGCTACTAGGCCAAATTACATTATGTAGGGCAGCATACTTTGAGTGCTAGCAGTGAGATGTTGGAGGAGAGAGCTGTCCACCACCTGACCTGACCTGACCTGCTCCCTTCAGGTGCTGCGGAGGACGCTGCTCACCAGCATTGAAGAAAAACCCAACTGTGATCAATTCAGTCAGATTCTATACAAAACAGACCAGAGAGGAGAGGACAACAACTTTTTTGCCTCAGGCAGCTGATTTCCATTGACTATCTCAGAATCTAGGGGAGGCGGAAAATCCTCTACATCCCAAAGTGCGCCTCCTTTGAACGCTGGACTGTGGCCATTTCTGCACTAGACTGTTATAGCGCTATTACTCCACTTTCAACATCCTGTGGAATCCTGGGGCTTGCAGTTTAGGGAAGGGCAGGTCTCTCCTTAAGCTGCAAACCCCAGGATTCCACAGGATGTTGAAAGTGGAATAATAGCGCTATAACAGTCTAGTGCAGATAGAGTCTGACTCCGAATTCATGAGTACCTCGATCCGTGCGCTAGGGGGCAGCCATTCCTTTCCCCTGGACTCACGCCTGGCGCTCGCTTCGAAGTGGGATGGGCGGGCTCAGTAACGGCTCCCTTTGTGTCTTGATTCGGTTTCCTCGCGTGTGCGTGGCTGAGTTTTCGGACGGAGTCGTCGTGTTGTTTGCCTCCCTTCCTCGACTGGGTTTCTTCCCTTTCGCCAGATCCTAAAACGCTGGACTTTTCTGAATGGAGCATACTCCTTAAGAAAAATGTGCATAAAGAAAGCTGCAGATTTGGTTTCTGGTCAGATCGTAGCCAAGTTTACTCTGAATTCCTTCCTTCGGATTCAGGGTTCCGCCCTCCGCAATAGGCATGGATGCAAGCCAGAGCCGTACTTGATTAACGTAGAATTCAATGGGACTTATTCTATCCACAAGCCTAGGATCCAGCTGCGAAGCTGCACAGGACTGCTGCGGCTGTTCACCGAGCTCTGCTCCGCATTTCGTAACGCACGTCTTTCCCTCGTCAATCGCAGGGTCCCGAATGTCCATTTCTGCGGGACGACCCCCCTCCTCCCCGCCATAGGTGGCCAGCAGCCTTACTGGACGAGGCGTTTCAGAGGGAGGGGCCGCGGTCGCCTGCTGCCGCAAAACCCACAAAAGACAACGGCGATCACATTCCGTCCTGTGTGAGTCGAGCTTGCGAGTCTCTGCGCCCTTGCTTGGGCGTCAGCCTCACGGATGGCACTGAAGCCATTTCCACACTAGCCGGTTATAGTGCGATGATTCCACTTTCAACCTCCTCTGGAATCCTGGGGTTTGCAGTTTCGGGAGGGGCCGGCCGGCCCCTCCCGAAACTGCAAACCCCAGGGTTCCAGAGGAGGTTGAAAGTGGAATCATCGCGCTATAACCGGCTAGTGCGGAAATGGCCTGAGACTTGCTTCTGTTTACACGCAGACTCAAGTAGTCCTGCAAGCGGAGGCGCCGTAGGTTTGGGCTACTTCCCAAAGCCTTAAACACACCGAATGCAAGCTAGCAATGCCTTAAGTTCGAGATCCCAAGTAGGCGACGCAAAGCAGACCGGAGGACTCCGAAAGCCGAGCGTTTTCCGCTGTTGTTCTTCAGTTTGACCACGCAAGCAAGAAGCGTCCAGCCGCCCCACTCGGGAGGACGCTCGCCCAGCGCTCCCACGCCTGCTCGGGAGTCAAGCGGGGCGTATGGCCACCTAACCGTGTCTACGGCCATATCCGCACTAGACTGTTATAGCGCTATCATTCCACTTTCAACCTCCTATGGAATCCTGGGGTTTGCAGTTTAGTGAAGGGCATTTAGAATTCTCAGTCAGAGAGCTCTTTGGCATAAGTAATCTACCAACCCAGGATTCCATAGGATGTTGAAAGTGGAATAATAGCACTATAACAGTCTAGTGCGGAACGCGACTGAGCTCTCATCAGGGGGGCAACGTCTCTGTTCGGTTAGCGGGGCTGCAACCTAGGGGAGGATTACAGTTCCCAGAATCCCCCACTCAAAAAGGTTTAATGTATCTTGGAGGGGTAGGAGGAGAAGGGATTTCTGAGAGTAGCCCACCAAGGAACTGTCCCAAACCCTGGGAACAAGTCCTGCGCAAAAGGGCCCCTTATTCCTAGCCGGGAGGAGACCATCTTGTGCAGGCGGGAAGGGACGGGCCGGGGGGCGCCGCATGGAGCCAGGCGGGTTCTGGGCGGCGCGGCGGCCGCCTGGGAGAGCTCCATTGCGGGAAGGGGAGAGCAGGAGGCGCCCTCCGCCTCCTCCTCCTCCTCCTCCTCTCGGCCGCTGGGCGGAAGATGTCTTCAGGCGGGCGGTGCCGGGGGGCGGTCCCGCCAGCCCCGTCCCGTCCCAGGCAGCCGGGCAGCGAGGGGAGGGACCGCGAGGCCGCCGCCTGCCCACGGCGCGGCGGCTCCGTTCCGGAGGGACTCCCGACAGGAGAGGGCTGCGCCGTCCCCGCCTCCCCGGGAGCCGCCTGGGCCGGGGATGGGGAACACGGAGAGCGGGGAGCCCGGCGGGGGTCCGGGCTGCTGCCGCCCCCGCCGGGGAAAGTGCCCATGCCGGATCCGGGGGAGCTGGAGGAGCGATTCGCGATGGTGCTGGTGAGAGAGAGACCCCCCCCTCTGTCGGCCCCCTTCCTTGCCGCTCCGAGGAGGCTGGCGGGGAGATTCCGCGGATCGAACCGCCTCGATTCCACCCTCCCGTCCCGCTCGCTCGCTCGCTCGCGCTCCCGGGGCGCCCAGCCCCCCCCGCCGCCCCGCGAGGGCGACAGAGAGGGACCGCGAACCGCCGCGGCTTCCCCTCTCCCCGTCCCCCTCCTCCCCAAATTTTCCAGCCATTATTCCTGGCCCCGTTCGGTATTGGACGACATTCTGCATCCGCTTCTTCCCCTGTTTGTTAAAGTTTTGGTAGCCGAGTCTCAGATCTCCACTTGTTCTGTCGATCACTTCTCCTCCGGTCGATCCCCTTCGCCACCTCAGAGCACCCACTGCTGATGTGTTCTGGGACTCCCCTTCTCCTTCGCGGCGAGATCTACGCCTTTTCCGCACTGGCCTGTTATAGCGCGATGATTCCACTTTCAACATCCTCTGGAACCCTGGGGTTTGCAGTTTCGGGAGGGGCCGGCCGGCCCCTCCCGAAACTGCAAACCCCAGGGTTCCAGAGGATGTTGAAAGTGGAATCATCGCGCTATAACAGGCCAGTGCGGAAAAGGCCCTAGTCTAGCCATGCCACCATTCTTTTCGGTAGATCCCCGAGAGAGTCCTCCTTTATCCCCAAGTTTCCTCAAGGATAACTTGGCTAGATCGCTGAGATGATTCCAGATTTATTGCTAGAATGACCTCCCCCAGAGTTCTTTGTTGTTTGTTTGTTTTAGCCCTTTGGATCCCTCAGTTTCTTATCCTCTGCCGTTTCTGGCCTGAAACTGATTCCCAAATCTTCTAGCTCTGGATAGGATCTGTCACTCTTCTGGGCTGATCTTCATCGGAGGCACAGGGCTCCTCTCTGAAATTTCTGGTGTATATGAACTGGGAATCAAGGGTCCAGTGATCCTTTTTGCTCCCTTATCACATCCCCTTGGATCCCTGTCAATTTACCGTGATCCCTAGTGAAAGTGTAGATAGTTGCTGCCTTCTGTCATCCCTCTTTTGTCCAGCCTTTCCCAACCTTATCCGTCCAGATGTATTGTACAACAGCTGCCATCATCCCCAGCTAGCATGACCAATAGCTGTGCTGGCTGGAGGTGATGAGAACTATCACATCTGGGGGGCACCTGGTTGTGAGAGGCTGTGCTTTTTCCTCATCCACTCTGCACAGGAAGCTCAGAACTAAACCCCCTCCTTCCAGTGGGTTAATTTTTTCCATTTTCCTCTCAGCTTGATTCCAGGCAACGATATGCCGTTCTCCCACCCCTTAAATGCTCAGATTTCCAGGGCTGCATTCTTGCTTCCACTGTTTCTTAGAATCAGAGCTGTAAAGAGTTCCCTTTTGGAACTACAAAGCCTAGCATCCTTCAGCCAGGTAGCTAGTGGATTTTCCCACCTAGCTTTGTCAGTGGCTGGGGAATTCTGATAGCTATAGTCCAAAAAAGTAACTTTACCAAGCTCTGCTTAGGATCTGTGGTAGAAACCTAGCAACCATCCTTCCTATGTGCATCTTTATGGGATGGATAGCCTTCTCCCTCCAAGTATACCACACTTCACTTGCTAGATCCATTCTTCACCTTGGAGGCCTAACCATTCCTTTTTCATGGGTTGGTTTTGAGGCTTTCTGATCTCTAAACCCCTCTCTCCCTTCATGCCCTGCCCCACCCCACCCAAGACTTTGTGGCTTATCCCTTCTCCAGTTACAGGGCCTTCTGTGCGAATGGCTTTGGTATATCCCTTATTGCTTATCTTATTGGTATGTGCAACTGTGTGTGGCTGGGTTCTGTTGTGTAAAATGGCCCTCTTGATCTTCAGGCCCATACCTGGAGGGGAAGGCAGAAGACTTGGTTTGCAGTGTATGATATTTGTCAACTTTTTACATGTGCTCCTAATTTACAAATAAAAGGAGTCAGTGCCTGATCAGTCAACCACTGTTTGAATAGGCATTTGTCAGAAAGAGAACAGGAATGATCAGAGTGCTCTGCAGGAGCAAAGTAAATGACAGATCTTAGGAAAGTTACTTTTTGGGCTTCAAGTCTTAGAATCTCCCAGCTAGCCTGGCTACTGGTTGTGTTGACTGGGGAATTCCAGGAGTTGTGATCCCAAAGTAAAGTTTCCCTAACCTTTGGGAGATGGTCACAGGAAATTGGATCTTGCCGGTGTTTGGAGAAATCTGAATGGGGAAATGTTCCATTTTTTTGTGTGGCAGGCATGTGGATGTGAGGCTAGGTGCTGGAAGCCTTGTGGGATGACTTTGGTTAATTTGACAAATGCTTGCTTGCTCTCTCATAGTGCAACCTTATGTTTACTGGTATAAGCTTTTTTCAGTGGGGTCTGCTCCCAGGGGAGTGGGCATAGGATTCCAGCTTGAATCCATTGCATTACCCTTGCATATTCACATGGAGTTACTTTTGGAAGATTCTGTAAGGACTAAAGATGGACGAAAATTTTGACTAGAGGCTACCAGAGGTTACTAAGCCAGATTCACACAGGATTGTGACAATGCCCCTGACTGTATTACCATGTGTGTGTGTGAAACTGGTATTACACCACATGTGGTGGCAGGACCAACCCTACCAATAAATGACCCTACCAATAATGGCTTCAGGCAACAGACTTTGGGAGGGCAGCAGCGGAAGGTCCCCCAGTCATTCCTCCTGAGTTTCTTATCCATTCTCCTCTGATGCAGGTCAGAACTGTCAATGCCCCAAGGCTTGTCAGGCCCCCTAAACTAGACTGCAGCCTTTGGACTGATGCTTTCCCATTATAGTGAAGCTCAACTGCCCCTTTTTCTTCTCTAGGTGGGATTGTTGAGAAGGAGGAAAGCATCTTTCTTTTGCCCCAGTGGCTTGGGCTGGTCCTGGATTGTGATGGGAGCACCAAAGTGGTAGAATTCGTTTGCAAATAGTAAACAGACAGTAGCCTTGTGTCATTGCTCCTGAAAAGTTGGGAAAGAAGAGAGTTATTCCTCGTGATAGTTGTGGGAAATGCAATGAAGTTTGAGAGCTGAACTACACATTTTCATTGGTTAATATTACACTTATAGGCTGCTTTTCTGTCAAGGAGCCTAGGATGGCATATATGGTTCTCTTAGCCCCCACCATCCACTTGCTCTTTTTTTCTCTCAATGTGAGGAGCTCAGGTTGAAAGATAGGCCAGTTTCAGGATTTATCAAGGCGGGAAGACAAAGGTCTGCTGCAGACTGCATGTTAGCCCTGCCTTCCCTCTCCTTCCTCTCCTTGTACCTTCAGACCTTCATGCAGTGAGTACCTGCCTGAAGGTAGAATTCTTTGGCTGTTCAGCCAAATGCTGAATCCTTCCTCGGTTACATAGATTCTGATTGCAGTGGGGACCTCATGTGTGAAGACTTTTCCCTCCTGATCTTCTGAACCATTCTGTTCAATTTAAGTTAAGTTTTTGGGGCTGGAGCTATCACATAAAGCCCCCACATCTTCATGAATTGCCCAAACATGTGGGGACAAATCCCTGAAAAGTGCCATATGTGGAATGACCTGCTGTTACTGTGGTGTGCCCTCAAGCTGTTTTCAACTTGTGGCAACCCTAAAGCAAGCCTATCACAGGGTTTTCATGGCAAGTTTTGTTCAGAGGGGGTTGCCTCTGCCTTCCTCTGTGGCTGAGAGAGTGTGACTTGCCCAGTAGGTTTCCATGGTCAAATGGGGATCCAAACCCCAGTCTCTCATTACACCATGCCGGCTCTCAAATGGCCCACCAGTGTTTATGAAGAATCTCTCATGGCTGAGTGCATATTAGGTCCTGGGTACGTGTGTTCCTACTCATCCAACCAGTTAGGAATGCAAGGTCCTCCAGATGTTGTTGGATTGCAGCTCCCATCATTTCTCATCATTGGCTATGCTACCTAGGCAAGGTTGCAGTCTAACAACATCTGGAAGGCCACTCCTTTCTCGTCCTTACCATAATCATGCTGGCTGTTTCCGTGCAGAAAATGAGGTGGTAGAATATTGGACTGTACCACTTCAGACGGTTGCATGGATTTTAGAGGTGTGTGATGTACTCCTGAAATTTGTCCTGTATGAAAAGGTTCTTCTCTCAACATGTCATAAGCCACTATGCAAGACAGTACTGTATCATTGCCTTTGTGGTGCTTGTTTATGTGTTAAAAGGTTTTTTTAACCCTTTAAGGCAGTTTTTGAAAGGGTGTTCCTCCCCCATGTTGTCTGATGTGGTTCACTCCACAATTCTACCAGCTCATTCTGCATAATGATAAGTCAACTTGGCAGCCTTACCCAACGGGAGCCCTCCAGATATTTTGGACCACAACTTCCCATCAGTCCCAGCCAGTACTACTATGGTCAGCAGTGATAGTATTTGTAGTCCAAATAGACTGCAGACTGAGGCCGTTTCCACCCTACATTGTTATAGTGCTATTATTCCACTTTCAACATCCTGTGGAATGCTGGGGTTTGTAGTTCACAGAGGCCAAAGGGCTCTCTGGCTGAGAATTCCAAAGGCCCCTCCCTAAACTGCAAACCCCAGGATTCCATAGGATGGTGAAAGTGGAATAGTAGCACTATAACAGTGTAGTGCAGAAATGACCTGAGAAGGATTAGGATAGAGCACTGGAGTAGGACTGGGAAGACTATTGTTTGAATCCCCACCCAGAAGTCCTCTTGAGAAGCAGAGGAGTTTGACCATCTTTAGAATCAAAGTTCAGCCCATCTATATGCTGAAATAAAATACCTCACAGGACAGCACCAAGTGCACCTCGGGCATGGCGGAGGGAGGCTTCCCTGAGTCTTCTTTCTCTTTGCAAACTAAGTTCCCTCCTCATTCCTGGCTTTTTTGAGGGGATTTTTCCTCAGTCCTATGATCATTCACAGCACACTTCTGACACATGAGATATGAATGTTTGAGACTGTGAGACTGCTGATGAGCCACTCATGATACTACTTGCACTGTACTTTGGGGAAGAAGGAGGGGAATGATTTTGAGGGGATTTTTTTTTCTTGATTACAAAAAGTATTTTGTGACAGGAAGCTGACAACATGTGACACATAGTTCCCTCCTCTCTCTACTCTGTAGTGGGCAAGATTGCTGTTTGAACAGTTCCATTTGTGCTCAGGGAGTACTCAAAAGGGAGTGGGATGTTTTTGTTTTTGAAGCATATGATATTGTGTCCTTAACGTACAGTGAATTCAAAAGCTGCCTTTTGCTGAGTCAAACCATTAGTTCATCTAGCCAAGTACACTGGGAGATGTAGTACAGTACATCTGGATGATGCCAGTTCGGGGACAGTGGGTTACATGTGACTGACAGCAGTTTTCCAGGTGGATAACTTTTTAACCAAAGGTGCTAGAGAAGGAAACTGGTAGTTTTTCCATGCAAACCAGATGTTCTGTTATTGAGCTGTTATATTTAGTAACAGATATCAGAGGTTTGTTAATGGCTTTATGGTTTTCCTCATTTGATGTCCTTTGGCAATGCTTGGATGTGTGGGGAAACCTGTATGCAGGGCTCTGTTGTACTGTTAATTAGTGGAGGAAGAATGTGGGCATAGAAGTCAGCATCTTGAGAGTCTCCGTGTTCTTTTATTCTTTTAAAAAGAACCATCTTCCAGTCCTCATGGCTGTGAAGTTATTCTTGAAAGCATGTGGGCAGTGTGTGCTGGAATAAAAGAATGAGCAAGACTAGAGAGTAGTCGGCTAGTCATTAGGCTGGGCAGAATAAGGGTGATTTCTGCACTACACTGTTATAGTGCTATTATTCCACTTTCAACATCCTGTGGCATTTTGGGGTTTGTAGTTTACTGAGAATTCTAAATGCCCCACATGAAACTACAAATCCCAGGGTTCCATAGATGTTGACAGTGGAACAATAGCACTATAACAGTGTTTTGAAGAAATGGCTAAGCTTTCTAGTGATTGAGAGGCTGGTTTTTTTAACACCTTGTGCAGCCCTTTTCCTATTTTCACTTGTAAAACCAGAGTAAGTAATAACCAAAAAATGAGAAATTAAAGTATTCTTCAAAGTAAGTAAAATGAGTGCAGCTTTGCTTACTTTGCATGAATTATACTGATCAGATGGCTTATTTTTGTGGTTATCACTTTTTTGCAGTCAACAGACCATTAAAACATGTTTAAATACATTTTAAGACAGAGCTGATGGGAATTCAGATCAACAGTAAAAATAAAACAGAAATCAAATTAGTAGTCAAAAAATACAATATAAATGAAATATTACATAGACAAAGATAGTCTGGTTTTAATAGCCAAGTTTTAAATTTTTGCCACTTTCAGAGTGTCTTAAAATCTATTTAACATGTTTTAATGGTTTATTGACTGTAATAAAGTGGTGATGATGACTTATTTTTGTTGGTACAGAATTTGAAATTTTGAGCTGCAAACTTCTTGCATATTGGTATGGCATGTGTACACTCACACATTGTGTGTGTGTGTGTAGAGTCTTGAGCAAGTGTTGATCAGTCCATATACATTAAAATTTCAGTCCTAATAGCTAAGGGCCTAAATAAGAAATCCTCATGTTGCTATAGTTTCACATCTGCCTTTATCAGTATAGTCTCAGTGATTCATGACTTAAAAAGTTGTACTTTTTTTTGTCTCACTCAGGGTGGGGTTAAGAATTATACTAGGAATGTTAGAGAGGAGGACACATATCACAGCTTAATCTTTGGGGGAATGTGAGAGTCCATTCCTACCTGCCAACAGTACAGCTTTCCTACATGCTGCTGAGGCAACTTGTGCTAAATCAGATCAGTCCATTCTCAGCTCAGTGCAAATGAGCTCTCCATTCTAGATCTGGTGTACCTGGGACAGATGGCTATAATAATTTGGTTTCCCAGTGCCTGTTCTGTTGTCTGTGGGTCAATTCTGTAGTGCTCTTAAGCTGTGCAGGTTCAGTTGATCTTTGCTTTCCTATGCTCTTACCATTCAGAACATGGTATCTGTGTTCCCTAACTGCGTAGTATAGGACAAATTGCTGTACTCTCAGTTCAAGCAAATTTTACATAGTAATAGTTGTTGTATACAGAATAGCTGTATGTGCTACATATGAGCTAGAGCGGGGCTTTCCAAATGGTGTGCCATGACACATTAGTGTGTTGCCTGAAGCATGTAGGTGTGTCGCCTACAATCTTGGAAACGTATGCTATTATTTATAAATCATATATTTTTAAAAATATATGAAAGGTTTTCATGAGATATGTTGTGTCCCCATAGATTTTGTGATTACAATTTATGTATGTGTCTGTATCTCTTATAAGGGGTTAGTTTAGCCTCCAGCTTGCTAGTAAAACTGAATTACTGTGTTGCAAAATGATGCATGTCTAAAAAAGTGTGTCACCAATATGAAAAGTTTGGAAAGCTCTGAGCTAGAGGTATGAAGATTGCACCAAATATTTGTTCTGAAAAATGCATCATTGCCCTTTGATCTAGCATGGACTTCCTCACACTATGGGACAAGGAGTTTTTCATGTTAATTGGTAAAAAAAGGTGCAATCATAAGGGTCATTTCTGCACAATGACGCTCTTCTGCATTCTCTCGCTGCAGTCCCGGGTCCAGAAGGGAGCGCATCAGCAACGCTCCCCTTTGTATCCGCTCAGTCCATGTGAAAGAGAATGCAGTGGCGCCACGTCTTCCTTCTTCAGCGCAGCTGGCCTTTTTCCATTGCTGTGCTATGGAAGGAAGCATCGCCAATATACTTGCGCAGCTTCCATGTGACTAGAAGTGACGGGAGCGCTGTGCGATCACAGAGACAAAACAGATTTTTCTGTTTTTGCGAAAACTGCGTGAGCATTATGCTTCGCGATAGGATGGCAACGACATCATGTGGAAGCGTGACCTGCTGACCACTGCCATCCTGTGGCAGAAACGAGACCACAATGTCGTGCGTAAAGGGCCAAGAACTCTATATGAATCAAGAAACAGTGGCTAAATGGTTGAAACAGTGGTTGAATTGAGAGAAAGGGGGAATTAAATAAAACTGGAAGGGTTCAGCATGATCAGCTTTTCTAGATTAAGCTAAGTCATGCTACCCTATAACATTTTTTTAAAATAATAGGTAAGGAGGATATTGGAGAGCCATCATGGTATAGTGGTTTGAGTGAAGGAATTTGACCCTGGAGACCAGGTTTTGATTGCTTGCTCAGACATGGAAACCCACTGGATGACCTGTACGTGTTACACACTCTCAGCCTCAGAAGACCTGACTTGACTTGAAGGCACACAACAAGAACAACAACAACTAGGGGGAATATTACAAAAAGAAAAGGGGTTAAGCTATCCCTTGTCCCAGTGTTATGGGTCTTGCTAAGCAGAACATTATTGAGTTAGACTACAGAATCAGCAAAATGAATACTTTTCAGTACCATAACAGTTGATATTTCGTGGGTTGATGGAACCCCAAAGATATTTTAAATTTCTCTGTGTTAATTCCATCTTACATTTTCTAGTTCTTGTGTAATGCAAGAAGATGAGTGCAGTAGTATCTTCAAAACCATGATTCCTATTTTATTATTAGTTTTGAGTGCATCCTTCCACATTCTTTTCAGCCATCTGCTTTTTTAAACATACAGTCTTTTCCCTTGCTTTCAGTTATCTGGTTCTTAGCTATTATTGGATTGACAACTCGGCACAGCAGTTTACAAACATTTGAGCTTCAAAGTCATTTCATTGGACTAAAGAATCCTATGACACACAGAAGCTTGCGCTCAGCCACCTACACCAATCAAAGCTGGTCCAACAAAGAATACAGTTTTATTGATCTTGTATCTTCTGTCCTTTATCTTTATGAGACAAAGATACAACATCACTGATCAGAATTTTATTGATTAGTCCCAACGAAAGTAGACCCTTGAATCAATTGTTGAATGGTGAGTCAAAATAGAAGTATATCCCATTGATTCAATAGATCTGCTCTAATAAAGACTACCAATAAGATTTAGACTATTATCTCCTCATCTCCCTTTATGATCCTTGACAATAAAGGCTATCTAAACTGTACCCTTTATAACATTATGCAAATTGAGCCCAATTGCATATTTCAATTTGCTTTGCCTACTTATTCATCTTTGCTTGTTTTAACAGAAGGGGAAGGAGATTTGCATGGCATTCATACTTCTACTATAAGAATTATTACGATGGTATATCCAAAGCACTTTGAACACTCTATACTGCCATGTCAACGAGGATACGTATATTGTTATTGAGACAGCATCGCTTGCATATTTTGTGGGATATTGCCTTGTTTGTAAGGGCTGAATTATATATTATTGCTTGCCAGACCAGCTCTGTTCCTGCTTATGTAGGAGTAAGCTTACTTGAAGAGAGAGTGCATAGGACAGTAGGTGTATAGGTAGGTGTAGATGGTATAGGTAACATTTGATGCTGATTACTAACATGTAATAGCACTAGCACATTCTGGCTCATCTACTAAAAAACAAGGGTCCCCAAAAGTAGATCTGAGGCATTCTTCCATGGTCGATCTGGACTGTGATTTGAAGCATGCCTCTAAGTTGTTTTTAAAAAATTGGTGGCCATACAGGAACATGGCTTTATAATTGCACTTATTTGTTTATATGATTTTATTTCCTGTCTGCCTGCCAAGAATGGGATTAAAGGCAGTTTATAGTTTCAAGCTGCCTGTATTTTTGTCTTATGTGTTATTATCTAAAGTGCATTTTTACTCCTACTCTTTCCCACACGTATAAAGAACTTTGCCCTTTGGGAGTTCATCTTTGTCCCTTCCCACTTTCAAGTGTCTCCATTCATCTGAAAAAGAAATTTTTAGCATAATCTTTTGTATACTTCAGTCCATTTCATCAGATGCATGTAATGCAGCCTTTGTGGAGAGAGAGATATATGCCAATGGGTGGGAGTGGAGAGAGGAGTATGAATAGTAACAGAAATACAAAACTTGTGGGTGTGATGATGGGGTGACAGTTTCAGTCCTGACAAAGGTGGGAGACAGGTTTATGCAACTAGTGAAGTGGCCTAGAGTATATGAAAAATTATGCTATGAATTTACTTTTTCTCATTTAGTCTCAAAAGTGCTACAGAATTCCTTTGCATCAATTTATGTTATAGGAAACCCAGAACTATTTTTAAAGGAGGGTGGTCAAGGCTTGACAGGTCATTATGAATTTCGTGTACTTGCATGTATGTTGTTACAGAACAGTAAAAACACAGAATACAGTGAATAATAATGATAGTAACACACCAGTGTGGTGTGGTGGTTTGAACGTCTGATTACACCTCTGGAGATCAGGGTTTGATTCCCTGTTTGGCCATGGAAAACCCACTGGGTGACTTTGGGCATGTCACACAATCTCAGCCCCAGGAAAAAAAAAACCTACCATGAATGAAATCACAAAATAATGAATGAAACGTTATACAATTGTTTCAAGCTTAAAATTCATGTATTAAAGGGGAAAATACAGAAGGACCTGTCAAACAAATGTGAAGATGGCAGTATACTAGGCCACTTCTGATTGGTAGTTCCTTGCGGTCTCACTTACACTTTGTCTTGGTGGTCCTGATCCTTGTTGCTTGAGCATTTTTTGCAGAGAGACAGCCCCTTCAGCCTAGCTTTTAGGGACTTAAGTCCCTCCTGCCACGGCTACAACCCTGGTCCGTGATGCTTGTTTTGGAGTAGGAACCCTTTCAGGAGGGGATGTCAACGTGGTGCCCTCTGCATTTAAAGTTGACGGCCAGCATGCCATTATACCATAGCCCAGAGTTTGGAAAATTGCTGTTTTGGGCTATGGCTCTGAGATTCCCCCAACCACTCCCAGAGTCCCCCAGGAGTATGTCCAGCTATCATGCTGTCTGAGGGATTCTGAGAGTGGCTGCAGGTTTCTTTGGCGCTGAAGTCCAAAGAACTAATTTTTTCAGCCTCTGAGCCACAGCAGCCTTAGTCTCTGCATACTGTGGCCTCTCCACTTTTGTGAGAGTTCAGGGTGCAGAATGGATTTGTGGAAAAACCACAAATAAATCCCCTCCCCCCACTCCCACTCCCTTCTGGGACTCCCCCACCATACTCTTGGGTTTTGCCTCAACATGAGTTCTCCACATGGGAATAGGAGGGGAGAGCTCCGAAGGGGAGAATGTGTGGGTGTCCCTGCCCCCTGATTCCCTTGCCTTTTTCCTGGGCGCACTTGCCTCCCTTCTCTGTGCCTGGCAAAATGCATGGGAATGGGAGGAGGAGAATTGGAGGGAGGCACGCACACTCACAAATAATCAAATTCGCAAAAGTCAAACCCACAAATATGGCAGGAGGACTGTACTTTTCTTCTCTAGAGGGTAACTGAGGAGCTAGGTGTGTTCATGCGGATGTGTCTTCAAGTTGCTTCTCAACTTAATGACAATTCATGAATTTCATAGGGTTTTCCTAGGCAAGGGATACTCAGAGGCGATTCTGTCAATTCTTTTCTCTGCAATATAGCTCACAGCACCTGGTATTCCTTGGTGGTACCCCATCCAAGTATTAAAGAGGCTGATCCTGCTTAACTTTCATGATCAGATGGGATCTGGTGCCTGTAGGATATTTAGGCCCTTGGTACTCAGGGCACAAGATTTGGCCTTTGAACTGCAAATCCCTGCATTATAAATTGAATATGGCCAAGCACACACATAGACACAACATTTAGCTGTGGGAAGGAAGTGTAATCATAGCATTCGAGTTGTATGTGAATTACATAGTCCTCCATTTAGCTTCTGAGTGTTGTTTCAGATGGTGGTACTGCCTTTTGAAGCTTTAAATGGCTCGGCCCCACCCTTCCTTAGAGAGAACTCTCCTGGCCTTTGAGATGGACTGGGGAAAAACAGGGATTTGAAAGGTCACTGCTCAAGCAATGGCATTTGCTGGGACTCTGAGGCATGCTTAGCCTGGACCTTTGGAAATCCTTTCCCAGTGAGGCCTGCAAGTGCTTTATCAGCCCTTAGAAAATTATTTAAAATGTAGTCACCACAGGGCTGTAGTAGGGGGAGAGGCAAAATGAGAGAATTGCTCCTTCACATACAAATTCTGCTTCCTTCATTCCCCAAATTTCTAGCATTGCAGTAACTCAACCCTTCACTTGAGCATGTAGAAAAACAGTTTAGGCATCTCAAGTAAAGGGGCGGACAAAGTTACCAAGGGACTGTGAACACAGAAAATATAAAAGTTCTAGATAGGAACCATTTTCAATGCCTTACTGTCTTCAGTGCTGGAGATGTGGGGACTGAAGGTAAATTTCATTTGCAGAGGACAGAATTATTTGGGGGGGGGGCAGTGCTCTCATTTTGCCCTCCCTGTAGTTACACCCCTAGTTTACAACCTTTCCCACTTCAACCCCCACACCGTGCACTCCCAAAACCAGATCTGGAGGGCCAGGTAGATGCTCTCCAGCTGATTTTCAGGCAGCTTGGGGCTAGGGGAGGAAGAAGAAGAGAAAGAATATTTTGTGGCCAAAATGTCTGGAGTTGAGGTCTAGTACTCACTTGTGGGCCTTTGTGTGGGCTGTGTGACTTTCAATGTGTGCTGTCATGACTGAAAACGAAATTTGTCCTCCCTGAAATGATAATTTTTAGGTCAAGGGAATTGTGGTTTGAGGAGGATGCAAAAAAAAAATCATATGAACCTCCTCTTGTGGTATCAAGTGGAGCATCTAGATGAAAATTTGCCATCTCAGTAAAACTGGACTCTAGCAGAGTGTCCCAACTGTGGATATTATTTAGCTAATTTGCATACTAATATATGCATTTTGTTCTGGGATATGTGTGTGTTTCCCTTTAAATAACTTTAAATAATGTGCCTTCACCTTTAGGATGAATTCTCACATTTACTTTAGCTAAAAGCAATAGCTTAGAGAGACTGATGTGCTTTTTCTTACCCCATTCTTCATTCTAAAGGTGAAGGCACACTATTTAAAGTTATTTAAAGGGAAACACACACCCGTACACCAGAACAAAATACATACATTAGTAAGCAAATTAGCTGGATCTTTAGATAGGGTTATTGTTAGGCAGTTGAAAGCCACAATGTGGAGTTACCCAAAATATGATAGTTGACAGGGGTTCCTTTCTCATGGCATCATTACAACAGTTTGATTTTTAACTGCCAAGACTGCATCTAGGAGAATCCCAGGATTTGTAGTTTAGGGAGGTACTAGAGCACTCCAGTTGAGAGTTTCAAGTTCTAAGTCCAGCAACAGGGCTTCACAGACCTCCTATGAGGGCTCCATGGACCCGGGTAAAGAACCATTGTTCTAGTTAGCAAGTGCAAAGGGTTCATATAACAAACTATGCAAATCTGTGCTGTAGTATTTGATTTATTAATATTTAAGATTGGTTGCTGAGATTTATTTCCCAGTTTTTAGTCAGGTGACTAGGTAAATTCCATATGTGCAAACAGCAGTATTGCTACTGGGATGCAAGATGAGGTGGCCACATCAGATGGCAGACTGAACTGAGGCAGATCGAGCACAAGTTCCACAGAGAAGAACAGGGACAGGTGTTGCCTTTTAGCAAGACTCACACAGAATTTCTCTGTCTGTTATGTTCTGCTTTAAATTGGAGAAGGATGGGATTAACCCTCAAGGAAACAAAACGGTGGGAAAGTGCCAGATCCCTCATACAAAAAGCTGAAGTCCCCAAAGGCTTGGATTAAAACGGAACAGAATCTCTGCAGATTTGGATGGACATAGTTTCAGCCCACGTGGGAAAGTTCATTTGAACAACCACAAAGGCATGATCTGTAAAGGAGAAAAAGCTTTAAGATACAGAGATGAAATTGCTTTATGCTTGTTTTTGTTAGGGAAAACCCCCTTTATTTCTCATTGGAATCAGGTGTGTGTGTGTGTGCGCGCATGTGCGCGCGCTAAGGTAAACACTGCACACAAACTTACATTTTAAGGACTATATGGAACAAGAAGATCCGGTCTCTTTCTTTCTTTGCTTCTGTCTCTCTCTTTCTCTCTCTTACTCACTCACACACAGAAGAAAAGAACCCAAGGAGAAACCTTATTCAATAGAATCCAGCTGCCTGGCTGGGTTGTGTTTCAGAATTTGGACTTCCGGTTTGAGATTTCAAAGGGAGCTGTCTCTGGCAAGGGACTATATTTCCCACACAGCCATAGACACAGTTACTAACGGGATGACGTTATAGAAGCATATGGCATCCCTCCATGCACAGTTAATTCTGTACAACGTTGGGTAGAAAAGGGTGGAAATAGCTATCGGTTTCCTCTCGGCTTCTTTCCAAGGAGAGAGGGAGAGAGAGAGAGAGAGAGAGAGGGAGGGAGACTCATACAATGTCCCATCTGGAAGAAACACCCAAGGCTTTATTCTGGCAGGGAGACTTGAATTCCTTCCTATTCAGCAGGGGAACGGAAACCAACATTGAGGGGGGAAACAGCAGGCCGTACCGCAGCTCCACTGAGAAACCCAGAGAGACTCCCCGCAAAGCAAAGCGAAGAATTCCAATGGGGGAACCAGTTTGGAAGCTCTGCCTAGTAGGATGGGTTGCCAAGTCTCACTAGAGACCTAAATGGTCAGGCCCCAGTATGATGGTGCTGCTGAGATTGCAGTCATATTGCATCACTTCCCTGGAAACTGTATGTCATCAAGGGGAAGGGCTTAGCTGAGGAAACTTTACTTCAGAGAAGATGGCAGTGTGCCCAAGACGGGAACTAAGCGGTCTGGCTCAAGGCTGTATCCCTAAATCTGAGAAGTAGAGGGCCTTGTGCATTAGGCCAAAGTGGCAATGTCGATTTATGCCTGTTTTGCTCTGATTGAGCATATACCCCGCCCGGAAGATGTTGGGAAGAATGTACCTTGTGGCTGCTTAACAAACACGTTAAGGCAGAGGTGGGCAAAGTGAAGTCCAGGGGACACAAGTGGCCCTTGAGACCCCAAAGTGTGGCCCCTGAAACCCCTCAAAGCCCCCAGACCCCCCATTTTTTTAAAAAAATGCCAATTTTCAGACAATATTTTTAGCCTCCCCCCCTGCCAAACTAGGCAAATAAACCTACATCTCGCCACAAGTCTGGCAATTTACTTCCTCTCCCCAAGCCGCATAGCACCCCCATCCAAAAATAAAAGCAAGAAGAAAGGCCGCAAATCAGTTAGAATGGCAGCTTGAAGTGACGAGACATCACCCCCAGTGTACCAAAATGTGATATTGAAGGCCACCGAGGGAGCAAGAGCAGGATGCTCCCATGTCCCCTCCACAGTTGCCCACCTCTGGGTTAGGGCAAGCAAAAGTGCATGAAGTTAAATTTGGGAATAGAAGAATGGGATCTAGCAAGTTCCAGTGGGAATATTGAAAGTTAAGAAGCATAGCTGTATGTTTTTACAAATGGACCCTCCCCTCCCCAAGGTGTCCTGTCATTAAGTGTCTCAAGTCTGCCACCAGCCTGTCCCAAGGGTGCAATTAATGAATGAAAATAGCAATTGAGGAAGAATTAGATACCAGCTGCAGCCAGTTCAGGGTTTGCAATGCTTGGCTTATTTGCTTTTAAATGAATATGAAACTTCGATGAAGTTGTTTCAACTCATGTCAAGGAATGGGCTGAACCTAATATTTGAAAGACAGTATTTCTATTTGTTGCTCATCCTTCTCTGAATATTTTTTTTTTTTTCAAATTTGTAGTTTGAAAAAATGCAAGCACTGTTGGAATTTTATGGTGTTTAATAGATAGCTAACTGGAAATACATATGTAGAAGAATGAGATTTGAGAAATCAAATCAAAATGCCCAATTTTGCTCTGTAATAAATTGTCAGATTGCTTTAGTGTTGGTGCTGGGTTTACAAATATGCATCTTCTCTGTCTCTCTCTGTGCATATTAAGAACATAACACATCCTTGGTCAAACTGTTCTTGCTTTCTGGGGCTGTGATTTGTTTTTGGTGGTGCTTCTGTGTCTTCAGCAGATGTGCAGCAGACTGAACACAAAAAAAAAAGTATGATCACCATATTCAACCCACTCTGGATTCCTTTGAGAAATCAAGGGTTCCTTCCCCAGGTAGAAGTGGCTGGCTGGTGGGGCTTACTGCCACCTCAACTGCTACCCCACACCATTTTTACTTACAAGCTTCATTCGCAGTTTCTCAGTCTCGTTAGGGTTGCAGTCCCTATTCAAAATGGAATAGGGAGGCAGCAGGGGTGACAGCAAATAATCTGTGAATAATCAAATCCACAAAAGTGATACCTGCATATGTGGAGAGCTGACTGTACATACACCATTTTGCACCCACTATATAGTAGTAGGTACTCTTCTGCCATTCTCCTCATTCAGAGGTGTGCAACTTGTGGCCTTCAAGATGTTTTATGATCCCTTAGCATTCACTAAGTTTGATGCAAGTTGCACATTAGCAATACCTGCAGGGCCAAAAGTTGCCTTTCACTGTCCTAATCCTACAGCTAGGTTTCAGAAGAACAGTGATTTTGTCCTTTGTGCTGTCCAGCTATTTTAAACATACACATCTTTTGATTGGGATAATATTGGGAAACGTGAGAGATAGGATCTTTCAAGCAGAGGAATCAATTGGCAAGGCAGAAGCTGAGCAGGAGCCAGTCTCATGCCCACCTACTCGTGTACAGGATCTGTCAGAGAAAATAAATAAGATTAGTCTTCTTTATAAATAAAAGATATAAAGGCAGCTTTCATACAGTATTTGTATGTGAGCAAATTCAGGGTCTTAAGGAAATGAGAAATTCAAGGAGGTTAGAGTGAACACAGAGGTTGTGGAAAGTAAACAGACAGGAAATCTGGAAACATGCAAACTAGCAATTAGTAAGTATAGGTTACTAATTCTAATTGACAGATGATGTAAATACAATGCATATATTTGTGTAAAATATTCAGTTTTCAACATCATTTTTAGACAATATGGAACGGATTTTATTTGGCCATTAGTTGGAAGAGAGAAGAAAAAGGATCTGGAGATTTAGCACAAATGCACGCTAAGCAGGACTGTGAAGGCACTGGACTGCCCCCAGATTTAAAACTTCTGCATCTACAAGTTGCGTAGATCATATAACTTCTTGTGTATTTGCTTATTTTCAACAGTTTATTCGCTTTCACTAACTGCAGGAAAGAACAAAAAATTATGCCTGTCACTGAAGCTTCACCCTCTGGCCATGGGAAATCCTGCTTAATTTCCTCTATGGCTCCTTAGATTTCATGAGACAACCCTCATACACATATTTGCAGCAGCAAGAAGTTAGAAAATTGAATGGGTTCCCCCCTGCCCACCCAAAAAATGAAAGTTGTAATTCCCAGAACTGAGGGTTTTGTGCCTGATATCAAATTAGGCACATAGAATTTGCACAGGCATGGGGGTGGGGGGGTAGGAGAGAGAGAGCGCAGTACTAACGCTGCCTCCTGGCCCTTATACCTCACCAGCTGCTGATGTGATAGCAGATATTGGATGTAGATTTTGAAGCCTGATTTCAACAGCTGTAAAGACTAGGGGACTGATTACCCTGTAGGCACCAGATTCCATCTGATCTTAGAAGCCCAGAAGGATCAGACCTGGTTAGTACTTGGATGGGAGACCAGGTGCTGTGGGCTATATTTCAGATGAAGGAACTGGCAAAACCACCTCTGAGTCTTCCTTGTTTGTTTTTTAAACAAACAAACATTGGACTGCAATTCCTGTCAGTCCTAGCCAGCATAGCCAATATTTGGAGTGTATTAGGAGCTGCAATGCAACATCTAGAAGGCTGCAAATTGTTCATCTTTGGTGTATAGTATGAGGACAGGGTTGCTAGATAGCCAAACAAAAATTGCCTTGGTTTTCTCTTTTGTCTAATCACTTTTTGCTTTGCAAAGTATGGAAGGTAAATATGGCTGTCTCCTAACAGAACTTGAAAACAGTTACTTTTTTGGACAATGGCTCCCAAAATCCAGCTGACATGGCTGAATTTTGGTTCATAAAAATAACTTCCTCAAGCTCTGACCGTGGTAAAGTTTTCAAGACCCATGCTTGGAAATGGACTAGGTGGCTTGGGGGCTAGCACAGTAGAAGACCAGTTTCATATGTTCAGTTCCTGCAGATAAAACAGCTGCTTAAGGCAGCACTGTAATGTAAAGGACTGATTGCTCTGGGTTAGCAGAATGGCTATATAAGCTGGAGAAACTGTGAGGTCTGTAGGAGAGCCATTATCTGAGATGGTATCTGTGTGGCGGATATAAATCTCCTTCATGGTGGATTAAATCTAAAGCCCATGGTACAGTGACCTTGCTAAATGAAAGTAGGCCTGGATCTGCTCAATGCTTAGATGGGAGACCACCTGCAAATCTCATCTTTGTTGCCTTTTATTCTGTTGCAGAACATAGGCCAGGATATAAAAGTGTTCACTAAATATATATTACTCTTATAAATAAGCAGACAAAATTTACTAGTCTGCAATATTTTTCTTCTGGCATGAGAGGAGCTGGCAGAAAAGAGACAGAAAGCTGTGTGCTTGTGAAGAGTAAAGAGGATGGAGTTTCCATCTCTAGCTGCAAAAAGGATTCAGTGGTTCTCAATTTTTGGCCCTCCAGATGTTTTGCAATACAGTTATCAGAAGGATTCTGGGAGATGAAGTCAAAAACATCTAGAAGGATAGAGAATCCTATGTCCTTCGTCACTGGCTTGCTGGATTCTTTGTTGGCAGATGTGTTACCCTAATCTCTGGGGGTCCCAGGAGGGACACCTAAATAACCAAACAACAACACAACCTTGGGGGAAATTAGCTGGAGCACTCACTAAAGCTAGCAAGAGGCAGGGTAACTTAGCAGGATCTTGCAATCCAGCGTCTACGGGGTCAGGTCAGTCAAGCAGTCAGACGGGTTAAAATAATAACAATGATGTTTTACTGAATACAGACAAATATTAAAGACACTGCAGGCACACAGATAACTAAAGAATCAGAGAGTGACTTGGAGTAGGGATTTTTAGAGGGAAATGGGTGATACGACACCTGTCTCGTAGTCCTGGAGAGGTCTGAAGGTTGATTTCATTGGTATGGAGTCTCAGTACGTGGGACTGAGGGGACAGCTCGCCAAACAAAGCGGCAGCAAGGTGGTCTGGAACTCAGGAGCGATCTGAGGAGGGTCTCGGAATCAGGGGTTTTTATAGGGTGAATTGTGACTGCAGGCCATACCTTACTCGGTGAGAACAATGTGATTTAGGAGCGGGACAAAGCTTTGGAAAGGTCAGAATTTAGCATGATTGACTTAGAGCCAAATTAACAATAGTGTAGCCAGTATGCAAATACGGAGCGCTTAGTACAGCTTTGTTAGGTTGCCTGCTCGGGGCAGGGAGCCTTTGTTAGTATCGCGCATATGCAATGAGGTGTTTGCGGAGAGGTCCCTGAAGTGACAAACCGGCTGTATCTGGCCTGCCTGGGTGGAGAATGGAATGTCCAGCAATTATCGGCCGTGCCTGTTTACGTGCTTGTCTGGAGGCCTCACAAACACGTGAAGCGGGGTGGCAGAGGAAAGCCAAATGGTTTGATGTCAAAGTGATATGGAGTGCTATCTCCGGGTAGGCCTGGACCGCAGTAACAGATGCAAATGTTAAATGTGTTAAATGTTCGCATTCCTCAGGACTTCCCAGAGCTTGGAGATGAGACCTCCCAGAATCCTGCAAATAGCATGGCTATTGGCCATGGGATTCTGGAAGTTGTTATCCAATTAAGTAACATTCCAAACACTGGTTGAGTCAGATGTGTGTTTGTGACAGTATAGTGCATTGCCTTGTGGAGACTATTCATTCATAACATGGAGACTATTCATTGGCTAGATCGGTGATTCCCAATCTGGGGTATGTGTACCACCACATGTACAAATGAGGACATTTAGGGGTACACAAAAAGAAAAAGAATAATGATGGAAAAAATGCAAAGTGTAAGCCATTCTCAGAGAACGTCACAACTCAGTGCAGTTCTTGATTGCCTGTGGCGTTGGTGTTCCTGACCCGGAACCTTAAGGGATGGGTGGGGGGAAGGGATCATGGAGATAAGGGGAAGAGTGACACAAAAGCGAAACTTCTAGCTGCTGTGGGCCCTCTAACTTTAAAAAAAAGTCTTTCTCACATATATATGCACACAGAGCCTTCCATGCCAGTTGCCGTGACCCTAGCCCCGCCCACACTAGGTGGCTTCTCAAGACTTGCATGTACATGCTCCTTTCTCTCTCTTTCTTGTGTCTTTCTCCACAAGGAGAGAGCACGTCTGATGGAGACGTCTAGTTCTGTCCTGAATCTGTCTGAGGGAAGAATGTGCAGCACCAGTTGCTTTTCCCTATGCCTCTGGCAGAGAGCAAACTGGATCCTGAGACCACAGAGAGCATGATGGGATGGAGAGGCCTGGGCAGGGTGGCTCACAGAAACTTTCTGGCAGGGTTTTTCCCCTCAAAGAAAGGACATGGCAGGCAGGCAATGGGGGGCAACATTTTATGGAAATGGGCTGCCAAGGGGTACACAAGAGAAAGAAGGTTGGGAAGCACTTGGCCAAATAAATGGAATTGACTGTATCAGAAAGCGGTGAACCTTTCTTCATTGGAGGCTTTTAAAACAGAGATTAGATGGCTACATTTCAAGGATGCATTCATGGCAGATTCCAGTGGTAGTAGCAGGTTGGACTGGATTGCCTTGGAAATCCCTTCTCCCAGATTATGGTGAGGTTTTAAAGAAGATGTTCCAAGTGGAAGGACTATGGTTTCTGAAGGCATGCACTGCTTTCAGGCAGATTGGTTATGTGATGATTGTTTAGGTATTATGGTGGAAATGTTCTTCCCAGAGTATGGTGATGCCTATGCATGTGCACATCTGCCTTCAAGTCGCCTGTTGACTTCTGGCAACCCTATGAATTTTATAGGACTTTCTTAGGTAAGGAATATATAGAGGTGGTTTTGCCACTTCCTTCTTCTGAAATACAGCTTATAGCACCTCGTATTTGTTGATGGTCTCCCATCTAAGTACTAATCAGAGTTGACCCTGCTTGGATTCTAAGATCAGAGGGGATGTGGTGCCTTTAGGATATTTATCTCTCTTCCTTTTCCCAGAAGTCTGCCTACAAAACATCATAATAATCAGAAGATATTGAGGCAGTTGAGATAGACTTGGGGTATCTTTAAGAACAGGAGAATGAGGAACTCCAGATCATCTGACCCATGAGGCACTGAGAGGTCCTACTGTTCAATTCCCACTGATGTTATGCATTGATCCCATTTCTTTCAATGTAGCTCCTCCAAGATAATTTCCCAGAGGATTATGTGTATGGCCACCATTTGGATTTTGCAGCTCTATCATCAAAATGCCACATAGATTAAGACTAGAGGTATTTATACCTTGGATCATAAGTGATCGTATTCCAACTAAATTGATACTTACTCTTTTGAATAGAAGGTGGAGAGAAAAAGAGATGATGAATGAGCAGGAGGAAGTTTAGGAAGTACGAATAGCAGAAGGCAGCCAAGGAGACTTCACTTCGCAACCATAACATCTGCACTGGACAAGAGTTTTTCTTTCCGTTTCCCTGAAAATCCCACAGGCCCATTTTTGTTTGGTCCTGATTTATGAAACACAATGCTTTGTGGCTGTAACTAAAGACAGACTCATTTACTACAGGGCAGTTGTCTAATGGGCTAACGACACGCCATATACAAGTGTGTGTAATAAAGCCATGATACTGTTTTGTTGCTTTTAAAACAAAAATCAGCTTGTAGAGGGGGTGATCTTGAGTAGAGGAACAGTATATGTGTACTTAAAACTTCCTCTGTTTACCATTTTTCCACACAATATTGCTGCCTTCTCCAAACTGTTTTTCTTTTAAAAAGGCATTATGTTTGCAGGCAGGGCCGGCCCTACCAGTAGGCAGTGTGAAGCTAGTACTTCAGGTAGGAGATGCTGGGGGACAGCAGTGGCAGCTTTGTGACTGCTTCTTTTCAGTCCCCCTTCCTGCTCTGTCCTGTTATCTGAGGACAGAGTAATGTACGTCATGCAGCCTATTGTGGGTCCCAGAAACTAGCCTGCTGGCTCAGGTTTGGTGGGAGACAATATCCTGTTACTTCAGTGCCCTTAGCAGTGGACTCTTACTTAAGTGTTGGCAGCAGAAGAGTGTCCTTCACTGCACCTGAGCAGTTCTGGGAAGCCACCATCTTACCTTACGCTTCAGGCAGCAAAAGTCAGGCTAGCCCCATAAATGTGTAATATCTGGTAGTCCTGGACAGTATCCAGATGTGCCCTTTGACTTTTGGGCCTGCTTACCTGCTTACTACTGGAGTGTCCTCCAATTGCGAAGGCTGTATCTTACTGATGCTTCACCTATTCGCTTCACACACATTAATCTCTGGCATTTCCAAAGCTGCAGAAGACCCTGTTCACCTTGGAAAGCTACTGTCATTCAAAGTACTTCTGTGCCACAAGGACTGTACCTGCAAACTCGGTGTAATGTAACTTAATTGTGAAAATCTACCTAAACACAGGAGTATATAGAGATTTCTTTGCTTGTTTATTACTGTACGTTTTTATTTTGCCTTTCCTCCAATGAGTGTAAGATAGTATATGTGGCTCCTTCTCTCCCCACGTTATCCTTGCACTAAGGCTGAAAAAAGGGACGGTTGGTCCAAGGTCATGCAGTGTATTTCATAGCCCTGTTGAGACTAGGACCATTTCTGCATTAGTCTGTTATAGTGCTATTATTCCACTTTCAACATGCTATGGAATCCTGGGGTTTGCAGTTTAGGGAGGGGCCTTCGGGGAAATGGCCTAGAAACTGGAGCTCTCAAATCCTGCTAGATCACACTGGTTCTTTTACATAAGTCTGCAACCTCACCAGTGCAGTACCTGAACATCTTTAGGCTGTTTCACTATTATGCATCAATGTGTGTGCCACTTAAAGGAAAGCAATGTCTTATGGGATACAAGATGTGTACTAACATTTACAGTTGGCCCTCCACATCCTTAAGGTTAGGGGTGCAGGACCCTTGCAGAAGTGGAAAAATTGCAAATATCAAAATGTATCTGTTTACCTATGGGAAGGGGCCCAAAGCATGGTGGAGAGAACAGCCGCCCAGGGTCCAAACTAGGTCAGAGAAAGGAGAGAGAAAGAAGAGTGGGTTCTCATGGTGGCTGTATATTTCCTTTCTCTTGCTCATCTCTTTCCTTGGATGTGTGTGTGTGTGGGGGGGTCATGATGCTGCGAAACTGGGCTGTGATCCATCCTTAGCTGGCCAGCCAATGGCTGGTGGAGGAGGAGGACCAGAGGTAGGTTATTAAAGGTCTGTGCTATCTGATTGGAGCTGCCAAAAGAGAAGGTCCCCTCAGAAAAAAGCAGCAGAGGCAGGGAGGCTGGGGTTGAAGAAATTTGCAAATAATCAAATCTGTGAAAGTCAAAGCTGCAAATGTGAAGTGCAAACTGTACCACATAAGCCCACAGCAGCCACTGATGTGGAGTAGGGAAATGCACAACCCAATGTTGCTATGACATGGGGTAATTTAAAACATAATTTGTAATTATTTTCTGAATAAACTGTATCCTTAGTATATCACAAATGTTACTTTTATATCATGTCAAGTTATATATAATGCATAGTATAGTAACAAAGTAACTTTTGACCTGTAAGAGGTGCTAATATTGCATTTTTCAATTTTTTTTCTGAAAAATTTTGGTTTTTTGGAGGGGAAAAAATAGAAAAAAAGCAGCTTTCCTCATCTCTTTAAAAAATCCAGAAATGTTACATCACTGCTTAGGTGTAGATCTGATGTAAATTGGCTCCTTGTGTTCATGAAGCTGTGCTTCGTTTTTCACCAGCTGGCAACAGTTGGCATTACCATCTGGCAATACCATGTGTGTTGAACCCCTGAAGCTAAAAAAAAAAAAAAAGACTGTTCAGGTAGTGTTATACTTGAAATGCAAGGTACCTGTGACTGTGGTTTTCTAGATGAGGAGGCCATCTTGGAAATTAGGGGTTTCTTGACAAAAGAACTAGGGTCGTATCTCAAGAACAATTTGCACTTCTGCGAATTGTTGAAACCCTTGGCTTTCAAATAACAGGGCCAGCCCTACTGTTAGGGAGAGTGAAGTGGGCACTGCAGACAGCCAATTTTGGGAGTTGGGAAAGGGCAGCTGCTTGTTAACCATATTAAAAACATTACTACATGTTTGCCCCAAGAAGTGGGAATGAGAATTGCTGGGGGTATTCATTGCTTTTTGGCATGATGTTTGAGCATTGGACCACAATTCTGGAGACCAGGATCTAAATCCCTGTTTAGCCATAGAAACCCACTGGGTAACCTTGGGCAAGTCACATTCTCTCAGCCTCAGAGGAAGGCAAAGTCAAACCCCTCTGAACAAATCTTTTCAAGAAAACCCTGTGATAGGTTTATTTTGGGGACACCATAAGTCGGTACTTGCTTGAAGGCACATAATAACAACAGTGTAAAAATAACTTGGCTGGCTTTGGGTAATGTGTCCCTTGACATAAGCTTGTGTGTAAAAGCAAGTGCTGTGTGTTTCCTTTCAAGCATCACAATGATTTGGGTCTGACTCTGAGCAATGGATATCATACTCACCGCCTATCCTCTGTACAAATAGCAGATGAAAATGAGAGAGTTTTTGTTTTACTTTATTTTTAAAGCAAAGGAAATGCCGATTTGTGTGGCGTGAGCGGAACAGTATCACAAAGACAGGAAACCCAGGCGCATAGGCTCATGCTGGAGGCACTTCTGCTGATGTCAGCTGCTGCAAGGAAAGTCAGCACTGGGGTCCCAGGCAGACTCAGTAGAAAACCAGCTTGGTGGCACATTCTGGGGCTGACTTTTGCTTAAACAGCTTTTGCAGTAGGTTGCTGAAGGGCAAAATGAAGGCCTCTGTGCAAGGGAGATGCTCTAAAACAGGGATGGCTAAATTATAGCCTCCCAGACCTCCCTGCACCCCCCCCCTTGGGAATGGATGACAATCATCCCAAATTAGTCTGTCCACATTCATGGAGGCTTTAGAGATTGCAGACACCCCCCAAAACACTTCCAGCAACCTTTGGGTTGGGGTGTGTTTGGCAGTTCTGGAGTTCCAAGATCCCTCCTCATTGACTGTGCTGGCAAGGGCTGATGGGAGTGGCAATCCAAGAACATTGAGCCCACCCCAACTCTATCTAGGATGCATTGCTAGCATTCTGTTTCCCACCAGTGACTGGCCAGATGATAATGAACTCTCCAGTATCTTTTACAACTGTGGAGAAGTGGAGATGTAGGAAGATATACTTTTTCATGCAAAAAATTAAAATGGCTGCTTTTAGAAATGTCTTCTTCTGAACTACCCTTAAAAGGACAAGGATCTTGTTATTCACCCCATACATTTGGTTAGGGTTGCTTAGTTGCAACTCAGGAGCCCTTTCCTTTTCCATTTTCATATTTCGTCTGTTGCTGAGATTCCAAGTCCTATGATGGTGAGCAAGTTTACAGGTATGTTATACAGAGGCAGGGATGTGGGTACATGGACAACAGTTTGGCTGTGGGAGGAGGGAAATGACTGGGAAAAAACTGTAGTCCCCCATCTTGTATGACTTGAACTGGCTTAAAAGTAAGAGGAAGAATCAGCCAGATGTGGTTTAATCTAGCAATTCTGTGCCTGGACATCCTAGTTCAGAAGCAGGAAACCCTCTCCACATTGTGGACCTAAGCTCCCAGAAGTCCCAGCTTGCAGAAGTCCCAGCCAGCATGGGCAATAGCAAGAGACTGTGGGAATATACAGACACTAAGAACCTTTGTGCTTGTGACACTCAAAACTATCCTGCAGCAATCATTTTTTAAAAATAATCCTGGGCTGCTGCTTATACATTTGACTGCCTGAGGGAAAGGCGGAGATCGTGCCCATGTCAAATCACATACATAGGCCAAAAGAGACCTCATTCACACCTTAGTTCAACAGTGGCAGTGAGATAGCATCTGCCATCCCACACAAAGGCACCTCCATAATTTTGGGTTCAAAAGACATGCCACTTGATACTGACAGCTCCAAGAGAAGAGTGCAAAGGGACTTAAAAAGAGCACTAGTGAGCCCAACACTGTCTGCTTGTCTGTTTGTCTTTTTCTGCCCAATGGCAGGGCTGACCCTGCTTAGATTGATGGATGTTCCTGCCACCAGCCCCTAACTTGATATCATTGCCTGTTTAATGTCCCTCCCATCTAAAGCTCCAGAGCCTCCAGGCACTGCTGTCTTTCCTTTGCCACTGGAACAGTTCATGGAAGAGTGTTGCTCAGCTAGCCAAGTAAGTCCTAGTCCTAGTGTTTCTCACTATGAACATTCAAACACCTTCAAGAGCTCCACCCTCCCCTCAATATGGCAGCAACATTATCTGAGCCCTGGAATCAACTGCATCCCTGCCAGTCCCATATGGAAGGGAGCTTGAAGGCAGCCAAATATTTATTGTCCTATTATAAAAGCTCAATGATGATTCTCTGTTCTTGGCAATTCTTAGACTGTTATGGCACCATCCATGCCTTCCATACCCTTCACTGATGAAAACTGGGACATGTGTGGCCAAGCAACAGCAGAGTGTGGTCAAGATGGCAAAAGTTATTAATGAGGACTAGGAGAAACTGTGGCAGTTTACTTTTTCCTAAGCCTACAGGAAGGGCAAGATAACCTACTGTAGCTCAGAAAAACTACATATTCAGCATCACTTAATATAAATCAGTCACCCCCTAGGAATGGATGGTTTTTAAATTGCAGAGTCTCCCAGTTTCTTTCCCCCCTTAGTCTTAATTTCAGTCAATGTTTAAATTCAGTTTGCATTTTTTTTTTTAGACGTCTGCACATCATATACATTTTCAAGTGTACTTTTCCTAATATACATTTTTGTATGCTGGTTTGCTCATTCTACACATTGTAGCAAGCAAATTTCCTGAATAGAATGCATTTTTGTGTTATTTCCCGTGTGCATTTCTCTTGTCTCCACACATTTTTTGATCAGGGAAATGTACTGCAAAATTGGAGTGGACCAAGCACTAAAGAATAACAGAGTCTAATACATTTATTTTTTTTACAAAAGAATATCTGAGTCTGAATTTATGCGTTAGTCCTGAAAGTGAAAACTTGGTAGATTTGCATTTGAAGGTAAACCATACCAATTCTCCTGTATCCCCAGTCAACTTAATGCTTGCAGATTTTTGTACTTATATCTGGGTTGGTAAAAGAAAAATCAAGGATGGGCTTTTCCACCCTCCTTCTCTTCAATATGCATTTACCAATGCAAGGAATTCTCATGTGTGTTAGTGGTTGGGTATATGAAACAGGGAAGGTAGCATAAGTACTTCATATTAACCAACATGGAGTTCTAGATTATGTCCTTGAATATCTGAATCTGACACTATGGACAGACCGTCAGTCTTACAAAGCAATAAAGGGATCCAGCCTGCCGTTTGCTAGGTTGGTCCAACAGAAAAACTGGCATTTTTCAACTTGAGGCCCTCAAAAGATGATGAGAGTTGTAGTCCATGAAGAATGAGAAATTGGAGAACACTTACATAAATGGTGATGCTTTTGAACACTGAATCTTGTAGTAACAGAACAGTGTTAGGGCTGGAATGTATCTGGATCAATACTGCCTTTTGCAGTCATGATTGCACTTCAGCCATCCATGGTGCGGTAGCCACCTGACTTGATTGCCACTATGAGGTTTATGGAGAACTGTTCCTGTCAACTGTTTGGAAACCACAGCAAATTCAGAATAATGTCCCTTGCCTTTTGCATGGAGAGGGAGTTCACACTGTAACCATTCTTGCATGGGTATCTCAATCAGCAAAGTGTTTCCAAGCCTGGGTCAAAGTGCTGGTCCTTATCTTTGAAGAGGGGGGAGGAATATGCAGTTTACACTGGATCCCTGCATTCATTTCTGCAGCCCCCACTTTCCCACATTTGCCTTCCCATATGCCACTGCCTCCAACAAATGGCATCCCAGAAACTGCTGGCATGCCACAGGGGGGAAAAAAAACACCAAACCTAACATCTTCTTCTCTTCCTTTCCATGGTAGGAGGAACCATATTAGGAGAAAACATTGGCATTTTCTTGCATGAGAGAGAGCCACTACTGTTGCCACTTCAGGTTACTGGTGATAGGATCAGTGGCAAACTGGGCGGCTTTCAACAAATTCTGACTGCAGTTCAAACCCCAGTGGTTCCAGGAGAGCCAGTGTGGTCCTCTGTGGTCCTTTTAGGAGATACCCACCCCAGTGGACTGGGCTATTTTATTCCCATGAGTACTTCCTCTCATACTATCTAACTTCAGCAGTTAGACAGTAGGCCATATTGCTGCCTGTGTTTCTTCTTTCATGGGAAAAAGTTTGGTTAAAGCACAGAGCTGAATCTTTTCTGTAATGGCGCCTATGCTCCTAAATGCATTTCTGTAGGAGGGGTACTTCCCCATTCATATTTGTCTTGACAGCAAATTATTATTATAATTTTGCTTAGGAAAGTACTTCTAGTGTAAAATATTTTTTTCTCTTTCCCTATTTCTGATTTTAGGTTATATGAATATGCTTTGGGCCTGATAATAGTTGGTTTTGTCTGGTTTTCAAACTTCTAGTGTAGGATACTCTGGGTACCTTTTGTGGAGGATATGGCTAATAAGTCTCTACATATGTAAACCCGAGAATTTAATCCATCCCTTTGCTCCTGACCAGAATGAATTACAGTTAAACTATTCCAGACAGAAGCTGATGTGACTATTTTCCAGAGCTTCCCATCACAGGGACTCCACAAGCTCCCTTGGTAATTTGTTCCATTGCTTGACTATTATTATGGTTGGAAAATTTCTGCTGACATTTTTAAGCTAAAATTTTCCTCCTGCTGTTTAAGCTCAGCCTCTTTTGCCACACAGGAAAGGGGGTGTGAGACCAATAGTATAGCTGCTGCTGCTGCCACCACATCACTCTCCTTTCTCCTCCTTTTTGTTTTTTGTCTGTTCTTCTTCCCTTGGGGCAACCTTATGGAAGTGTCTGTGGAGGAACTACACACACTGGACGGCATGCTATGCTGCTGTGGTCTTTCATACAGGAGACTGCAAAATGGTGAGATTGAGCCCATTGGCCTGGTACCATCCATAGTGCACACATAATGAGTTGTCTGCTTCTCAGTGTTCATTTTCAATTGCCAGCCAGCTTGGTGTAGTGGTTTGAACATTGGACTATGACTCTGGAGACCAGGGTTCAGTTCCCAGCTTGGCCATGGAAGCCTATTGAGTTATCTTGGTTGCGTAACACACACACAGCCCCCACAAAATCCCATGATAGGCTTGCTTTAGGGTCACCATAAGTAAGAAGCAACATACAACAGCAAAAGGCTGGGGTGGAAATTATGTGACCCTCCAGATGTTGTGAGAACGCAGTTCTTAGTCCCACCTGATGAAGTAGACTTAAGTCTGTGAAAGCTTGTGCTGTCAGCTTCTTTCTTTCAGTTAGTCTCAAAGGTACTACAAGATCCCTTGGCAAGTGCCAATGTTCTTCACCATTGGCTAGGCTGGCTAGGATAAGTGCCAGGTGCTGTCCAACAACAGCCTTAAGAGTTTAACAAAAAGAGATGAAATTGTACATAGTTCTTCCCCTCTTTCTCTGTGAACAAACAGAAGATGACTTGCAGAAGGAATATTTGCAACTTCAGTCCATCAACTTTTAATTTTTTCAGTCTGCAAAATCCAGCTACTTGTGGTGCAGAATTTGGGCTACTTCTCACTGAATATTTCTGTTATCATCACAGCTACTACCAGTATGCTTGCTGGTATCTACACATTTAAGCAGCAATATAGAAATGCCTGATTGCAGTCTATGGTGCAATCTTGCATAGCTCAGGTTAGCATGGCAAGTCTATATGTGGACCTGTGCTAGGCTGGATCCTAAACTGCCCCCCAAACAGCTTCTGAAGGCTATTCTTTGATTTGTGGGGTTGCAGGCAGGATTACAGAAGTGTCTAGTTATGTCCCCATAGCCAGATAAAGTGATTACCACCATGCAAAGGTCCCTAGAGGATCCAAAGAAATCTCAGTGCTGATGTCATCATTTCACATCTGGTGATGGGGACCTATCTCTTTGACTGTGCTCATTCCTCAGAAAGCAGGGAATGGCCATGCAGGAGGCTTCAGAGGCTGTTCAGTAAGTTTGGGTGGGGCTTTGGGCATTGTGGAGGGAAGAAAAAAGTACCATCCTTGCACTGTCCCCCCAAAAATGTGCACATAGATTCATAGAATGATAGAGCTGGAAGAGACCCCAAAGGCCATCGGGTCAAACGCCCTGCCATGCAGGAATATACAATCTAAGCATTCCTGACAGATGGCCATCCAGCCTCTGTTTAGAAACCTCCAAAGAAGGAGATTCCACCACACTCCCAGGAGGTATATTCCACTGTCAAACTGCTTTTACCATCAGGAAGTTCTTCCTAATGTTTAGCTGGACTGTCTTTTCCTGAAGTTTGAAGCCATTGCTCCGTGTCCTAGTCTCTGGAGCACTAGAAAACAAGCTTATTCCATCCTCCATATGACATCCCTTCAAATATTTTAGCATAGCTATCATGTCACCTCTTAACCAAGTGTGTAAGGGAATCTTGTGTGTGTGTGTGTGTGTGTGTGTGTGTGTATGTTCCTAACAGGATGTAAACCTCCATGTGCTTTTCCGCCCTTACCCTCAAACAATCCAGGTATTGTACAACCATAGGACTCACTGGAGCAAGGCACCATGGGATACTATCCGGGGAAACAAATGTGACCAGGCCCACAAGAACAAATCTTGCCATATGACCCATTAATTGGTTAAGAGAGTAATAGAGGTGTTACCAATTCATTTTGTGTAATTCCATAAAATGTTGCAACTGCAACATTTTATTTCTGGTGCTCTAGGCCAGGGATGAGAGGAAAAGTTGCCCTCCAGAGACTGTTGGACCACAGCTCCCAGCATTCTTAGCCATCTAGTCTGCTTTGTAGGCCTGATGTGAGCTCCAGCCCAGCTGCCTCTTGGAGGGTCACACCATCCCCCATCCCTATTCTAACCATTAGGGAAAACTTGTTCCTTTCAGCCTGCAGAATGAGATCTAAACTTAGGGATCCACAAGATGTTATCACTTCTTGCCTGGATTAACTTCAGTGTATTACTCCCTGGGCTTGAAGCTGTCAGACCTGAATAAGGCCTATCCAGTTTAGTATTGGCCTCCTCCAAAAGAAACTAGAGTGCCTCTAACACATAAAACCAGAGTTCAGCTCCATTCATTAGCTTAGTGTATAAAGCATAGTCTAGGCCAAGGCCAGTGTCTTCAGTGCTCACAGCTGAAGATACTCTGTGACTTTCCAAAAAGGACTCTGAAGGAAGCTCCCGCTCTGTTGGCAAACTGGTGTTCTCTGCATCAAAGGGAGGGGAAGCCTTGCATCATGCAAAAAGCCTTTCAAGCCAGACTGTTCATTAAGTGGTGTATATTCAGGGAGAACTTCTTTGCCAGAGAAAGCCTCGCTGAGCCCCACTGAACTAGTTATTTCAGCTAGTTGTTGGAAAGTAGTTACACCCAAGCCCTCCTCCTTTCAGGCAAAGCCCTGCTCCCTTGTTCCCCCCACCCATAGGCATCCTCAGAGGTCAGATCAGTAGTCTCCAGCCTTCTGAATGTTTGCCTCAAGAGCTCTCCTTGCCAGTCACTCTAAGCCAGGCGTGGGTCACCTGGGCCTTGCAGTTGTTGTTGGACTGCCGGTTCTACTAGCCCTAGGCAGGACAGCCAACAGTGAGGAGCAGTCCAATAACATTTGCAAGGGTGCAGGTAGCCTACTCGTGCTGGTGCTTAAATCCGATTATGTGTGAACTTTCATAACTTTCATAAGTGACAGAGGGGAACCAATAGCTACAGTGTCAGGAGGTGGGACAGGTAATTCCTTCCCCCTCCACGATACACAGAATACTTGGGTGTTGTGGGCTAAAAGCTGGATATTTCCTGCAGTGCAGCTGAGGCACAATGCACTTTACATGCACTAGAAACAGGAATCTTGAGTGGGGGAGGAAATGCAGCTGAGCTATGCCGTGAGCTATCAGAACTGCAGAACATCTTTTGAGCAGTGAATTTTTCTCAGGCTCTAAACTAACTCCACCTACTCAAGCTGTCCATTGGGCCCCGATGGACAGGAAGGAGTATAAAAGGCTTCCTGTTTGGCTTGGGCCCTTGCCTAGGCAGTATAGTTTTCATGGTTGTCCTGTCTGTGTCTTGGCTTTCATTTCCTGGCTTATTTCATGCCTGACAAGTGGTAGGATGCTGTCATGTTGACTGCTGGGCTCAGTTAGACTATTTCTGGGAGCCATTTTGAGCTGTGGAAAATTTACCACTTAAAAAAGCCAAACTTCAGAGAATAGAACTCCTTGAAGAATAGAAAATTTTTCCTGGTAAATTCTATCAAGAAATGTCTCTAGGAACACTACCCTGGTAAGAGCCAAGGCAGTGTTCCTAGAGACATTTCTTGGTAGAATTTACTCATCACACCAGAGAAATTTGCTGGCTGTGGCCTTCCCTTACTGTGAGATACTAAGTACCGCTCCATCAGTTATCAAGAACTCTGGCTCTAATAAATGCTGCATTTTCTCTTTCTCTCCTTCTTTGCCTCCAAATGTCTTGCTTATTAATGTCCATCTTGCTAAAGGGAAGGGCAAGGAGCGCTGGCCTGGCTGAAGCTTTACAGCTCTTTCCAAAGTGGTAATTTGTGGCCTGACTTGTTACAGAAATAAAAAGGCTTGTTCTATAACTGGGGCAGAAAGTAGCCATTGTGCAAGGCAGGGCTTTCAATTAAGAGGAGCCTATATTTAGTTCTGTGTGGCCCTGACTGGTGCAGACAAGACTGAAACTGGTTGCAAGGTGTGGAGAAAGTAGAATGTGTGTGGTTGGTTTTGCCTTCTCTTTCTCCCACACTAGAACTCAGAATGTAGTGAAACTGAAAGATATCTGCTCTCCATTACAGATCCTCTCCTACAACAGTGGTTCTCAAACTGTGGGGTGGGACCCCTGTGGGGCATGATAGTTGCTCAAAGGGGTGTGTGTGTGCAAGAAATGTTTTGAACCTTAATATATTGCAGTCAGCCCTTGCTAATTCACTGGAGGGGAGGGAGAAGGGGAGCAGGAAGAGGGAGGGAAATGTAGGGAAAGGGAGGGGGTGGGAGAGAAGAGGAGGTGCTTCTCCATAGTTTTTTCCATAGGTTGCTCCAGATTTCCAGTGCCATGTCAGCAGTCATGAGGGGGCCGTTCTTGTTTCCTTCCTCCCCCACCCCTCACTGCTTCACAAGTGCACATGCTGGAGAAAAAGAAAGAGCCCTAAGCCTCCCTGAAAGGATAGCTGTATTTGCCATCCTCTTGCCTCCCTCCTACCAACACTCCATCAGCTGCCACCTGCAAAGCTTTCCTCCTTCCATGATGCCATGCAGACTGTGCAATCACAGCTGCGCTTGGCACAACATCTGTGTGCCACCTCCCTGTGTGGAACAGGAAGAAGTGGAGGAAGCAGGGGAGAGACTGAGAAAGGCAATACAAGAGAGAGAGGGCAGGGATCCCTTTCTGGACAGTTCTTTGTGATTGTCTGCTTCCGAGGAGCAGAGTCATTGACTTCCATGCGCATAATTCCCTTTTTGGACAGTGCTTGTGATCCTCCACTTCTAGGGATTGTGTTGAATTAGGTATACAATCTATTTTAAAGATTTAAAATAAAACGGATCTAATTTGAATGATGCCAAAACCTTATAAAATGTTAAAATATGAATATACATCAATGTGTGAATGAAAATGTGCACACTAAACAAAATATTTCTGTTCATATATCACATTGAGTAGGGAGGGCAATGTCTGCATGTTGATATAATGGGGGCGCAGTGTAAAAAGTTTGAGAGCCACTGTCCTACAATGTTGCTGGTAGGAAGGGTAGGATGACTTTTAGGGGTAAGCAAGTTCCTGTGCTATGTTAGGCTGCTGCCCACAAAGACTTACTAAAACTTGCCAGCCCTTCAGATGCCAGAAGGTTCTGCTGACTTTGGTGCAGCAGGCCAGTAAGGTTGCCACTATGGAACAGCTCCCAGAATCCTCTGCAATTTGCAGGGGTTTGTGGGAGAGATATCTGTGTGGGGAAGGAGTCCCTGAAGGAAAGAATACAGAAACAACAGCTCTAATAGTGTCATTTGCTGCTTGCTGCTGTTGGGACCAAAGCCCCAGGGAGAGTGCACATTCCATTTCATTGTCTTTTGGCAATTACATGCCAGTTGAGAGCAGATACCAGCTAATAAAAGCTGTAACTTGTCCAGGGTCATCCAGTGGGTTTCAATGGCTGAGTGAGGATTCAAACAGTTATCTCTAGAGTTGTAGTCCAGTGCTCAAACCACTATGTCATGCTGGCATTACACCATAACACGATCTTCATTCAACATCTCCTTATATTATTATTCTTAAAAATAATTTCCGAAGCTCTCCCATTTTGATACAACCTTTGGTATAATCAGCTGCAGTGTTACACTTGTGGGCTATGGTGTTTTTTCTCATGGACAGCTAGTACACATATGGCCAGGATTTCCAGACAGTTGTTTTTAATCTAGCTTGGGCACATTATAGGAATGAAAGGAGACTTGCACAGAACATCTTATGCTGAAGGAATTCTTGGTAACAGAGTGCACTGGGGACCCAGTGTTTAATTTTGCAGCACTGTGATGAAGGTAGCAAAGTCTCAGATTGATTACTGAAGAAAATCAAGGAAGAAAGTGCAAAGACAGGTTTACAGCTGAACATTAAGAAAATGAAAATAATAATCACAGGTGATCTACACAACTTTAAAGTAGATGACGAAGACATTGAAATCATTCAAGATTTTCCACACCTTGGTTCAGTCATTAACAGAGTGGAGACTGCAGTCAAGAAATCAGAAGAAGACTAGGAAGGGCAGCGATGAAAGCACAAGATCCTGAAAGCTAAAGAGATATCATTGAATACTAAAGTTAGCATAGTCCATGCCATCGTATTTCCAGTTTCTGTGTATGGTTGTGAAACCTGGTCATTGAAGAAAGCTGATAGGAAGAAATTCAACTCATTTGAAATGTGGTGCATAAACTACTAAAAAAAAATACAGTCAGTCTTCCACCTTCACTAAGGTTGGGAGTGCAGGACCCCTCAAAGGTGGAAAAAACACCTGTATCAAAATGTGTGTGTGTCTATGAGAAGAGGGGCCAAGGCATAATTTGGGCACTCAGGACCCAAATTAGCTTAAGGAAAGGAAAGAGAAAGGGAGTGGTTAAGCATGGTGGCCCTACACTTTCTCTCTTGCCCATCTCCTTCCTTGGGGGGGTGGGTGTGTGGACATTGGGAGAAGATTTGTGGTGCTGAGAAATTGGGCTGTGATCTATCCTTAGCAGGCCAGGTGGCAGAGGAGGATGAGGAGGAGAGAGGCAGATTTTTTTTAAAATATATTTTTATTGAAATTTATAATTAAAATTTTTAAAAAAAACCTCCCCACCTCCAAGCTTATTTTCCAGTTGAATCTGCATGTTTTCATTCCATTCATACATAGTTACTGCTTACTCAAAGAAGATGATCTTACATTGTTACAGTGTTGCTTTGTTGCATTATATTATTACATTACATTGTTATATTTCCTTATGTTTGCTTTGTTACATTGCCTTATTACATTGTTACATTATATTGCTTACATCTTTCTTTGTTCTTTTCCCTTTCTTATTCTATATCTTTAACCAATTCAAAACTTCTCTCCATTCCCTTTCAAAGTTCTGGATAGGTTTATTTTTCAAAGAAAATGTTAACTTTTCTGTCTCTACCATATCCAGGACTTTTAATTTCCATTCTTCTATATCAACATATTTCCTTTCTTTCCAATATTGAGAGAGAGGCAGTTTTTTAAAGGTCTGTGTGGTCTGATCAGAGCCACCAAGAAGGAGGGTTTTCCGGGAAAAAAAGTGCTTCAGGTGGTATGGCAAGGGTGGAAGAAACTTGCAAATAATCAAATCTGTGAAAGTTAAACCCACAAATGTGGAAGGCTGAGTGTAAATGGGTCCTGAAACAAATCAAGCCTGAGCTTTCCCTGGAAGCCACGATGACTTTGGTTACGCCACTAGAAAATGTGATTAACTAGAAAAGATGAAAATTCTCAGTAAGGTAGAAGGCAGCATTAAAAGAGGAAGAGCGCATTACAGATGGATAAACTCAGTCAAAGAAGCCAGGCCCTGAGTGTAAAACCTGAGCAGGTTTGTTGATGTCAGTGTGATTTGGATATCATATTCATAGGGTCACCGTAAGGCTAAGTTGGCTTGATGGCAACTAACAGCAGCAATGATGAATGATCATGAACAATTATTTTAGCTGCAATAGGTTTGCTTATTGAATTCTAAATACACTTCTAAATACTTGACTTCTAAATACACTATTCCTTTGCCTCTTTCCTCTTGGTTCAGTTGCATGAGGTTCCATGAAAGTATGACAAAGATTCATTAAGCAGTGTATAGACTTCCTTAAAAAACAGTCTGCTCATCACTTTTGTTCTTTGTCTACAGAAGTTGGCAATGGGTGAGTGTTAATTGTGTTTCCAAGGAACATTCTCAGTTCATGGAGGGCAATAGGCCTGGAGCATGCCAACCTAGAAAAGTTACTTTTTGAGTTATAGCTAGCTTCCACCATCCCTAGCCAGCCTAGTAACTTGTTCGCTATTCTGGGAGTTGTAGTCCAAACATGTTTCTTTTATAAGCTATGCGCATACTCTACATAGCTGACATTATGTCCCAAAACATGTCCCAGAATCCTCATCAATGTAAAGCTGTTCCTGACAGATGAGTTGATGTGGTAAGAAAAGCCATTTTGAAAAATAACCACTCAGTAGAGAACAACCAATGCATTTCAATTTCCTTGCCTTTGTTAAAACCCCACGTTTTCTCTCGCCAGCTTGTGGCATAAGGGTAATGGGTTCTTCTTTAGCTCAAAGCCTGGAGAAGTGGGGATGCATTATAGAAACTGGAAGTGGTAGCTAGGCATCGCTAAAGCAGGACTGGTAGATCTGGAAGGGTAGATAAGAACTGTTTCCTTTCCTGTAGGCAGCTTTTCTGCTAGAAGGGGAGGGTGTGAGAGAGTAAAGGGCTAAGACTGTGTACCTTTCTTTAACTTCACCTCTGTGTGTGTGTGTGTGTGTGTGTGCAGGCGGGAGTGGGGGAGGAGTGAGAAAGGGGAATGAAGTGTAATTTTAGCTTCTTGAAAGGTGATCTGATTCAGGAAGAGCTAAACTGAGGAGAACAGGAGGTAAACAAATGAGGTTGTATGTGGCAGGCGGGTGGCAAGGCACACCAGGCCCAGCTGGCTTGCGTTAGCCTGCTCATTCATTGTCTGGGCCTTTTGGAGGTGAAGTTATGAAGTTACAGATATAGAGCTGCAGCCAAGCAGCATGTTGGGGTGGGGGAAGCAAGGCAGCGGCTGTTGAGCTTCACTTAAAATTTGTGCGCTTGCCATGAGCACATGTGCAAGAGAGGGTGGGGAAGGCAGCTTTCTACTTAAGCCTGGTTTCTTGTTTTCTGTACTATGAAGTGAATAGAAACCCGGGGCTCCCTGTACCGTGCACACAGTTTTGTACCTGACTGAAAATTCATTGCCCAAAGAACCTTAGATATCTTCCCCCTTTCTGTTATTGAGTTTCTAGCCTTTATGGTTGAAGAAAGAGGCTTGAAACCATAGAGAGGCTTGGAGACCGGAATGGGAGGGTGAAAAGTATTCCAGCGGTCACAAGAGCATGGCTTAAGAGCCCTGTGGCATTCTCAGTCTTCTCCATGCCAGAAGAGTGTGTGTGCGCGCGCACGTGTGTGTGTGTGCACACTCATGATTATGACAATTCACATAGTTTTATGATTTCCCCCCAGTTGCAGAATCTGCCATAAAGTTTTGAATTTGTTTGTTTTTCTTCAGTGCAGAGCAAGCATGTGATGACTTATTCACTTTGATTAATCAGTTGCAGAGACTGTGGAGAAGTAGTGTGTGCATCTGTGTATGCATTTGATCAGGGAGAGTGCTTGTAGTAATCTTTATTTTGATGTTATTGGTTGAATGATTCATCCATCTTCCAGCAAGATTGGCTATGTTTATGCATTAAAAAAAACAATCCCCATTCTATGCCAGATTCTGCAACTAGGGGAAAAAAATTCTGACAAGTAAACAAATGTTCACAATCATGTGTGCAGATGTACATGCATGCATGCATGCATACCTCCTCTTACATGGAAAAGATTGAAGAGGGGCCTGGGGTTCTGAAGGCAAATTTGAACACACTGAAATGCTTTGCTCATTTGCCTTCTGGCCAACAGCAATGGCATATCTGGCTGCTTTGCAAGGATGCTTCAACCTAGGGTAAGAGCATGTTTGCCAATATTTGGCACTGTAGAAGTATGAGAAATGTTGCTGGGAAATGCCAATAGCAAAAAAGCACCAAAAGCAAAGGAAGCTGTTTACGTAGGTAGCTCAGCTTGCCCTGCTTGCCTCCCGCAGTTGCGCCTGTCATCCAGGTAGACAAAATGGAGAGGGAGGGTTATGACATGGGACTTTGCCTAGGTCAAAGAGTTTCCTATTAGTCAACCACAGAGGATGGGTAAGAACTTTCTTCCCCAAAATAAGGACTGTTGTGCAGATATCATTGAAGGACAGTCAGCGTGGTGTAGTGTTTAGAGAGTTAGGCTAGGACTATGGAGGCCAGGATTCAAATCTCTTCCTCTGCTAGGAAGATTACTGGGTTACCTTGGACTGCTCTTGATCTCTAGGCTGACCTACTTCACAGGCTTGTTGTGACAGTTAAAAATGGAGAGGAGGAATCTATATGATGTCTTGAGCTTGTTGAAGACAAGGAAGGGTGAAATGTAGCAAATAAAGAGAGAGCAAAAGAAGAGGGGAGGAAGGTGTGTGTGTGTGTGTGTTTGCATGGTTGCTGTTTTGTCATACCTAAAACAGAGCTTAGAAAAATTATCTTTTGGACTAAAACTCCCAGCCTCCCCAACCAGCATAGTCAGTGGCCATGGTGGCTGGGGAATTTTGAGAGTCCCCAAGGTAACTTTTCCCACTTAGGTACCCAATGCCACTGTGTTCCCCACTTCACTGACACAGAATCACACGAGGATGTACTTCTGTCTAATCCCTTTTAGGATCCTGGTTCCCTAGACTATGACATACCTTTCAGCTGTCTTTATTTGGTAAGGACAGTCACAATTAGTCCTCCATTTTCCCACTTTTTCAGCTGCTTTTAGAATATCTCATTTTCCTCCTTTGTCCTCAGCATACTTCAGATGCTGTAAACTCAATTCAATTTGCAAAAGTAGATTACACTCCTTTAACTTCAGCAGGGAGGAGAGGAGAGGAGGGAGCAGAATCACCACACTCTGATGTTGTTTGCTCACACATGTCTTCGTTTTCATCTGTGAAATGTTGGAAGGAATGCTATAAGTGGCCATTGATTAAATGCTGGTCAGTTGCTATATGCCCTAGCAATATTATGACATGATGAAAATTTCTTCTTCATTTGAAAACGAAACCAAACAGAAGCTCCTTCACATTGTAAAATTATCGGAGAGAAAGGAATGTAGTTGATGAAGAATCTGAGGTTATTAAGGACCTATTTTCACAAAAGCTGCTTGAACATTCAGAAGGGCCATAAGGCCCTCCAGATGTTGTTGGGCTCTTGTTCTTCCCCACCCAATCTGTCCAGTGGTGAGGAAGGAAGGGAGTAGTAGCTCATCAGCATCTGTAGGGCCACAGGGTTCTCTATTCTGAATAAAAAGGTGAAGCTTTACTACTAAAAGCCACATAGATCTGGCTGTAACTCTTTATAGATGTGGGCATTCCTACCTCTCTTCCAGTCCTCTCTCTCTCTCCCTCCCCCTCCCTCTGAGACCTGGGGTCCCTTCACAATTATAACCCTGTGATTCCACTTCAGTTGCCATGGATTTATCCTATGGAATCCTGGAGAAGTTGTGGTTTGGTCAGAGGCACCAGAGGACCTCCTTGGCTGAGGATTCTGAAAGGCTCCTCCCTATAAACGGCAAATCCCAGGATTCCATTGAATGTTGCCACGGCACTTAAAGTGGAATCATAACACTGTACCTGTCTAGTGTGAATCAGCAGATTAAGTTGCTGATTTCTGTTTCTGGACTGTACTACTTTATAGTGGGCAATGAATCCCTACCCCCCAATGCCCAGTATACAGAATGCTGTAGGAGCGTTTCAGGTCATGGTGCCAATTCTCACCACACATCTAGTTTTCTGTGTGCAGTTAGATGATTTGGTAAGGGAGCATCCATGGTGTGTTTCCTAACCCATAATCCCAAATGGCATAGTCAAGGTACAGTTTCTCCTTCTTGTTACTGTTTCCCAAGCTCCAGGCAACAGTAGTGACCAAATTTGTGATCTCTTAGCATATACGGCAGTGGGGCGTTTAGATCTGGCTTCTGGAAAACAGCTTCTGTGATGTCTTTGAGACTCTTTTGGAAGCTGATCCTTTGTTCTCCACCTTCCCAAAACACCCCAGTCAGCTTGCCCATTGCTTTCAAATGCAGAGGGTGTGTCTCTCCCTGCTTCTCTCTGCTGGGAGATGCTCCAAACTGGATCAATTCTGGTTTGTTAAGTGCCAGCATTATGTGTGTTTTGGCCAGGCTGTGGTCCCTTTCATCTGCTCCCATGTTGCTCTTCCTTTGCCTCCAGAGGGTGTGGGGACAGGGCTCAGTAATTATCCTTCAAAATATGTTTGCCTTTTGTTTGAGGATTCTTTTTTGTTTTTTTGCAGTGGACATCTGTGTTGAGGCAGTTTCATGGTTTGGGGCACTGATTTTATGCAACTAAAAATACACAGATGTGGTGGTTATTATTGTTATTTGTTCATTAGAAATCAACCTTCTTATTGCACAATGTCAGCTGATCAGCCAATGTCTCCATGTTACTTCTGGGACAGCATAGTTTGTAACAATGTAGTTTCTGTCTCTGCTTAATGGGAGTATTCCCCCCACCCGCCCAGTCTCATAGTTCTTTAAAAACGTGCTGGAGAAAAGCCACCATCTGCTGTTCTGTTTTTGTTTTTCCTCTCACCCACACTGATTTTTTTTCCTTTCAATGGAGCCTGAAAAAAAATACAACCAGCTCTTGCCTCAAACCGTTAGCTTTTGTTGTTACTTGGGTGTTTTTTGGGTTTTTTTCCTCTTCTGATTCTAAAGCTGTTAGCCAAACTTGAAGAGATCTTAGATACCGGCGGGCAGGAACTTGGTATGACGTTCCATTTCCCGTTCACGCCACAGTGACATTAAGTGGCTGGATCTCAACTTTGCTGGGAAAAATGAGTTGTGTTATGTCGCCTGCCTGAGCTTCTGCAGAAAGTCTGACTTGAGGTCGTTCTAGGGCTAGTTCAGAAGAATATCACCCACGCCACTCAGGGCTGATTCACACGACCTTGCAGGGTGATGTATGTTGACTGTGCTGCTTTGGCCACATATCATAGTGACTGTGCCTTATTTCCCCTTTAACACTCACTGTAATTCCTACTCCATTAGGTACCCCAGCTGGCTTGACCAGTAAAGGCTTCTGTAACCCCTTCTGTCTTCCCAGCGTGAGCATCAAGAGAGGCTTTGGCCTGATTCTCTCCTTAACATATTCCAGTCATTTACTCCCATTGGTGTTGGGAGTTTGGGGGGCAGGGGATACATTCCAGTGGTGGAAGGACCAAAGGCAAAAGGGATGGGACCAAAAATGATCGTTTATTTTAGTTGAAGCTCTCATTGCCAGTACCAAAGATTTAGGAGAGGCTTTTCGGATTTTCAAAAGGGGGTAAGAAGGTTGTACAAGTGCTGGGAAACCACTACATGATGGTATCCTGGAAAATTGGGCATGAGCGTCTGGGAAAGCGCAGAGGGCTAGATTTGGCTGCAGGGCCTGAAGGCCACCACACCTGTTTTTGTGACTTTGTTGTATTCACAATGTAAGGATTAATGAAACACTGGGACCCTTTCACACACTGCATAGTAATAGCAGCATGATTTCATTGTAACTGTTGTTGCCGCATCTTGTGGAAACTGGGGATTTGTAGTTTGGTCGGAGGTACTAGAGAAGCTTTCAGGCTGAGAATTCTAAATGACCCTCCTAAAACTGCAGATCCCAAGATTCTGTAGGATGGAACCATAGCAGTTAAGGTGAGAATCATAGTCCAATAATGGTGTATTGTGAAAGCGCTTGGACTGAGAGTGGGTGATGTGCCTCAACAGAAGTTATCCCTAGATAGAACTCTGAGGGGAATGACTGGTAAAATGGAGGGAACTGAGAAGGGCTGGAGCCCTAAATACTGCTTCTAACATCCCAAGTTCTCACCAGTCAACTTGACGGTTCTACTTGGAAGAGGTTGCACAGAATAAATAAAATGGCCTGCTGCTACTGACCAATCAGCAGTCACTAGCTGAAGTCACATCTTGACTGTACTCTTTCCTTCCCAGCAATTGAAAAGCAGATTTCAACAGCTACACATTAAAGCTGAAGAAAGCAGAGAGTCAATGAAGGGTTGCGTCGGGGCTGTTCTGCCTAGCCTGCTGCTCTTACTGAGCCTCTGAACTAGTTGAAATCTGTCCTTCCATTTACCCTGCTCAGGTTTCACCCAGGATGTGCACCTCGTCCTCTGTCCTAGTTGCTTACTGGAACTGTAGCAAAAAGTTACTCTGTGAATGGAACTGGCCATCTGTTTCTTGCTTGCTGTACTAATAAATCACTGGATGGTTATTTATATTTTTAATACTTCCTTACTATGTTAGAAGAACATAATCATCCAGTGCTATAAACAGAGCATATAGGTTAACACCATCACTGTCTTTTTCATTCCACCACTTAATAACAAAATAATTCAGTTTAAAAGCAAAACAAAATTGCTGTCTTCCTTCATGGACTCCAACAAAGTGAGTCAGTGGAGATACTGTATTTATGCTATTGACAATCTTCTCTGAAGTACATTATAAGAGAGTGGTGAAGAAGTCTTTCCCCACTTTGTAGCTTATGCAGTTTTGCTCTGATAACAAGCTCAGTATCAATTATAAGGTATCATTAACAGCTGCTTCCTCAGAGAGCTCAGAAATCAAAAAGAATAAAAGAAGAACAATGGCTCTTAACCTTTTCTTTACCAGCAACCTCCTTTAAATTTCTTTTGTTACAACGGACCCCCAAGACTTAATTCAAAAATTAAGACCCTAACGTGCACCAAATATTTATTTAAAATTGCTCACTAAGAGTCTTCAGAGTGGGAGAGAAGGGAGAAATAAGTAAATGCACACTTCCCTGAGAGGTGCTGGAAGGGAAGATTTTTCTTCTGCTTTTCCTGGCAGTTTAAGAGAGGAGTAGATTGAATGCAACACACAGACCCAGCCAGCCAACCAGCCAGCATTTGCCCTTCTCCCTCCCCTCTTTTCCAGCCATCCAGTCTATCAGAAACACTCAAGCACACACACATCCGCACCCTTTTCTTTGCCTTCTTCACCAGCAGGAGAGGAGAAGAAGATGGGCAAAGGAGGAGGGGATGGAAAAAGGCCAAAACAAATTAACAAACAAATATGAGGAGAGTTAATGCCAAAAAGGAGATTTGAAGCAACCACTCTATAAAATATTCTGAGCTTGCCTCCTCATGGTCATTCATAAGCGCCTGTGCTTTCATCTATGTTGAGTGGCAACTTATTTTGCCAATGGTGATCCCTTGCTCCAACTTCCAGTGTCTTGCCAGGCGGTGACACCTGCTGCTGCAGCACCCCCTCTTCTCATTCGGCCCCACCCTGTGTGAGATCCTCAGTGCAGCGTGATGGCCAACTCAGAAAAAGGATGGCATGGAGCAGGATCATGAAAGATTGATACTCTATAACTGGGATGTGGAACGTCCAGCCTGTTAACCAAAGGCAGACCCTGGGGATTATCTTTATGGCCTGCTAGATTTTTCAGCAGTTTATTTATTTATTAAATAAATATATGTTCTCCCCTCTCTGCCAAAAAAACCCAGCACTTAAGTCATCTATGAACAGTAACATTCAAATGAAAAAAAAAAACATGCTATTTGAAAATAAATTGAAGATAAGAGACTACAATACTTAAAGGATTTTAAACTGCCAGGAGCCTGGAAAGTACAGAGCTGGGCCCAAAAGCTGTGGTATAGACTTGAGCTGTGCTTTGCAAGCCTGAAATCAGCAGCATTGGGACTTACTAGCAAATAAACACATGGCCCCACCTACTTTGCATTAGCCCGGCATACTTTACCTTTGCCTCCCTCAGCCCAAACCCCCTCTGCTGGAATGTGGCCCCCAACACCTTTCTCAAAATTGGAACACAGCCTCTAGGAGAAAAAAGCTTGCTAACCTTTTGTCCACCATCTTTATCTCTGCACTGGTCTTGTGAGACTGGAGATTACCATTCCCATTTTACATTAGTGGAATGAAATCTGGGATGTGATGCAGAAAGATGTTGCACAGTTATTCAGTGGACAGGTTAGGATTTGAACCCAACATAATCCCAAAGTCAATGTGTATAGCATAAGTTGGACTGAATGTCTGGTTCTGGAGCTTTTGATTCCTGCCCTAAGCATGGGTTTGGTATATTGCTTGTGCATGAGCAGCCACCTTTCAGTCTACACGACTGATAAGGACTTCTGTACAAGAGTCGTGTATGGGTGCACAGTGCCCATCGTTGTTTTCTGCTTTGACCACAGAGATGCTGTGGGGGAATAAAGGCTGGAGCATATCACATGTAGGAATTTGCCAAAAAAAGGGGGGACACAGTTGTTCCAAACGTGCGCTCTACTTGAGAATGATGTGAATGATGAACAGTATGACTCCATTCATCTAGCTAACCATAGGGCTTCAAGGAAGAATTCTCCACTATTCCTGAAAGGCGACAGTATTCCCTCCTTAGAGTGACAGTGTGGGAGCTCTTACATTTGATCCTATTTCTCTTAGGAAGGGAAGGTGGAGAAGGGATGTGGCCAAGATCTATGCATACTTAGCACAGGCTATCAGTTCCTGATGTCATATTGCGGTCCAAGCAAGGATCCTACCCTTGATCTGAGAGTTACTGCCTGATTATCATTCCTGAAGCAAAGCCAAGAAAGACCAATTAGTTTGCCCAATTGACCTCTGTGAGCTGAGAACTGATCCCAGTTTTTTGCAAGCAGAGAACTGGAAGTACATGTGTAGAGAAGCCTGTTCAGATGCTGTTTAAGTGCTTTAGCATCCATGCAGTGACAAGGCAGAAAGGATCTTAATATGGAAAAGTTTGTATGTTTACCCACAATGCCTCCTTCCTTCTCTTAGCTGCAAATGCCAGTTCAGCCTATGAATCCAGGAAATAGACAAAGTGCCTTTCCGTGTCTGCGGTTGGTGAACCACAGGAAGTTGGTTTAGACAGGAAACATAACTCTTTGTGATACAGCAAGATTTTGTGTAGATGAGATGAGATTGTTCTTAAGCTTAACAATGAATTCACAGTCAAGCTGAGGCCTTCCTAAGCACATCCAGGTAGAGAGTGACCACAGCAGCTGGGTGTCTGGCAGAGTCAGCTTCGTGGTTTACCTGACCTCAGTATCACATCTTTCAGTATCAGTGATCAAAGGAAAGTTTCAGGCAAGGAACTGCCCTTTAATAGACCTCAGAGCACTAGAGAGACAGGATTGTTAGTTATTTTTGCATGGAGCACTTTTTTTTGGAAACAAAAATTCCCCCATGCTTTTCATTTTCCAGAAGCAACACATTTTAAGTAAGATATAACCAAATAAATACACAAGCAAGACAAATAGCAGGCACAAACAGTCGATGATAATAGTATATACAAAGATATATTTGGGGAATAAAAAGTATATTTGTATTCCCATTCTGTAGCAGAAAAAAATGTAACTAGAAACTGGAAAATGTCCCAAGACATTCTTCTGTTATGGGAACAGTTCCTGTTATATCCTGGAGCTTCATATAAGCTTGAGTCTTGTATCCTGTATTACTGTCACCCCCTACATGGCAATGCTATACCTCTTTATTTAGAAATATGTTCCATTGATTTTGATCGAATTTAACTTCAAGATGAACATGTATGGAATTGCACGTTCATTTTAACCACAGCAGCCTCTTGACCCTCCAGACTCAATGCTGGGACAAGAAATACGGCCAAAACCTCATCCTTCATAGGGTATGTATGGTACCCCAGTCCCAGGTTGCTTTATTTACTGAACCACAAAACCTCCATCTTGTCTAGATTGTGTCTCATCTTGTTAGCCCACATCAAATTTGTCACTGCCTCCAGACAATCATTTAAGATCTTCACAGCTGCTAAAAAGTAGAGATAGAGCTGGGAAGCATCAAACCCAGCCCTCAGATTCTGGATGATAACTTTCATGTAGATGTTAAAAATTATAGGGGATGAACTGGTGCCCCATAAGCCAAGGAGACATTCCCTTGGCAGAATAGTCACCCAATCAAGACCAGAATGACTCCCAAAGAGTGCTCCTCATATTAGTCAGGAGGATACTGTTGTCAGTGATAATGAGTGCTGCTGAGAGCTCTGGAATAATTAAGAGAGGAAACTTCAAAGCATTTGTATAAGTGTCTGGTTCATCTCCCAACCCCAAAGCTCACTTTCCTGCATGTGGCAACTCAGAAGAAAGCCCAGCAGAGTTTGATAAGATTTACTTGTAGGAGAGAATGCTTAGGATAGAGCAGCTATGAGGGAGGTCTGGTGAGTGAGGTCAGTGAGACCTATTTTTGAGTAGCCATATGCAGGAGTATGCCTCTTGATCATTTCTTTTATCTCCCTGGGTCTGTTTCTAGCACCAGAAAAGCACTGCAGATTAGAATTCTCCCTCCTAATTTCTATGAGTTCCTAAGCAAGACTCAAAGAAATATAGAGCCTCATTGAACCATAGCTGTGGTTGTCACAGCATCATTTCAAAATATGCCAGTACTGTAACTCCTTGCCACCATCTCTTGGCTAACTCTTGTTCTCAAAGTTGGCCAGTAGCACCCCCTCCGCATCTATGATAAGGGATCCTAAAATTATACTCTGTCTCTGTATGTAGAGAATGCATCATAATGTCATATGAGGCAGCTGCCACCAATGTACAAAGGTTCTAATATGTTTAAGCCATAATTAATTAAATATTTGTAGTGTAATAAATTTGATTTGAATAAAATTGAAAGCATCCAGATGATTCCTGGTCATCCCCAGCACTTTTGTGTGCATCATTCTAGCCTAATAGATACTAAGGGTGCTTCCAGACTAGGATTTTAATGAGAAATTGCCATAACCTTCTTCACACAATTTTACCAGTATACATGTATGTATGGTGTGTGAGAAAGGGAGATAGTGAAGTGGTCCAGACAACATCAGATGCCACTGGTAGTCCTATGTTTTCCCATGACTACTTCTGTCTTGTGTGTTTGTTGCTGCAGCAAATCCAGTAAGGAATGAAAGAGTAGAACAGCAGCAGCTATTTCCTCTGGGTCTGAAGCATAGCTGGAGGATTTGTCCTTTGAGGAAGTAGAAGATGCCTTGGGAATGATCTTCTTTTCTGTATTTCTTCTCATTGTACATGATTTCAGACTCCTTTCATGTTTCTCCCCCACTAGCCTATTTTCTTTGCTAGTTGGCTTAATCAATAAGCAGTGAAAATAATCCCAATAAATTTTTTGCCCCTTGTGATACAAAACTGACCAGATCTCATTGTCTGATCAGATCCAGATATATAACCGTGTAACTTAGAGACTGGGCATTTCAGTGGAAATCATGTTGCTTTATGATCATGAGTCCAGTCCAGGGACAACCGATGATTCCTATATCAGTGGGGCATTGAATCCACTCCAGGTTTTAGTCCACACTTTAATAGAGCTATTCAGGAGGACTAATACTTTCCTCATAAATAGGTTCAGTACCTTGGATAGTTCCTTTAAAATTTGGGGGAAAGCCCTGAGAGGATTCGCCATTGCACTGACATGGGAACCACCAGCCTCCACTGGCTAGTTTCTGGGTATCTCGTGAGTGGGAATTTTAGCCCTTTGACCCCTTTGACTTTGAAACCCCTGCATTGGACTAAGCTGTGTCCTTGGCTACCAGTTAAGGGGTAGGTTTATATTGGTGGCAGCTGCAAATCTAGACAGTTTGGAAGAATGCAGTGTGGGCCCTTTGCTTTCTGGTGGCTGCTCTCGTCAATTCTGATTCCTTCATTAGAACAAAAGTGACTTTGTTAAGATTCCCATCCTCCTGACATTTCAAAGGAGTCAGCAAGCAATTGAGTCAGAGTCTGCAGGCTTCTTAATCTGGCAGGTAGCCTGCCTTTTGTAAGCAGAGCTGGCCAGAATGTATGGGTGTGGGGATGGCAGAAAGCATATGTGTGCGCATGAGTGATGCAACTGAAACGTGATGGGAGTATGAATGAGCTAGACTAGATTATGCTTGAATGAAAAATGGGTGTGTGTGTCAGTGGTATAAAGGGCAAAGAGACTGTGTGTGCGTGTGCGCACACGCGCAAATGTGTGTGGCATTTGTATGTTTGTGTGTATGCATCAATGTTTAACTTCCTAAACAGCAGATGTGAGGATCTGAAACTCATTGCAAAATAAGCTCTTGAACTCATTTTCCTATATCCCAGGTGCATGGTGAGTAAAAGAAAACCTTGTGTGTTCCCAAAGGTAATTTTAATTATTCTTATTGCACATCCCAGTGTTCACAAAATCATAGAGTTAGAAGAGACCACAAGGGCCATTGAGTTCCTGCCACTCAGGAATGCACAATCAAAGGACTCTTGACAGATGGCCATCCAGCCTCTGCTTAAAAACCTCCACAGATGGGGAGTCCACCACACTTCCAGGCAGCATATTCCACTGTTGAACTGTTATCACCATCGGGAAGTTCTTCCTAATGCTTAGGTGGAATCTCTTTTCTTGTAGCTTGAAGCCATTGCTCTGTGTCTTAGTCTCTAGAGCAGCAGAAAACAAGCTTGCTCTTTTCTCCATGTGACATCCCTTCAAATATTTAAACATGGCTATCATGTCACCTCTTAATCTTCTCTTCTCCAGACTAAACATACCAAGTTCCCTAAGCCAGTCCTCATAGGTCATGATTTCCAGGCCTTTTACCATTTTGGTTGTCCTCCTTTGGACTTGTTCCAGTTTGTCAATGTCCTTCTTGAATTGTGGTGCCCAGAACTGGGCACAGTATTCTAGGCAAGGACTGACCAAAGCAGAATAGATTGGTACTATTACTTCCCTTGACTTAGGCCGTTTCTGTACTACATTGTTATAGAGCTATTATTCCACTTTCAACATCCTATGGAATCCTGGGATTTGCAGTTTAAGAAGAGGCATTTAGAATTCTCAACCAGAGAGCTCTTTGGCTTCAGTATACTACAAACACCAGAATTCTGCAAGGTATTGAAAGTGGAATAACAGCACTATAACAGTAGTTTGGAAATGGTCTTAGACTATACTGCTACTGATGCAGCCTAGAAACACATTGGCTTCTTTAGCTGCTGTTTCATATTGCTTACTCATGGTCAGCTTGTGGTCTTCTAAGACTCCTAGATCTCTTTTACATGGATTATAGTTAAGGTGTTACTCATTCTGTATCTCTGCATTTCATTTTTTTTCTGCCCAAGTTAAGTACCTTACATTTCTCCTTGTTGAAATTTTATTTATTTATTTATTCATTCATAGTTTTAGCCCAACTCTCTTACCTTTTAAGGTCATTTTGAATTCTGATCTTGTCCTTTGAGGTATAAGCCACCCCTCCTAATTCGGTATCAACTGCAAATTTGATAAGAATGCCCTCTATTCCCTCATCCAAATCATTAATAAAGATGTTGAATAGCCTTGGGCCCAGGACAGAACCCTATGGCATCCCACTAGTCATTCCTCTCCAGGATGAAGAGGAACCATTCATGAGCACCCTTTGGTTTGGTCAGTCAACCAGTTTCAAATCAACCTAACAGAAGCATTGTCTAATCCAGATTTTACTAGCTTGTTTGGAATAATATCACAGGGAACCTAGTCAAAGGCCTTACCGAAATCAAGATATGGTACATCCACAGCAGTCCCTTCTTCTACCAAGCTAGTAATATGATCAAAAAAAGAGATAAGATTAGTTTGGCATGACTTGTTCCTGAGAAACCTATGTTGACTTTTAGTGATCATAGCATTCATTTTTAAATTCTTACAGACTTTCTGTTTAATGATCTGCTCTAGAATCTTTCCCGGTATTGATATCAGGCTGACTGGGTAGTAATTGTTTGGGTGCTTTCCCCCACGCCCTTTGTGAACATGGGGACAATGTTTGTCCTCCTCCACTGTTCTTCTCCTGTTTTCCAGGAATTTTCAAAGGTTATTGCCAGTGGCCCCAGCATTGAAAGCAGGCTGTAAACCCTAATGGCAAGGTGGGGAACTTTGGCCTTCCATGTGTTTTGGACTACAGCTTCCAGAGGTGTGGAATTATGGATGTTGTCTTCCAAAAATGCAGGCCAAATGTTGTTGAATGCTACCATAGTGAGCCATGACTTAAACAGATGCCATGTGTGTATGTGATTGGAACAAGGTCATATTGTACAAGAAGGCAACATGAGGACATGTGTCTGTGTACAACTGGGGCACGAGAATGTATTGTGTATACTGGCTTCCTCTCTTACACAGAGAACAGTAAAGTAGTCTGTTAGAAAGCAAAGCTGAAAGAATGTATAAATGGGCATATTCTTTTCTCTGTTGAACAAGCTCCAGGCTTTAAAGGAGCGTGTTTGGTAAAACCATTATAACATGATGTAACTTCTCCTTTCATTCGATTTTGCTGTGTAATCTGAGACCTTTCCCTACCCACCCTCCATGCAGGCGGTTATATATAACACTCTCCTGGAGGGACCAACAATGGCTGCCGATCTGTATCATCCTTCAGGGCACACTCACACCCAATCTTCACTTAACAACCCCTTTAAAAAATTACTCTTTTTGTCCTACACTTCTCAGAATTCCCCAACCAGCATTGTCAGTGGCTGGTGCAGTCTGGGAGCTACAGTCTAAAAAAGTAATATTTCCAAGCTCTGAGATCAGCAGATGTGGCTGAAATCCTGATGCTTCCAAAGCCCAATGTGTATACTTGATTTGGGGAAAGGTGAACTATGGAAGCCCCTGTCAGAAGGAAATCAGCAAAGAATTTAGTGATTTCTAAAATAGGTTTAGTTATGAATAGGAAATGAAGTCAGTAACTGGCAGATGTTAATGCTGAACTCAGGACTGGATTGAGAGGATGGAGTGGAGTAAACAGGGTGGGGAGAAACAAAGCTAAACAACATTTGTGACTTCTTGCCTTTTTTCATAGAAAACAAAGTCAGGTGGAACGTATTTGAAGGATGTAAAATATGTATGGATGTGGAGAAAGTGGAAAGACAGCTGTTTTTCCTTTTCAAAATGCTAGAAGCCCAGGTCATCCACTGAAGCTGAGTAGTGGCAGATTCCAGAGATAAGTGCATAAACGGAAGTACTTCTTCTTTATGTCTAGTTTTGGGGCTTCTCTTTTGGTCACTGTGGGAGCATAAATCTTGGCCTAGATATACCTATGGTATGGTCTGGCTGGACTATTCTTATTTTCCTATGTGACAGACTTCACCTTACACCCCCAAAAGTACACTTTAGGTATACCAAAGTCTAATTTTTCAGACCCAAGTTGAAGCTTCTTTCCAATTTTAATTGAAAGAGCAGTAGCATAGAAGACTGCCTTATTCTGAGTTCCATTGTCAATATTATCTACACAATGATTAGCGATAATTCTCTCAGGGTTCAGATGGGGGTCTTTTTGAGCCCCATCTATAGATACTTGGGCTTGAACTTCCCACCTCCTACAAGCAAAGGAATACGTCCCTTGGTTTCTGCGTGAGTTAGTGTTCTGAGACCAGAGTGGTAACTAATGAAGAGTTGCAGTGAGCAAGCTCTTGAGAGAGTAGGCAGTTCTGCATTGGGATCCAATCACACCCAGAAGAATTACCCGGAGTGGAGGCTATTTAGAAGGAAGCAAGACTAGAACCTTGCAGAGATGTAGCTCCAAATAGCCTCCACCTGGAAGATGACACTTAATCTTATTTATTTACCATAAATGCCATTCTTTGGAATATTCTGGTTTATAAGAAAAGCTTTTGCAGGGTTGAAGCAGGCTGGGTCTCTCCCAACCCAGCCTTTAAATGTCACCCTCTCCCTGAGGTCCAGTACATGTGTGTGAAAATGGCCCCCAAGCCCTCGAAGCCTATCCACCCTTGTATAAGTGATTAACTACATTCTGGGATCCAGAACAAATTGCTGCTTGATACTTTAAAAACTAGTGTTTCCAAAGTGAAAACTAAAAAAGGATTCCTGTGCCAATAATGAATGTATAGAAAAGGAAAGTTCCGCAGATGCTGCTTGTCATGCAACAAGCAACACCTGCTGAAATTCCCTCTCCTGTACAACCAGATTACTGGACTAAAGCTCCCACAACCTTACACCTGTGGCTGTGGTGGCTGGACCTGATAGGAATTGTAGGCCAATAATTCCCAAGACCTAAAGGTTTCCTCACCCACACTCTCTGTTGTGATATACGGTCTGGGAAATCCTGACCTAGAGTGACCAGTTTCTGCAAAGGATCACAGACCAGCAATGTAGAAGCCATGCCTCCTGTCTGATACTTGAATTGGTCGGATATAGGAATATAGTGATTCCTGTACGTAGAAGACAATGGAGTAAATGTAGTTGGTCTTCTTTTGGTGCTTTTGTGTTTAGCTTGTCAAAGTTTTTATTACAGATACATGAAGTTTGCTCTTTACATTGCTTTTCAGTGTAAAACTCTGGAACAGTACTGTTTTTGTATGTGAGAGCATTCACAGACCACCACATGTTCATGAAAGTATTGCAATGAGTCAAGTTTGGTTTTTATTTTTAGATGTATTTCTTTCCTTTCTTTTTTTAAAGATCCTGACAACAAATATTTCCTTGGCTAGGAGACAAGATGCTGCAGGAATGTTGCATTACTTTTGTGGCAAAAAAAAAAGAGGTGGCATGTTAGACTTTTTAAAAAATTCAATGAAGTAAATAAATATGGCAATTAATTCCTCGTCCTAAAATAAAAAGATCACTGGAAATTGAAGGGGCATGTATTGCTCTTACCCTTTCCTCTTTCCCAGTTTGCAATGCTGACCACTTGATTGTATCTGAACCTTTACCACAGAGTAAACACTGGACTGTTCAGGACTTGTGTGTTGGGACCAGAAATTTGTAACATGGAATGATGCAAGGATTTAGAAAGGTTCAGTGTGCTGTGACCATCTGAATGAATACTATGGACCAGTAGTTCTTAACCTTTTCTTTACTGGGGACCCCCTGTAAATATAATTTGTTGCCAGGGATCCCCAAGACTTAATTCAAGATTTAAATATTTAAATTTAGATTTAAGTATTCAAATATTTATTTAAATATTCAAGTATCTATTTACTAAAGGCTTTTGAAGACTAGGATTCAAATACCTGCTCAGACACTGGGTCACCTTGAGCAGCTCACATTCTCTCAGCCTCAGAGGAAGGCAAAGGCAGGCCCCCTCTGAACAAATATTGCCAAAAAAGAAAGGGCCTGTGATAGGTTCACCTTAAGATTGCCATCTATTAAGAAGTGACTTGGAGGCACACAACAATAAAGTGCCACTGACAGGGAGAGGTTCTTTCTAGTCATCATATCTCTCCCCTTTGAAAACCAACTTATGGCGACCCTAAGGCAAACCTATCACGGGGTTTTCTTGGCAAGATTTGTTTCCTTTGCCTTTCTCTGAGGCTGAGAGAATGTGACGTGCCTGAGGTTGCTCAGTGGGTTTCCATGCTGAGTGAGGCTTCAAACCCTGGGCTCCAGAGTCATGGTCTGAACACATGCACGCACTTGCCACCGTCTCCCTTTCATCAAAGATGCAGCAGCAGGACACATGGTGGCAGGCAAACTGCTCTCTCCTTTGTCCTTGTTTGCTTTCACCAGGGATGTGGCAGTGGGTGGGTGGGTGCAGTTGCCAAAACTGCTTCCTCATTTCCCCTGCTGCCACGTACCTGTTGGTCTCTAACAGCAGGGCTTCACAGCAGAGCTCCAGAGGTGTGTGGACTCCAGATTAAGAACCACTGCTATGGACTAATCCTTCTCTACCTAACTTGAGGCACTTGGGAGAAAGCTGGCTAGATCACCAACCTGTCTTATGGCAAGGGAGAGTCATATGTTGTCTAGCAGCTATTATGGCTGGAGAAGGACAGAAATGGCCTGCAATGTGTATATGTATTTATTATCCCCCTTTCTCCTAGGGCAGGACTCAAGATGGCATCCAACACAATGTCCCTTGGACTCTCTCTTTTTAATGGATATACCTCTGAGCATTCCTAGCCTAAGAAAACACTGAGAAATTTATGGGGCTGCCATAAGTCAGCAGCTGATTTGAAGGTACCTCCCCACCCCCCACACGTGCAGCAGGGTAGTAAATTAAATGCTACAATATACCACAGCTGTTTCGTTGCTGTGCTCCTCATTCTCAGAGCCCTATAGTCTGTCAGAGATAGGTTACTTCTGTCTTAGGGGCAAAGGTGCAAAAAGATGATGGCAGACAAAGCCTGAGCTCTTGGTCTGATGGGGTCTTCAACAAAATATCCTCTGATGGATCTCTTCCCCCGTTGATAGGTTCTGGTGTACTCTGAAAAGAATCAGTGTGAGTAGGATGTCCTTGATGCACTTGACATAAATTTCCCACAGTATCTCTGACCATTTCTGCACTGGACTGTTACAGTGCTATTATTCCACTTTCAACATCCTATGGAATCCTGGGGCCTCAAAGGTCCCTCCCTAAACTGCAAACCTCAGGATTCCATAGGACGTTGAAAGTGGAATAATAGCACTGTAACAGTCTAGTGCGGAAATGGCCTCTGACATAAGCGCACATCAGGTCATTTCGGAAAATTAAAATGGCAGCTCCCAGCCAATGTTTAAATGAAGAGCACAGGGCAGGTATCTATGAGAGACCCTGCTGGGACCCAGCCAGCTGTCTCTGGATGCCATGGGCTGACACCGGCCCATGGCAACAGGGGTAGCAAGGAGTCAGAAGAATAAGCTAATCCCTCATTTCCTCTCTCCTTGTAGCCAGGAGACTGCTGGCCCTGGCTTCTTGCTACCATCATTGCCAGTCTCTCCTTCCTTTCCCTCTGACAATATTATAGCAGTTTGATACTGCTTTAACTGTTTTGTCTCCATTATATAGAATCCTGAGATTTGTAGTTTGGTGAGGAATTCACTGTTAGAGAGCTCTTGAACTCTCTAGCAGCTCTAGTGTTCCTAGAGCTCTCTAGCAGAGCAAGTTACAGTTCCCAGCATTCCACATGGTAGAACCAAGTGATACAACTGTGAGGGTAAGATATATTCCAAAAATCCCCAAGATGGAAAAAGCTTCCCACAGGGAATTGGCTATGTGATGCTTCATTCCCCAACAAGTGAAGGGGGCAGAGGAGGATGCAGAGTCAGTGATGGAGAGTGGCTATAGCTGAAACCAGCTTTCTGGTCAGGGCTATCCCCCTTTCATTTCTGTAACACTTAGGCCGTTTCCTCACTACACTGTTATAATGGCTATTACTCCACTTTCAATGTCCTATGGAATCCTGGGGTTTTGCAGTTTAGGGGAGGGACATCTTTGGCCTCAGTAAACTACAAACCCCAGAATTCCGAAGGATGTTGAAAGTGAAATAATAGCACGATAACATTGTAGTGTGGAAATGACCTTAGACGTGAGAGTTTGTAATGGCTGAAATCCCTTTTTGTTCTCTCTCCACATCTCCTAAATGTGTGGACACCCTATTTCTAATGCATCTAATCAATCTGTGTAAGTCATTGTCTTGTTTAGCATATTGTACTTCAGCTGGCATGTTAAACCAGGCAAGCAAGAGCGGGTTGTAAAAATCTTTATCCGTTGAGCTATAGGTGGGTCCTTGCCTGAAGAGCTTGAAGACCCCTGCCTTAGTACAGTGTTTTATTCTTGGACTTTTTATGTTTTTGATTAAAATTCTGGACACTAGACAACTCAGTAAAATTCTTGTGCTGTCCAGACCAGACCAGTCTTGACAGGCTGCCAGGCCTACCCATCACTCCATCAGCACATTGCTGAATATAAATTGTAATTAATCTTCTCCTCAGTGATCCCATATGTCCTGTTCCTTTTCCTCCAGAGACGAAGGCCTTTCATACATTCCAAGAAGCCGAGCTTGGTAAAGTCACTATTTTGGACAATAGTTTCTGGAATCCTCAGCCAGCGTTGCTGGTAGTAGGGGGATTTTGAGAGTTATGGTCCAAAAAAATAACTTTCTGAAGCTTTGCAAAGTAGTAGGATGTGGAAAGCAACTGGAGAAACCACCCCTGTAAAATGTACCTCTTTTCTTTTCCCCTCAGAGCTCCATGAATCTCCCTCCTGACAAGGCCCGTCTCCTGCGGCAATATGACAATGAGAAGAAGTGGGACCTCATTTGTGACCAGGTGAGGTGGGGGAAACTGGCAAATGGTGAGATTCTTCAGTGGCACGAAATCTACAATGCATATCATTGCTGGCGGGCCTATGATGGAGGAATGGTCAGAAACAACACCATGTCCCCTTGATCACTGGTTCGTTGACTTCCTTTCAAAGAGCAGGCCACATCCCCTTATCATAATGAATTGTTTATACTAGGCTGCCGAATTCTTTGGCATTGCAGGATTGGTATCCCAGTTAGCAACATGATTAACAGGAAGAACGTCAGCGTCTGACCCATTAGTAGGTCTGAAGCCATAGATAGAAAGTCTGTATTTTATTTTTTAAACTCAGGGTGATTCTAATCTTTTTGTTTGTTGATTTTCCAGTAGAAACTATGTGGATGCATCAGAGTGGGTACAATCCTGAGAAGATCTGTTTAGCATCACCATACACTTGTTTGTGTCTCTATAGCAGGGGTGGGAATCACTTGACCCTCAACGTATGTTCCTCAGCATTGTCTGTGTAGCCAAGGGCTTGCAGTCTTAACCTCTGGTTCACTGCCACTATTCCCATCCCTGCTGAACAACATGAGTCTTTTGACCTTCTAGACAGTTCAAACTACAGCACCACAATCCTTAAACTATACTGGAAGGGGCTGTAAGCCAAAACATCTGCAGAATCAAAGATTCCTCATCTTTTCTCTGTAGAAAAGGCCACCTCATACATGGAGAGCCCTCATCCTACAGCAGAGGCAAAGTACGTGTGGTTCTCCATATTTTTCTAGAGTACAGCATGCAGCATTCCTCATCATTAGCTGTTCTGGCCAGGACTGTTGGTGAATGTAGTCCAACAGCATCTGTTCACCCACCCTTGATATAGAGGGAATGCAAACCCTTTGTAGCTGTGAACTAGGTGCCCAAGATACACGAATTCATTGACGACAGCACCTAGGAATCATATAATATCTTTTTCCTCTAACTCTGGGTACGGTACGCACAGAAAGAGATGGTACAGGTACATCAAAAATCATAGGAAGGTTTTTTTTGCTTTTGTTTTGAAAAACAGTCTGATTTTGTGCATGTTTACTTAGAACTGTGCCTGAGTAGGACAGGGATTACTTACAAGTAAGTGTACCACCTTAAAATTAAAGGCAGAGATCCTTCTAGCATATGAGTAGAAGGAAAGACCTTGGAAGCAGCAGCAGAGCAGAATGTATCTGGGTGGAGACTGGATATGGTTTCCTTTTTAAGTTTTTAGAGATACAGACATAAAGGAGCATCTGGGATTCAGATTACCAGGAAGAGCAAACCACCAGGCAGACATTTGGTGGAAGTCAGGGCTTCTAGAGGCAAGAAGGGTGGGGGGACAGAGTGGCTGAAAGAATTACTATGTTCATAAATCAGCGATGGCGACCTTTAAACTGCAGTGACCTAGGCCAGGCTCATCCGAATGTGCTTTCAAAGGCATCTTGCCTTCACAAGCATTCTTGCCCTTCCCAAAAAACTAACCACCTACTGTTCTTTCTTTCTCCCCTCCAATTTAAAACAGGAAAGATTTCAGGTGAAGAACCCACCCCACACATACATTCAGAAACTGAAGAGCTTCCTTGACCCAGGAGTCACCCGGAAGGTAAGGCCCTCGAGTCATTTGTTTTTAGAAAATGTTAGTGTTTTGTAGAATTGGGGAAGTTGAGGCCCAAGAAAGAAATAGTCTGGTCCATGTCCCAGAACAATTGTCCATGCACTGTGACAGAGAGATTTCCTCCAAGGCCAAGCAGGACAAGTTCTGGTACACACACTACTCAATTATAGTGGTATGATTCCATTCTTAAATGCCATGGCAACATTGCATGGAATCCTGGGATTGGCTATTGAGGAAGGGGTGTCTAGCATTCTCAGCCAGGGAGCTCCTCTGACACCTCTGACCAAACTACCAATCACAGGATATGGCTTGCAGCAGTTAAAGTGGAATCATAGTTCTATACTGTAATTATGTGGTGTGAAAATCTCCAGGGTTGCCACGAATCAATAATGCGAGAGCACCATCCTAATGTGTGTAGGAATTAACAGAATACATCCTGCTTCCTGTGATTTATGTCTGTGTTTCTCCAATTAGTGGAGCAAAAGAGCTTGAGAAAACAGAGTGCTCCCTTGCTCAGACCACAGACTAACCATGGTCTGGTGGACAAGGACTGGTCCTTTGGAGTCTGCTGACTGATTGTCTAATCAAGTGACAGGGTTTGAACTGCCATCTAGATCTGGGATGGAGAACAGATACATTTCACTCTGCAGAAAATGCTGGAGAAATTGTCCACAAAATCCCACACATAGTTGTTTTGCACAAAAAATATCACTGCCTGTGCAGAAAAAAAAATGTGGAGAAATACTATTTTCTGTGCAGAAAATATTATTTCTTGTGCAGAAAATGCAATTTCTGTGGAAAAGTGCTACATGCGAATTTTGCACAAAGTGAGTCCCAAATTGCAAATAGACTTTGAAAACGGATTTCAACTTTGTCACAGCTGAAAGACAATTGCTAAAACTACATGTTGTATCACTCCGGAATAAAGTAATTGAAAAATTATACCCTTAATAAATTAGATGAAAAGGTGAGTCTAGATTTACTGTAAGCATGTTTGCCAGTGGAGAAAGAATTAAAGATAAAATGGGGAAACCTTTATGGTTTGGCTTGAATCCCTCCCCGGGCTGCAACTTCTGAACCTCAGTGGGCAGAGTCATACTGCCTATTTTTATGATTGCAACAGTATCAAATCCATACTTCTCACGAAATCAGTATTAACTGAAAGCTAAAATGAAGGACAAAATGGTGCCCTCTCCCCCATTCTGTGCAGAGAAGCTGACTTGACCGACAGCTGAATCCTACTTCAGTACTTGCAGTGGGCTATGACTCTGGCCAAGTGACCCTCTCTCAGCTTCAGAGGAAGGCAAAAGTAACCTCCCTCTGAGCAAATCTTGCTAAGACATCTTTGTGATAGGTTCATTTTAGGGTTGCCATAAGTCAGAAACAATTTGAAGGCACACAACAGGAACAACAATAAAATCCTCTACCATAGCTTAAGGGCAGCAGACCAGTTTAGGTGATCAAACAAACTGTGTGATGCCCATGACTCTGTTTTTCAGCAGAGAGGAACAGCTGTGAGTGTGTATGGGTGCTTAGGATAAATTGCAAGGGATGTTGCATTGCTGTCCACAAGCCGGTGGCCCTGAATAATATTCTTCTTCTAAAGAATAAGGGAAATAGGGAAGTAAAAGAAGAAAGTTAGATGATAAGAGATACAGGATAAAATTCTGATCCATTTAGCCTGATTCCAGTGGTTGTGGTAGAGATAGGTAATGGGCTTATCCTATCAGTCAAATATGGCTGTCACTCTTACAGAAGTTCCGCCGAAGAGTACAGGAATCCACCAAAGTACTGAGGGAGCTGGAGATCTCTCTAAGGACCAACCATATTGGGTAAGTCGTGGGTAGCCAACCTGTTTGGCATGTTCGTCATGTCTCATGTTCAAACCTTTTCTGAGCCAGTGCCACTCTAATGTGTATTAATGTGTTTATTATAATGAGCCAGTGCCTCTCAGATGTTTTGTCCTGTAGATGCTTTTGAATTCAGTGATGGCCAGTGGCTTACATGCTGAGAGCAGTGAATCTGCTGTGCATTTTAGTCTGAGCTGAAATATCCAAGAAGCTGAACTGCTCCATTGACATGACAGCTGCGGTTGCCAGCTGCCATTGCCTAGGGCCCCGGGGTAGAAACACTCAAACAAAACATTCAAATCTAAAGAAGAAAACAATATGAAAAATGTGTGCAGCATATGCCCATGTGACTATAATCATTCTGTGTATAGAGTGATCCTCCACTTTTCCAAGAATTTTGGGCACAGAACCCTCACAAAAGTGGAAAAACTGTGAATAACTCACCCCTGTGCTCCCCCTTCACATTTCCTTGCCTTTTGCCCTGGCACATGTTCAAAAGGCAAGGGAATGGGATGGGGGAATGCCAGAGGTAGAAAAGAAAGGCGTATGCATGCCTTCCCCCCTCCCATTTCCTTGCCTTTGCCTTGGTGCACATTCTCCATGCTGGGCAAAAGGCAAGGGAATGGGAGAGGGAGCACTGGAGGCAGAGAAGGAAGGGGAACGTGTGCCTTCCCTCCCTCATTCCCTTGCCTTCTGCTTTGGTGTGCATTCTCTGAACTGTGGCAAAAGGCGAGGGAATGGGAGGAAGGAGCACTGAAAGTGGAGAAGGAAGGTGTGTACATGCCTCCCCCACATTCCCTTGCCTTTTGCCTGAGCATGCTTGCTTTCCTTCTCTGCACCCAGCAAAATGGAAGAGAATGGGAGGAAGAGAATGCAGGGAAGGCATGTACATGCCTTGCAAATGATCAAATTTGTGAAGATCAAACCCACTAATGTGGAGGGAGGACTGTAATTAACAAAGCTCATCATGAGGCATTTCCATCCAGCTTTCCTCAGCTCACTGTCTTCTAATTTTTTTTCAAAATTATTTTTATTGTTTTCATTTAAATTGTAATATAAACTAACAAACATAGTAACCCATATCGAAATTGCTGTTCGAACACACTCAGAAACATCATGGGAGGATGTAATACAATAATATATCTATCGCAGAAATGATAGAAACAGATATTCTCTATCTACGTAACGATGACACATACAACAGGTTCTACCAAAAAAAAAAAAAGAAGAAAAATTAAAAAATGGAGAGGAAAAGAGATGGGGAAGGAGAAGAAGATATGAGAAAATGAAACATCAAAGAAAACAACAACTACCACATTAAAAATTAACTTCTCACGCTGTCAGTGCCACAGACCGGACTAATTTAAAATCTGGTTTCTCTTCAAATTGTATAAATCTTTTACCTTTTACTGTCTTCTAAAATTTTTTGACTATATTCAACCCTCCACATTCGCTAGGGTTGCGGCACAGGACCTTCACAAAAGTTGAAAAATCAAAACATGTCTGTGTGTCTGTGGAAAGGGGGCCAAAGCAGAGTGGGGAGAGAAGGCACCAAGAGTTCAAACCAGATTAGGGAAAGGAGAGCGAAGGAGAGATTGCCATAGTGGCTCTATACTTCCTCTCTCTTGTTGATCGTCTTCCTTGGGTGTGGGGGGATATTGAGGGAGGGTTTGTGGTGCTGAGAAATTGGGCTGTTAGTCATCTTTAGCTGGCCAGGCAGAGGCTGGTGAAGGAGGAGGAGCACAAGAGGTGGGTCTTTAAAGGGCTTAATGGCTTGATTTGGAGCCATTGAGAGAGAAAGTTCCCCCAGAAAAGAAACACCTGAGGTGTGGGGGGAGGCAGAGGTTTGAGAAACTTGCAAATAATCAAATCTGTGAAAGTCAAACCTGCAAATGTGGAAGGCTGACTGTATATCTCCCATTGTTTCCAACCATTGACCCTTCTTGCTGGGGTTTGATGAGAGTTTTAGTTGCAGACATCTGAAGGGCATTACTGACTTGGAAGAGGCAATTTATATACATGTGTGTTGTGGGGGCTGGCAGTTAGAAGCAATAAACATTCCATACTTTATGTTCCTATTATGAACTGATTTCACAGCTACGATAGAGAGAGGGGAAATGGGTGGATAGACAGATAGATGGATTGATTAGCCAATAGAATGATTAAAATGAGTGATTAAAATGATAGAGAATCTTTGCACAAATTCTTTGGTTTGGGTCTGGAACTACTTAGAAGGCAGTTATCAAGAGTATAGAGTCTGTGTCACGATCCACCAGCATTTTAACTCCCCTAAACAGTCCCCCCCCATTAGACTGTAGGACTATCACCTAATGGCACACTCCACCCTGGCTTGCTGAAATGTTTTGCCAGAAATTGCACACTCACGATTAAATATTTTGTTTGAAATGAGTTAATGGTTAATAATCGAGGCTTCCTATTCAATTTCTGAATTATAAAGGCTGTAGTTTAGTCTGTTTTGTACCTCATCAATTCATGCTAACATGTTCCGGCTTTCTTTTTACTGAGTGCCTGGACAACAGGGACTTCTTATTTTTTATTTTGATTTTTTAAAATTAAGTTTTGACACAAAAAATCAACATAATTTGCAATCACAAATAAAGGAACAGAAAGAAGAAAAAGAGAGAGAGAGACAAAAGAAAGGCAGGCAGCTAATATATAAGAGGGCTCTAACCTCCAATCCTGGTGGTAATGAAAAGAAAAAAGAAAAAACAAATTACCATTACAGATTCTGAGACTCACTCTTTCTCTTTTGCATTTGACTCATTAGATGTTTCTTTTTTCTTTTTCTTTTTTAAAATATTTTTATTAAAAATTTCATTGCATAAAAAACAGAGTGGATATAATCCATTGACAGATACACACCCCCTTCCATATTATTTTTCTCCAGTTGAGTCTTCTTTGCTTCCATTTACCAATGCTTCCATTTACCAACATCATTAGATGTTTCCAGTTCCTTCTGCTTCTCTCAGGTCCCAAACCTGCATTCTGCCTAGTAACTACTATTGCTTTGAGATATTGACATAAAAACAGAATGAATGAATCACTGAATGAATAAACCACATTGGCTCTCAGTTTTGAAGATAGGCAGACAGCAAAACTAGAGTCTGCAGCCTTTATAGAAACCGCAGGGTGAGCATATCTGCCAAAATTAAACATTTTAAACTCCAGTTCAATTTAGTGGGAAAGTTGACTTCCATCCTACATTTCTCCATTGTATATCACCTCAAGGTCATGGCAGGTTGAGAAGTAGAAAACAAGTTCCATAAGTCAGCCGGTCAGTCACTGAAACTTTAAAATGCACAAATTTAGATTGAATAAGCCCTGTGCGTTGCACTTGCAGAATAGAGAAACAGAGGAAGAATAGAGGAAGGAGAGCTTGATCTGATTGACCAGGCCCTGTCTTTCTTCTCCTTTCCTCTGTAACACTTCTTTTTTGGGGGATGTGCGTGTAAATAAGCTGTTCCTGCTTAATTTAGGTGACATCACAAAGATGACAACAGTTAAAGGCCCTCAGGTTTCTGACTGTCTCTACAGTTCAAGAGTAGACACAGAAAGAAAGATTAGTCCAAATAGTGGGTGTGTAAATTCTGGTAAATAAATAAAGAGTGGATTCAGAGTGAAACTAAATGGTGGTTGAAGGAGTGGAATTTTTACTGTCTGTAGTATTCAGGCATAAATGAGTTTCTGGAATTGACTGCCATGAGGCATGGTCATGGACACTAACACAGCTGGTTTAAAAAGGATGGTAGGCAAGTTCATAAAAGAAAAGTCTATGTATGGTTACTAGTCACGGTGGCTATATGAAATCTCCTTGTTCAATAGCAGTCTGCTTCTCTGTGGGTTGAGTTCAAAACAAAAAGCAAAATGTTGTCTTCAAGTCCTGATTGTCAATTTCCTGGAGATATTTGTTTGGCCAGGTAGGCCAATGGATGCTTGGGTGGGTGAAACTAAACCATCATGGCTCTTCTTTCATTCAGAGTCCTCTACGGATTAGTACAAAGAGAAGCAGAAAATCCTGGCCATCCCAATAACTTTTTTCTGGCTAAGGTGGAACAACATTGTCATGTGTTCTGCCCCATGACAATGTGTAGAGTACCCAAAGCCAGATATTTTGACAGTAGTAGAGGAAAACCTCACAAGCATCTCTCTTGATCTCTCACAAGAAAAATACAACTGTAAATTCAGTAACTATTAAATGCTCTTTCATAACACCCAAAATTTGTTACCTGGTGCAGTTGAATAATAACATCAGCCCTTCTGCAAATAGTCCAGTAAGGAAAGAAAGGAACCAAAGAGGAATAGAATCTTGTCAGAGGATCACACCCATCAGTATAATTTACTAGAGAAGAGAAAGTTGAACTTGTAGATCTGCCCTCTCCTGACTAAAAACTAGTGGTTCTTAACCTTTGGTCCTCCAGATGCTGTTGAACTTTACCTTCCAGTATCCTGGACTATTGGCCATGCTGCCTGGGGCTTTTGGGAGCTGAAGTTCAACAATATCTGGGCATTCAACTTTGAATCTGAAGTGGTCTTTAACTTTTTGGCAGCAGTTTGAGGAGATGGACTGTGGCCTGGCTTGCCATTCTAACCCAAGGGTGATCTTTGAGCAAGGAGACTTTTATTTGTTTCTTCTCCTTGAGCTGCAGCCTTCCTGAGAGGCCCCTATCCTCCACAAGCTTCCTATGACTGCTCTTGTGAGCTGGGAAACGTGTCTGTCTCACCACCTGTCCTGGCTCCAGCTGGAAGGGAAACACCAACAAGAGCAGGAAGCCAAAGTGTTCCTGTCCTTGGTTTCCGGTCACTGCTGGGCAGGGGTTCCTCAGGATGGCTGGGTCTGATAGAAGGAGTGGTGCTTATTCAGCAACCCTCTTGGACTAGGGCTGAGCAATGAATGAACAACAATCTGCAGGTGAAAATCAGGAACAAAGGGGCAGAGTAGGATGCCAAATGATGGGGTGGGACACTGTGTAAGTACAAATGGGATTGTTCTGAAATGTCATTAGGATTTTGTGTGGAGTGGAGATGGTTAGGTTTGAGGTGGAGAATCACAAGGCTGTAGTGCCAGAAGGGATCTCAGTGAGGTTATCTGTTTCAAAGGTTTCCCCTAAAGCTAAAGTCACCACGCTGAAATAAGGTTGTCAGAGTGAAAACTGGAGGGGGTTCCTGCACCTTTAATGATTGTGCTGAAGAGGGAATTTCAGTAAGTATTGCTTGTCACAAAACCAGGTAGCAAGCAACACCTGCTGAAATTCCCTCTTACACACTGCCATTAAAGTTACAGGAGTCATCTCTAGTTTTTACTCTGGCACCTCTAATTGTCACACAAAATCACAGTCCACTGACCACCTGGATTATAACAGATAATGCACTGAGAACAGATAGGTCTAACGTTTTAGTGACCCATAAGGACAAACATATTTTGTTGCCTGACGCAGGAGAGACACCAGAGCCACCCATCCTCCTGCATCATTCAAGATGCACTGCACCCAAAGCCAGGGAGGTTATTTCGGCACATGAAGCAAGAAATCCCGTAAGACTCTTCCCCGTCCACAGCAGTAAAATAAAACACAATAATAGCAGATTAGCTAATGATATTCTGCCTTTCCAGGATAAACAAAATCCACTGTCTGAGGCAGTTGTCTCACTCTGGCTAACAAAAGGAGTGACCCTGTTGGATCTATTGAGTAAAACATATCCAATCGACAGATAAAATGCAGCCACTACTTCTTGCCTCCAGTGCTAGAAAAGTCACTCACTAGTTTTTTGGGCGCAAGAGGGATCTTTTTCATGCAGACTGCAATATGGTTGCTGGTACTTGATTGTATAGTTTAGAACCATTTCCATTTATATGTTAAAATGAGTTGGCAGTGTTCTGTCACTGGCTACAATTGCTAAAAAATAGCAAGGTCTAGGCTGAATTTTTGTGGGGTTTGCTTTTCTCATAGTAAAAATCAGTCTTAAAAGTGGGAGAAGATTTTGCCCAAAGAGTAGTGCTCACTTAGAAAAATGATAATAAACCTCTTTGGCTGCAGAATCATAACCCTGCCCATTTTCTTAGCAAAGGAGTTGCCAAAGGGGAAGTTTGCACTAGACTAGGTGCTGTAGACTGCAGTCACCATTTTATTGCTATAACAGCCATCTTAAAAGAGGTGGGCCATAGTGCAAGACACTCTCCTTCTGTCTTGCCAAACACTGTGAGAGAGAGGATCATCCTGCTCACATTATTATTTTGGACTATTTCCTTTAAAGTGATTGCAGTTGTCCTTTAAAAAAGAATATGATTTGTGTGTTTATTTGCATAGTGTTTCTCTCCCATACCCAGTAGGTACATCTAGGTAGTTTTTAAAACAGTATTTCTGAATCTGAAAATTGCTCTAATAAATAGGTATATATACATTCATGAAAAGTTAGAATTCAGTATTCTAATTTAAATTTTAAAAAGTACAACAATGCACCAGAGTGGGAAAGATTGTGACCTGGAGTCCACTGGCACTACACAATTGTGACACCGTGATTCCACTTCAATTGCCATGTTCTGTCCTGTGGAATCCTGGGATTAACAGTTTGGTCAGAGGCAGCAGAGGAGCTTGCTGACCGAGAATTCTGAATGCTCCTCCTTCAGCTGTCAGTCCCGAGATTCCATGGGATGGAACCATGTCAATTAAAGTGGAATCATAGTGCTATAATTTTGTAGTACGGATAGGCTGCAGAGGGCTAGTGTTCATTGCTGACAGGCAAAATTAAGGCCCCTTCTCATCAGTCTAGTAGTTCCTTATCTTTGTTTCAGATTTGGATCAGACAGCCCTTCAAATGAAAGAGAACTTCCGAACAGAGGATTTTTCTGTAGAGTAGGACATGTATGGGGAATATGGCCACTGAAATCTGCAGAAGTATGAATCAACAGAGAAAAAAGATTGTGTGTCACACAGTGCTACAGATTTATTTTATTTTAATAATGGTCTTTGTCATACATCTCTTCAGTTCTCAAAGTAGCTCTCAGTTGTCACCTTAAAAGAAGCAAATATTGTCAGCCCTTTTTATATGCACCTCAAAAACTGACCAAATTGTTGGGGCCCCAGCATTGCAAAAACAACCCTTTAAGGTAGACCAGTATTATTATTCTCACATTACTGATGGAAAGTCAGGGGGTTAAAACTGGGCAAAAATGGCTACCCTCCATCGGAACACATTCCAGAACAGTAGCACTGGTTAAAAGGGGAATAATTGTGGTACCTTAGTGACAGAGAGCAGGAGTTCTTGCCGTTGACGTGGCTTGTTCAAATCTCAGAACGATTATAAGGTCACTGAGTGGCTGTAGGTAAGGGACTGGATCCACCTCCTTGTATGTAATACAAGATTGCTAAAGATCACAGTCTTCCTGCAGGATGTGTAATACTTCATCTGTGAGATACTAGTCCATCTTTTAGGGTTCTGGTAAGAATGAGCAAAGTGTAAAATGTATGAATTGCTTTGTGTGATTAGGAAAGACTACACATGCACCAGGTATTTATTGACACAGGGCTTATTATTAAGATTATCAAGATAAACACAGTAAACAATGAGAGAGCTAAAAGTGTCTTCCAATTATATATGGGAACTGGAAGCCTCTATGGTAGTTTTGAGTGTATAACCTAGAGCTATGCACTTGTAACTTTTTTGTCTTCATGATCTCTATTTAGGGATCCATAAAAGTCCTTCAGTCTCCACTTACTGGCTGACAGCCTCTGCAATCGATGAGGGTCTGTTCTCCTGTCAATGAGGAAGTAGCTGATTGGCAGTCCCCCCCTCATGTGAGTGATCTGTGGCACGTGGGGGATTCAGACATGGATCTTGCTCCTGTCTATTCCACCAAAGATCACTCCGGGGAAGGGTTGGGAATTTAGCTGCTTCCCAGTTAACAGGGGAACAGACCCCCATTGATTGCAACAGTTGTTGCTTGGCAAATGCTGATTAGGGGGAATTGGGATGGGATTCACTGTGTACCACCATTACTACAGTGCTTTATGCAATATGTAAATCCCCAATAGGATTCTGGCCAGTAATAGCCAGCAGCGTTTATTGAAAGCACAAATCCTTTCTGCCTTATAGGAATGTAAAAACACATGACACTAATTTACAGAAGTACTCCTACTGCTTACCATCTAAATATTATAAATACAAGCAACAAACTAATCATGCCACAGTGTCTGGTACACATGCGTACTACAAAGGTACAGGCAATTGTATGAGTTTAGCCGTTTGTGAATTTGAACAAGCAAGCAAAAAATTTTTTTGGAACAAGCAAGCAAACAATTTTCTGGCTCTTAAGGATTTGAAAATAAGCTTAAAAGAGTGTGGTTAATGTCTGTTTGAACTGTGGTGGCAGACAGGGTGCGTATGACAATAAGGTTGCTGAGAAGGATGTCCAAAACGTATGGCCTTTCTCAACCTGGTGCCCTCCAGCTCTGTTGGAGTACAACTCCCATCGTTCTTAGCTAGGACAGCCAATGAATTGGGCATTGTATAGCCTCTTGGAAAGAAGAAAAGGATAATTAGGATTTAGGATTAGGCAGGAGATGAGCAGACACTCAGGCTGTGTTCACTGGAGTGGGAACAGAAGTGTCAATTTCAAGTACACAAGAGAGTCCCCGGGCTCCTTTGTGAAAGAACGGAGGTTGTTATGCTTTCATGCAAACAGTCCTAATCTCCTACAAACACTCCATGTGCCTTGATATAAAAAAAAGTCTTTCTGACTCTTGCTTTCTCTTTTCTGTAAACAACCTCCATGTCTATTCAGACTCAATTCTTTTGGAGCTGCCAGAAGATACCAGAACCACAAGCCAGTGTGGAGCATATCAGGGATTTTGAGAGCAGCTGTTGAAGTCTTTGGCCTTTTTCACATGGGGTTTTTAAAGCTTCCCAGTTCGTCCTTGGTCGGGTGCCTTTTACACGTTAGAGAGCATTAAACTTTTTGCATTCTCACACCAATCTGAGCGGGGGCGCCACCAATCTGCATTTCCGCGCACTTTTCAAAGACCGGATAAAATGTGGTCTTTTCCTCCAATCCGCGCTCGACGTTTTCATGAGAAAGCAGCGGTGCGTCCTGATTCGTGCGGGTGATCAAGAGAGGGAGGGATCAAGGCGTGGTCAGCAGAAGCCACAGGACCGCCCCCAGCACGAGCGGGCGGCGCCATTTTCCAAACCCGCTGAGGCGCCTGCAAGGAGGAGGCAAACGGACGAGGTACGGAAAAAAAGGAAGGTTTCAGCGGCTGCAAGGAGGAAGCAAAGGGACGAGGGACGGAAAAAAAGGAAGGTAGGTTTTTCCCTTAGCTATCCTTTGTCCGTGCGGCGTCGTGAATTGCGGGTTTCCGGGGGATGTGTCTCCCGAAGGTGCCCTGATTTTAAATATGGGGTCGAGGGGGTGGTGGTGGCTGGCGAGTGGATACTCGCCGAGGATGGCATGGCAGGATGCTTTTAAAGGTTAGGGAAAATTGGGAAAGCTGTGGAGGGGGGCAGGTAGGAGGGGAGGGGACGTCCAAAGCAGCCACCGTGCCAAACCTGTTCTCGTCACTTTGGAAGCGGGATCATGGCGCAATGACGGGATGCTGTGTAAATTTGGGGATGGCTGCTGTGCTGCTCCGGCACGCTTTCCCCGTGCAAACTTTTATTGGGAAACTTTTTTCCTGTTTGTTGGGGACTACATGTGGCTGCATAAACGTATTATTTTTCTCTGGGGACTGCTTGGCGCCCCCAGAAAAAAATTGCCCTTGGTAATCTTCCGTTTTAATCCAGATTCTCGGGCTGGGGGTGTAGGGGGTAGTGGCTTCTGTTTGACCCCTGGCAGTAGTTATTTCTTGAGCGGCCGCCATTAATACAGTCACGCCCCATGTCTGAACCCCCCCCCGCCACATGCAGAGGGGGATGATCTTCCTGCCAGGGCAGGAGATAGGGCAATGGAATGCACATCACTGTTTGGGGGAGGCAAGCATTTCATCTTCATCAGTCCATGTGGCTCTGGGAGGGATGATCCCATGGGCAGAAAACCAGTTCCTGGGACTATTGTAGAGGCACACAATTTACCACATCGTTTTCACTCTAGCTTGTGCAAGAATTTAAGTTGCTGTACATTACCTTGAAGCTGTTGATATCACAAAAGCTGAAAGGTTATCTCCCCTGCTGTGACTATCTGCCCTCTGAAGTTATAACACAAGGCAGTTCCCTTTGTCAGTTTGGTTTTTAAGACTTAAAAGACCCGCTGTTTGTATCGTACTGTTTGCTTTGTTGATAAATACTAACACCCCTCCTTGTCTCCACAGGATCGGAAATCCACGGGGAGTGCGCATTCCCAGTGCAAATCTTCCCGCGGAGTGTTGATCCAAGCTGAAAAGTCCACGCTGACACTACCGCCCTTTCCACCACTTCGCCAAACATGCAAAACAGTTGTCTGGCTGGCGAATTGCACAGCGGTCCGTGACTGAAACAGTGGCATGCCACAGACGCCATGCTGACCTAACAGCTTTGCAGGGGAGGGCTACATGCAAGGAGCCACACACCAACTTGAAAGAATAAATTTTTTAATAAATAAATGTTTCCTTTTTTCAAAAAAATATATTTTCCTAACTACATATTTACATAAATAAATAAAAAAGTGCTGTACAGGGTGGGTGTGCGTTTGGGAAAGGGCTGGGGGTTTCAACATTGGCCCTGGAACGGTCTACTCCTGGGCACAGGGGTGTTCCTCCTCCGGCTCCTCCACATCCGTCCCTGGCCGCTCCGGTTGAGGGATGTTCTCTTGTTCTGCTGGCCAAAACACAGGTGAAATTCGATTAGGCATGTGCGCATCCACAGCAGCCTTTTTGAAGGAGGAAACTTTATTGTGTCGTTTATTTATTGTTTGGGCGTTAGGGTGGAAATCAAAAATGCGGTCAAGGGCCACTTTAAATAAAGGTTTCCCTACCTTCCGTCTGTGCCGGGCCCTGCGTGTCCACGGAGGCTTGATGGCCAGGCGCATGGCGTCTTCTGCCTATGGAATTGAAACAGTAAAGTAGCGTGGGCTCTCATTGGGCAGGGTGCATTCCCCTTTCTGGGGGATGCATGACAACCATTCTCCTGGGGTTCCCATAGCCACACAGCCGCTGTGTGTGGGGGTTACTCACGTCTGCCACCGGCTGTCCAGCTGGGGCTCCCCGCCGCCCTCCACAGGCTTCGCATGACCTCGAAAAAGGGAGGCCTTGCGTGGGGGGGCGGGTGGCCATTGTAGGTGCGCAGGGAGGAGTAGAACTGCGCGTGCAAGTCGCGGAACCGGGTCTGGACCTCCTACACGCTCCTCTCGTGGCCATGTCTTGTAAGGCAGTGGGCAATGGTGTGGAGGTGCTCATCATAGTCCCCCCCGCCTACTCGCACCATCTTCGGGCCAGCAATATTCAAGCGTTCCTAACAAGGCTGCAATTGCTGTCATAAACGGGGCAAGGAGCCCAGCTATTTCCCTCAACTGCTCATTCGCCATACTCAAAACAGCAAAAAGCGAGCGGGCAGGAAAAGTTTTTGTCAAAAGTTTCCGCGGCGCTTCAGCAGGCGCGGGGGAGGGGGTGGATCCCGGGAGGGTGCGAGGGGACGCACGTGCGTTTTGGCGTCATCGATGACGCCCAAACTTTTACTTTTTGAAAAAAGGGCACCGCCAATCAAACGCTAGGTAGGACGGGGAAAGGACAACGTTGGGAGGGGCTATGGCCGCGCTGTGTGAATGCGATAATGCTCGCCTAGCCTCTTGCCGATCGAGCCATGAGAAACGACAAAAGTTCGGCACGTTTTAGCGGGGATTGGGAAAAAGCCTGCCTGGATCGCGGTGGGAAGATTTCAGAGCCCCGTGTGAAAAGGGCCTTTGTTCTTCATTTTCCATGTGCCTATGCACACACCAGAGAGTCATGGGTCACTTGCTTGAGTCATCTTGCAGCTCTGTTTTCTCTGCAGGCAGCCACAGGGTGGCATGTCCTCTGTCCCTGCTCTTGTCATAATATAGACTGGCTACTAGATGGTTTGGGTTGAACTGTGGGTAGTGTTTGTGTTATTCTTGTGTGGTTCCAAGTTTTTTAGTCCTTCCTTAGCCTATGATGGATGAATGAATAAACTGATTGATTATCTTTATATCTTGCATTTCCTACAGTGATCTCAAAGCAGCATGCTTGGCTCTTTTCCTTCCTCAGCTTATCCCCACAACAGTCTTGTGAGGCTGGTTCAAAGCTTGGAAAGTTATTGTGTCAGAGAAGCAATGTTATGACATGCAGAAGGTTGTCATAACTGAGAAGTGGTAGGATGATGGTCTGGATGCCATGGCATCATCCTGAAACTCTTTGGATATGGGTGGCTTCAGTATAGATTCATTCTTTTTAAGATAAGGTTCCAGATTCTGGATATGTCAGGCTGAGTGACCAGCTCAAGGTCATTTGATGAATTTGATGGACTTGAACTCGGAACAATGTCTGCATTTTCACGTGCACTTGGGGACGTTTACTCCTCTCTATGAACCTAGACACCTGCTTCTCTTATCCAATATTCACCGCTCTGGTGGCAATGTTTCTCAAGTTCCTGAATTAAGAAATCTTGCTGCTGAGAGCCTTTTAACTTTGGTGTTGTTTGTATGCAAAACATGCGCTCTGCCACTGAGCTGTGGCTGGAGAATTCAAGCATCTGAACAGACCCATTTGCACAGAACCACATGCCAGGATGCTCACAGAATATGCAAAGCATCCTCTTCTGCAACAAAGCTGACCCCTGCCCACAGCCACCCCTTCCTGTAATCAACTGCAAGGAGAATTGGATTTGCCTTAGGCAGCTTCTGCTCCCACTTCTGTGCCCCTTAACCTTCAGCAAATGTGTTGAGGGCCCTAAAATAGCCACTGGAGTCAGACAGGAAACACACTGGGGGTGGAGGCTGGAGTACAGGCAGGCAGGAAATGGGCCGGCCTAATTTTCCTCTGTTCCAGAGACTTTCAGAGAGAGAGAGAGAGAGAGGGAACAAACCTGAGTTCAGTTTCAGGAACCACAAGGTTGATGGACTAAATCACATTCAGCCATAGCTGCTTTAGGAAAGAACACACACCTGAACAACCAAATTCCCCATTAATAAACCCCTCTAGAGTGTTCTCCTCTTCTTCTCTCTCTCTGTCTTTCTCTCTCTCACACACCTTTTCTTTTGTTTAAGGCTATTCTTAAGTGTCAACCAAATTTTCTCCACAGGCAGACTGGGAGTCTGGTGGGATTTGACAGAGTTGGGCAGACACATGCACACAAAATGCCCCATCTCTGCTTGCGTCAGGAACGGCTGAAGGGAGAGGCATCTCCCTCAGAAGTCTAGGGAGGAGACTCTCTCTGTCCTGCTGTCAAAAGATAAAGCTGTGCCAATGGCAGCTGGGGAAGCCGCAATCTCTCCACAACACATACTGGGTGGGCCATGGTCGGCTTCTCTCTGAATTTATCACATTCTCCTCTCTCCTCTGAACCCTGTCCAGTTTGTCCACATCACTCCCGAAAGCGCGCAGGGCCTCCAGACTGAATGTTGTCCCGTAAATGAGCTGAGATGGTATTGTGTGAAGTGGCGGCTTGTAGATGTCACCTTTCACATGGTGGCCCTGAAAAGCTGGATGCAGACTATGATTTGAAAGTGGCTTAAGGGCATCATCACTGGTCACTTCTCATGCAGCTGTTTAAAAACAGCTTAATCATTACATCAAAAGCTCCCCTGCTCTCACATTCAAAGGCTGCTTGAAAAGAAATGCTTTTGTCTGCTAGCGAAAAGAAAGCAGGGAGGGGGCCAGCTTAGCCTTCCATGGAAGAGCGTTCCACAGGGTGGGAGCAGCCCCTGAGAAGGGTCTCTGCTGCGTCCTCACCAGGTGAGCCTGGGACAGTAGCGGGGCCAAGAGAAAGCCTTCCCCCTGCAGATCTTAGGGCTCGGGCAGGTTCGTATAGGGAGATACAGTCTTTCAAATAGTCCACACCTAAGCCATATAGGGCTTTATAGGTCATAACCTGCACTTTGAATTATGCCCAGAAACAAACAGGTAGCCAGTGAAGCTGTTTTAACCTGGGAGAAATGGGGATATCATCTGCCTCTAAGATTCTGGAACTTGTCATTCAAGAAAGCAACTTATCTAAGCTCTGATCTGTAACTTTTAGTAAGCTTGATGGATTCCCTGTGTGCCTTTGATTAAAAATCACCTCATCCTCACATTCTTTCCAGAATTCCATCATCTCTCCTGTACTACATCCCTTAAAACTTGGATGGTAAATTGTTGGACTGCAACTCCCTGCGTTCCTTACTCTTATAATGGTTAAACTAAAGATGAATAAAATAACTGTTATACCAAGAATTGTTTATGTTATCCTCTATTTATACCTTGCAAGTATTTTCAAAAACTAAATGTATCGTTCAGGAGAGCATTGTTCATTTCAATGAAAACGATGCAAATTCTAGTCAAAGAGGGAGAGTTTGGCCTTCCAGCTCTTCTTGCATACGCCATAGTGTACTAATTTTGGACATTTCCATTTGAAGTAAGTAATCCAACATGGTCAGATATGGTGTCTTCATTTCTGGCACCCCAGTTCAAATGCACAATATTTGGTTTTCATTTTATTAAAAAGGGGCAATGCATTGCCAACAATTTCAGCAGTTAGAACTGGGTGACAAATATTGTCTTGTAAATTGGAATTTGACCTTGCCAAATTTGCTCTTGCCAAATTGACTTTATGGAGGAATCCAGATTTTAAAATGGCTAAGGAACCATTTTTATAAAAGGCATGGGCCAATTAGGAGATATTTACCTTAAATCACATACTTGGTATTGATGATGAATTCTTGCCTTTTTCAGTTTGCAGGAGCAGCTTAAACTACCTCTAACAGCAACATCTGTTACAATCCCGATTTGGCCCTGCAGCTTTAAATGCATGCAAGATTCCATTACTATTAGAGACATTAATTGAGGCCAACCAAGTATCTAAATTAAAAAGTTATGGTCACCACAATGTATATTCAATAAAAAACTTTCTAAATCAGCAAACAATTGGAGATGGAATAATACTAATGCTTCCTTAATGTATGCGCTTTACAGTTGTCCTATAGTAGCTACATTTTGGAAGGAAGTAATCAAACAATTACGTTTTGGAAATTTTCTTGATATTCAGGGACGTGCATGTTCTTTTGAATTATTTATCTGCTTCTTGGAAAATAACAACCAACCAAGTGAAGTGGATTTTTTTTCACACACTTGATTGGTAAACAAGGTAAAATTAATACTGTGTTACTGGAGGGATCATTTTTCTCCACTTGTGATCCAATGGATAAAAGATCTAATAGTGCTTGCAATATTTGAAAGAATGATGTATATTTGGACATTTGGTCTGCTTTTATAGGAACTTATGACTAATGCTATTTTTCCTCCTTTTTCTTTTTAGTTTTCTTGCTTTTGTTATATTGGAACATTATTGTATGTAACTGAGATCCCCTTTAAATGTAAATAAACCTAAAATTATAAAAAAATAAGAAATGATAGGACTGATGGAAGCTGCAGTCCAACAACATCTGGGGGGGCACATTTTGGTGACCGCTGCTCTGTACCATCTTTGCAGATGCTTTTGTTCTTTCCTTTTTTTCTATTGTCTTTCTTCAGCGTTGTCCTGAGTTTTCTTTGAGATTAAGGCTATGGACAGGTGAAGATTTCTGGAGAGCGTTGGAAGCCATTGGCATTTCCATGTGTTAGCCTCCATCTGCAGCAGTGGTTTGTGAATTATATGTATGTAAGCTGTATGTATGTAGGATCTCTGTGTGTGTATGTGTGTGTGTGTTCATGTTTGTGTGCATGTGTATGAAGCTTGTTAGTTTCTATGCTGTTTCACATGCTGTTTTATGCATGTTTATTAGAAATAAACAGTTATTCAAAATGGCTCCTAACCCAGGATAGACTGTTGCAATGCAGTGTAGTTGGATCTGCCTCTGCAGACTTCTCATTTGCTTTTATTAATGGGAACCACTGCTAGCTTGTGAGAATTACATTACACTTTGAGCATGAAGCAATTCAGTCAAATATTTTCTGCATGGCTGATTTAGTGTGTACAGTGTCAAGTGGTTGGAAGAAGGGAATTGTCCTTAGAAAGTCAATTTGGTGCCCTCCACTTGAGCTGGAGCAAACTCCCATTATCCCTAGCTAGTATGCCCGTTGGGCATCATGGGCAAGTATGATGAGCTATGTTAACTCAGGACAATGGGAGCTGTGTTCCAACACCTCTGGAGGTTGCAAGATGGCAGAAGGCTAAGCTACACTGTTTTTAATGTAAACAAAGTCATATGCTAATCTTCTACCACGGATACTTGTTGCCCTTGGGTAATACAACACAATTTTTGCTCTTTCTTTTGCAGATGGGTGCGTGAGTTTCTCAATGATGAAAACAAAGGCCTGGATGTGCTGGTGGATTACCTGTCTTTTGCTCAATGTGCAGTGATGTAAGTGCCTATATTTGCTTCAGCATATCCTAGATCTTCATGCCTTTTCTGCACAGTTTCATATTTGTGCAGAAATGAAAAACTGATATGGAGTAAGTGCTGTATAAATATTTAAAAGTAGTAATGAGATTTGTAAGAAGTGATGATTGTATGATTCTGTGTCAAGTTTACCATGCCTTTTCAGGACTGCTTGCTTAGGGCTTGGTTTTACACAAAGGGCATTAACCTTGTTCAGATCCTTAGGCCAACAGAAGAATGTAGATTGTATTATTTTCAATGTTTTGCTGTTTTAGGGCTCTTGTTCACTTCTGAAGCCTTCCTTGCTGGCAAGCATAACTTTCAGTAGGTCTTCTGACTTCCCTTCTCCAACGTATGCAGTAGCCATCAACTCAACTGTTTGGGGCTTTTGTTGAGGTTGCCAAATTTGCAATTTGCCAGTTGTATCTAAAGAAGGAACTACATTTCTGAAACATATTGGACATTAATTTTTCACACTCCTGAGAACTGTTTGTCATCTGCTCATTTGTATGTTTTGTGCTTTTGCCCTTTGGTTTTGTGTTGGTCCTACAGAGACTCCTGGAGAGGTCTTAATACTCAAGGCCAGGGTTCATGAGGCATGAGGTTGTCCCTAAGGTATCTCAAGCCGTTTCCAAGCCTTACCTGATCCTGTTGTCTTCCCATCACAATCCCGGCAGCACCTTTGCCAGGTAGAGGGCATGACAGGAATGCTCCCCTCTGCACCTGACCAGCTCCTTGCAGAAGGAAGTGCGAGCGACATGTGCCTGCCTTCTGCAGCACAGAGGGACTCTTTCCCATGCTGCACTGGGGAAGGAAGTGCCTCCATTGTGCTTCCTGGCCTTTTGCATGGCTGGGAAGGATGAGAGTGTTGCGCAGATGCAGGCACTTAATGAATTTACTCTGTTAAATGAATGTCCCACGATTGCAGTGGATGGGGGCGGGATGGCAGTGGGACTGTGATGATGTCATGCAAAAGCACAATTTGTGGACTGCTACCATCACGTCCCTAACCTAGGAATGTGACACCATGTGGAAATGGCCTTAGTCCTGAGTTGAATCAATAGTGAAAACCAGCACTTTGAACTGGTCTCATAAATAGTCTGAGAGCCAATGTAGTTGCTTTAAAACTGGACATAAGCACAAAAAGCAGTATAGAAATTACTTCTGATGAAGCCCATCCTTGGAAAATCCATTCCTCTTTTAGCAAGGAACTCACTTTGGCCACAACCAATCCAGAGATCTTTCACAAAATAGTGACTATATCTGGGATTCACATGGCCTTCTTGGGATATATTCTGGGAATCAAGCTCTTGTTTGGATGCACCTTAATGCAGATACCACATGTAAGCGAACAGTCATAGATGTAGGCCAGCTTGTGCAGACTTGGTTGTACAGAGGATCACGTCCAGGACAGTGCAGATTGTGCTGTTCATTGTGCATCGATCTGTGTCCGAGGTAAAACTGGCCTGGCACTTTGTGCTGGCACAGAAAATGCACCTAGATTCCTTGTTCCATCCTGAGTTGCTTTGTGCTGAGATACTGCTTTGGTAGGGGAGATGCTGGTGCCCCTGTTGTGTGCCATGCTGCTGGCTTGAGGCCTACTGAAGCTGTCCCCTCTTGCTCTGCTGGGAACCCAGAGCTTGACCCCTCTGTGCAGCTTTTGCTCTAAAGCTTCTCTGTGTGTGTGTGATGTGTGTCTGCCCTTTAGGTTTGATTTTGAGGGTCTGGAAAGTGGCGAGGATGGAGCACTAGAGAAGCTGAAATCCTGGAGCAGGTCCATAGAGGATCTGCAGCACCCCAGCACCCTGTCTGCTCCGTACGCCAACAGCCTTGCTCGCTCTGCGCGTCAGTCTGCTCTCCGGTATGTATCTCTGTCCTGCTGTGTTTCCCAGGATGTATACCCTTTTTGGTTGTGCCAATAGTTGTAGTAATAATCATTCCCCTCAACTCCTGCTCTCTGCCCTCCAGGGGATGTTGTGTGCTGATCTTTCCTCCCCACTCCCATCTTTCTCCCCTTGAGGTCCTGCTGGTGGTAGCTGGCCATGTCTCTTCTCTGTTCCAGGCCTTGCCTTTTTTGCCATGCTCTGTTTTGTCTGTCTTTACTGGGTCTCCCATTCTTTCTCTGCCCTTGGCCATTTCCGCACTACAGCCGGCCCCTCCCTAAACTGCAAACCCCAGGATTCCATAGGATGTTGATGAAAGTGGAATCATCATGCTATAACAGTGTAGTGCGGAAATGCCCCTTGTCTCTTGGGTAAATTTATCTGTGCTGTGTAGTGAATTGTGTACAATCCTAGGCTAAAATGAGAGGCCTCTGTGCATGAAACTGTGACCGGGAGGGCTTCCATGAAAGACATCAAACACTAGCAGTGTGAAGGCAAGCAGATAATTTTTTTAAAAAGCCAATGCAGATTAATAGTGCAAGCACAAGGGCAACTTGGCCCGCACGGGATGACCTTGAGGAGTCTGGCCAGAGTCAGTCTATGAGACCTATAGGCCCCTTGTATCACATGGTCCTTGCTGAGTGGATAGGGGGAGGCAAGACATCTCCACTCAGGCAGGAGATTTTCCTGGCAAGGTGACACAATGGTACAAGGAGGAAAGCACTGTGGGGCCCTGGCCTTGAGTCTCCTGTCAGTGGAGGCTGACAACTTCCATGGCAGTGGCGTGGTGAATCTGATCTAGCTTCTGGTTTTTAGGTTTCCTAGGTTTAGTTTCAAAGTTTTCTGTTTTTTAGGGTTTTTTAGGTTTTAGGAACTATATGGGGCTGATGAACCCTATCCTTCAAATAGGCTTAGCACTTTGGATAGCTCCCTTAAAGTTCAAATTAAAACGCAGATTTATCCCTGCCCCCAGCACTTTGTGACACCTCGCACCAAACAGCCAAGACCTTTAAGAAGGACATGGAGGAATCCCCTTGTTGGACTGAAACTTTCAGAATCCCCCAGCCAAACTGGCCAGTGGCAGTGCTGACTGGAAGATTCTCATAGTTGAGATCTAGAAAAGTTCCATCTGGAGAGCACTGGGTTGGGGAAGGCTGGATTGAAGCTGAATCATTCACTTTGGCGGGTGAAATAATTAGACAAAAAAAGAAAAAAGAAAAAAAAAGAAGGAGCCCATTTTTGTATCTTTTGTACATATTCTCTAGGAGCTGAACTCTCTTTTCTCTTTCTGGTCTTTAAGCCTTACAGCCTGTGGGGGTCTCTCTGTCTCTCACATACCTCAGTCATGCTTTAGATATTTAATAACAAACCTTTTTTCTGCTTTCTCCTGGAAAAGAACATTTTCCTTTTCAGTTGGAGTGAATTTTCCAGCAATGAAGATCTCTTTTGCTGCGGAACTTTAAAAACATTTCTTTGCTTTTCTCTTGGTTTCAGCAGATGAAGGCTGACATGATCTGTCTAGGATATGGAGAGGGAAATCTATGTGCACATGTTTTAACAGATGAAAAAAAGACCTCTTCACAATAACTGTGGCTCCTGGAAGTTACTCTAAAAATGGCCAAAGCCCTCTGATTTGTTCAGAGGATGCCTCCAGATGAAGCTTTTATTGCCCAAATGCCCTGCACCCTTTGCTGAATATTACTGAAAGTTCCAGAGATATCTCCCATTTGTAATTTACATGTATTTCCCCACTTCTTCTTTCATTTCTTTTCTTACTGAGGAAAAAATGCACTAAGGAAGGAAAAGGAGACTAGCTATACAACTTTTTTTTATTAATACAGTAGTGCTAGCAGCCCTAGCATCTGGAAGCATCCTTAAACTCAGAAAGGGAGAACCGGAGAACTGTGCTGTCTTCCTTTCGCCAAAGAGCTATGCTGATCTTGGGCAAATCTTCTGCCAGAAGCCAGTGGTTCTAATTACAGCTTTCCCTTCTTGTTCTTAGCTGCAGCTGTGACCTCATCATTGGCAGGGGGCATAATTCCTGTTGGGCCTTTGCTCCTGTGAATTACTAAATGTAGGGATCTCTTTTTGCCAGATACACCACCCTTCCCAGCAGGAAAGCCTTGAAGAACTCGCGGCTGGTGAGCCAGAAGGATGACGTCCATGTGTGCATCCTGTGCTTACGGGCCATCATGAATTACCAGGTAGGGTAATGTTGGCAATGCCAGAATGATTACCCGCCTCTGCTTAGGATCAGGGATGATGGCAGTAGCTGTAAGCCAAAACCTAACAATTCTGGCCAAATTCTCCACTAGCAGAGTCAGTTGCTGAAAACGCCTGTTTGTATTGAATAAAGCTTGGGAAAGTTTTGGGTTACAACTCTCAGGGACCTCCAGCCAGCACAGGCGGAGGAATTCTGGAAGTTGTAGTTCATTAAAGGTTAGTTTGCAGCCTGGGCTACATCCAGGGGGCCTACAGTAGTTAACAGCGATATGACACAAAGACAGATAGTCTGTGTATGTGTAGTGTTGAACCAGACGTTCTCTGTACTTTTTGTTTGTGAATTTTGGAATGAGAATATGAGAAGACTGAACTTCTGGCAGATCTGGGGAGCACTGTATATGTGACAGGCAGGGCAGGACTCATCCATATCCATCCCTGCTGATTGCACAGCTCCTTTTGGAGGTCACTTTTTCCCAGTGAGTTTTATTTCCCCGTTATACCTAATTTTAATTGTACTACCTAAAAATAATTTGAAATACTGTCCCCCCAATGTACTCACACATTCACTAGTTGTGAATGTGATGTTTTGGCTGCACCCTGGTGCACATCTAAACAAAAAGATACTAAGAACGCCTACTTCCCGGCATCATTTGCTGCACCCTCGGGGCCTAGGTTTGATTATGTAGCAATTTAATAGCTTATGGGTGACTGTAGCTGTGGCTATTAGTACTGGTAGCTTATGCTACATATACAGAGTTATGTCTCTGATCTCTCAGTGCCATTGCAGTTCTCTGGATTTGGGATATTTGTAAGGTTAGTAGACCATAAAAACGTAGCTGTTCCAAATGTAAAGATCCAATTCTAACAAAAATCTGTCAACAAAAGTAGAAAGCCAAACAGTGCCCCACAGACTGAAAACATTTTATATATATTCCACTTGACAAGAAACGTTACACCAGGCATTGTAGTCACCACTGCATTGTTGCACTAATTTCTCATGCAAGCAAATTGACGCTCAAGATTTTATGAAAAAGGCTTTTATCATGTATGGACCAAGAAATGACAGACGTCTAAGCTGGATTCAGAAAAGGAAGAAACTGTGGGGATCATATCACAAACATATGTTGGAAAATGGAATGCACCAATGAATTTCAGTAGAAAATCAATCTGTGCTTTCTAGAATACAAGAAAATCTTTGGCTGTGTAGATCATGAGAAATTATGGAAATGGGAGTGCCATAAGATCTGATTGTCCTGAAGTCTAATCTACACTTTGAACAAAGACCAGAGTTAGGACACTATATGGAGAAACAGAATGGTTTCCTAATGGCAAAGGATCAGACAAGGCTGCATTTCATCACCCTGTCTGTTTAATTTATATTTAGAACACATCGTACAGAAAACAGGATTAGATTTAGAGAAAGCAGGCATGAAAATTCAGGGAAGGAACACCAGCAATTTAAGATATGCAGATACCATGTTACTTAGAAGAAATTGCAAAGATTTGGAAGCACTACTGATGAAAGTTAAGGAATAAAACAAAAGCTGAGTTATAGCTGAATATTAAGAAGATAAAATAATTACCACATATGGTTTAAGTAACTTTAACGTGGGTAACAAAGACATTGAAATAGTAAAAGATTTCTTATACATTGGCTCAATTGTTAATCAAAATGGAGACTGAAGTCAAGAAATCAGAGGACTACTACGACCTGGAAAGGCAGCCATGAAGGAACTAGATAAGGTCCTCAAGTGTAAAGACATAACATTGAATGCTAATGTCAGAATCATCCAGACCTTATTTTTTCCAATTTGTATGTGTGGGTGTGAAAGCTGAATGGTGTTGAAAGATGACAGGAAAAAAATCAACTCGTTTAAAACATGGTACTATAAAAGAATTCTACAGAAACCATGAACCTCTAAAAAGACAAATGAATGGGTCTCAGAGCAAATCAAATCTGAAGTCTTATGAGAAGCAAAGATGACCAAATTGAGGCTGTTGTACTTTGGACATATCATGAGATGACATGACTCATTGGAGAAGACGATAATACTGGGTAGGTTGTAGGAAAAGAGGAAGATGGCATTACAGATGAATTGATTCAATCAAGGCAGCCATAACCCTGAGGAGGGCAGCTAATAATTGGGGCTCCTGGTGCTTCCTTATTCACAGATTTGCCATAAGTCAAAGTCAGTTTGATGGCACATAACAACAACAAAAGTTGGAGTCAGCATTGGAGGGTATCAAAGATAGCGTGTGCTCACTTGAATCCTCTCGTAGAGACTTGAACAAGCATTTCTAGAAATCAGCTCCATTTTTTTATTAACATTTTCTGAATAATCTTTTTAAGATGTCATAGGAGAGGGAAAATGGATCTCTTTTCATTTATGCAGTCAAGTACTTCAAATTAAAACATTTTCCAGAGGGGATAGCCATACTAATGTGTTGCAGACAGACTCTGCTATTTAAGCTGACATGTTTATACAGGGTTTGTAGCGACACTTCTTTTCCTTTGCATGTGTGTTTGCTTCCTTGCTCAATTTATCCTCATTTCTCACTATGCTTCTATATTTTAATGTCTAAATCTCTGCCCTGTTAATACGTAAAGCTTTTCCTTGTTTATGTGTAGATATCTTGTGTTGTGTATGCTCTTTGAGATTTGTTTAGTAAAGTGATTCTCTGAAGGAAAAGCCAGGTTTTTTGATCTGTTGCACAACTCTGGCTGTGTGTTATCCATAAGGGATTCTTCCCAGTCTGCTAAATCAGTGGGCCAAGAGAGTTTGCTGCTTTGTTTTTAAACTTGTGACCCAGCTATGAACTTCTTTACCCTTTTCTATTTTAGTATGGATTCAATCTGGTCATGTCACATCCTCATGCTGTTAATGAGATTGCCCTCAGCTTGAATAATAAGAACCCCAGGTAAGTAGGCTATGTATTTAAGTATTGCCACAGAAATGTGGATTGCATGATCTTTAACAGGTGGATTGCTGGACATCTCATTGCACAGCTCTTAACATATTGGTACAGACTAGCCTCCAGCTATATTGCAAGTTTAAACATCTTTCAAGACTTTTTGGCTATTATTAGTCTTCTACCCAAAGATTTCTGAGAATTTAGATTTGTGATGGCCCTAGGAATCGTAACAAAAGGTTCTCAACATCCTTACAGAAATACATTTTCCATGATTTTTGTATAAGAAAGCGAAACTATATTTTTTATTAGATGAATTGAAAGTGACTTGAGAGAGCATCACTTTCCATGGTGTAAATAGTCATTACTTTTATATCACTGTTGCCCCTGGTTGAAACACCTGCAAAACCTGTACTACGTAGCTGTAATAAAAGTGGGATGGGTTTACATGTCATTAGTAGGGATCCTTCTTTCAAATTGCTTTCAACTCTGAAAACAAAGCAAAGCAAAACGATGGCTTGTCTCCAGCTAGTGAAACAATTTCAAACAGGTTTTAATTTATAGAACAGATGTTTGCTTGGACAAGTTTCTCCTGTTTCCTTTCATTGTTTCGCCTAGTTGAAATCTGTCTGTAATAGAGTCAGAAATATTGTCTGGCCCATGTGGTTGATGTAAAAGGCATTGATCACTCATGGCGTCCAAACCTGTCATTGCAGAGTTACTGTTTTATATCTTTGACAACAAACGATAATTGGGCCACTAGCACTTGGTCCTGTATGGAGAATGAATACACACAGAGAGAAAATGAAGGAGGGAAGGAGGGAAAAGGAACACAAAGCAAGCACATTACTGAGCCATTTCCCCAGGGTCTTTTGGTATGCCTTGCAAGAGAATGTTTATCATGTGAATGGTGAAATATAACTTTTCTACATCCTAGAAAATGTTTCTCTCTTACAGAGCTGTTCCTGATTTGTACTTTTTATTGCCTTCTCTTCAATGTCAGGATACTAATTCAGCATTTTAGGACTTGGCACATATTAATAGACGGAAGCTTTTCTGGATCAGTCCAAGAGTCCACTTGGTCTGGCATTCTTTATTCAACAGAATTTGAGAAAGTTATTTTTTTCAGATAGCAGCTCCCAGAATATCTGGACTAATATGGATAGCAGTCCTGTTGGGTGGAGAATTTTGGGAGATGTAGTCCAAAACAGTAGCGTTCTCGAATTCTGCTGTTCAGCATCAGCCAACCAAATGCCTCTGGGTAATCCCAAGTGTCTTGTGTTCTCTCTTTCTTGGAGATGAGCTTCCTCTGTACATGGAGGGTCCATTTGTTTATCATGGCAAACAGATGTTTGATAAACCTCTCTTCCCATGAATTTATCAATTAAAAAGACACACATATTTAAGCTGGAGACCATTATCACCCAGACCAGAGGTGGGTAACTGTAGGAGACTGTGGGGGCATATTACTCCCACAGAAGACCATGAGAGGCTGCACCCCTTAACACAAGCTCATTGTAAAAAAACAAACAAATAAATTTTTGCCCCCAATTGTCTCCAATGCCCTCTAGAGACTATGGGAGGCATTTTCATCATGTTCGTATGCCCTCCTGTACCATTTTAGGCCCAAGAGAGGTCTTTTTTCTAAAGAGGAAATGGCTGGCAGTCACTTCTAGTTTACATCTGGTTTTTAAAAAAGGCTTTTCCTAGGCCTGAAATGGCACGGACAGCCCCAAACAGTACTGTAAATGCTCCACCATGCTCACTAGAAGGCAATTGGGGGAATTAAAAAAAATACCAAAAAAAATTGACCTGACTCCTAGAGCACTTTGTCCCTACTCCTTTGGAAAGAGTGCTTCTTTAGATCAGCATGATCACTATTCTGAAAGCTGTAGTCTAAAGAAGTAACTTTTCCAAGTTCTGTCACCATCACACATTGTGACAGTGCGATTCCATAAGTAAAAGATGGGAAACCTGACCTTTCTGAATGCTAGTGGACTCCAATTCTCTTATTCTCTAGGCAGAAGATACCGAGTTGCAGGGCAGCTTCCATCTGCAGCCTTGGTTACTCACTAGGCCATGGCCAAAGTAAATGATGCAGCTTAGGTGTGGCTTCCAGCGGTAGGGTTATTAACTGATACTTCTGTGCACTGAATCAAAGACAAAATAATGTGTGATCAGGTGTAGTCAGCATTTACATCCTCAGGAACAAAGTCACAAAAGCACATAGTGGAACTGGGAGAACTGCTACAATTTTTATTGAATTGCTCCAGTTAGCACTTCCTGAACCGATTCACGGAACAAAACACATTTTTATGTTTAAGAATTTTGCTGAATTTTGCAGTTCTTGTCCACATAAATGTGCGCAAATTAGGGTTCTAAAGCCTTAACTATTTCATCCTCTTTTGTAGGAACAAATAATTACAGTAGTTTTCTCCCCACCATGAGAGAAAACAAACACTCCTGTGCAGTATCTTCTCCATATTTGAATGTCATGAAATGCTGTGGAGGAATTATTCTGCACAGAAAAACACATAGTATTTTGTGAAAAAGTAGTTTTCTGTGGGAAAAAAGTTTTCTGTGCAGAAAACAAGAATTTGGGGTGTTTAGGAAACAATAAAGTCCATGTTTTTTCTATGCAGAATAATTCCTCCTCATTACTTTGGTATGTTCAAATACAGAGAGAAAATGGTGTAAGATTCTTGATGGTCTATTATTCTTCACAGTGGGATTTCCCAATGTTGGAGCCCTATTTTTCAACCTGGGAATGAATAATAATGTTCTTTCTATCCTGAACACGAATACACATATATTAGGGGAAATCTTTTATAAAAAATACACATATTATGTAAAATTGCAAAAGCTGAATATGAGTTGGAATAGATTTAGATAGAGACCAAAATAGGTTCATCTGTCCCTAGTAATGAGATGCAATCTTTAGAAGAGATGTGTATGAGGGGAAATAACAGAAAAGAACCAGGCAGAGAACTTGAAGTGACCAGAAAAGTATAAAAAAGCAACAGTAGTAGGAATGCGAACATAATGTAAAGTTTTAATGAAGAAGGCAGGATGGCTTGAGGAGTGAACTAACTACATTGTTGTTTAGACAAAGGTGCATGAGATGCCCTGGAAGTATTTATATCCAGTAGTAGTCGGTAGGGGCCGGTTGTCTAACTGAGGGAGTGGGACAGTGCCATAGAGATAGTGGGAGTGACCATATCAAGGAAAACCATTCACTTCCTGTTCTTGAAGGTGGCAGGTGAGCAATACAGCGAATACAGAACCCTCCCAAAAGTTATTTTTAAAAAAGTGAGCGCTCCCATTCCCACTCCCTTCCAGGGTTCTCTTCCCCATTCACTTGCATTTTGCCTGTGGTGTGCTGCCTTCCCTCCACGCACCTGGGCAAAAGCCAAGTGATTGAGAGGGGGCAGCCATGCATCTGGAGAAAGTATGTGCATGCCTTCCCTCTGATCTGCTTGCGTTTACCTGAGTACACTGCCTTCCTTTCAGGCATCTGGGCAAAAGGCAAGTGATTGGGAGGGAACAGCCACTCAGCTGGTGAAGGCACATGGTACAGCTTCTACATGTGCAGGGCTGACCCCTGCCATTTGTTTGCCTTTTGCCCGGGTGCGTGGAAGGCAGGCACATCTGCCTGGGCAAAATGTGGGGGAGTGGGAGAGAGAGAGGGAGAATTGGGGTGGAGGCAAGCAGGCGCCTCGCGAATGATCAAATTTGCAAAGGTCAAACCTGTGAATGTGAAGGGAGGACTGTATTATGCACTCTGTTAAATATATATCATGTTAGCTGAGCCTCTCTTTTTTTACCTCCAAGGAAGTATGCAAAAGCACAGTGCAGATCAGCACTGCTACACACACAGGACGGGAAGACCTGCCCACACCTGCATGCAAACCAGGGCTGCCTTATCCATTAGGCACTTTAGGCACAGTGTATAGGGCTTACAAAATTTTTAGGACCTACGAAAACAGAATTTGAGGGCCTACTAAAACATCCCTAGTGGTATGTCAAGGCAAGGCAGGGAGTCGAATATAAGAGTGCCTAGGGTCTACGGAAACCTTATTGTAGCCTTGATGCAAACCTTCTAATTTAGATTGGACTTCTAGATGTTTAGTTGGAAGTGAAAAAAAGAAAGTGATGCTTAGCTGGATAGTACATACAGTAGGACCCCCGTGTCTGTGGGGGATTGGTTCCAGGTCCCCCCTTGGATACTGAAATCCATGGATAGGAGCAAACGCCCTATCCCCTGCCTGCCCCCTGCCGATTGAGGCGGTGAGGAGGCGGGATCGCTCTCTTAACTTCTTCCTGCCCTCTGCCACAGTGATCGGCTCTGACTGAGGGACAGGAGGTGGTGAGGGGGGCGATCATACCATGCCACACCATGATGATCAGACCCGGAGTGAGGGGTAGGAGGAGACAAGGGGGGCGATCGCATGCCCATCACCTCTTTCCTGCCCGCTGCCACAGTGATTGGCCTGGAGCGAGAAGCAGGAGGAGGCGAGGGGTGCAATTGCATGTCTCTCACCTTTTCCTGCCCGCTGCCAGGGCAAGGGGCAGCAAGGGGCGCACTCGTCGCTTCTCTACCACCTGCCGCCACCGTGATGGCGACAGCGGAGAGCCTGCTGCAGATAATTGAATCAGTGGATAAGGGGGTCGTACTGTACTTCACACAGGGCATAGTTTAGCCCGCACAGAAAGGGGAGCTAGTCTATCAGGCCCCTCTAGCGGGAAGACGCTGCTTACATAGCACTCATTGCTACTCAGATGGCTTTGTTCAGCTGGAAACAGGAAGTGCCAATCCAACTGCGTAGGGAGTGAGACCTTTGGGGCAAAGTCAATGCACTGGATGTCTTCAGAGCCTGGAAGCCACTGAGATGATAGAGAGAAGTGGAATTTTCAGAGGTCTGTCAGAGGCAAAGGCACTAAGTTAAGCAAGTCCAATACCATGAATGCATTTGCTCCTTGTGATATGCCGCCCTAGTGGCTTCATCAGAAGGGCAACTTCCTTCATTCTTTCACAGCTTTAGAAGTTAACTTTTAATAAATAATTAGTTATAGATGTAGTTCTAAAGCCATCCAAAATATTTAGGCAATTACTATTTCAATTTTTTAAAAAGTAATAATTTACTTTCTTGTACCTTAAAATAACTGCTATTGTTGGTTAAGTTGCTTTTAAAGAAAAGAAATCTGAATGTAAATATCTCTGTCCTGTGGAACAAACCCTGCTGTCCTCCTCTCCATCTTGCCATTGCTTCAGCATCTACAATATAGTACACTAGAGCCATGTGAGGTTCCTTCTCCTGACATTTAATGAGGTCTCCCACCTGTAACTATGATAGTAACTAAAAAGCTACAGGTGCACTGCAGAACGGGTGAAGTCACCCTTGTTATATTACACTCAGGTATAACTTAGTTGTACTTTGCTTACTAGAGAAAGAAATTAACCACAAATAACTAGTTATCTGCCACTAATTACTAGTAAGTATGGCATTTTTCAGTAGCTGTTGTGATTATGAGACCATCTGCATGACCACTTTCACAGTAGCGCACTTTCTGGTTGATGGCATCTTTCTTTCTCTCCTTTTCTGACCCCCTCAGGACAAAAGCCCTGGTGTTAGAACTGCTAGCAGCAGTCTGTTTGGTGCGAGGGGGCCATGAGATTATTTTAGCTGCCTTTGAGAACTTCAAGGAGGTGAGGCCTATCATATTGTAACTGTCCTCTATGTAATGGTGTAAGTTATCTAACATGGCGAAAAAGAGCCTGCAGCCAGCTGCACGATGGCAGATGAGAATGAATATTTAGATATGTGTTTGTAATGCTTGGTAGTTGCATTTTTAACAGACTTCTTTTTCTGTTCTGTTTTAAAGATATTGTTTATAAATGTGTGTTTTATTATAGTTCTCCAGCCTGGAGGCTGATAGAAGAATGAATGAATGAAAGAGGAAGGAATTTAATGTAAAGTTGCATGCACAGGGATAGGTAGAGGAGAGAGAAAATGATATGTTACACAAACCGATGGTGTAGCAATGGCCAGCCTTGGGGCACAAGTACCCAGTCAAATCCAATCTATGGGATAACTTCACACTGCCCACTGGAGTCTAGTGTAAGCTACATTAGCAGTTTTGCCGTGTGCTTTGGTAAAGTTTTGCCAGAAACTTTGAAAAGATACCTTTTGACAATACAGCTCCCAGAATCCAAGACTCACCAGCCAGTGTGGCCAGCAGTCATGTGCAGCCCTGCAAAGGTATACAGAAGCAATACATATTGGACTCCATGCCAAAGGTCTGCCGAAGGCTGAGTCTGGAGACCCACTTCATCCTGTCTTAGGGTGCTCCATTTCCTTGTCCTTCACTGGTGATGAAGAAGCTGTTTATCTAAGACCTGTCTGTGGGTATCCCACCCTCTGAGTTTACAGATAGCTAACTAGCAGACAGACGACCCCAATTATTCAGCTCCTTCTTCAAGACTTTGAGCTCAATTACCTTTGTTACTCATATCTTTCAAGGTTCCTGGCAAGGTTTGTCTGTGTCTGGCTTTGAATGGTATCCAGTTTGCTTTCTAAAAAAAATGTGTGTGTGTGTGTGTGTGTGTTTTAAGGGCTCTTTGTCTATTTGATTTTTGTAATGATTTGGTTGTCATGGGTTCTTTTCTCCTGCCTCTAACATTCATGGAAAGGCTAAAATAAATATATAAGATGTACTGGGTACCAGGTGTACGAGGCAAAAAGGAGGGGGTAGGGAACAATGTCTGTGTTTGGGACAGTGGGGAGTAGGGATTCTGGTCAAGCTATTCATTCCTGTTGAACAGGCAGCTGATAGTGGCCGTGTCCTCCCCCAGTGGGTGGGTATTAATCATATAATCATAGAGTTGGAAGAGACCACAAGGGCCACTGAGTCCAACTCCTGCCATGGAGGAATACACACACAAAGCACTCCCAATAGATGGCCATCCAGTCTCTGTATGGCTGGACTAAGGAATGTCAAGAGGGAATGGGTTTGAGAGGGTGTTTGGGAGGGAGACCAGCTATGTGGAGGAGCACTTGTGAAGCATACCACAAGCAGTCCGTGTTAGGATGATATGCCAGTGCTGAAGCACTCTTAAGACCCTGGCATGATCTCTTCTTCTCAGGTGTGCAAAGAGCAACACCGCTTTGAGAAACTGATGGAGTATTTCCGCAATGAGGACAGCAATATTGACTTTATGGTAAGTAAAAAATGCCAGTGCCCGTGTTACATAAAAACCCAAGGTGATGTTACCTTAGGTTTTTTTTTTGCCAGCAGCTCCCACATGGTGATTACACAGTGTAGAAATGGAATTATGGATTGTTACACACGTGCCACCTATTAGGTCCGAGGTGAGGGATATGCTTTGCAATGAAGTGTCACGGGGGCTGTCCCTGACCATGCTGTAAATACCAAGCCTTGACTTGACTTGACTTGGGCTCTCTCTATAGCCCCACTTTGTCTCAAACTGGGACTCAAGGTGGCTTACATATTAAAAGACTTTGGTTAAAAAAAAATCCAAAAGCAAACATTAAAACTGAATTAAACTATTAACCGTATCAAAACGTATATTCTAAAAAGATTTTCAAAGTTAAACCATATAGGTTAAAACAATACTGTACTTACAGCTGTTTGCTAAATGTCTTTAATTCTAAAGCCCATATCTGAATAAAAAAAAGAAATTGAACATGCACACAGTGGCTTCAGGAAAGATGGCTGTATCTATCTATCTCACTAAACCTGAACAATTAGCTCAGAATATAGATTACATTTTTATATGTATGTATGTATGTAAGTATATGTGTGTGTGTGTGTGTGTGTGTGTGTACGTACACACACACATATATACATACGTACACACACACCTTGAGTAGGTCCCCATGAGGGTGGAAATTTTCCTTTGTTTTCACATCATAGAATACGGGAACTGTGTGATCATTTTGAGATAATAGATAGGGAACCAAGTTTAAACCAAGGAGACCGCTGAAGCTCGTTTTTTTGAAGAGCAAAACACTTCTGAGAACTAAAATCAACAGGCTGAAGGAATGGGATGCCATCACTGAATTTCTCTGTCTGTCCACTGAAATATATTTCCCTCAGAATAAAAGCAGGGGCAGAGTGGCTTCAGGAAAGATAAATAAATCCATTTACCTCAACCTAAAAAAACTAGCTCAGGATATGTGTTCCTTTCATTCATGCACATAAACACACCTGCACATACCTGAAGATGGGAGGGAAACTTCTGGTATCTCTCAGTCTCCCCAGGAAAGGAGCTGGTCACTGAATGGGCCAATATTTATCTACCCTATGGCCATGGCAACAGCCATACCACAGAGCCTATACTCTAGGCTTGTGTCATTTCTGGGAGTGACTACTGTTCAAGTTCAGTAAGCCTCAATCCAAAGGCCCCATTGTGGATGACAGCACATGATGGTTGTTCACAGATGCATCTGATGTGAATTTGACCTACTGACATGGACTACTATAAAAGTACCTATGGGGGAGCAAGGAATTTGTGGCCCTACAGATGGTGGGATGCAACTCTTTAGCAGCCCTCACCAGCATAGAAAGTAGTGAGGAATGATGGAAGCTGCAATTCAACAATACGGATTCTCCATCCTTGATGTAAGAGATGAAGGACTTCCCTATTTCCTGGAAGTCAGAAGGGAATCTCCTCTCAAAACTTGTCCTGCCCCACAGCAAAGCAGGGGAGAATAGCTGAAGAACATTCACCTTGTTTCTTATTGGCTGTGGGATGAATTGTTAGAGGGCATTTTAATTCTCCTGGGCACAAGAGAATTAGAACAGGAATCAAAGTAAGAATTCTATAGAGTCTAAACATTTGCTTTGGATTATTTTTTCTATTGTATTTTTATTAAAAAAATACTGATTTATGAGAGCACATAGCGTTACATAACAATAGTTATTGTTTTTTAAATCTACCAAAACACATACAAAGATTCTCCATTAATCTTATATGTTAAAACATTGTACTTGTATTGTCTTCACATGAATATTATTACCTAATTTCAGTACTTTATACCTTTTTACCCCAAAGTTCTTCCCCCTGCCAACTTCCGTCTTTCAAAATGTTGATTGCTTAACTGAAATATTTGCCTTGGACCTGCAATTTCAGAATAGTGATGTGGAAGTCCTTGTGTTAAATATGCCATTGCAGACAGGTTGTTAGTTAAATTTTAAGAAGCTGCCTTATTCCAGGTCAGGCTATAGAGATGTTGAAGACAGGGCTGCCTTTGACTTTCCAGATGTTGCTGGACTCCAGCTCCCATTACTTCCAGCCTTCATGGGCAGTGGTCAGAGATGAGAGGAATAGTGGTGCAAGCAAAATCTAGGAGGCTGCACGCTGCTTACCTTCAACCCACATGGAATTCTCCAGGATTTTGAGTGAATCAAGAATCAGCAATATCTTTCAGCCCAAAGGCCAGATTCAGTTTCAGAGCCTGGAGGCAATGGTTATATGGCCAAATGCGAAAGAATGGGATCAAAACTAGCAGCGTATTTTAGTCTGGAGCTCTCACTCTCAATATGTAAACCTAAGGAGAAGTATCACAACTTTTGAGAATGGGGAAACTCCATATAAAATGAGGAAACTGCTAAATCTTGTGGTCTTGGGGAAAGATTCAGGGACATCTAGGGAATTCCCAGAGGTCTCTGCTGGGCCCAGATTTGGTTTCTGTATCTCCAGCCCTGTTCTAGATGAAGCTCCAGGGAAATAACAGATTGCGTTTCATGGTAAGGATCCTAACTCTTCCCCACTCTGCTCCACTTTTGTAGGTAGCTTGTATGCAGTTCATCAACATTGTGGTACATTCGGTTGAGGACATGAATTTCCGAGTGCACCTGCAATATGAGTTCACCAAGCTTGGTCTGGAAGAGTTCTTACAGGTAATATCTTATCTTTCTGTAAACTCATCCCCATTTAGACAGAGTGCTTTTGGAGAGGGCTTTTGAAATTAGACTGACAGCTGCATGTATTCGAAAGCCAAACCCAGCTGGCTCTGGAGTTACATTATGTATATTAGAAGGTATTTTGTGTGCTAAACTGTAGATTAGGCCCCAAATAACCAAAGATTAGTAAGAAAGAACATCAGCCCGTGCTTTCAGTAGGGTTTTGTTTTAATTTGAGGTGAATGGTGATGTGTGTGTTTGTGTTTGTGTGTGTTTCCATGCATGAAAGATAGAAAGTGAGAGAGGTGGTGTAAGACGGACAAGGAGTATAGTGTGTTGTGACTTGAGAACAACCTTCCTTTTGAAGCCTTAGTGGTATAGCTTGGAGCAAGCAGAGTAGGGGTGGGGGCAAGTGGGGTTGGAGGGGCATGGGTAGGGCTACGGTGTGTGTGTGTGTGGGGGCTATGGCATATGTAGGCGGGGCAATGGCACGTATGGGCAGGGTGACAGGGCTATGGCACGCATGGGAGGAGCGATTGTGTGTGTGAGAGGAGTGTTAGTGCACGTGTGCGGTGCGACAGTGCATGGGGGCAGGCGAGGAATGGCCAGGGTTCACCCCCCCCCATCCCTACACCACTGCAAAGCCTTTGTGAAGATGCAGGAGTAGCCTTGTTACTCCATGGCTGTAAAAACAACAGAGAGTTCTATGACACTTAAATGGCTAACAGATATACTATGTCTTGAATGTTCATAAACCGGTGTTCATTCCACCAAAGCCAGATGAAGTAAGGCAAAGTTTTGTGGAGTAGTAAAATGCCTGCTTGCCATTTCCCAGAATCTTTTTCTTTTCAAAACAAAACAACAACAACAACAACAACAACAACAAACCAAGGGGGAAAATTCCGCTGTTGCTGCTAACACAATTCCCCCATGCTGAGGGAAACTTCCCTCAGTTTACAAGCATGTCCTCATGACTATGACTTCAGCTGGAAAAACAAGCAACAATTGTTTGAATTTTTAAAAACCCACAAAAAGTATTTTAAAAACATAGACTTCTGCCTATAATATGTGTGTCTGGTCCATTTTTAGCTCTGGTTAAACAGGTTTTTATCATGTTGTGTTGTTTCAAAAATGTGCAAAATCTATTTGACCCAAAGCAACTGTGGAATAAGAGAAATGTGTGAATGGGATGTGATTATAGTCTGTCCCATCTTCTGAGTTGCCAAGTTACTCATCTTCAGTTGTCTGTAATATCTGCCAAGCTGTAAAAAAATGTCTGTGTTAGATAAGGAGGACTGTGGTTAATTAAAAATCTTTGAGAAAAGGGCTGTGATTCATTAGCCCGGTGAAACCAATCCTCAGTAGATGACTGATGAAACCAGAACCAAAATCTGTCATCTTTGCCTGTTACTGGGGAAAAAGGGCAAATGATTACAGTGCGTGGGAAACAAACAGAATATGTACTGAAAATTGATGAAGTGTGCGTGGAAATTAATGACAATTCTGGACATTTTTGGAATGACCAAGACAATTTCTTGTTGGAAATGGAGGTGGAAATTCTGCAATCTAACACTGCACATTGTTATAAAAAAATTAAGCGCCATTCACTTTTTGTTGTTTGAGAAACTGGAGTGACAAAAGTCAAACCTTTGGAATTAAGTGGAAAATCTGGATCAAAATCCCCATTTGATGTCAGTTTTTTACTCTTAGTTTCAGATGAAATTAAATATAATCCAAAACAGAAATTGAATGATGAAGTTCTTGTCCCCAAAACTAAGGTCATTGACAAGGAAGGGAAAACAGACACTAAAGTAATGTAGGAACAGTGCAGTGGAATGAAGAAGTCTAGAGGTACTATTCTGCAATACTTTAAAGAACTTGGGAACTGAAGAACCAATGAGGGTAGAGACTGCAACACCCTTGTAAATGAGAATGAAGGGGCACTAAGTATCTCCAACACATGGGTAGAGAACTTTTTGTTCTCTAGATGTTTTGGCCGATAGCCTATCTCAACCCCACCAGTATGGACAGTAGCAAGGGATTGTGGAAATTATGGTCCAAAATATCTTGATAGCCAAAGGATTCCCACCATAGCTCTAGCGTAATATGCTGGATTTCCTTGCACTATACTTCTCAGGATCCTGTTTGGTGGAAAAGAAGCCAGCACAATTAAAGTGGTATGAAAATAATATAAATCTACACTGAAAGTATGTCAGACTGCTCCCTGAACAGTTTAATGAGTAAATGTAATGAGTCTTGACATTTGGTCATGCACCAACTTGAGCATGTTGACACTGTATTTCTTTATCCTGAGGCTGTTTCTTCTGATTCTAGTGATGTTCTGGTAGATTGGAAAACTTCCTGTGAGATGCTGCCTATGTAATTTATATCATGAGAGATGTCATACAATTCTATTCTGGCTTGTGGTTGCGGGGGCAACGATTCAGTGCTGGTACCTTATTGCTTTTCAGAATGATTCCCTTTGGTTGTGTGTACACATTTTTCCCCTCTGCCCTGTGAAATTTGCTTCCTCTTGCTGCATTTTTTTTTCTTCTCTGCAGAAGTCAAGACACACAGAAAGTGAAAAGCTACAAGTACAAATCCAGGCTTACCTGGACAACGTGTTTGATGTGGGTGGGCTACTGGAGGATGCCGAGACTAAGAATGTGGCACTGGAGAAGGTGGAAGAGTTGGAAGAGCACTTATCCCATGTAGGTGTATTGCATGCCTAGGAAGCCTCTTTCAGCCTGAGGGCCAGAAAACTTCAGAGAAGTTTTCCAGGGTAGCTGGATGGAACGGGTGGAGTGAGGATAAAGGATGGGCAAAAATCCCAGCATATTTTGGCTTAAAGCTCTTGGTGCCCCTAACTAAATCTTAGAAGAGAAACTTCAATCTTTTATGGAGTGGGGGTGGGGGAGAGACATACAACAAATAGGAAACTAGCAAATAGTGGTTTCATGAGGAAGTTGGTTTAGTCTTCTGGGGATCCCAAGAGGGCTGAATTTGGACTCAGAGCTGATGTAGTCATCTATAACAACAAAAACTTCCTTTGAGGTTTAATCTAGTTCAGGATAATGTCTCTAACAGTACTTCCAACTGCCTGTGACTGAAAGGGCCACAGATTTCTGGAAATCTCCCCAATGGTTTGCTTTCTACCATTTGATGTTTAGTGATATACTGCCTTGCTGATGATAATTCTGTCACACATTAATTTGTGTAGTCTTCTGTTAAAACTTTCAAAGGTAGTGACCATCATCTTTATTTTGTAGTAGTGAATTCAGTGAATTGATTGTGTGTTGTGTGAAGAAAATCCCTTGGATGGGTGTAGAAAGGGTAACAGCCAGGCTACATGTGTTGCATTTTATATTTTCATATATTCCTGCAACTATAAGGGACAGCAATTTTTGAAAAAAATGACGAACTAACAAATATAAGACCCATGACATTTTAAGGAAGTCTGGCCTGCATAGGAAATTTTGGACAGATAGTTTTCTGAGTAGGCACACCAAGTTGCTGACCTCTGATTTTTTGTTTCTGTTCAGTTGACAGAAAAGCTGCTGGATCTGGAGAATGAGAACATTATGCGGGTGGCAGAGCTGGAGAAACAACTATTACAGCGGGAGAAGGAGCTGGAAATTGTCAAGGTACATAGGAAAAAGAAAGTGGTGGGGACGGACTTTTCCAAGGGAGATGAGGGTGGGTGGGACCTGTTCTTTAGTTTAAAGCAGTGTTTTTCACATAGTGTGGTTTAGAGAATCCTCTGCTTTGTCAGATGCTTATAAGTGAAAAGATCAGTAATAATAAGACCAGCTTACTGGATGCCACCAATGCTCATAGCCATGGGGGAGCGCCGGGTGCATGCACCAGGGAGCCCAGTTCATTCACAGATGAGGAGAAAGGAGGCCCAATAGGCTTAGTTAGTGTTTCCTGTGAGCTGAGAGTGCAACCTTCAAACTACCTTCACAGCCTTCCAGAATACAGGACGTTTTTGTGAAGACATTCACAGGGTTTCTTGACAAAGAGATCAATAGAGAAAGAGTTGTCCAAGAGTAGGAAGTTCAAGAGCTGCTGCTTGAAAGGATTGTATCCCTGCCTTTTTTTCGTTGTCTGGCCATCCCCAGGAGAGCTGAAATAGGCATTCCATCCCTGTTCCCATGAATAGGGCATTAGAGGGTGAGCTTTACCACTTGTTAGCTTTACCTCATGTGTGGAATGTTATTGCGCGACCGTCAGTTCTTTTGAGGTTGAGTTTCAGTGAGAGATGAACAGTGAGTGGTCTTCAGCAAGTGGGGTGGAAGGTTGCCTTATCCTATTGTCTGTGGTCTTCTGGGACAGGAAACCTATGAAAGTGCCAGCAACCAGGTGCACACGCTGCGCAGGATTATCAAGGAAAAGGAAGAGGCTTTCCGGCGTCACTACTCTTCGCATTCACCAGGGGGCGACCACTTGCCACTTCCACCCCCTCCAGAGGTGGAGATCAACTTCAGCGACATTCCTGAGGATGACCTCCGTCTCCCAGCCCTGCCTCCCATGGAGGCTGCCCCTCCACCCCCTCCGCCTCCGCCTCCTCTTCCCCCACCCCCTCCTCCACTCCCAGGTATAGTGTGTGTGTGTGTGTGTGTGTGTGTGTGTGTGTGTGCACGTACTCTAGAGCAGAGAAGCCAGGACCCGTGTGGCAAGAGTGATGCCTGACTCCTCTCTGTTGTCTTTCATAGATAAGTGTCCGCCGGCCCCACCGCTGCCTGGCACATCCCCATCCATGATCCTCACTATGGGATTATCAGGTACATTTCACTACTCACAGAAAGGGGTAGGGATAAAGGCATAGGGTAGAAGTGGGTAAAATTAGGAATTCTACCATATTTTTGCAGCCCCCCAGGCCTTGCCTAAGGGAAAAAATACCCAAGAAATGTCAAGTTGCCCTTCCTGGACTTCCAGGAGCAGCAGATTTGAGTAAAAAACCCATACTTTTCAATCACCTAAAAAAATTTCTACAGAAACGTAGAAATCACAACAGGAAGCCAACTGCTCTAGGAAGTGGTCCTCCAGGTGTTTTGGACAACAGCTCCTAGTAGCCCCAGTCAGCACGGCCAACAACCAGGGATTCTGGGAGCTGAAGTCCAACCCCATCTGGAGGACCAAAGGTTTAGAACCATCACTCTAGTATAGAGATGGTGGTATGTGCATTCTGTAACTTCATGTGGAATTCTGGGCACAGCATCAGCTTCCTGTTAAAATTTTTTTTTAGGTCTATAAGCGTGTCCTCTCTGCCAGCAGAACTCTTCATGCCCCGAGAAGCAGCTAAAAAGGATTTCATAGTGACAAGAGGGCTTGTCTCTATGATTTCTAAAACCATAGTACTTTATTCAAATAGCCACAGCTGCTGAGTAAACAATGCATGAAATGAGAATAATGATGAAAATGTGCCCCATTTTTCTAATTTGCCTTTTGTGGGCCCCAGTTTTTGTAAAATTCAACATTATCTCAGGCTCTATTTTATTTATTTATTAAAAATATTTATCCACCACCCTTCATTAACAAAATCTGAGTACAAAAATACACATGTAATCTAAAAATCCCCCCAGTGAGCTAAATATTATTTGATCAAATAAATATAGTTTCAAAATGTGCCAAAATACCATCAAAGTTAGTTCATATCATACCTATCCTACTAGGAAATAAAAACCAAATCTGATTTTAGTTCCAGACATAAACACATACAGAATCACACATACACCTCACTTGATTTTGGTAGCATTCTCTTTTTCCCCCTATAAGATGGGCAGCCCTATCCTATGTATCTATACTGGGGCTTAATTCCTAATATGTGTGTTTGAGCTGCAACCCAAGAAGCGGTTGCCTTCAGTGGACTTGGCTTGGAGAAAAGGAAAGGACTTCAGTTTGACTCCTGTACAAGTCCCTGATCTCTACATTTCAGATATCATGGCTTAGGAAAAATCAACAAAGTTGAATTGAAACAACCCAGAAAACTGCCAGGGAATTTAGCCAGTGACTTATAGGAACTGAGCTTTCCCAATAATGATTTCCCCTCTGTGATTTGTTGGAGTTGAGCTGAGAGGTGGCCTGTTCTATTCCACGCCTGTGCAGTCAAATAATAATAATTTAAACTCTCATCTGTGTCCTAAGCAATCCGTATTAAGAAGCCCATCAAGACCAAATTCCGCTTGCCAGTCTTTAACTGGACAGCACTGAAACCTAACCAGATCAGTGGCACAGTCTTCAGTGAACTGGATGATGAGAAGATCTTGGAGGTAAGCAAATAAGAGGAGGTGTGTCATTTAGAACTCTCATTTCCAATTAAAAAAAAATCTATTTTTTTAATTATCTGTTGAACTTATGGCAATGAAGCAAGACAAGAGTCAGCTAATATAATATAGTGGCACCAAATGGTTCAGGGAACTAAAGTCTCTGGGAAAATCAATTGTTTGAAAATAAATGTATTGGGATGGAGTCAATTTCTGGAACAATGAAGCAAACTTCTTTGTTCCAATCATTTGTTCCAATCAACAATCATTATGATTGTTCTTAACCATCTTTTAAATAGGTTACAGGAACTCTTTGTGCTATTTAACATCAAAAAGTACCTGTTTTTCAAAGCCAGTAGAAGCTGCTTGTGATTTAATTTATTTGTGTGAGTCAGTGGAATTCCCAGAGAGGTCTAGGAGCAGAAAACTAGCCTCTGGGTCTGCCACAGATGCCCACTCTTGCCCTAAAATCTGGATCAGTGGTGGTAATCATGTGGCTGGACTCCCACCAGCTCTAGCAAGCCCAGCCAAGGGGGAGAGATGCTGGGAATTGCAATGTTTCATGATTCCTATCCCTGCTTATGATCCTGCCAGAGGAACTCTGCTAAATGAGTTGGTCAGTGTGAAAGAAGATATAAAGTTTAAGCTAATGTTGGTGTAGTGGTTTGAGTATTGGACTAGGACACTGGGAAACCAGGATTTGAATTCTTACTTGGACATGGAAACCCAGTGGGTGACCTTGGGCAAGTCTCACTCTCTCAGCCTTAGAGGAAGGCAAAGGCAAACCCCCTCTGAACAAATCTTGCAAAAAAACCCAAACCAAAAACCCATGATAGGGTCACTTTAGGATCACCATAAATTTTAAACATTTTGAAGGGACACAACAACAAACCACAGCTGATGATGGTGACAGCTGCCTGAATTTCATATTTCGATTGGAGCTACCCAGACAGTTCTTTTGCTGAATACTTCTGATCTTATTTGTGTAGCTAATCCTTCAGTTAACTCAGGATAGCATACATGAGAATTTGAACCCAGTCTGCCCCATCCAAGTTTTGTCATCTAGTCACTGTCTTCTGCTGAATGCCAAAATGTAATATCTGATTGACACACTATGCATGCTTTTAAAATTCTATGAGACAAGAATAGTGACAAGTCAAGTGGGGAGCTGGTATGAATGTTTTTTGGTCTGATTATAGCCAGCAAATGGAGAGGTAACTCTTCAGGTTCTCTTCCTTCTCACAGGATCTTGACCTCGACAAATTTGAGGAGCTCTTTAAGACCAAAGCCCAGGGCCCCGCTATCGACCTCTTGTGCTCCAAGAACAAAGCATCCCATAAAGCTGCCAACAAAGTCACCCTGTTGGAGGCCAACCGGGCCAAGAACTTGGCCATCACATTGCGCAAGGCAGGCAGGACCACAGAGGAGATCTGCAAAGCCATCCACACGTGAGTACCACTTTCTTTGGTTTTGCATCTAGTCCACCAAGTTAATGGGTTATCCTTCCAAGGGCTGGTCTAAGATCTTTTTCTGCCTGAGTTCTAGCTGCAAAAGACACTACCACCACCCTGCTAATCAAATTACCTACTACCAAAGGAGTCATATTATTGTGGTACGTGCTGCAGAAAAGCTCACAATCACCTCTCACCCTCCCTGGCAGTGTAAATAGCAAACAACAAGAGCAAATAACATTAATTCACAATTCACTGTCCTTTCATAAACCCCATGTCTACTGCTTAATCTTTGTACATCCATAATTTTCATATGTTAGTGGTTTTTACCTACCAGTGTTTCTTTTTATCTTGTAAGCCACCTTGAGTGCCAGCTTTGGGGAAAAAGCAGAGTACAAGTAAAGTTATACAGTATAATGCACCACTGAATAGTAGGAGTGGCCTCAGTCACTCCCATCAAGCAGCTAGTTTTTCCATATTCTGACACATAACTATTCTTGCTTGCTTTTTTTGCTGATACTGGTGAAATCCAGTTAGTGTTCCATGGGCAAAGCTACTTTTCATGGAGGCAGAATTGGTAGGGAGATTATTCTTCTTCCCTGCTCAATAAAGCAAGTTTGAGGAATGCCCTCAGAACAGATTTTCAGAGATAGGACTGCAGAGTAGAGGAAAGAAAGAAAGAGAGAGTTCCATCCTGTGAATGGAAGTCCATTTGCGTGATATTTGATTTTGCCTCTAATTTTCTCAGAATTTTTGATAGGAAAAACACAAAACAGCCACATAAAGATTTGGTCTCAATTCTAGCTGGAGCTCTAGAGCTAAGATAGCAGGATCCTGGTAAAATGCAGAACATTTATCTCTTTGATGCTGGCAGTATAGGCTTTGATAGATTACTCTTGCTGAAAAAACAAAAGCATGAATGGCAAGGGGGAAAACAGTAAAAGATAACCCTGAAGAGATGCGGGATCTGTTTATATCTTGGGTTTTGGACTTAATGACAGAACAAACCTCACTACCAACTCATAGGAGATTTTTGGCATAATATTTTTTAAAATCAGAAGAATATTTAATCTAGGGACTGTCAGTTTATTCATATGAGATGAAAGCTATGAAGATTTCTGTTGATATTGTAAAACCAATTTTAAATTTTTTTTGAAAAATATAGGTTTGACCTAAAGACACTACCAGTGGATTTTGTGGAGTGCCTCATGCGCTTCCTGCCGACAGAGAATGAGGTAAAGCTGCTGCGTCAGTATGAGAAGGAACGGAAGCCATTGGAGGAACTGTCCGATGAGGACCGCTTCATGCTGCACTTTAGCAAGGTGGAGCGCTTGACGCAGCGCATGGCCATTATGGCCTTCCTAGGCAACTTCAGTGAAAACATCCAGATGCTCATGCCGGTAAGAGTTTATCCCAGCTCAGTGGGAGCCTCTGCTCTTGGTTTTTGTCCCTAGTTCATGAGAAGGAAGGCAGGGATTTATTATGATAAAGGAGAGGAAGTGGGGAATCATGGAGTTCCCTGCAGCTTTTGACTCCTGCCAGCCTTCTATCCTTCCTTATCTGTCCATCTCTATCCATCTACTTCCTCCATATTGTGGGTGTGTGTTGAGAGAGACAGAGGGAGAGAGAACAAGAATGCTTGCTTTTTTTGTAGGTGGCGTAAGGCCCCTTGTGCTTGATGTGACTTGCTCTTGACTTAGGGATGTAAATCTTTAAGTAGTTTGTTCTCACATGCAAGACTGAATCATTTTTAAAGTTTTTGCATCACTGGATGAGAGTTTACAAAAGGGTTTGCACATTTCAATGATCTTTTTTTGTATTTCAGGACTTCTTTGTGAAAAAAAATTATGCAAAAAAACCCCTTCATCCAAAAATGTTTTTGTACAAGTAGTGTATTTTGCCCAAAATAAATGAAATGCAAAAACAAAAACAAAACCCAACCTTAGGGCAATTAACCATTTTTTCAGAAGGGTGTCTTGATGTTTTGGTGCACCCATTCTCTCTGAGGACCCAAAAATTTGTCATATTCTTTTCACCCTGGCATTGGGTAAACACATTTTGGACAACATTTAGACAGCATTTTCCTTTCAGGATTTATATTCCTTGCTTAACTGCTCTAAGAGGCTAGTCCTGTGCCAAATGACAATTTCATATATTTAGTAATATATAGTCAAAACAAAATTGTGGAAAATGTGACCCTCCAGATGGTGTTGGACTGCCACATCCATTATCCTTTACCATTGACTATACTGAATGAGGATGATGAGGTTTGCAATACAACAATATATTAAGGACAACAAGTTGCCCCATCCCTGTTTTATATGAACAATATTCCTGCTGTCCTTTTAAACATTTCATCAGATGCATTCTTTGGAACAATGTCGTGAATACTTTCCTAGCAAGTACAAACATAATTACATCATTGCATAACCTTCCAATTACCTAGCAGTCTTGTCTGAGGGTAATTGACATGTTTTGCATTCTTAGCATCCTGCAGTGCCACCATATCAGTTGATGTTGGACAAATAGGACAGTGCCCCTTGGGTCAGTGCTGCGCAGCAAGGGAGGGGCCATAAGAACATTCTTTTCCCAGGCTGGACAAAGTTGCTCTTGAGGACTACATTCAGCCAATGGACATTCTCTCTGAGGCATTTGGGATTTGTCCTCAAAAGCAGTCTTTTGCTTTTATACAGTCCTGTGTGCAAAATTCACTACCTTCTGTTTTCTTAAGGGTTGGGAGAGATCCTACTCTGGCACAGCTGCAGGTTCTGAACACTTTTTTTTTTTGCACCAGATGAAGTAGACTGAAAAACTAAAAGTTAAAAATTTCTTCTTCTCAATCAGTATCAGAGTTGCTCCTGAATTCATTTCTGTCTGTACTAAAATAGACTAACAGTTTTTTTTCTTTTTGTTTAACATCTCCTCCTCCTTCCTTCCTTCCTTCCTTCCTTCCTTCCTTCCTTCCTTCCTTCCTTCCTTCCTTCCTTCCTTCCTTCCTTCCGCTGCCATCGTCTTCTTCTTCTTCCTCTCCCTCCTCCTCCTCCTCCTTCAGATCAATGACTGCAATTGACTGCCACTTATAATCTATGTCTCTCTCTGCTCCCCTTTTTTGCTTTCTTGCTTCCTTTTGGGCTGTTAATTAATTATTGCTTGACTGCAAGCAAAACCCCTTTCTTTTGTTCTTTGGCCGTTTTTGTCCCGTCTGGAAGGTCATATGCACTTGAATGCAGTCTGGCAAGGAGAGGAGGAACACTCGCACACCCTTTGCCCTTGACTTCCACGTGCACATTGTTCCTTTGTGAACAAAGCCTATGCCTTTATAAGCTGGACACAACTTAAAGGCCCAGCTTACAAAACAGCACAGAACAATAAAACTGTCACGTTCCCAATGCTCGTTCTAGCAGCTTGTAGACCTGCATATGAAAATAATTTCTAGTGATCTTACAGCAAGGTCAGGAGACTTGTGGACCTAGGATGGCAGGGGCCCTTTGGCCTAACTTTAAGCAGGTGTGAACCATTTTTCAGAATCTCCTTGCAAACAAATGAAATGAAGGAGTAGTTTTTCACTGGGCCTACACATTACTAACGTTAGTCCTGCTCACAACAGATTGTGGCTTTCAACAAAAGACTAGCTCCCTCCTTTTGTTGTGTAGGGACTAGGATGTGTTTGTGTGCTAGTGACAGTACTCGTAATCTTTTGGATTTTGCTTCTTGTAGCAACTCAGTGCCATCATTGCTGCTTCAGCATCTGTCAAATCTTCGCAGAAGCTCAAGCGTATGCTGGAGGTAGGTCACCCTGCTGGTATGGAAGTACTTACAAGCAGAATGTCTGTGGGCCTGGGGGCTGAGGAGGGGTTTGTTTTGGGATAGTCTCCGCAATATATTCTTGAATGCTAGGGCTTAACCTTGGTGAAGTGGTGATAAAATAAAAGAATACTTCTGAACATGTGTTCAGTGCTTTTCCCTTTACCACTGAGGTGCTGAAGGCTCCCAGGTCAAAGGGCATGGACTCCATAGAGGCACTGAAGTTACCTGGCAGGCTGTGCTCCAGGGGATTCTCAATACTATGCAGGTATCTGCTTTGTGACACACATTCTCTTCCCCTCCAGATCATCCTAGCCCTCGGCAACTACATGAACAGCAGCAAACGTGGTTCAGTGTATGGTTTCAAGCTGCAGAGCCTTGATCTGGTAAGGAGGGACCATTAAAAAAGAGTGACAGTGTGCCTGTAAACCTGTGTGTGTGACAGTATCTGTCCATGTGGTTGTGGGAAGGTCTCTCTCCATACCTTTGTGCTCAGATATGCACTTAGGAGGAGACAATTGTGTTCATCCCCATCAGTGATCAGGGACTCATCTGCATGCCACTTGCCTACTCATTTTGGGGGAGGGCTTGCTCCTTGGCAAATTTGACACAGAACCTCAGCAAGCTCGATCCAGACTCTCTGTGGCATGGATTGCACTTTGCAGGCCTGAGGTTCACATCATCTACCAGACACTCACTGTTTTGCTGTCCCAGGTGATAATATGTGCCATTTTGCTAAACACCCAGGTTTAGTTTATATACTTAAAAATTCCTACCATTCTCCCCTGTCCCAAAATGGCATCCTTATTTGTCACCCTTTGCTGTATGTGTTTGGTCACAGGTATCATGCAGTGCAATTGACTCAATTGCATAAATGGGCAGAAATCTGCCAGTTTGCACAGGTCCCTGATTTCTTGCTTGATTGCCAGATGTGGACACCCTTGTGTGTCCATACCAACTTCCATACACCTGCACTTCTCTGTACAGAGCTACCTACTTTTATGTGTGTATCTGTACTCTCTACCTTTCACCACACTTATGCAGACCAGTGTACTGGTGCTTTGACATTCTCTTTTTTCCCCACTCCTGTCTTGGAAGCTGTTGGACACTAAGTCAACAGATCGGAAACTGACACTCCTGCACTTCATCGCTATGATGGTAAAGGAGAAGTACCCAGAACTGAGCACCTTCTGGCAGGAACTGCACTTTGTGGAGAAGGCAGCTGCAGGTAAGCCTTCTCCCATCGCTGGCCAGTTTGGGGAAGTAGGGCCCAGATATCACATGGATCAGGGACAAGGAATATGTAGGCATTCCAGTGTAGCACCCACTGTCTCTTCCTCCTGGGAACTGTGATCCAGTAACATCTGGAGGACTTCATGTTCCTGATCCCTAGTATAGATCCTCCCTCTATACTCCTGTCCTGTTCCAGAATCCATCTCTCACATTGTCTTCCAGTCTGTCCATCAGATATCATAGAGGTAACGTTTAAATGGTGTGCATATTTGAATACAGCTCTGGTTTTGCATGCGGAAAGTTTTGGGTTCAGTTGCTGGCATTTTCAAGTAGAGAGATGAAATAGGAGGCAATGGGAAAGGCTTGTGCCTGAGATCCTAGGAAGCCACTGCTAGCTGGAGTGACTCCCAAGGGAAATGAAGCAGTATTTTGATCTGATGTAAAGCAGCTTGCTCCTTGAAGTGCTTGGGAAGACACTCCCGCAGTGACTTCCCAAATCCTTGTGCTCAGCACAGACAGGGAGAAACAGAACTTGGAAAAGTTACCCTTTGGGAGGATGATAACTCCCAGTATTCTGCAGCCATCACGGTCAATTGCTGGACTACATACTAGCATGGGGGATCAGGGAGATGTAGCCCACATTTGCCTTTTCAAGCTCTGCTGCAAAAAAAAAGATTGGCTTTCACTGAATAGGTGGGCTAAAGAGAAGCAAGCACTAAGGAGGCAGAGAAGTACGAATGGTATACACATAATTGCCACCCAGTCTTTAGTCCAGAAAGAAGTTACTCAGGCTGAGAAGTCTGAGGTGTTACAACAGGAGTGGAGACCCCGTCTCAGATGTTGTCATACTGTAAATCCCATCATTCCTGTCTATTGGCCATAATACAAAGAAATCTGCTTCTGATGAAGTAGACCCAATCTATGAAAGCTTATGCTACAAACTTCTTTCTCTTTGTTAGTTTCAAAACTGCTGCAAGATCCTTTTGGATACTGATATGGACTAACATGGCTATGTTTTTGAATACTACTATATAGGTCATAGTGTCCAGCAATGTCTGGAAAGGCACCAGATCCCCTAGCCTTGCAAATGAAACCTGATTGGCCTCTGTCATCACCAGAATCAGTTTGCTGCTGCTACTTCTGCTCCAAAACCATGTACTGCATTGGTTGTGCCAAGTGTGGTAGATATAGCAAGCTAGCAGTGCCCTCTCCTGGAAATCTGCTATGGTGACACAGAGAAGAAGGTGCTTTGGTTCTCTGGTACAGAACTCTGGAGCTTTACCCTGGGTGTGTCAAAAGGACCTGGGACCAATCACAGCCCCTTTCAGCATGTGCACAAGATTTTTTTTTTTAAAAAAAAATTCCATTCTTTGCTCCTTATCACTCCTTATCACTATGAGAGGGACAGAGCTTTGAAACCCTAACAATTTTGTACTACATCTTCAGAGGAGTTAAGCTTAACCTCCTGCCAGTACCATGTGCTGATTCCTACCTCCTTCAGACAAAGCGAGGCCAAAAGAAGTTAAACGTAGCCTGGATTTGGTGCAGTTGGAGAGATAGTTTAACTTTAAGGAATTAATCCAATAAGGTATAAACTGAGAGGAGAAAGAGAGAAGAAGCTCCAGAGTAAAGGGGAAGATTTTGCTTGCAATTTATCCAGTGGGTGTGTGGAGATATGTGCATGCATGGTTTTGTGTGTGCAGTAGTTTGTATTGTCTGTATTGTGTGTGCTCCATGTGGTCAATAGCAAATAAACATCCTTGTGCCCACTGGTATGCATGATGGACAACTTCTGCAGCATGATGTAGTAAAGCAGGTTGGAGTGCTTGGAGCTTGGAGCAGGGGTAGGAAATTCCAAGACTGCTTGGTCTCCTTTTAATAGAACCCCAAGATCCCTGAATTGGGGGTTGGTGCACAAGTCATGCACTTAGTATTAAGGAAGAATGAGGCATCTCTGAGCACAGACTGGGCCTAGGTAGTTCTTTTCGGCACCAGAGCTGAACACTCCTTTCACGCAAAAGCTGGTGACCTCACCAGTTTTCTTCATTTCAAATTCCAGGTTTGATGGAAAAAGTCGTTTTGCTGTTGAAATCATTTTTACTGAGTTCTGTCAGCAAATTCTGACCTACCTTCTGCTCACCCTGGTCTTAGAGCACATGTGGAGTGCTTGCCAGCCCTTTTTGAGTCTTGAAACGTGATCGGCACACACACACACACACACACACACACATGCAAAACCCAAGGTGCCTCCAATTCAGTCCATGGCTTCTATTCCACTACAGTATCCTTGGAGAATGTGCTGCTGGATGTCAAAGAACTGGGACGTGGAATGGAGCTGATCCGGAGGGAGTGCAGTTTGCATGAGCACAGCATCCTGCGCAACTTCCTGAGCGCCAATGAAGGGAAGCTGGACCGACTGCAGAAAGATGCCAAGACTGCAGAGGTGAGTGGAGGGTGTGACAGAGGCCATTTTTCTCCTGCTGGTCCCATCACATTTCAGCATGCCAGAAGTGACATCACATTCTTGCCTTGCTGCCATTTTGGGCTATTTTCAACCTTTTTTATTTTGGGAGGGATAGTTTTAGGGGTTCTGAAGGGGAGAGGAAAATAAAATACAACAATTGCCACTGGTTTTAGATCAATTTGGCTGGTTTGGGGGCAATACCACCACCCCAAATTCAACATGATTTAAAAAAAATAGTTTGTGGGCTTTTGGGGGAGCTTCAAGGGCCACACTTTGGAGCCCCAAGGGGTGCATGCAGCCCACAGGCTGCTCTTGGCCTACTCTGTCATACAAACAGAATGGGCATAAGAAATCTCCTGAAGAATTTGCAGTTAAAGTTGTGCATACCTTCAGAGATACTCAAATAGTAAATAGTGTGCAAAAGTTAACTTTGTTAGATTACAGCTTTGAGCATCTCCCAGCCAGCATTGCCAGCTCTGACTTTACTGTGTCTCCTATACAAACTGTAGTGCCAGATTCATGTATGGAAATCCTACCATCCAGTGAGCTGTGCCTGTGTTTGCAGATACATGCCATCCCAGATTTGATTAATCTGTAGCCTTGCGCGGTTGTATATGATGGGGTCCAGGGTACATTCGAGCCCTCATCTTATCCAAGCTCCATGCTCTGTTTCATAGCCCTATGCAGAGTGTCCTTTGGAGGCTGCTGTCAAGTGCATGCTTTGGCTGGCATCCTGTTAGTGACATATGTCACCTTTTACCTGCTTATGTCTTTTTTGGTCATCAAGGAGGTTGGTATTCTTTTCAATCCTCTACAATGACCAAAACCTTGGACTCACTGTGATATCCCTACCTCCAACCCTATAGTTGTTCTGTTGCTGGTGGAAAGTGGAGGGGATCAGAGAAGCCTCTGGCTATGTCCTCAGCCAGACCAGTGACATCATCCTCTGAGACTTCCAAGAGACCCCAGTGGAACTCAGCAGGAGATGTTCTTAGTTTGTGTCTTGCTATGGAGGCATAACCAAATGCTTCTCTGATCTGCTGTGTTCTCCACTAGTCAATGAATGGCTATGGGAGAGGATATTGGAATGCAATGGTGAGTCTTTGGCATGTGACAGGGGAGCTGTAGCAGACTCCTGTATGCAGAACTCTTTTCTATTCTCAGCCATGTAGGAGTGTCAGATTCATGTGCGACAGAGGATACTTTTTAATCAGTTGCATTCCTCCTCAAATTCAGTGTTCCAATCCAATGTTAAAGTAGATTACACACAGAAGTTCTGAATGTGCAGGAACTAGCATGTCAAATGTCCACATTGTACAAGGATTGTCATTTTCACCCTAAGCTGTAAGCTTGACAGCTAGCTCTGGCAGCATCCTTATTTCTCAGTAAACCTGATTTCGAGATTGAAACTGATGTTAGACCCTGTTCACAATGTTTTCTGGTTGGCAGGAGGCCTACAACACAGTTGTACGCTACTTTGGTGAGAGTCCCAAGACGACACCGCCGTCAGTTTTCTTCCCAGTCTTCGCACGCTTCATCAAATCCTACAAGGTGAGTGTGGAAGCTGGAGATCTGTGACCTTAGAACTCACAAGAAAAGTGCATGCCTTACCCTGTGTGAATCTAGGAACCTGATTGCAAGCACCCCACCATTGAGCTCTTCCTGCCATTGTTCCCAACAGGAAGTAGCTCTGCCTGTGACTAGGTGTGGCCAAAGAGTGACAGAATTAGCATTTCCTTTTTGCATGCTCCATCTAGTCTCTCCCTGCCTACTGGGATCTCATTCCATCACTGGACTACTCTTATGTGAAACCTGATTCCTCTCTGACACATCTCCAAGGTTATGATGCCCCTAGCAGAGCCCAACCAGCTCCCTGAACAGCTGCATTAGCCATTCCTTCCCTCCAAAGCTGGTTCCCTTTGCCAGAGGACCCTGACTCAGGTTTGATTAGTCCTTGAGTGAGGGAGGGGGTGACTGACAGGGAAGCATCTGGGCATTGTCGAGCAATGTGGCTTCCTTCAGACTGAGGCAGAATGTTTACTCTGGGCAGTGGCACCAGGTTGGCTCTTTGGGATCATGTGATTCCTAAGGCCATGAAATTTGGGGTCTCTGATAAATAAGCATCCCAGCTTGAACTGCTTATAACTCCCTCTGTTCAATGATCCCAGTGGTGTGAGAAATAAGAAATGAAAGAAAGACTCAGGTTTGTGAGATACATGTCTGTGTGCAGCACCGTCACTCAAAATGTGCACCTGTTATTTGTTTAGATCTTTTTTCTACCTTATCTCTTGGACTCATCATTACTCAGTGAGACAGGGATGAGTAAGAGGGAGTGACCAGAGCTTAGAAAAGTAACTTTGTTGGACTATAACTCCCAAATCTCCCAGCCAACATGAACACTGGCCATGCTGCCTAAGGCATTTTGGGAGTCATAGTCCAAAATAATAACTTTTCCTACCTCTGCCCATGGTTTACTCACTTGGAACAGACCTAAACTGACCAAAAGGGGGAACAAATGTGTTATCTAAGAAAAGGGACAAAACACTAGAGCTCTAGATTACAGGGAAGTAGACTGAGGCAAAACATTTGATTTCTTGGAAAAGTTTGTCTATTAATGATATTCCCTTCTAGTCATAAAGTTTTTCCCCCAAAAGTGGGATTCCTTTAGATCAGGCTTTTCCAATTTTGTGCACTCTAGATATACTGGACTACAACCCACAACATCCCCAGTGATGACCATGCTGGGTGAGGTGATGGGAGTTGCAGTCCAATACATCAGAAAGGTGTCAAATTGTGAAGTGCTCTTTTACATAAAGGACCATATACCATATATCTCAAGGCAGGAGGCAGGACAGGCTGATCCACTGAGTTACTTTCAAACTGTGATTCTAAACTAAGGCAATCCACAAGTTGAGCTTCTTAGCTGGACCTCAGTTTTCTACATCCTGACCCAGTGATCTTGGATATTCCCCCTCCATGTGGCTGGATATGTTAGTAGATGGGCAGAGCAGGCCTGCAACTAAGTAGATGAGTGTTTGTCTTGCATGTAAAAAGTCCTCAGATTCATTCCCTCCAATCGCCTCTTCAAATAATAGAAGAGAGCAGATCTGGAAAAGACAAGATCTAGCAGTGATCTGACTTGTTAATGAGACAGCTTCATGCTCCATTCTACATGCCTGACTCCTAACTGGGCTGTTTCGCCACCACCCTCTGCCTTCACTTCTAGGATGCTGAGCAGGAGAATGAGCTGCGCAAGAAACAGGAACAAGCCCAGAGGGAGCAGGCGTTGGCCCAAGAAGCCAAGAGACTGGAGAAGGTAAGGAATGGGGTAGAGCATTAGATTAACATAAAGCAGCCTCCAAACCCGGTGCCCTCTATATGAGGCAGACGACAGACTCCGTGGCTACACTAGGTGAGGCACGATGGGATTCATAGGCCACAACATTTGGAAGGTGCCAAGGTGAGGAATGCTGGTAGAATAAGACTAGAATGGGCTGCCACCATGATGATTTGTAGCCATGATGATTTGCAGGAGGCATGGGGCAGATGTTTCTGTAAGGGCACTTTTACGGTCTATTGAGCATTTTCCCCCTTAGATATGTCCCTTGAGAGGATGGAAGCAGCACCTAGCACAATAATAGGTGCTTCAAAAATAAACAAGTGACAAGAATAGCCAAGACTCTAAGCAGTCCACACCTCCTGCTGCACCTAGGGACAGATGTCCCTTCTTGCGTGTGTGAGAGAGAGAGTTGTTGCAAACCCTTCTCTGTGGGTATCCTTGGTTTTGTTCCTGTACCGAAATTTGTGCATAGAGGCCACCAGATTAGACAACTGTTCTAATTGGGCAACCAGCCAAGCCCACTACAAGTTTAGCCTCTCTTATCTGAAATGCTTGGGACCAGAAGTGTTCCAAAATTTGATTTTTTTCCCCCTGGATTACCTCTATTTGCATGTATGTACATAATGAGATATCTTGGAGATGGGACCCAAGACTAAACACCAATATTTCCCTCCCTCCAACCCTCAACCAGGATTGTCATTTTGTCTAAGTAAAGATGAAGAACAAAGTCAGAGGAGAAGATGGACAATAAATAATCCTTATACATGTTTCTGTTCTCATTCTGAGCCCACCATCTCTCTTCAGTTTGTTTGCTACTTATGCTGTATATGAGACATGGGGCTGGAGGGAGACTGAGGATCTGTGAATTGCTGGGAATCCACACCTCCCACCATTTCATAGATTCTCACCTCCTTCTCTCCAGCCTTGCATCTCTCACTTCTGTCCCCAGTCTCTCTCCTCTCTCTGGAGAGCTCATCTCTCTCTCTGGAGAGGCTGTTCGCTTCCATCTTGAGCAGGAGTGCTGCAACCACCACCTTGAAGGCAGAAAAGGGCAGCTGGTGGCAAAAAGTTCCAGTTTTTTGGAGGGTTTCCAATTTTTGAATAAGAGAGGTTTCAACCTGTAGCTCCTTTTATTTCTTGGCGGTGATCCCCATGAAGTGTGAAAGGGATGTCAGGGCTAGAGAGGCCTCTGTGCTTCAAATCTGGGTGGCTACATCTGGCTGAGGGAGGGGCATAACAGTCACACAGGAGGGCACAGTGGGGCTGGGCAGGGTGTGTTTGTTTTTCCTTCTAATTCCTGACCAGCCTCCAGTTGCCTTTGCAGCGCAACAAGTGGCAGCAGCAAGAGTTGATTGCTGAATTGAGGCGGCGACAGGCCAAGGACCACCGCCCTGTTTATGAAGGCAAAGATGGAACCATCGAGGATATTATCACTGGTAAGCACTTCCGTAAAAGCACCAGATCCTGTGTGATCTTGGAAGCTAAACAGGGCCAACCCTGGTGAGTATTTGGATGGGAGATCGCCATTGAATACCAGGTGCTGTAGGCTACATTTCAGAGGGAGGAACTGGCAAGACCAGTTCTGAGTACTTCTTGTTTGAGAAATCCTATGAAATTCATGGGGTCAGCATAAGTCAGTAGGCAACTTGAAGGCACATCCACACAGAAGCCTTCCCCCACCTGCATCATTCCAGGAGAATATTTATTTCCTTTGCTATGCCCAGACTTTCCACCAGACGCCACCATTACAGAAAAAGGGGTCATGGTGGCTACTCTGCTCTCAAAGGGACCCAGACTTCCCCTCAGTTGGAACAGTATCTGATTCTTGCTCACAGCGGTTCCTTGACCTTTCCACCCCTACTGCCTTAAAAAAGAGGGAGGAAAACTCAGGAAGCAGTTTGTATATATTGTTTCTCATTCTGGCCAAAGAGCTGTGAGGGTGCCTTCACAAAACTTCACTGTCTTTATTCCAGTTTCAAACATACTCTTGCATCTATGGGGACAAGATCTCCCCGGGAGTACACAGACATAAAATGGAAATATCAGATTCTCAGGAATATAGTTTGTGTTCTCTGGACTATGTTCTGTGTTTCCCTGGCGTTTGTGTGGAACTATTGGCACTAACGCCTGGTTCTAACTTCACAAGAAAACTTATGCTCTGCCCTTAGTCAGACACCAGTTTTGGAGAGTATTCTTCATCTGAGATAATGTGGGGAGGAGTGTTTGGTATAGAGCTCTCTTAAAACCACCTATAGCATAAAACACTCCCTATACTGACTGACTTGCTCAGTCTTTCAAATGAGAAGTTGTCAAGTTATACAGTCTTGGGGGCTACTTTCTTCTCCAGGTAGTAGTCCAGGGGCCAGGCAACTGGACCCCTTCACTGTCATTAGGCTCTCAATTCAATCAAGTTTAGCAGTAAAAGACTCATGGCTGACAAAGCCTGTGCTTAAAAGGAAGTACAGTCCTGACATTGGGCATATTATTTATTTCCTCCACCTTCTTCCCACTGCTGGCATTCAAGAGGGCTTAGAAAAATTAGAACAGATATAGATACGGTAACGTATCAATAAAAAATACACACACATAAAATATGATTGATTAAGCAATAAAATTAAAGGCAATTTTAAACACGTCCAGAAGCAGAGGGAAGGAATTACTTTTCCTCCTGTGGGGTGGAAGTGCAGGCTAGAGTCCAGCATTTCCCCCTAGCTGTGGGTCTTTCTCTCAAGCCAGCTGTCACAGGATGAAAACTAGGCCTTTGGTTGCTTATCCTGTAGAACTGGGAATCCCTGCCTTTTAGCAAAACGTGATTCCATTTATTGGCATGCTAGCCCTGTAGTCCATGGTGCTTTCCCCAACCTGGTGCCTTCCAGAGGTGTTGGAATACAACCCCCACTGCCCCTGTAGCCGTTTGCTGTGGTGCTGAGAGGGGTAAGGGAAGCCATAATCCACACATATATCTGAAGGGCTCTAGGTTGAGGAAGTCTGGTCTGTGCTATTATACTTTCCGAAGAAGATGTCCACTGTGATGATCAACTGATCTGACATGTCTCTGTGTCTTTGTCCCTCCCCACTCCCATCTCCCCCCTCCCCCGCAGTGTTGAAGAGCGTCCCCTTCACTGCCCGCACAGCGAAGCGGGGGTCTCGCTTTTCTGCGAGCCGTCCCACCATGATGAGCCTAACTGTTAGCTTGGCTCTCCCTCCCCGTCATCAAAGGTACCTGTGGAATGCCTCTTCCTTATCTTCATGCAGCTGCAGCCCCAGCCTCCCCTTCCTGCATGCCTTGCTAGCCCCCCACCCCCCCATGAGCACAGGGCTTCTCAACCTTCCTCTCTGAGAACAGCTCCTCCTACTGCCAGAGAATGGCTCTCTGGAGAGACTGCAGAGTCTCCGTGTCCAGTTGGTTTTTTCCTCAAGAGTGGTGACAGCTGCGTGTGCCTCTGGGAGCTACTGTTGTCAGGCTGGCTGCCTTCAGCCTAGTTATGTGGCCAGACACACAAGACGTGACATTTCAGTCACTGTATTATACAGTGGATTTTAGCAGGTTTTTCCATTTTTTTCTTCACCCCCCTGTGAGAAGCTGTACCTACCAGAATCCTCCCTTTTTCACAGCATTCCCAAAAGGTCCCAGGAGCTCTGATTGCCCCTTACTGTCTGGTCAGTCCAGCGTACTTGATTTCATAGTATACATGTGAAAAGATTTCCATGCTAAACATGAGGACTAGAAACATTTCAGTTCTTTTAAAGAAAAGCAGACAGGTCGATGTTGAAAATAATAGGAAAAGAGAGAGCCACAGAGCCCTCCTGTGTCCTGTTCACAGGCCCTTCCTCTTCACTGTTGAGAGTCCCTGCATGGATCCTTGCCCTTTGCATGGTCGGCAATGATGAGGTTACCACAGACATCCTGTCTTGATCTGCATGCACCATTCTGCAATCTGTCTATGGGGCTACCTTATCACACTAATGCAGTAGAGTAGCTACTAAATCCTGTCTCCGTTTAAGGGTGGTGGTGGTGGTGGGTGTGGGGTGGTTTGTTGCTGCCTGAGAGTTCAGTAGGTGTGGAAGCAAAACCTCCTGGCTGTGTGATAAAGATAACTGTTGTCTCCTTGCTCAAGACACCACATTCCAAGTTACAACACTGTACATGAGGCAGACAGACTCCTGTGGTCAACCTTCCCTTGGGCTCTGCCCATTTAAGGGCCAGCTGGGGAAAGTGTGTGCTTAAATTTTCACAAAATAACCTTAAAGTTCAACAAGTGACAAAAATAACAGAAAAACAATCTAACACTGAAAAGTAATCTGAACACTTAGCTTTTGTATGGTGGCTTCTGTAGGCAGGGCTGTGGTGATGGGGTGTGGGAGGAGTTGCATAAGGTTGTATTCTAATGTTTGTCACCATCCTCCTTCTCACTCTCTTACAGCCCAAAGAGGTACAGGCTGACTCCCAATCAGGGAGGCTCCAGTTGTTGTTGGACTTCACATCCCAGAATCCCACAGTGTTGGCTGTGCTGTCTGGTGCTTCTGGGAATTGGTGTCTAACAGCATCTATAGCTTTTCCAGTTAAGAACCACTAGAAGGTTGATTGCTGGGATGCTGCTGAATTTGTTAACTAGCTTTCAATTGAGTCCTGAATGCTACTGACACAAATCAGGTGGAAATCAAAGACTGCTTAATGAAGCCTTATGTTTAAGTGTTCACTTTGACAGCCATGGTTGGTAATGAACTGCAAGTGAGTGGATAAGCATAGAGTGGACAGGCAGGAGCACTCTGTCCCTCCTCTGTGCCCAGTGTAGGAATACAGTGGACTCTCAAAGGAGGAGGGATGGAAGTCTCTTTCCTGCCTCCACCACTTCCCCGCAGCTCTATTTACAAACCTGGCTCAATGGGTTAGGAAAGAGCTCTGGGTTAATGGGATAGGGAAGCATGATTCATCATGTAGTCCTGTACATGTCTGTGCTCAAGTCCTCTTGCGTTCATTGAAAAGTGAGGAGGATTACAGTCTAAGTGCAGAACTTGCAAAAGTTACCTTTGGGGTGGAGCACTATAAGTCCGAGGATTTTCCAGAATGAGGGAGAAGTTGCTGTTGCCCTTGTGTTCTGTTGGGAGGCTTCCCATGGGGGTTGTGGTTGGCCACTGGGGAGACAATATCCTAGGGACTTAGATGGACCTTTGGTCTGACCTTAGCAGGCCCCTTCTGATCTTCTTGGCACTCATTGGGTGGCCTTAGGCAAGCCACTGCCTCTTAAACTTGCCCCTACTGTGCAATCTGGAGATAGGTAGTGCTTACCTATCTTGCAGGGCTTTTGGAAAGACAGCTGAGATAATATCCAGCATGGAGTTAGGTGCAATTAAGACCCACTGGATTCACTCACTTATAACTTTGCATTTGGATGGTACCTAAAAAACACACCTGACTGACATTATTTTGACATGCCTGAACTATTTCTGCATTGCTCCTTGTGTGCTTGAATCCAGCAAAGCCCCGAAAGGTTAGAAGTGTTCCAGCACTGCTGGCCTGGGGCAGTGCCAGGGCAACTTTTTCCTGGGAGCCACCCTAGCGGAGGATGCTGGATATTATCTCAGCTGTCCTTCCAAACTCACCTGTGCAGGCAGCATAGCTAGTGCTGATCCTTATCTTGACTTTGTGAAATGTCTGAGGGCAGTGGGAATCAGAGCAGTTCAAATTCCCAGCACACATGGACTTGGAGGTAGGTGGGAATCAAATAGTGCTTCTGATCAGCATCATTAACTGTGAGAAAAAAAATAGCCTACTTCACAGAGGCAGAGTACTGGGGGTTTGGTGAAAAGAATGCAACGCGGCGGTCCCGTTCCCCAAAGCTTACTGCTGCCTCTGTTAATTAGGTAAACTGGTCTGATGACAACCTTTTCTCAAGGTCTTCAATCCCTCAAGGAGAACAGCTTCCCCTCCAAAAAACCTTGGTTTGGCCTAATTTTTGTTTTTATCCCCTCTGTAGCGGCAAGAACCACCTTCCTCTAGTTCCCTCTCAATTCATCCACAGCAGAGGGTAAGAAACCACTCTCTGAAGCCCTGGGGACTTTAACTTCTGCTTTGCTGCTTCTGCCTAAGTGAGAGATACTGACCCAAAGTTTGCAGTTTGGGCATAGAGTTACTGGCTGCAATATTTACCTAGTCATAGCTGGCTGACCGTTCGCTGGCTCTCCTTGGTGGGGAAAGATGGTACTCCTTGTTTCTGGTCAGCCACGCTAAATGCAATTAGGTGAGGTGAAAGAGGTGGCTCGCTGGTTTGTTTCATAAAGCAGGCATAGGCTTGCTGTGAAAAACGGGGTGCAGAGAGAAGAGGTGGGCTGAGGCACTGTTAAAAGCTCCCTTGGGGTAGGAAGAGCAGTTGCTGTGCTATCCGCCACCCATTCCTTCCAAACAGCACTTGAATGAACAACTTTGCAGTGTGTTCCCTGCCATCCGTAGCAACTGCTTCTGCATTTGATTCTCTGGTGATTATCTGCTCCTGTCCTGACTGGCTGTTTCTTTCTCCCATAGAGTCCTGCATGCCCTGCCTTTCCAACTGGCTAATGCTGCATTCCCAAAGGCCCAGGCCTTGTTCTCTTTTGTGCCAAAGAAACAACAGCCATCCTTTCCAAGATTTTATTTTTTCAAAACAGAAGAACCAAAGGGACAATTAGGAAGTGCCTTACTGCGACAGTATTATTTTTATTCTCTTATTATTTAAGGTGTATTTTTTAATCTGTACATATATGACAATTCCCTCCAGCCCTTGCTCCTGTTACCCCTTGCTGAGTCAGCTCTGAAAGACAAGACTGTCCTTTGGTTTTTTGGAAGTGCCTTTGGCCAGCAGGAAGCTGACATCTCCCTTTTGTGAGTGTCAGTCCTTTGTGTTGTCGGTCCAGAATTGCACTTTGACCTTTTCCATAATGTGTCTTTTAAGTGGATGGAGACAATGATGAACTGTTTCAGTAGCAGCAGACATTGGGCTGGGTGCTAGTTTTGTGGACCAACTGCTGTTTTTCAAGAGCTGTCTTCAGCAATACTGTGGTCTTCTCAGAGCAGGCCATGAGCTGTCCCTGAGGAGTTTAAAAGTGAGGCTTTGAAAAACAACTGGAACACTTCTTCAAAAACAAAACAAAACCCTGACCCTTCAGACCAAAATTCTCATGTCTCAACTGCACAATATAACTCTGGTGTTGGCAACAGCTAGAAAATGACCATGTGGAGCCAATTCTAGATGATTGTTGGAGAGATCCTGGACAAGTTACTTCTGGCATTACCCAAGGCGCGTGCGCGCACACACCATTATCCTTACCATGACTATTTTTCAGAGGACCAAATTTTGCTTCCAGTTCTTTTATATGCAGCTCTCTTCTCAGCCACTGGACCCAGAATGCTGCAATAATCTCCAGGCCAAATTTGGGACAGCTGCTCATAGAAGCCCTCAACCACCACCACCCGATGAAAAAGCACCAGTGGTTAACTTATGTGTGAATGCCATCTTCAGGAGTATATTCCAGTGCTGAAGACATTTGATACCTGAGTTGGAAAATTTAAATTGCAGACTGAGAATTCTCCCCATGAACCTTCATGCTCCAAAGCAGATAGCAAGATTAAAAATATCAAGAGAGATCTTAGCACAATCAGAGCTATGTTGAGTGCATTCATGCTGAGAAGATGGACCCAAGACAAGTGGAGGAACAAAATGGCATATTTTACCACTAGCTAGAAACCACTGGGCAGCAGATTTTTTCCAGTTCGTGCCTTGTTTGAAATGAATGGAATGGAGTCCTTTTGATTTCATTGAATCTTGCACTGTAATATCTCAGTAGATGTTACCTCATAATTCAGACTGGTTGCATTCTCCACTCTTCCAGTTGAAAGGTTGCCCCAAATCTGCTGCCATAATCTTACTACATGGGAATGCTACCTCTGGCTTCAGTTCCATTTACCACAGTTGCTCTTCTGATGTCTAAAGCTTGGCCTACAGCATTGGCTATGATGTTTCTTGAGACAATCAGAACAAGAGGACTTGCTTTATCTCCTCTTAACTTGCTTGGAATTTTTAAATTTTTTTTTCCAACTGACCAAAGATTTTTGTCTGTAAGCTGCAGGAAATATTAGGATGAAGCCATTGGACAATGAAAGGAGGACTGCTTCTTCTTCAGTTGTTTTTGATTCAGGGAAGCAATGTGTTCCACTCCAACCATCTGGGGATTTTAGCCACTTTTCTGAAGCCAGGAATCAATCAGATTGGCCTTCCCCAACCTATTTGGAGCTACAGTTCCCATGAGCCCCTGCCAGCACAATCAGTGTTTGAGAAAGATGGGGGTCATAATTCAAAACCATGTGGCGGATCATGGTTTGAGGAAGGTTAATCCATCAGAGTATTCTTGAGGTAGAACTAGCTCTAACAAGGTATGACACCATCTTTGTTCCTGGGCTAAGTTTTGAATGTACAACCACATTTCTTTGCAAGGCCAGTCAAGGTTAGGGGGCCTTTAAAAAAAGAAGAAGACTGTAAACACTTTATTTTCCCTTCCCCCCACTCGATATGCTCACTATGAACCATGGTTTTCAGCCCCCTCAAAGACCCTTTTCATAGCAGAATACTTCACCATGACTTTGGTTCAAAAAATCTCCAGAAGTATAATCAGGATTGCCAACGCCCTGAGGCATGTCTTCTGTATATAAGCCATGCCAAAGGATTGCAGTGACTGTTGTTGAAAACTGGATGCCTTATGGCTGATACCAACATGCTCCAGGAAAACGTGGCACCTTGGATTAGGCCTCTGTTGGGTTTGCACTGCTGGATTTGAAACCTGCAACCTGTAGTTTAGGAAAGAGTCCTGAGGTCAAAAGGCCTGTGATTTGGGGGAGCAGCTCAGTGGCACTGACTGAACACAGGCTTTGCATGTGTCAGGCTTAAGCTTCAGTACCCCTGAGTCTTCCTGTGAAAAAGATCTCTGGTAGAACACCTGGAAAAATATCTCTACCTGACACCTTTGAAAGCTGCAGCCAGTTAAAGCAGCCAGTAGTAGGCTGGGTGGACCAAAAACATGACAAGGCAGATACAGACATTTTTGTCCTGTATGCAATTACTTAGAAGGAGACTCTTCCTTTCACTGAAATATAGAATAGGGATTCCAAAGCTTTGCTGTCTAGAAGTTTTGCTCTAAAATGTCCGTCAACCCCACCCAGCATCAGTAATGGTTAAGAACTGTAGGCATAGTAGTCCAAAATAGTTAGCAGGCTAAACTTTCCATTATTGTTGTTATTTGCTTCAAGTCATTTCCAACTTATGGTGACCCTAAGGTAAACCTATCATGGGGTTTCGGGGGCTGAGAACGTCTGATGCACCCAGTGTCACCCAGTGGGTTTCCATGGCCAAGCAGGGAATCAAACCCTGGTTTCCAAGGTCATAGCTAGTGCTCAAACTGCTACACCCATGCTGGCTCTCAGACTTTCCATACTCCTGGTTAAATGCAGGTTAAAAATACGATGCAGCAGAACTGAGGGATATTGCAGAATTTTGCAGCTCTGTGATGTAGACTGTTCTTTCATCAAATGAACCTCTAGATGACCTTACATCACTTTACCATCTTCCTTCCTTCCTGAATGCTGGATGTTTTTTGCCTTTTTTTTTTGACCTCTCAATATGAAAGTTCAGATTTTATGCTCAATAATTTCTCAAATGTATTTCTAAATATTTGGAATGGTTTCCAAAGTCTTTTTAGGGGCAGGAATGGAGAAACAATCAAGTTTAAGAACAGAAGTACTCTAAAGAGACTCACCCCCAGCAAATCCAGCAGTAATTTAACAATATAGTCAGCAAAGATAAAGTGTCTTAAAAGATGAGGCCACCTGTACCCCTTGAAGAACTAAGGCTGCCAGTGTTTGTGGGTTACTTACAAAACTCCTTACCTCTTCATCATCACCACCACCATCATTTTCAGTGTTGTGAACACATAGCAACTGTTGCATTATCTTGTTCAGAGTGAGTATATAAGTACGTGTCTTAATGATGGATAATCTGCTTACTTTCAAGGACTTGCATGCCCTCCTAGAAAACTTGTTTTCCTCCTCATGGGACACAGTTGCATAGGTACGAAGGGTGTGGTTTGGCCTGGGTGGCAATATTTTTGGGGCATCCCGGCCCATAGCCACATTCCTGTGTGCCCTGGCCATGCCCGCACGCACCACAGCCACGCCCCCTCGCACCATAGTCCCCCCTTCTGCCTCCCTTTCCACACACTCCAAGTTCCACCACTGATAGGACAAGTGTTCAAGGCAAGCTGGGAACTAGGCTTTGTGTTGCTAGAGGTGTCATTGTTTTCTTGGTCCTGTGGTTATCTCCTTTGTGAGTCCTGTTGCAAACAGTGATAATAAGCATGCTGAGAGTGGGGGCTGCCGTCATCATCTCCACCTCCTCTATGGTGTTCGAAGCACTGGCAGGATAGCCCCTCTTTTTGCTTCGTCCTGAGAGCCTCCTCCTGACATAAGTGATGTCTGTGAGCAGGGAATGGAGATAAGCACCACTTGCCAATCAAAGGACAAAAGAACTGCCTTGCTAGATCAGACTACAGCCCAGTACTCTGCTTCCAACTATGGGCAGCCAGGTGCTCCCAGGAAGTTCTCTGTAGGCATGGGTTCATATCCATTTAACTAAGGTTGGTTATACCTTACTTTAATCTGGGGCAGGAAAATGTGTAGTCCAGCCATATCTCGAGGGCCATAGAATTCCCACTCCTGAGTTATCAACTTTGTTGCTGGTAGTTTTGCTTCCAGGGATGAGAGCAGTTTATACCAGAAAAATCAAAACAAGTATGTCTCAATGGGGGCACTAGCAGGTCTTGTAGGCTGATAACTATTAAAGACTTTATGGGCAAGGTTAACTTTAGCCTGTAAGAGAGTCAAGGATACAAAAGTGGTAGATTTTCCTACCCTTCCAGTAAGGGAGGTTGAATGGAAATTCAGTTGTGAGTATGGAACTGTATCCTGTTCATTTTTCTGAAATTAGTTATTTTAATAATGTTGCTCTGAGCTAAGCGCTGATGGCTTAAGGCTACCCTTGTTGTCTCTGCAGAATTGTGGATGTGGGCTCTCACCTGAGATTTTAGAGACAGATCTGCCACAGTCCCTTGTATTACCTTGGACAAGTCATGCAGGTCCTTGTTACAGTGAGTGGCAGAGAGAATCATGTGGGCAAGGAAAAGGCTGTGCTTCTTATCTTTCTCTTATATCTTTGACTAAGTATTGTGTGGCCAGGTGCCTTACAGGTTGCACAAAGTGTGAATAAAGGCTTGATCTCCCTGCTCTTTGGGAAATAGCAAAAAAACCATAAGGATGACCATAGTTCAACAAACAAACCTATGTTCATGGAATAGAGCAGTGTGGGCAAGTAAGGAAATTGTGTGTGCTTCTGTGCAGATTTGGGTGGAGTGTCAAATCACTACATCATATTTGGTCTGGCACATCACAGAGGACCATATGATTCAAGCATCTTAAGATGCCGTGTGATTGGCTCAGGCCTCCAGTTCCCAATCTGACAAACAAAGAGCCTTGGACAAACTGCTCTCATTCATTTTGGGATTTGCTATAGCATAGCATCATTAGAGGTTTAGAGTGTGAGAAAGGAGGTATGGCAGGGATAGGGGAGATCAGTAGTTGCTTGTAGAGGAGGAAAATGAGCAAATGCTCTAGAGGCTATGATAGCTGTGGCTAATGGGAGTCACATTGTCCAACGACATCTGGAGGGCCACAAATCCCCACCTCCACCCCGCCTGGGATTGTATTGCACCTAACAGTTCATTTGACTGGAGAAGGCCAGCATATCTGTTGTCAGTTTAGACTTTAAAGTGCTGGAAGTGAAAATAATTCCACACATCCTCAGGAACCCAAGCACCCATGCACTCACCGTCCAGTCAATTAACTCAGGTATTTTGGGCAGGCTGGGAGAAGGAATTAGTTGTAAGCCATTTCGGGTGGATCTCATGTCTTTTGCCAAATGGCTGTCTTCTCGTAGATGGACAAAGGCTTGGTTAAATTAATGCTTGATGACCTCAAAATCAGAACCGGATGCTTTTTTAGGAACATGGAAATAAAAAAAGTTCCAATCCCACTAGTAGATGAAGACTTGGGAGCCTTACTTGCTGCTTGAAGGCAAGGGAAAAGCAGGGGAAAAGGTGCCGCTATGAGGCAATGTATGTGTGTAATTGGGAGAGGCAGATTAGCATGTAGAATTTATTTAGCAGTATGTTTAAAAACAGGGGGAAAAGAGGTGGGGGATTATTAAAAACTAAGAACTGGAAAGCATGTGCAGCCTCGAAAGAGAGAGAACAGATGTGAGAAATACTTGGTGGAATTCACATTTAGTTGTAGGAGACCCATTGATATCCTTGGGACCTCAGTCCCAACTTACTAAAGTTCAATTGATTCCAATGATTTAATCATTTTGTATGATTAAATTGGGGTTCCAACCCTGTGTCTTGAACTCAATTAAGTTGAATTTGACATATTTCATAGTAAAATATGAAGGAGCACTGGATGGGAATGATGCTCCCAAGGCCGGCCCAGGAAACATAAGCAAAGCTGTCTCTGTCTCAAGCCTTTGTCTTTGTCCCTGATTGTGTATGTCAATGTTCTGCCCTTTGGTGTAAAGGGCATTATAAATAAACATTATTTATGTTAGGGAAGTGAGCAAAGAACAGTGGTCCTGTCAAAACTGAGAGTGTCCAGAGAGCCCCTGCAAATGTCACAGATGATTCTTAGTAGTCAGACCCAATGAGTCAACTTTGAGATTGTGAATCAACACTTAAACCTCATTGATTCAAGGAGCTTGCCCAAGTTGGGATTGGCTCACAATTTAGGATCCAGACTAATGATAGATTCAAGCCTCTATCAACATTACCCATTCTTGTGCCATGATGAAGCTACGACAGATGGCTGTGTAACTTCAGGTGGCTGGTTATTTGGGTGGATGAGTCCTGCATCTAAGTACAGTCAGCCCTCTATATTCATTAGGGTTAAGAGTGCAGGACTCTCGCAAAAGTGGAAAGATTGCAAATATCAAAATGTATGTGTATCTGTCTGTCTGTAGAGAGGGGGCTGAGGCATGGCAGGGAGAATGGACACTCAGGGTCTAAACCAGGTCAGGAAAAGGAGGGTCTGGCATGGTGGCCTTATACTTCCTCACTCTGGCCCATCTCTTTTCTTGTGTGTGTGTGTGGGGGGGCATTGGGAGAGGTTTATGGTGCTGAGAAATTGGGTTATGAGCCATCCTCAGCTGGCCAGGGGTGGAAGAGGGAAATGAGACAGGTTTTTAAAAGACTGAATGGCCCAAGGGAAGCTTCCCCTAGAAAAGAAATGCCTGAGGGCAGGGTTGAATAAACTCACAAAAAATAAAATCCATGAAAGTCAAACCTCCAAATGTAGAGGGCCAACCTTAATTGCTTGGTTCTAGAAAATTACGGCTCAATCCCTTATCAGCACTCATCACTGCATGGCTGCAGCATAACATGCATGTTTGAGGCCACAGTTTTATACTCACCTCTGAAGCAGTAAGTCCCGCTGAATTCAGTGGGGCTTGCTTCTGTGTGGAGATGTATCAGATTATATTATGGATGGGCTATCATCAACCAACTAGGTAGAACCCACAGGCTAAAATGGAAGCATTTTGATGGCCTCTTTTTCTCCATTCAACTGCTATGTAACAAACACTATTGGGCTAATTTCTCTTTTAGTCCTGACTAGAGTGGACCCATTCAATCCGTTAGATGTATTGATGTGTTGACACACTATTGGACAGTTGACTGGGCCTCCTCTAGTTGGGACTAACCAACAAGATACTAACCATTGTGTGAGAGCTGTTACACTTATTCCTTGCATGGAGACAGCAATATTATTATATGGCTCTAGCTATATAACTAAGGATTTCAGGGTGGCATATGAAGTTCTGTTTTCTGCTGTTTTATCCTCTGTGAGATAAGATAAATTGGAAGCCAATCCCAATTTGGCTGGAAAGCTGTTCAATGAACTTCATATCTGAGTGGGGATTTGAACTTCTCCTGTCTCCAACCCAACACTGTCACCACTATATTGCAGTAACCCTCAGAACTTCTCTGACTACCAGATGCCAAGGAGCACCCTTTGGCTACCTGGAAGCAATTGGTCAGCTATGCTGGGAAACAAGAAATCTGAGCAGATGGACTGTGCTCTGAATCCACACTGGATGTGCTTCTGTGAATCAGTACTTTTCAAGGGAACAGTGATTCCTTAAAAAAAAAATCCTCAAACCAGACACACAGGTCTTTGTTAATGGAACACCACAATTCTTGCAGACTTGAGGAAATTTGACTCTTGGGGGCTGGTTCACATTATTTTTCCTGGCACAGAGTCAAATATCTCGGCTTCCTCCTTTGCACACTCAAGGCACAAAAGAAACACTGCCATTTAGACACACAGAAATGTGTTCCTTTTTTAGGACTGAAATGTTACATCTACATGTAAGAGATGACAGTGACTGAACAATGAACAGTATTTTAGTACTAATTATAAAGACTGTGGAAGCTGAGCTTCAGTGGCTTAAATTTCTGGAGCAAACACTATTCCAGTCTCCCAATAACCAAAAGGGACCAACCACCTTTTCCTCCTGAAAGACCTTGGCCACAATGGATGGGCAAGGCTTCATCTAAGCAGACCAGATCTTCCTGGTGCTGCTTCTGGGCAGTTTACAATGTATCCATTCCAGTGTAATCCCTTTTTTGTTTGTTTGTTTGTGTAGTTAGGTGTAACTTTTTTGTACATGTGAAATATTATTGATTATATTGCAAGCCAATGCCTCCTTCTCCCACCCACCCTTCCTTGAACTGTACAGAATTTCTACTAATGGGAGGGAATAAAAACAAAATGAGGATCCAGCTTAAGTGTTGTCTGTGAAGATCTGGCTTATTCCCCCCCCTCTTTTTTTAAGGGGTCTGTGTGGACAGAATTCCCTAGCTCATGCTGTGTTTTTCAGCCCCTGGGTCAAGAGCTGACTCTTACGAGATGTAGAAGTGACAGGAGGGTTTACAGACACACATGCAAACTGGAGGAGTGGCAAGTACTGACAACCCATGATTGCAGTGTAGTGTGACTTGCAGTAGCAAGATGAAAAACATCCTTCCCCACAGTCAATCCACAGGCTGTCAATTGTGGAGACAACGCATGTACGCTCAGTTCATGCACTCTCGCACACACTTCCTTCTGCATCCATTCACCTTGGATTTTTAAAGCAAGGGCTACTGGAACAGTATAGGTTTTCTTAAAATGCCTGGCAAGAATTATATTTTTGAACCCCTGGTCGTAGGTCTTGTATTTTGGTCTGTTTAGTACGATTTTAGTGCACCTGAAGGATGGACTGATGCCTTCTGAATACATACACCTCCTGTGCAGCCACCCCTGTGAAGAGCAGGGGTGGATAGATGTCAGGCTTGATGGATTTACTCTGTAGTTGACTGGAACCTCAAGACTCACCAACCAGAGGCAGACTACAAAAGACACTCTTAGAATGAAATAACACGGGCTGGCAGCATGGCCCTGAGCTTGAGTTTGTCTGAGATCCTGCAACAAGGAGATAGTGTATAACTTTAGCCTCAAAGAGTTACATGGTTGGTTGTGCAATGCTGCCTTTTATAGGAATTGTGGCCTTGCACAACCAAGTAAGCATGCACATCCATGCATAACACGTTCACATGTAAATTGCGTCTCCATGTGCAATAGTGCAAGGTGCAACCACACTGCACTCCACTTTTGCAACCTTGAACTGAATATGACTGTTCCACATCTGACAAAAAATGTCAAACCACTTCCATAGGGGAACCAACATATGCATAAGATGCAAAGGGGATGCCAGCCTTTGTGGCCAGACCACAACTGAACTCGCAGTCATTTTGCAGAGAACTCCACTCCCAGTAGCCCCAACAGCTTTCTGTATTTCAGTAGCTCTAATTGGAGCACCATTTTTGTTGTTAAACACTTATGTTCACAGACTCACTATATTTTATGGACATCTAGTCCAACTCCATGTAGACAATCCTGAAAGATGTTTAAACACCTCCAAAAGGAGACCCCCATCCTCTGGGGCAATCTTTCAATGTCAAACAGCTCTTATAGTCAAGAGGTTCTCCCTAATATTTAGGTGGAATCTCTTTTCTTTTAATCCATTGAATTCATTGGTCCATGTTCTAGTCTCTGGAGCAGCAGAAAACAAATGTGCTTCATCTACAGAGGATGCCCTCAAATATTTAAAAGATGCTTAACATGTTAATTCTGAGTCTTCTCTTTGAGCTAAACTTATTCAGCTTGCTCAGTCTTTTTTTAAAAGCTTGACCTCCAGACCTTTGACTACCCTGGTCACCCTCCTTGGACACATTCCAGTTTGTCAATGTCCTTCTTGAATTGTGGACACAGTAATCCAAGCAAGTTCTGGCCAACACAGAAGAGAGTGGCGCTTCTATTTCCATTGATCTGGACACTGTACTGCCACTGATGCAACTTGGAATTGCATTGGCTTTTTTGGCTGCTGTATCACAATGTTGACTTACGTTTAGTCTGTGGTCTACTAAGACCCTCAGATCCTTTTCACATGTACTACTTTCAAGCCAGGTATTGCCCATTCAATATTAGTACATTTCATTTTTTCTGCCTACATGTAGTTGCTTGTTCCTTCAAGTTGTTTCTAATTTATGATGGCCCTAAGATGTCAATGGAGTTTTCTTGCCAAGATTTGTTTGGGGAGCGGGTGCCTTTGTCTTTGAGGCTGAGATGCAAGTTGCCCAAAGTCACCCAGTGGGTTTTCATGGCTGAGCAGGGATTCAAATCCTCAGCTCCAGCCTCTTAGTCTAAGGCTCGAACCTTTACACCATGCCGGCTCCTGCTGAAATGCATTTTGTTAGCTTTGGCCCAGGTCTCTAATCCGTCAAGGTGTTTTTAAATTTTGATCCTGTCCACCATGGTATTCGATAGCCCTCTAATCTAGTGTCATCTGCAGATTTGATAAGCATGCTGTTTGTTCCATCATCTAAATTATTTACAAAGATGTTGAACCAAGCCCAGAACAGAACCCTGAGGCACCTCACTAGTCCCTTTTCTCTAGGATAAAGAGCATTCAACTGGGAGCATTCTCTGCGTTCAGTGGCCAACCAATTACAAATCCACGTAACAGTAGCACTCTGTAGCCACCAATGCAAGAATATCATGGGGGAACCTTGTCAAAAGCCTTACTGAAATTAAGATATATTACATTCACAGCAGTCCCCTGATCTATCAAGCTTCTGATTCTAACAAAATGGTAAGATTAGTCTGGCATGACTTATTCTTGAGAAACCCATGTTGGCTCTTAGTTATCATAGCATTCCTTTCTAAATGTGCACAGGCTGTCTGTTTAATTCATTGCTGTAGAACCTTTCCTGGTATCAGTGCCAAGCTGACTGGGCAGCAGTTGCTCAGGTCCTCTTCTCCCTTCCCCCCACCCGATTACAGTGTTAAATGTAACATTGTTGAACCAATATTAGGGATCAGGACCCCTTGCTGGTATACTGCAAATCAGTCAAGAGATCTCCGAAGAGCATCTTCAAGCAGTATGTTTTTCTGTATGTGTTTCCTGGGACCAACGGCAGCATGTACCTTCATGCTGCATCCAGAATTACTACCCTGACCAATCATTTCTAAGCAGTTTGGAGAAACTAGTTCAAAAGCTTCAGTTTCAACAGCCATGATTCTAAACTTCCTGGATGAATGATTCCACCGCACTATCTATTGAAAGTATCATCTACAAGACATCAGCCCTGATTCTTTATGGCTCAGCATCATGTAGTAGGTCTGTATATGGATCCATGGTAAGCAGTCTCTGAACACCCTCCACCCAACAGCCATTCCCTCCTTTGTGGGGAGGAGGCAGGGTTGCAGAGGTCGCTACATCCCCATAGCCACATAAATAATTACAGGAGCAGAAAACTCCAGAAGGATGTCATTTCACAACTGGTTATGGAGAGTTCTGTGATCCTGTCCACCCTCCACAAATGTGGTAATAATAGGGGGGCTTCAGAGGCAACAAGTAATGTGGGGGCTTTGGGCACAGAGGAGGAAGGGAATACTAACCCTGCAGAGTCCCAAAAAGGGCATACACAGGTATAAGGGAAGCTTATGCATGTGATTGTCCATAACAAGATGCCCACCAAAGTGTCAATGTTCTCACTGTAGGACGAAAATACTTGTGGCTGCAGTTTGTGAATGGGCTCCACTCATGCCCAAGCAGTTAAGGAAAGAGTTATGTTCACTTTAAAAAGTTGCATTCTCCCACCTGTACACATGAAGTTAAATATTTCTTCAGCCACTGAGGAATGGAGACAGGGAACTACATGAGGAACCAAGATGTTGCCAAGGACTGAGAACTTGGGGCAGCTGTTATCTTTTTTGTTCTGCATCTAGATAAAGACAACAAAACATCTCCCTATCAGGGTCACTCAACATCAGTTTGTCAGGCAGGTGTTAACAGGTGCATAAGAGACTAGTCAGGAAAATAAGATGGCAATCCTTACCAGACAGAGTAGTACCAGTATATTAATTTCATATGTGCATATAGATCAAGAACCTGGATTGCTCTCATTTGACACTTTTCCTTAAAAAAAAAAAAGAAACTTTTAAAAAGATTTAAGCAAAAAGATCTAAAAATCTAAACTCAAAGTGAATATAGTAAAGGCCAATTGAGTTATTTGCTTTCCTCTTCTTAAATCTACACCAGAACATTTGTTTCCAATCTCAGGAAGTATATTGAAAGTATGACATTTATCAATAAAAAGCAGCAGCTGTAAGAAGCAGCAAGCTGGTCAGTTCTTTGTGCTCTGAGGTGCGTTTTTACTGTCCAAAGTATTCCCTCTTAAAACTCCAGGATGATCATTTCAGGCAGACTAGTGTGGGTCCCAGTAGGTGGATGGGAGGAATGGCCCAGGATCCAATTTGGCCTCTATGTCAGATTTATCCTGTGATTTCCCTTCCAATTAAGACAATAAAACAAACACCAAATCCATATGACTCTCCCCTGGCTTAAATGTGTGAGAACACGCTAGAGCATTTGGTTACTCCCAGGTTTGCATGTCATGCTAAATCAGGGATTGGCAACTGGAGAGGGTCCAGAACTATATACAAACTCTTTTATGCCTTCTCTGGCATTACCCCACAGGCACTTGCATTTCTCCACATCCTTTTTTTCCCTTTGGGATCTGAACATCCTTCCCCATGAGCAAGTCACCATACCAGACATACACAGGTTGTATTCTCCTTTGAAGTTCTCTTCTTCACCACAGGGGGGTGGTAGTCGAGATGCAGCATTATATCCAGTTACAGTCTGATACACATTACAAGCACTGCTATAATTCCTCTAAAATGACGAAAGAAAGGAGGTGCCCTCTCCATTTAGGACAGATCGTACATTTAAACTAACCTCCTGCAAGAAGCCAGAGAACAATCCTTCCAGTCCAGGTTTATTATAAATATTATTTTAAAAATTCCATTGAAATCTTCAAACATACAAGGGATACTGCAACCAGGAAGAAGGATCCAGTCATGGGGAACAAACCTTCCAGAAGAGGACCATTGCCCCAGCACAGCACAGCCTTCAAAAACACACTCACAGGACAGGATAGAGGCTGTGAACTTGCTGGTCCCGGCTATCCTGCTTCAAGGCCAGAGAGACTGCGGTCTAGGGCAGCCCGGTCAACATGGGGAAGAGGTGCCATTTGTTCCCATGAGAGGTGGCCATCCCCACCAGTCCTCTTCTGGCTGGGTCCCAGAGCTGGATGTGAAGGGTGGAGATGCTGTCCAGGTCCAGACTGGCCATTCTAATCCTCCCTGTCCCCACACTCCATGCAGGCAGGGTGATGGGTAGGTCAGTGGAGACCATCCCCACCAACAGGCAGCAGGGCACTGCTGCTGCCCACTCAGAAGCAAGGTACCTTAGGGTATGGCCACTGCAGCCCAGGTGCACAGGGCCCCCATCCGAGCTGGACACATCTTTGGCCTGGATGATGTTCAGGCCCCCAATCAAAAACAAAATAAAGGAGAAGCAGGGCCTTATGCAGGAACAAGGGCCAACTGGGTCTCATGTGTAGGGGGGGCAGGGGGTGTGGGGGCGCCTCCGAGGAGGCAGTGGTTGTTACTGGTCGCCCAGTTGCTGCAGTAGAGTCCGCCGGCGCCGTTCCAACTCCCCCTCACTCAGCTCCTCACTCTCTGAGGTGTCCCAGCCGCTCTGACGGGAAAGAGTGCAAATGAGGAAAGAGTTCCAACCACTATCTGTCCCACCCCCTCTCCTCCCCTCTGGTCTTCCCTCAAATATCTCCCCTCCTCACAGCTGCTTGATCCCACTGGCCTCCCCCACCCCAAATCCACAATTCCTGGAAGGTTGTGGTTTCCTGGCAAATCTCACCCGCTCCCGCCTGGCACCCCGGGGAGGGGAGCGGCCTCTTCCCTCAGGTCGCGGAGGTGCCTTCTCTCGCTCCCACTCATCAGGTCGGCTGGGTTCTTTCTTGTGCTCAACTTCACTTTCAGGGCTGTTCTGTAAAACAAACCGCTCGCAACTCTGGAGGCCAAAGGGCCAGGGAGGGAGGGAGCAGCACACCTGCTAGTGTCCCAACCAGCACAGCAGTAGCCAGCTGGTCTTTGCCAAATGAGCAGAGGGGACCAGGCACAGAATGAGAGGAAAGCCTCTCCCACCCTGGCACCCTCTAGGTATGCTTGCATAATGAATCCCATCACCCTCAGCTGCCATAGGTTAGACAAGGATGATGGAAGTAGTAGTAATGCAGAACCACTGGAGGACACTGGAGTTGGGGTAAGGTTGGGAATGAAGATCACAATCAAGCTTACAATGACTCTGAGCTGCAAGGGTCAAAATCTGGTACTGCGGAAAGCTGAGACTGCCAGCTTTAGACAGAATGGTGTGAAACGACATGTGTTTATACCCTGCACATCAGGCTTCAGTTGGATTCCTCCCAACAAGTGCTGTGGCTGTGGCAGTTGTGGTCAGAAAGTAGGGGTGGGCAACAGGCAGCCTCAGGCCATGGGCAGCTCCCCAAAGCTGGTTCTGTGACTCCTCCCCCAGGCTGTCCCCTCCTTTCAATGGAGGCGGGGGGACAGAGACAGAGACAGAGAGACGAAGGAAGGAAGGAAGGAAGGAAGGAAGGAAGGAAGGAAGGAAGGAAGGAAGGAAGGAAGGAAGGAAGGGGAAGGGGAGGAAAACAAAGAAAGAGAAAAAAGAAAAAGAAGGAAAGGAAGGGGAGCAGGGAGGGGGCGTTGCCTTTTCTGAAAGCTCCTAGCAATAGTGATTTAACTTTTAAATAAGTTACAGCTCACCCCCTCTCCCATAGTATTCAATATTTTTTTTAAAAAAATCTGTTACTCAAAACTAGAAATAGACTTCTAGAAAAGTTTACTTTTGTCTGTAAACACTTGGGCACGTTGTGTCCCCTGTCCTCCCTAACTGCCCAAGGAAGAGAAAAATGGCAGCCCAATGAACTGAAGAACCCAGGTGAAAAGGATGTCAATTTGGGGAAAGTATTTGTACCCTGTCTTTTAATTATGAAAATTCCTGGCCACTGACAACAGCAATAGTATCAAACACATACCATAAAGAATAGCCACTGTGACCAAGTTTGAAACAGCAGCAAAGCAGCAACACTATTGTGCACCGAGACCCTCTTATGTCCCCATGGAACAGAGCTATCACAGAGTGATTGCTCTCCTTGACAGAGTTACTTGGACCTGAAAGACCTGATGATCCCAGAAGTCCAGCTGCTCCACATTCCTAACGGGTCAGTTTTCTCCACCTCTTTTTCGAAGGAAGCATGGTTTTGCACGTCCTTTCCATCTCTTATCTCCCCTGCCTTACTATCTATCTCACTGACATCCCTGCTGTCACCCTTCTCAATTGGACTCACCGATTTGTGTCTTTTTTTCTTGCTCTTCTTCTTTTGCCTCTTAGAGCGCCTGGTGCTGTGCTCTGTGGGGAGAAAGTGGGTTGGGGAAGCTGATCATCACTGAGCATATGAAAAGGGCCAGGCTGGTCCAACACACCCCTAGGTAATCCTTGCTCATTTTGGAGGAGGCAGAAAGACAACTATGACTCTGAAGGGGGCCAAGCTATCTGACAGGCCACCTTGGAAGATGGATGGCCTCTCCTTTATTGGACATTTTTAAAGAGATGCTGGATGTCTACCCTTTAGAAATGCTGTCACAGTGAATGTCCTGCATAGAGAGCACACTGGAAAAGAACAGGTTGCTTACCTGTAACTGTGGTTCTTCGAGTGGTCATCTGTGCCCTCACACATTAGGAGCTTTCGCGCCTGCGTGGTAGCGTTCGGAAACTTCTAGAGCTCGTTCGCTTGGCGGGAACCCCTCCCCCACGCCGGTACTGCACATGCTCCTCCCGCCGAGCAACGGTCTCCCCTCAGTTCTGTCGTCCGCCGTAGAACCTACAGGGACCTGAGAAGAGGGGAAGGAAGGGCGGGTATGTGAGGGCACAGATGACCACTCGAAGAACCACAGTTACAGGTAAGCAACCTCTTCTTCTTCTTCGTGGTCTCTGTGCCTCACATATTAGGAGACTGTGTAGCTTACCGGTTGAATGGTGGGTCAGGTCCTAGAGTACGGAAGCCAGCACCTCACGTCCAAACCGAGCATCTCTGCGCGCTCGGCAGTCGAGCCTGTAGTGGCGAACGAAGGTCGACGGCTGGGACCAGGTCGCTACACGGCAGAGTTCATGCAGGTCAACCCCTCGCAGGAGGGCCGCAGAAGTTGCCACAGCTCTGGTGGAGTGGGCTCGAAGAAGGGCTGGCGGAGGCTTCCTCGCGAGCTCGTACGCCAGCTGAATAGTCTGTACCACCCACTTGGAGAAGCGCTGGGTGGACACCTTGTGGCCCTTCCAACGCCGTCCGTAGCAAACGAAAAGATGCGGTGTCTGTCGGAAGGGAGCAGTCCTGTCTTTGTAAAAGGCAAGGGCCCGATGCACATCAAGGGAATGAAGGGACCATTCCAACGGTGTCGTCGGGTCCGGGAAGAAGGCAGGCAGGATGATGTCCTGGTTGAGATGGAAGCTGGACACCACCTTAGGCAGGAAGGAAATGTCCGGTCTGAGGACCACCTTGTCTCGATGAAAGACGAGAAAGGGCTCATCTACTCAAAGGGCTGTTATCTCACCCGCTTGTCTTGCTGAGGTAACAGCCACAAGAAAGGCAGTCTTTAAGGTGAGCAGCCTGTCATCCGAGGTCGCCATCGGTTCAAAGGGCGGCTTCGTAAGCTGCGATAGCACCAGCGACAGGGACCACGGCGCTAGCGGCGGCGATACCGGTGGGTAGAGATGTTGTAATCCCTTCAGGAACCGCTTAACGGTATCGTCCCTGAAGAAGGCTGATGCCGAGGATTGTGGCGGTTGGTATGTCATGATCGCGGAGAGGTACACCCTCAGGGACGGGAACACCAGGCCCTGCTGTTGGAGGTGAAGGAGGAAGTGAAGGACGGTGGGGAGCCTGGCAGGCGATACCGGCTCACGCCGCCCTTCAGCGAAGGTCAGGAAGCGTCGCCACTTGTATTCGTAGTTGCGACGGGTGGATTCTTTCCTGGCCGCGACGAGGACGTTACCGAGCACGGGATCGTCTAGTGCGATATCCTCCAGGCATGGAGGGCCAGGCGTGGCAGGTCCGGATGGAGGACGTGGCCGCCGGAGTGGGAGAGCAGGCCCGGTGTCGATGGTAGCCGAAGGAGGTCGCCTCGCGCGGCTCGTAGCAGGGGTGTGAACCAGTGCTGCCTCGGCCAATACGAGGCTACCAGGATCGCGTCAGCTCGGTCGGCGAGGATCTTCGATATCGTCCGGCCGAGCAGCGGGAACGGCGGGAATGCGTACAGAAGTTCCCCGGTCCATGGAAACTGGAAGGCGTCCCCGATGGAGGCCCGATCGTGGCCTGCTCTCGAACAGAATTGGCTGCACTTCGCGTTTTCCCTGGTCGCGAAGCGGTCGATCGTCGGTTTGCCCCAGCGGTCTCGAATGAGTCTGAACGCCTCTCCGGAGAGAGACCATTCGTGATGGGATGAGGTGTCACTGCTGAGAGCGTCCGCTGTAGTGTTCTCCTGCCCGGCCAGGTGAACAGCTACGGGATGTGTTTGCAGACGAATGCACCAGTCCCACAGATCGAGGGCGATGTTCAATAGGGTAGTGGAATGAGTCCCTCCTTGTCTGTTGACGTAACAGACTGCAGTGGTATTGTCTGTGAGGATCAGGACTGTGCGACCGGCGACGATGTGGCGGAACGCCCGCAGAGCTTTCGAGATGGTCAGCAGCTTGAGGGTGTTGATGTGGAGAGTCGTCTCGTCGCCCCATCTGTCGCGGACTTTGAGATCGCCGCAGTGGGCACCCCATCCGTAGAGGGAGGCGTCTGTCGTTACTGTCACCCTTGGTGTCGGCTGTTGGAAAGGCATCCCGGACAGCAGGTTGTCTCGTGATTGCCACCATCGGAGAGATGAGCGGACTCCTTCTGGCAGCTGCAGTCGAATGCTCTGTTCGTCACGCAGGGGATTGAATATGCGGACGAACCAGTGTTGAAGGGGTCTTGCCCTTAGTCTGGAGAGATACGTGACCGCGGTTGTCAAGGCCATGTAGCCCAGCAGCTGCTGGATCCTTCTCGCTGACAAGGTGGACGCCGTGTATGCGTGAACAGCGGCTTGGATCAAGGTCTGCGCCCGAGTCTCTGGCAGGTACGCCCTGGCGGACATGGTGTCCAGAGTGGCACCGATGAAGTCTAACGTCCTCGCCGGCTCGAGGTGAGACTTCTTCGGGTTGACCTGTAGCCCGAGACGGGTAAGGAGTGTCAACGTCATGTGGACGTCGTGGAAAAGTCTTTGTTTGCAGAATGCCACCAACAGCCAGTCGTCTAGGTACGGGTAGATAGAGGCACCCTTCGTCCGCAGGAACGATACCACCGGGGCCATGCATTTGGTGAAGACCCTTGGGGTAGTCGAGAGTCCAAACGGCAGCACCTTGTACTGGTAGCAGATGTCGTCAACTGCGAAGCAGAGGTACCGTCTGTGTTGCGGGCGAATGGTGATGTGGAAGTAGGCGTCTCGGAGATCGATGGAGGCGAACCAGTCCCCTCGATGGAGAAAAGGCAAGATCGACGGTAGCGTGACCATCTTGAACCTCTTGGGGCGGATGTAGTTGTTCACTCCTCTGAGGTCGAGGATCGGTCGAAGGGAACCGTCGGACTTCGACACCGTGAAGTACTGGGAGAAGAAGCCGGTGGAGCTGGCTTTCGACGGGAGCTGTTCGATTGCTCCCTTGTCGAGGAGGGACTGGATCTCTTCAAGGAGGACCGAGTTGGACGGAGTGGAGTAATAGACGCCTCGAGGAGGAATATCTTGAAACTCGATGGCGTAGCCAAGACGGATGATGGAAAGCACCCAAGAGTCCGTAGTGACATGTTGCCACTCCGACAGGTGTTGAGCTAGAGTCGGTCGGTCTCCGAGGGCTGGTGGGAGGCTGAAAAGTGGTTGTTGGTGAGGCGCCTGTTGAACAGGTCAAAAACGGGACTTCTTGTCGGAGGAGGACTGCTTAGACGAGGCCGGGCGTCGTCGGAAGGAGCGCTTAGCAGACGACCCCGAAGAAGGTCTTGAGGGACCAGACTGGGTCGACCTCTGGAAGGACAAGGTCGACGATCTTCTCCACGACAGCCGGAAAGCAGGGGGTCTGCAGGCCTGCGCGGAGGGGTGAAGGCCAATCTTTTTGGCCGTCAGTCTCGCCTTGACCAGGTTGTCCAACGATTCATCGGTCGACGCGTTGAACAAACCCTCACCGTCAAAAGGAAGGTCCTCGATTCTCCGTCGAGTGTCCTCCTGAATGTCCGCCGGTCGTAACCAGGCGTGGCGGCGCAAGTCGACGGATCCTGCCATGACCCTCGATGCAATCTCCACCGCGTGTTGAGAGGAGACAATCTGCTGGCGGGAGATCGCTACCGCCTCGTTGAAAATCATGGCAGTAGCCTGGCGGATGTCCTCCGGCACCGATTCTATGGCCGGGGAGAGACGATCGAGGACCTTGCGCAGTACGCCGCGAGGCAAGCCTGCGTGTTGGACAACCGTATGTGCAGTGAGGCGGTGGAGTAGAACTTCCTGACATAGGCGTCCAACTTGCGGCCTTCCTTGTCCAGTGGGGTGGTGTGCTGTCTGCCACTGCCCTTAGTCTGAGCCGACTCGACGACCACAGAGTTTGGCACAGGGTGGTTGAAGAGATAAGCGGCGTTATCCTTCTGTACCCTGTACAGGTGTTCGAGCCTCTGTGGTATTGGCTGCGCCGAAGCCGGCTTGTCCCACGCGGACTTGACAACCTTCGCGATGCGAGGGAGAAGGGGCAACGGGGCGGTGGCAGGTTGCCTTGCTTCGACCATCGAGAAGACCAGGTAGTCATCCTCCGGTTCCGCGTCCGTGATCTTGAGGCCAAGGGTAGTGGCCATCCGGAGCAGCATCGTGGAGAACTGCTGGACGTCCTCCGGAGCTGAATCGGGAACCGGTTCTCCGAATCCCAAAGGAGGGGACTCCTGTGAAGCGGCCTGCAAGACGTCCGACTCAGTGCTGGAGTCATAGGACCCGGAGGTGGGTGAGTCTTCTCGCTGCTCCCGCTCTGGCTCTTTCGTAGCGGCCATAGGCTGCGCCTTCTTCGGCTTGTCCGCAGCAGAAACGGAGACAGAGAAGGCATCCCGTTTGGGTGCAGCTACCACCGACTTCACCTTCTTGGTGGTGATGGGTGTTGTCTGACAGGCCGTTGTGGCCATGGCCTGCTTAGTCACCATAGACTCCACAGGGCGCGTTGCTGTAGAAGTAACCCTGGGAGGCGGCGATACCGCACGGTACCGAGGCGAAGGCTCTCTCGCTCTTTGGTATCGAGGCGAGGGAGAGCAGCTGAAGGAGCGTTCGGAGCGGCGGTGGTCGGCCGGCGAACGGCTTCGGTGCCTACGATACTGACGGTCTCTCTCTCTGGTGTGCGGGAGCGAGACCGACGGCGTTCGCGTTGAGGCGACCGGGACCTTCGGAAGGTCTCCCAGCGTCTTGGGTCACGGTGGTACCGATCCCGGTACGATGGAGAATGTGACCGGTAGGATGCCGGGCGCTCTCTCCACTCAGATTCCCTGGCATACCTGGTCACGTAGGACGCCGAGGTGTATCTGGAGGCAGAAGAGCGAGGTTGTTCCTCTTGTGTCTCCTGAGGAGGCGGCGATCTTTGCGGCAGCTCCGAAGAGCGTGACCGAGATCTAGCCAATATCGAGCGCCGTTCCGGGGAAGCAGAGACTTGCCGGGATGGCCTCTGCTGCAGGTCAGCCGACCTGCGGCGGCTCGAAGGGCGGTGGTGTTGTTCCTCCACCAGGGTTGGAGGTTCCTCCACCGGCGAGTCCAGGCGCTCCTGCGGCGCATCCTTGACCTCATCGTCTGAGAGGTCGGCCGGCTCGCCTCGCCCTTTTGAAGGCTCAAGAGTTGGAGGAGGAGTGGGAGGATGAACGTCCCCAGCCGGGGAGCGTTTCTTCTCCTTCTTCTTCTTGTCCTTCTCCTTCTCCTTTCCCTTGTCTCCGTCCGGAGCAGGGCATTTCTTCTGAGGCGTCTCTTTGGCCGGAGCCTCAGCCTTCCTCGTCGTCGAGGAACCTTTAGCTGACTTGGCAGCCGCCGACAGCTTCGGGATCCTCGGTAACGCAGCGATGGGCGTTCTCGACGCCGGCACCGAGCCCGATGCCGACGAAGTAGACGGAACGGCAGCCGCCGATACCGTCGATGGTGTGGTCGTCTTCTTGTCGGCCATCTTGGGTTGGGAAGTCTGCTCAATCGCTTTCAATGACTGCTCCCAACAAAAGGATTTGAGCCTCGAAGACCTGTTACGGAGAGTTTGGGCGGTAAACTCTCGGCAGCTTGGGCAAGTCCGGGTGTTGTGGGTCTCGCCCAAGCAGAAGAGGCACTCCTTATGGCCGTCGGAAAGAGTGACCTTACGCCCACACAAGACGCACATTTAAACAACGCGGACATAAGACGACCGACGAAGTTAGAAGAAAATGCGGAGGAGTCCGAATTTTTACCAAGTCCGAAGGGAAGTCCGAGAGAGAGGTCAAGAAACAGTCCGAAATAGTTGAAAAACCGTGAGGAAAATAGCCAAGCAGAGGGAATAGCGAGGAACAAGCTAAAGAACCTTCCGTACGCGATGGTGGACGAAAAAGAACTGAGGAGAGACCGTTGCTCGGCGGGAGGAGCATGCGCAGTACCGGCGTGGGGGAGGGGTTCCCGCCAAGCGAACGAGCTCTAGTAGTTTCCGAACGCTGCCGCGCAGGCGCGAAAGCTCCTAATGTGTGAGGCACAGAGACCACGAAGAAGAAGATTTCCAAAGAAGCTTCCAACTCTTATGATCTTGTCATTCACGTGGATTCCAAAGCTCCCTTGCATACAATACAGGTGGGTGATGAGATTCCATTTTAAGAAAACATGCCAAATGGGTTTCAATTGACAATGGGCCCTCAAAGAATCTCTAGCAAAATCTTACCTGAATCAGGTGAGGAGGACACCCCTGATCCAGCGGATTCCGAATGGTTTCGTTTCTTGCGTTTGGCTGCACGGTGGGGATGGTCTGAACCTGACTCCGAGCCCTGAGGGGGAGAAAGGTGGACTCACCAGCAAGTCACTAACAGTAAGTAAGGAGACCTGAGCTTTGGAACACACCCATCCATTAATAGACCACTGATGGAAAGGCTGAGTGCAACTTTAAAAAAAACAAAAAAACCAGCATATTTTGGTGGGAGAAGATTTTTAAGCCCACCCCTTTCTTGGTCAGTTTGCCAGACCATCCCCAGGTGTTGAACAATGCATTGACACTCATCCCTTACAACCTGCCCCAGGCAGCACCCTCCAGGTATGTCAGACTATAATCTCCATCATCGCCAGACAGTAGCTGACTGTGCTAGCCAGAGGGTGATGGGAGGTGTAATCTAACACATCTGGAAGGCATTGCCTTAGGAGAGGCTGTCTTATGATAACCCACAGCTTGCACTCAAGAGCAGCATGGTGGTTGCTAAAAGACTTCCAGGCAATGTTTTTGCACATTCCAGGGTTATGAGGCACAGCTCAGAAGTCCTCCTTCATGGCTGTGTGTCCCTGTGTGTGTGTGTGTGGGTACTGCACTGCTGGAATTTTCACCCCGGTTAACATAGGCTGCAGAACAAGACAGTCAGCTCCTAAGGTGACAGATAACGAAATGTACCACTTCAGCTTCTGTATGCAAGAGCACACTTTCCCAGTGTTTGACCACTCCCAGTTTATTTTTAAATAAACAAGTCTCAACAAGTAAAAGCATCCAGGACACACAGAGATAAAACTGGGCCAACTCACTCCTGCTGCCTGAAGTGATATAGTTCACTCTATCCCCTCATGACTCTACAGTGTCACTCTGCTGCTGGTGGTCTCTCCACTACTAAGCACACTTTCACTCTGAAGTGGTACCTTCAACCACCACTGGCAACAAAACTACCTCACATTTTGCTCTGTTTGCTGCCCCGCTGAACTTTCCCAGCCCTTCCTCTCCTTCCTTAAAAAACATTGAGAAGGTTAAACGAAGGCTGGGGATTGAAGACTGCCTTTGGGGTATCCAGTTGTCTTTTGCCCAACAGATACATCCCACCACACCGCCACCCCAATGGCTCCAAGCATCTCCTGCCCCCCTGTTGCCCCCCACCCCCACCCCACCCCTCTACCCCAAGGCCTCACTGAAGCAGAGCGCTTGCGGTGGTGCTTCTTGGGCTTCTTGGTGTGCTTCTTGGCTTTGGCATGGAAATGCTGGCACTCTGTCTGTAGGGAGGAAAAGGGAGAGGCTCACACATAGTTCACACAATTGGACACTCCTTTGGGCACACAGCCTTCTCCCTTCACCCCACACTGCAGCATCCAGCCTCTCCACCCTCTGTCCCTGTTCGTTGCAGCTTTCACAGCAGAATTTCCTTCAAGGGTTCCACTGCTCTGGTCCTTCCCATCAGCCGCTACTCACCTCCAGAAGTTGCACGAACTCACGGAAGAGGCGGATTCGCTCTGATTCTAATGTGATCTGCTCAAACGCAATGTTATTGACGAATCGCTCTCGAACCTGGGGGGAAGGGGAAGAGCAGAGCTGTAATCCAAAAAAAGAACATGCTGGCTGGTAGAGCTGCAGTCCAAAAAAGGAACTTTTTCCAAGCTCTGACAAAGAGGCACAGATTGCTCTTTCTGCTAGACTGCAGGATCTGCTTGGTCTTTCACCCAAATGCAGAAGCCTTGGGGCAGGCGGAGTCAATGATCAGTTCTATCCCAGGTAGCACACAGTGTCTGACAAACCTTCCTCTGAATTATAAATCTATTAGATCAGGGTGTGTAACACAACTCCGTTAAAGCCAGGCAGCAGAGCTGAACAAAAGCAAAGAAAGATTAAAACATGGCTACAATCCAACATCTCCTCAGGACAGCATAAAACACTACAGCAGTAATACACAACCCCCAGACAGAATATAGCACTGCACAACACACGTCAATGACTGGGTGCCACTGGGCAATGCACAACTGCACTGCACAATATGCAACTACAGCACACATCATTGCTGTATGTGAAACTCCACTTCCATCGCTGTCAGGAGAATGTGTCTGTTGCACTGTGGAAAATAATTAGCCCCGCGTGTGCAGCAAACGTAAGACTTACACAAACTTAAGTCACTAGCAAGATGCTGGCCAATTTGTGCTCCCATTCTACAGAGGAGGAATACTGAGGAGGAGGCAAAGCCAGGCCAGAAGTTTATTTTTCTCCTTCCTCTTGTTAAACCACTAGGAGACAGAAACAATTGGAGATCTATTGCAAATCACCCAAAGATCTACCATAGACCTTGACTCACTTTCTGCCCCCTGGACCTTAGAGAAACCACAGCCACTTCAGCCAGGTGTGTGTGTGTGTGGGGGGGAGCACTCACTTCATCCCAGGCAGTGCTGGGTTCCAGTGGAGGAGCTGCCTGCCGCAACATGCTCTTGAAAGCTGCCTCCTTGCGTCGCATCTTACGAGTTTCTTCCTTCTCCCGTTCACGCTCCCGTGCCTCGGCCTTCTCCAGCAGCTGCAGGAGAGGAGCAGGGGGAAACAGCGAGCTAAAACCACACTGCATAAAGACTGTATAAAGAGAGCCTTCTCTTTCAGCTTGAGGGTCAAATGCACTTTCAATCTGGTTTGGGGAAAGGTTGCATTTCTGTGGTGACGGGGCAGAAGCAAAAGGGTGGGACTAAAAATGCCACCATCTTTTGTTGGAACACTTTAACTGACAATAGCAAAACTTTAAGAGAGGCATTTTGGACTTCCAAACAATGGTGGTGGAAAGAATAACACCAACCCCCCACCCAAAAGCTGAGAAATTACCAAAGGATGGTATCACTTGGAAGGGGATAGAGGGCAGACTGGGATTCTCCCAGGAAGATGAGATGCAGCCTGAGTTTCCCACCATCCTTTTTTTGGTGTGTGTATGGGTGTGTATGTGTGTGTATGTGTTTTCTCTCTCTCTCTCTGTCTCCTACTCTTTGCAGAACCAAAGTTGGTCACAGTGCAGAAGAGTCATTCCAAAAAGTAGCCAGCCAGGTGAACTGTGATGCTGATGACCTGCTTGTTGCTTGTCCCAAGCACCTAGGTTCAGGCTGCCCCTGAACATAGAGGATCCGTTTACAAGGCCATGGATGACAAACCTCCCAGAGGAAAGGATAAGGTCTAATGGCTAATGGTTAAAGGAAGGTAGATTTTGATTAATGTTAGAAGGAACTCCTTTGATCGTAAAAGCAGTTTGACAACAGAACCAATTACCTAGATATCAATTACCTGATAGCCTGTGAGGCTCCTTCCAACTCTATGATTCTATGATTTCTTTAGCATCTGTTTTTAAAAACCCTGTAAGCCAGTAGCTGTCATTGGTTCCATTACATGTTGCACGTGCAGTATCTTCTCCTGCCTGGTTTTTTTTTGTGTGTGTGTGTGTATTTTTATTAAAATTTTGGATAAAAAATAACCACCTCCTGCTTCCAACCATCTTTTTTCCAGTTGAGTCTGTGTTTACATTCCATACGTATGTTGTTTCTGTTTAACAAACATCTTACACTATTACTTTTAACATTGTTACATTACAACTTATGCTTTATCTATTACATCAATTGTTTACATTATCCACCTTTTCATCAATCTTTCTTTATTCCTTTCTTTTCTTATTCTTTTATCCATTTCATCACTTCTTGCGATTCTCTTTCAAAGTTCTGGATTGGCTTATTTTTAAGTGAAAAAGTTAGCTTTTCTATCTCTACCATATCCAGGACTTTTAATCTCCATTCCTTTAAAACAATATAATTTCTTTCTTTCCAATATTGAGCATATGTCAATCTTGCAGCAGTTATTACATATAACAATGTCTTCTGATGGGATCTTATTTCTCTTTGTTGCCCTAACATATTTAACAAATAAAATTCTGACTTCATTTCAAAATTTAAACCATATATTCTTTGAATTTCATAATGTATTTCTTTCCAAAACTGTTTTGCTACCTTACAGGTCCACCACATATGAAAAAAGGACCCCTCCTTTCCATCACATTTCCAACATTTTCCATTCCCATTTTCTGTTTTTTTTTTCCCAACCTTTCAGGTGTCATGCACCATCTATGTAACATTTTATAAAAGTTTTCCCTTAGATTTAAACTTGGTGTAAATTTTACATCTGTTTTCCATGCCCTCATCCATGTATCCAGCTCAACTGGGTGTCCAATATTTTGAGCCCATCTGACCATATTGTCTTTAACAATCTCTGGTTCCATTTCTCTTTGCAACAATATTTTATAAAACTCCTGTCTGGTTTAGACCTACAATTTAGCATCTCTACTGGCAGAATGGTCCTCCCTATGTTCTAATACCACTGAAAGAAATAGGAGGTGGGAGATGTTCAGCAATCCATAATGTCTTCCCTAGAGCTACACTCTTCCTAAAGATCATTTATAACATGAGTGGGCAACATGCAACCCCCTAACGCTGATGAACTGCAACTCCCTTCAGTCTTGGCTAGCATAGCCAGTGGTAAGGAATGTTGAAATTGTAGTCTCGCATTCTTGGGAAAGCCATGATTTCCATTCCTTTTGTATAACATGGGGCCTCCTGAAGTTGCTGGACTCTGATTCCCATCAGCTCCCAGCCAGCACAGCTAATAGTAAAGGATGACAGGAGACGCAGTCCAGCAACTTCTGGAGGGCCAAACTTTTCCCATCCCTGAGCCAGAGACAACGGGAGCCGCGGACCAGTCACAGTACTGCAGAGGCAACTTTTCCCCTACCTCCACTGTTAGAAGCATTATTCCACACTCTGTGCAGGCAGCTGTTTGCTGATCCCTGCCCCACTTACACTGTTGAAGGTCAGCTTAATGTTGCCAGCATCCAGCGTAGCAGCCCGCTTGTCAAAACTGATGACGTGAGCAAAGTCCTCAAAAGTTGTGTTGACTTCCACGCTGAAGCTCCGGTCCTATCCAGAAATGAAGAGGGGGAAAGGGAAATGGAGGAAGGCGAGAGGATTAGAAACTCCTTCCTAGTCACTTACATTTGCCTGAATCCTACAGATGAGTTCCCAACTAGAGCAGTCCCTTGGAACCAGCTGATGAATGATGAGTCAACACATAAGTAAATTGTACTGAGGCAACAGGTACTCTCTAACTAGGAATTAAGAATAGGATTTAGGCCAGTGTTTCCTCCTGAGTTGCACCGAAAAAAACAAAAAATAGGAAGGACCACAGAAGAGCACCACATTCACACTGGAGACACATCCCTAGCAAGCAGAAAGTTCCATCTTTTCATAATGCAGCCTTTCTCAGCCTAGTAACTTTCAGATTCTTTGGACAGTAACTCTCATCGTCTGCAACAAATGGTCATGCTGACTGTCTGATGGGAGTTGTAATCCAAAACATCAAGAACACATGCTGCTGGGGTGGGTGGATGAAGGCATCTATTGGAGTAACCCAGGATCCATGTTAGTTCTGATGGGATGGCTGATAACCTCATGGGTTTAGCACCAAAACATTTCATTGCCTGAGGCAGAATGCAATAGCAAACAGCATTTCCCCTCACCATCCTCACTCCATGGTCATGCTGGCTGGGCAATTCTAGAAGTTTTAATCCAAGTAAAATGACTTTTCCAAGCACTGGAAGTTATTCTGAAAAGGTTAACAAGCTTTATCTGGCATAAGCTTTTCTGGACTGCAATCCACTCATTTGACACTTGAATGAATCTGATCAAGCAGGCTGGAGTTTGCAAAAGTTTATGCCACACAAAACTTTCTAGTCTTTGTGATGCCACAAGCCTCTTTCAGTTTTGCTACAACAGACATAACACAGGGTTTTTCCCACAACATAGTTAATAATGTTACGATTCCACTGTAACCGCCATGGTTCCATCCTATGGAATCCTGGGATTTGCAGTAGAGCATGGCACTTAGAATTCTCAGCTGAAGAGCTCCAGTGCTGCACTAAACTGCAAATTCCATGATTCCATAAGATGTTACTATGGCTGTTCAAGTGGAATCATAGTACTATAATCGTCGAGTGTGAAAAGGCCCTCAGCTACCAGCACTTGCAATTCTTGGAGAGAACTTATGAGGTTTGCTCTCCCTGTGTCCCTTCAAGGTGCACCTTGAGGATATCCTTGATGATCTTCTTTTCGTCATGGAAACGGGCCTTCAGGTCTTCCACATAGAACTTGAACAGGTCCAGTGGGGTGGAGCCTATGGGGGCAGAAAAGCAGATAAGTATGGCCCATCACTGTTGCCTTCCAAGATTTCAGTCACAGTGACTTCCAAATTGCCCTGAGTTTCCATGAAGAGACCCTTCAATGAGAATATCATCAGAAATGCCTTGAGATGACATTGTGAAGTGTGTCCTGTAGAACACTCTTGATTTAGGGAGGGTGGCCCTGAGACTGAAGGATCCAGGATAGGCCCCTGCGTCAACTGCGGCTCTTGAGTGCTCTTCAGAAATATATGCAAGGCTCAGAGATTCAATGGCAGGCTGGCAAGCATACAAGGGATTACTTGGCAGAAAAATCAGCACAGCATACATAAAAGAAGGCTATTCGAAAACCATTTTTTTAAAAAAAGGAAAAACAAAATGGCTGCCTTAAAACAGCCATCTCCAACCTTGCTTCCCTAGACAAGCTGGACTACAATTCCCATTGTCCATGTTGCCTGGGGATAACAGGAGTCACAGTCCAACACAACTGCAGGCAACTGGATTGAGAAAGGTGGCTTGAGTGAGGCCAACAGGTTGGCTAGTCCACAAACATAACGCCAAGTTCAAAGGCTTTGGGCATAGGTCAGGACACAGGACACATGGTGTTCTGTCCTCAGCACTTCCAGCCACAGGATCGCAAAAGCTGATCCTGGAAATGCAAAGGACTATGGAGAGGACTCCCGGAGAGGCAAAAGGAACAGAACCCCCAGGAACCCAAGCTCCCAGAAACTTCAAACCACAGTCTCTGGACCCTGATAGAGCTGTTTTCTCTATCAAGGTCCACATTACCTTGGGGGCAATCTGCTGGGGAAGACCTGCTGATGGTAGGTGGGGCTATGGCCTGTGATGGTCCAGGAAAACGTTCCTCTCTTTTCTCTTTACTTCCTGCCATCCTTTCTCTCTCCCTCTTTTCTCTCAATAAATTTCTCTCCCTCTCTGTCTCTCTCTTTCTCCCTGCCACTCCGCTCTCCTCCTTGCCTCTTTCTTTCTGCCACCCCACTCTCTCTCCCCTCTCCCTTTCTGTACCAAAGGAGGTGGGGACAATTTGCTCTTGTCAGCAGTCTGAAACAATCATTTTCAGAAGGCTTTGGAAACAAGATTGGGGGCAAAAGGTTTCCCATTTCTGCACACCATCCCTTCCTTTCAATGTATTATTCATCACCGCATTTTCCTTTACAAAAAGTGCTTTGTAGTCCCAGCCATCCTGACAAACATCACTTTCCACAGAAGCCGGATTGAGAACATTCTGTGGCCAACAGCACTGTTCCATGAGTGGTTATAATGTGGTCACATGACACTCACTTAACCAAAGAGGTGTTAGGACCACCATGTAACACAGAGATGTGCCCACCCCTTCAAAGCTGAAGTCTCTAACTACATCTCTAACCTGCTCTTCCCATCTCACACATCATGCGAAGCTTCCTGTTCTCTTTCTATCTCAACTGTCCCCACAAGAAACGATGCACTCATTATAGTTTTTTTTCCCTTTAAAGCCAATTACTGTTGGGAAGTGGATGGGGAGGGGGGATCCTGCTCACTGGCTGCTTACCAGGTTGGCCCAACATGTTGGCAAAGCGTCTGTCAGTGCTGAGGGAGGGGTACAGCTCCATCCAAGTGGACATGGAGTGCAGGCGCCCGCTTTCGTGAAGCTCGTCCAAGAAGGCCTGGGCAAGAAGCAGCCTGGTTATTCTACGATAGAGCGAGAGAGATCGGGGAGTCAGCCCCTCCCCCGTTCACAAGCCCTGCAAGGGAGGCTGTACACCCCAAAGCAGGCCTTGAACCCCCGCCCCACATCCCTGGCTCCTTTCTCTCCCCACTTCTCCCCAAATACGATGAAATTCACACTGGGGTATCTTTCAGCTAAAAACAAAGCACTACCTGGGTATAAAAAAAGGCAAAGAATGTGGCATTTGGGTATACAACAATGCAGTGGGCCCTCCACTTAAGCAGGTTGAGGACTTGTAGATTTGACTATTTGAAGGTTTTCTTTTTTATTTATTATAGCAATATTATAGCAATAGCATTTATTTCTATACCCCTTATCAACTGAGTGTTATCTAAGCGGTTCATAATGTATTTTAGCTAATTGCCCCCAACAAGCTGGGTACTCATTTTACCGACCTGCGGAAGGATGGAAGGCTGAGTCAACCTTGGAGCCCGGCAGGATCGAACTCACAACCTTGTGGTTGCAGTACTAGCATTTAACCATTGCGCCACCAGGGCTCCTTATTAAAAAAAAACACCTTACTGTAGTTGCCCCTGCCATGGAAAAAAGTATCTTCTCTTTAGGAATCTCCAAGTGGACCACAAAATCATGATGGAGGATCTAGAAATTCCTAGAAAGAACACTTCTCTAGGAATTGGTAGGTCCTCAAGTGTGACTTTACGGTCCACTTCCACTGGGAATGCACCACAGAATCACAGGGGAGGACCTAGAGAAGTGTTCTCAGGTTAAAAAAAATATCACTCATGATTTTGATTTGCATTTTTTCATTTTCAAGGGGGTCTTGTGTCCTTAACCCTTGTGAAAGTGGAGGACTCACTGTATTCAGTCAGACCACCATTTTTTTAAAAAAAAAAATCAAAATAACTAGGTCTGATAAGTGAGGAGATATGCTTTGATATATGTAGGAACTGCCTGGTGAAATGTATTTTGTTCCTGAAGGCAGTGGAAAACTTATTCAGCAACTCACTGGGAAGCCCAATTTCTCCAGGCACTTCTTAGTTTTCCATGCATATTCTTCCTTCTACAACATGTTGTTGTTGTTAAATAAAATTCAGTCAACATCCTCAGAAATCTGAATCTCATACTCAGTATCATATTCTATGTTTTATCTTTATTTGCATTGAGACACTGCTACATCTCGAGAACAAGCCAATGCTGCTCCAATGTATGCAAAAAACAACTCTGCCTTAGCTTTGAATGTGGATGCCAAACCAACTTTGCTGACCTGTGACTCTCCGATCTGTTTATCTTCAGATAATGGGTAATACGTAGGAACAACAAGTGATTTAAAGATCACAAATGCAGTTGGAATACAGAGATAACAGGCTGCCTTATCCTGGGTCAGACCACTGATGACATCTGTCCCAGGGATGGCAAACCCTGTGGCCCTCCAAATACTGATGTACTGCAACTCCCAGCAGCCCTAGATAGCATAGTCAGTGGTGAGGAATGCTGGGCTCTGTGAACCAAAAACATCTGGAGGGCCACATGTTCCTGGTCTCTGATGTTTAAATGAAAGGCCATGCTGTTTGGGGAACTCTGGGTTGCAATTATCCCCAGTAATTTGCCCAAGTTTTTGATCAGCCCACTGCTTGCAGTCACTTTTCAGGGTCTCAGGCAGACTGAGAGACAGACAAGAGTGATTCTTCTTGTCACTGGTTAGTCTCGGGTCAGCAAAGTACAGCCCACAAGACGACATATGGTCCCCAGGTCTGTGAGGTAAAAAAAAAATCCCCAAATTCCCCCCAATGTCTTCTGGGTGCATGGGGACATTTTCACCAAAGGGATTTTGGAACCTCCTGTACCATCTGGGGTTCAAAAGAGCCCTTTTTAAAAACAGGATGTGAACAGGAAATGACACATGGGACATTTCCTGTTGTAAAAAAGGTCTCTCTTGGGCCCAAAATGACTGTGTGTGCGCAAAAACCTAGTAAAAGTACCAGCGTACCCACAGAGTGTTCAGGTGTATTTAGAAGTAAAACAAATTTTGAATCTGGAGGTGGGATGCTGCATCCTTCCAAAGTCTCCTGGAAGGCCCAAGTAGCTCCCCTCACCTGCCCCCAAAAGTTGCCCATCTTTTGAAGGATCAAAAGTTATCTGATCCTTCCATCTTGAGGCGCCTGGGGTTGAACCTGGAACTACCTTTATGGAAGGCACAGGCATCTTTTCTGCTGAGTTGTGCTCCCTCTGAAAATCATACTACTAGCCCCTTGCAGATAGCAGCTCAGGATTTTCACCGCTGGGCATGCCCCCAGCTCACGGCTGTGGCTCTGGATACCTGGAAGGCCTCCCTGTTCTTGCGCTGCTGACGCCGTTCTCGCAGTCGGCCACGCTCGCGTTCCTCCTCCTCCTCCCTTTCCAGTGTTCGGATGTGCTCCTCAAAGCAGATTAAGGCATCCTCCTTGTCCATGTCTAAAAGAAGCAGGAAGAGTCCAAACTCAGTGGGAGAGATGGAAAAAAGCAAACCGGCATTGGTTGTCTGGGACGCTGGTGGCAGGGAAAGGAAAATACAGAGAAGGGCCAGCCTATAGGACATGCAAATAGAGAAGCTGAACTCTGCAGTCTGCATAAATGGTGCAGACGATACATGCTGCCTAACCAATGCTGGTTTTGCTACTCGTGCGAAGTGCAGAACCACTAGAATTCCTAATCCATCTTCCCAGCCTGGACTGTGCAATTTCAGCAGGCATTGCCCACGTATGTCCAAGTCTCTCTTTACATCCTTAGGAGCTAGGAACCTGAATTTATTTTAAAACTTGGAAACCTGAAACACTTGCTCTATAAGTGCAGTACAAATCTGAATGAAGCGCACACACTGATTGCTCACATAGAGGATCGCAGAGATCCTCAGCTACAATATCTCAGCTATGCTCCACCTCCTGATCTGACCCTTGAAACACATTTTAAAAGCCTTGAGCAATGGAGTTCTGTAGTGCTGGCGAGCAGGGCACTGTAGGATGACGGAACCAGCCCCATCCCACCAGCAAGCAATGGTGTAATGAAGAATTGTGACAGGACTACGCAGGGATCCCTGCTTCTGCTCTTTGCACCATCACTCACTGGTGAGAGGGGGGTGGTCCTCCTGTGCTGCAGAACCACATTTGTTCTGGACCGCTGACTGGCTTTTAAGGTGGGTTTGGGGGCATTTACAGTCATGGCAGTGATGCCACAATCATAAACATGAATAGGAAACAGTCATGCAACTGTAGGTCTAACTTACAACACTGTAACTAACTTAACAAGATACCAGTCTTGGGTTCTGAAAGTCTGATGAGGGTTGCGATGGAATATAGAGAAGGAACTAGGGCGACAGGGAGGTGGAAAGGCTCCTCACTCTGAAGGTCCTCATCCTCAGCAAAGTTGGGGTTATCCATCAGGTACTGCTGGGCCTCAGACCAAGTGGTCTGGAAGCTGACGCGGCTCATGCTGTCCAGGATGCTCTTCAGGGCCTGGATGTTCCTCTTGCGCAACTGCTTGGCATGTTCCTGTGGGGGCAGCAGGGATAGCATCGGCGACAGCACTCTTGCCACACACATAGGACTCTTGGGTTCCTCTCTCCACCTGCTATCCCAACCAAGTTCTCAGAGCATCAGGAGCAGATCAACTGCAAGTATCAGACAGAGCTTGGAAGCACTGGGTCACAATCCTCACAATCCTACCCAACAGAACAACTTGCCATGTGATTGGGGATAATGAAGTTTGTTGTACAAAAATGTCTCCCCCGCCAGCTCAGCTGCTGAGCAGGTGTCAGAGGGAGGGGAGATATAATATCTGCATCCTGTTCTTTGTTACAAATGATCCACTCTTGCCCGTACTTTCCAAGTGTTTTTGTTGTTGCTGTTTACCTTCTCTTTTTTGGCCAGGAAAAAGAGAACGTCATCATAGATCTCCTTGCGATCGCGCTCTGGGACCACAGCCCACACTTCCAGCTCCCCAAACATCTGCTCAGCTTTCCTGGGGAGATGTGAAGGGAAACACAAGGTCACTGTAGTGAAGTCGATGAAGACACAAGAGAGGCAAGATGGAGAATGTGATAAACAAAGCACACACCTCGAGTAGCCTACAATGATACAAAGGATGCTCTGGGGCACCCATGTCCATGAGAATCCAGTGAGATTTTTCCCTCTGTTTTTACACTGGTGATAAAGGAATTACAGAAACAGGTCTCGAGAATGACAAGGACTCTGGAGGAGAATCTCACAGTCCATAGCTGGAATCCAATCTCATGAGGTGATGCATACCACATATGCTCAAGCTCTTTCAGCCACCAAAAGGAAAAGAATACACATGGCCCTGCAACTGGCTGGCAGTAAAGAATCTTTGGATTGGCTTAGTCTACAGCCTGGAAAACAGAGAGCCTTCTCGGTGGTAGCTCCCAAGTTAGCTCTATGTCTTGTCCTTAGCTCAGTGGGGAAAGGAATCTTTTTCAATTATTACAGTAGACCATCTGTATCTGCAGAGGTTCCATACCAGGACCCCCTGTGAGTGGCAAAAATGAGAATGATCATGTCCCATATTATTACGTGGTGGTGACGTGTCTGCACACGCTTCGGTGTGTCCTCATTTGGCTTCCTGCTGTTTTACGTATAGGACACGATGCTCATGGTCGCTGGAAATTGGAGATTGCAGATACAGAGGTCCACTGAATTCAGACCAGCTTTTGTCAACTAACTTGATTTGCTGCTGAATCCAGTTCTACTATAGTGAGTGTTCCTTTTTTCTTTTAGCTCCTGATCAGTGGATTTTTATCATAATACTCACCTGATTTTATCTTCAGTACTATTTTTAGTGGGAGGGCAGGACATACAATTAAAAAATAAATATATTAACCACTGCTACTTCCTCCAACTGTGGAAGCATGGAATGGCATGTTCTCTTGCTTGGACCAATCAAAACAGACCCATCACAGGACTAAAGAGACACCTTCAGCTCCCTTAACTCTCTTCTCAAAGAGCCCTGCCTTACCTGGGTTCTTGCCCCTCCACATGAACTTTGCCACCCAGCCAAGAAAGGTCAGAACCCAAACACCACAATCCCCGGGGCCCAGGCAGTAGGCACTTTGCTTGTGACACTGGTTCTCTCTTACCTGTAGCGGGTGGTGGAATTCATTTTGCTGTGCTGCTCCAGGAAACGCTGCAGCTCTTCCTTGGCCTCTTTCGCCCGGAGCCGAGCTTCCTCTTTCTCTTCCTTGTCCCTCTGGGCCTTGTAGGCATTGAAGGCCTGCTTCTTCTCGCTGAGCTTGGGCAAGGCACTGGGGCAGACCATGTAAGAAGATCCAGGAGCTTGTACCCATGGGCAAGGGAGGAGAGCAAGCAGGGGACAGAAATATGGAGCTACTGAAGAGAGGGAAAGGGACGCCCAGCTGCACAGCAATTCAGGCTGGAGCAGTCTAGGATATTTCTGTCACTGTTATCTATTCTACTGTGGGCAAAGTGTCAGGAGCTGTAGACCTACAAGACTGTAAACTGGGGCCACATTTGATGGAAGGAGGGAAGGAGGGAGTCACACACCTCTGTGCAGAACCATACCTGAACCGAGGGTCACTGCTAATGAGCTTCATAGCCTGTTCCCATGATGCACTTGCTGGAACACCCTGGAGCCAGAGAACAGCAGCATTTCAACCCAGATGACATCACCTCCTATGCTGGGACCACACCTTCTTTGCTACTTGTCTCAGGACACCCTACCTACCTACCTACTTTTGCTTTTGGCTTGGAATGTTATTGGTTCAGCTATATGCTTCCCTTTCTCCCCAGTTCTCTGAATGAACAAAATTATTCTTCCTAGGAGAAGAGTTCAGTTGACATGTTATTTTCTTCCTATGTAAGGGGAGAACATTTTTCCCTTTTCAGGCAATAGAATCCACACAGAACATTTTCCTTCTTCCCTCCCTGTAACTTTTAGTAGTCTTCACCCACCCACCCTGATGTTTTGGCCAAAAACCTCTATCATTCCTAGCTGTAGTCAATGGCCAATCCGGCTGGGGGTATGAGAGTAGTACTCCAACACAGCAAGGAAAGGCTGCCCTAAAGCGATACAGTCCAGAAAGAACTTTACCACTCAATGGGAAAGGCTGTATAATCTGGGCAAGGCACTGGAGCAAGAGATTGATTCCCAGGAGAAATTGTTAATCATCTGGTCCTCTAGTTCTTCCTCAGTTAGTACCTTTTCTTTGAGTAGCTCTTTAAAAGCTTGTTTGGCTTCTTCCTTGTTGACCCACGCATTCCCTGTGACACGTTCCTCCTCATCTTTCCGGACAGGATCAGAACTGGCCCAGAGAAAGGAAAGCTATATCAGATGAAGCAGCCTTGGACAGGACAGCCATGTTTAACACCCTGCCAGGTTGCAAGAGGTATCTGAGAATTCCATATAGGCAAGTGAGTGGATTTTACACACGTGAGATTGTGGACTGGTAGAAGAGAGACAGATCATTCCATTCCATATCTATCCTTTACCACTGCCTCACTCCTCTGTGAGCTGGTTTTATCAGGTGATTTTTGTTGTAGCCTACTAAGTGCTCTTCTTCTACTTTCCCATTTGGTTACAGAGAAGGGGGCTCCACGGTTACAATGGGAAACCAGGCAACCAGCCTCAGAAGAGGAGGGTAAGGAGAGGGATATTTATATCCTTCCAATATGCTATTCAAAGCAGCTTACAACAGTTAAAATAGACATAAAGTTCACCTCATACTAAAGTTAAAAATGTAATTAAACAACCAATAAACTTAAAACCAGTTAAAAGCCTAATCATTAGAACAAAAACAACAGACAGACAATACAGCACATTATGTGGAGCCCATCCCCCTTGACCACACAGTCTTCAAAGGTCTGCTAAAACCAAAAAGTCCTCACCTGCCTACAGAAAGACAAGAAGGAGAGTGCCAGTCTTATCAATTTTGGATGGGAGTTCTAGAGCACGGAGATAAGGTTTGTGACCTTATTTCCAAAGTTGTGACAAACATACAGAGTGACTTTGAGGTTGTGGGCATTGTTTCCAAGATCTGTGGTCAGCAGTGGGAAATGCAATCTGCAAAGATCTCCCACAACAACATCACAGGTCTGATGGAGCAGCCATGCCCCACAAATTGGGGCAATACAGCTGAAGTCTCAACATGGGACTTGCTGGAACTTAAGTCATGATTATCAAACAGTACAGACTGAACCTTCCCCTTCTAAAATTATTTTGCCTTACAGGCCATGCCAAATAGCCAGAACAACCATGGCCTAAATCTAACTGTTAGTCTCGGATAAAGGTGATCCACTTAATCAGTGGAACTTGGTAAGTAAATAATTAAATAAATTCCACTAATCCAACAAATCTACTCTCTGTGGGACCACAAATAGATTCATGCTCAGGGCAAAAATGTATGGAAACTTCCACAGTTGCACCAAAATGTTGCTACTTTATGCCCAAGGCCTCGTGGACAGGAGGTATGGCTATCAAAAAGAAGCTTTCAGAAGGAGTGTTACACCTTTTCCCTCTGGCACTCTAACCCTCATTTTACTAAACAGTAATAACAGTATTCCAGAAGTATAGAAACTAAATGGTTCCTCCCTCCAGTCCCCACTCAGAGCTATTCAATGTGCCATATAGCTTTACGTGACAGAATTCTTGTCTGTGCCACTTCAGGTGTCAGGTGTGGGTGTCAGATTTTTGAACACCCTTCCTTTAAAACAAAACAAAACAAAACAACACAACACAACACAATACCCTGTTTGTACCAACAGAGCAGGAGTGGGCAACTGTGGAAGGGAAGAGGCCACATTAACCCTTCAGGAGGGCCAAACTGGCTGCCACATCCAGTCTCACCCCTCCCCCAAAAAATGCCCCCAAATGCTCTCTTGGGAACAAGGAGGAGGTTTTCATCATCTCCAAGAGGCTTTCCTTGGCCATTTTAGGGCCAGAAGAGGCCTTTTTTTAACAACAGAAAGTGAATGGAAGTCACTTCCTCTTCACTTCTTGTTTCAAAAAAGGTCATTCTTGGCCTAAATTGATTAAAATTGTGGTGGAAACCCCCCCTACACCTCTTAAAAGGTATTGTGAAGCAAAAACAACAACTTCTGAATTAAAAAAAATGTAAAAATTTTGTTTGACCCCTAAAGGGGCAGGGACCTCGAGACATGGTAGAAATTCCCTCCACGCTCTGTAAAGGGCTTTTGCAGCCATTCTGGGAGCAAACATTTTTTTTAACCCCTCTTTGGGGTTGCTGGGACCACAAAATGGCTCTTGGTCTAAACGCTGCACTTGGCTATCCCCTGTGATAGGGCATTATCAGGAAAACTTGGTTAAACAGTTGTCTTTCTCTGTTGTAGATGGAGTGCTTCTAGGCAAGGCTTTTGTTGAGTAATCTTCCTGCTCTAACACAGAATTTTATCTGTCCAAATGATGATGCTTTCATGTTTTCCCACCAATTTTTTTTTTCTTATGGGTTTGCAGGAAATCTGTTAAGGAGGGAGAGACATGGGCTGGCATCCTGTTGGTTACTCCCAGATAGAGAAGACCTATTCAAACAATTTTTTGAATTGTGAGTCAACACACAGGTAATCCTACTGAATGAATAGGTCTCCTCTAACAACAGGATTTAAGTCAGGCTGTCTTTTCTTGGGTAGCACTGGGAATCCTCCATTTAGAGCAGGTGTGAGTGAGTGTGGCTCACTGGCTGCATGAGGCCTCCTAGCAGTGCCTCTACTGTGGAACTCCCTACCTGAGGAACTTAGGACATTTCCACACTACACTGTTATAGTGCTCTTATAGCACCATATAACTTTTAGCATCCTGTGGAATCCTGGGGTTTGCAGTTTAGGGAAGGGCCTTTAGAATTCTCAGCCAGAGAGCTCTTTGGCCTCAGTATACTACAAACCCCAGAATCCCACAAGATGTTGAAAGTGGAATAATAGTACTATAACAGTGTAGGGTGGAAATGGCCTTAGGTTGCTCTCATTTCTTTCAAACTTCCAGAGGGCAGCCAAAACAGTGCTGTTCTGCATTCATTGCTCGAAGCTGCTGTTTTAACTCTTTCAAAACTGGGATCTAGGGTTGTTTTTAGAATGCTTTAGGAATTTTTAAAAGAGTATTTTAACATGTTTTTTAAATTTTTTATCTCTGTATTGTTTTAATTGGTTTTTGTTTGTTTTTCGCCTTGATAGCCCTTATGCGCTGGGTGGCGGTAATACAGAAATACTTTAAATAAAATAATAAATAGGGCCATTTCTGTGGTCTCCAGGGCCTACCAAAGTGTCTGAAAAAAGAATCCTTCTCCTTTTTTGGCCCTTCAAATATTGTCAAGGGAATATGGAGGGCACTTCTGTCACATTACTCTTCCCTGGGCCATTTTAAGCCCAGGAGAGGCCTTTTTTAAAAACAGAAAGTAAAGCAGAAGTAACTTTGATCACTTCTTGTTTTTTAAAAAAGGTTTCTCCTGGGCCTAAAACGACCCAAGTTGCAGCTGCATGCCTTCAAATTGTTTCTGACATGGCAACCGTAAGGTGAACCTATCACAAGTTTTTTAGGGGGCTGAGAGGGTGTGACAAACCCAAGGTCACCTGGTATGTTTCCACGGCCAAGTGGAGAATCGAACTCTGCTCTCCAGGGTTATGGTCCAATGCTCAAACCAGTATACTACTCTGTCTCTCTACAATGGCCCAAAAGGGCCTAAAAACATGATGAAAATGCCCCCTGACTACAGGGGTATTTTGGGGCATTATTATTATTATTTGGTGAAGGTGCAGTGACAAGGGCAATGCGGCCCTCCAAAGTTTCCCAGCGGTCGGCCACTTAAGTCTCCCACAGTTACCCACCCTGATTAAGAAGCACTCCACCTTTCACATGTAGGGAGTCTTTTCCTGTCTGGAGGAGCATTAAAACAACAACAAAAACAACAAAAACAAATTCTACCTGTCCCAGAAAAGTACATAGAACAGCTGTGGATGGTTTTCAAAGAACAGCAGAAATTTGCTACCATCATTCCCACCACTTGTTACCATCGTCCTGCAGTCCCCCCTCTAATCACCAAGGAGCAACCTGATCGACTGCATGACAGCCGAGACAGGCCTTAATCCCACACCTTCCTTGCCCTCTCCTCCCAATCACCTGCTTGTAACCTGCTCCTCCTCAGCTGCAGGAGGGCCCCCCTCTGTGCCTGGTGTCTCTTGTCCTTCGGCTCCGCCACTGCCTTCTGTGTCTGTGGTGGCTACAGACGAGGGGGTGGGACTGACGGGGCCTGACAATGGGGTTTCCGGCTGCTCAGGCCGCTGTTGCTTCCTGAAGAAGGGGAGAAGATGGCAGCTGTGAATACTCTGGACCAGAACAAAAACAAAGCAGGACAAAACCAAGAGCAAAACATTTGCTAATTGGGACTGGCGAGGACCCAAGGCAAGCCACTTTGGGTCCCACTCTGGGAGAAAGGCAGCAAACAAACAAAACAAACAAACAAACAAATGGACTATCAGGTGCTATAGGCTATATTTCAGAGGAATAAGCTGGCAAAACCATCTCTGAGTTTTTTGCCTAAGAAAACCCTATGAAATTCATAGCGTTGCCATAAGGTGACAGCCAACCTGAAGGCACATACACATTGAGTCATTTTATTTCATACAATATGGATTCCTTCCCATTCACTGCCCAACCCATCAAGAGATGGAGGTGGGAGAAGAGGACAAAATATGCTAAAGGAAGCTAGGAAAGCAAAAGAACAGGAGGTTTGCAGAATCTGGAGGTCTCAACCTCAGTCACTTAAAAGGCCATTCAGCTCCCTTGGAGTTGTGAAGTTCTCTGAGACCCTGAATATTTTTGTGCCTCCCATCACAGGCCATAAAGAAGGTGAGCATCCTGCTTCTTCTTTTTTTAACAAGGGTTTTTTCCAAGTACTGAAGCTACAAGCTTTGAGGATCCTGAACTCTGCACCAGATTTTTGCAGTGCCTTGGCAGAGTGGAATATACGGAGCCCTCACAGAAGACTAGCCAGCAAATATCTGAGGCCTGGATTCAAAAATGAGCCATGATCAACTGCTGCCTCTCGCCTTACTACCACATCTCAGTCTTCTTAGCAAAAAGTACAAACAATAAAGCTCTGCCTTGCTTCCCACTCCTCTAAGAGGTCCTCATGTGACCTTCCTCCACAGGGACTTACTCTGCATCCTCTTCTTCTTCCTTGATCAATGCTGGGGAAACAAAAGGCACAGTTACTATGGTGACATTATGAGAAGGCAAGGCCGACCCACCCCATTGACTGTATCACTTGCCAGCCTGCTGGAAACTCTCACCCTCAATGTCGTCAAGCTCTCTGGGTCTGGTCCAACGTGACTCTTTGGTCTGAGTGTTGTAGTAATAGGGCTTCCCAGTCTCTGAGCGGTACTCACGCCAGGGGCAGCGAGACAGCAAGAGCTGAAGGGATACAAAAAAGGAGTTTTCAGGGAGCAAACAGGATCACTTGGACTTACCCTAGGGGTGATAACACTTCTGAAAGAGGTCCTGTGTGTGATAACACTCCTGATTTTACAACTTAAAACAGGACTGGAAATTGTCCAGCCTTCAGGCTACATGAATCTCTTGGCCCTTCTGGTTCCCACAGATTCCCCCACCCCACGTCCTTGAAAAAAATTCAGCCCAAGCCCCAGAATTCCAAGCCTCCTTCTTTGGGGGTCTTTAAACAGAGATGGGAAGACCATCTTTAATCCTATGCTGGGAGAAAGGTGGGGTGAAAATAAAATATAATAAAATTTTAAAAAATCTCTCTAGTTGTATACCCTTGCATGGTAGGAGATTGGATGAAATGGCCATTGCAGTCCCTTCCAACACTACGATGCTATAAAACAAACATTTACTCCAGGGTTTCACTCTATAGCAATGTGAGACAAAACCTACCTCCCAAAATAACTGGAATATTACTCCTAGTTTCAGAAAATCATGGCAATACAGATCATACAGGCCAGGAGTCGTCGAAAATGGCCCTCCAGCTCTCTTCTAAGCGAACCCAACCACTACCTTGCTTTAGAGGCCATGCAGTCCAACCCCTTGCTCAGTGAAGGAATCTTGTAATGACAGCATCTCTGACAGGTGACAGAGATTACCATTTCATGAGGCAATCTGTCAGCCACTGCCAACCAGCAATTGCCATGAGGCTCTCCAAATGGAGTCTCCCTTCTGGAGGTCTTTTTAAACAGAGGTTGTATGGGCACACCTTGGGGGCTGATTTAGATATGGATTTCTGCACATGGCTGAACTAGATGCTGTAGTTTCCAAGTGGATGGATGAATTAGTTACCCTTTGGGGTGCCTTCTAGTGCAGCCACTCTCTATTCTTTGATTAGCCAAAGTTTGCTTCCCTAAAATTTCCACCCAACCATTAAAGCTCTGCTCTCTGTCACAGCAGCAACTTCTGAGTGTCAATTGACACTCCTACAGATATCTGAAGACAGCTGTCATGTCATCCCTTAACCTCTGTCTTCTGCAGGCTTCTGCATATCCAGCTTTTTCAACTGGTCCCAATAGGAGATGGGCCTCCAGACCTTTCCCCAGCCTGCTCGCCCTCTTCTGTTCCTGCTCTCTTCATTCTTGGAAGGACAGTAACAACAATAAATGCTAGAAGAGCTGATTCTGAAAAAGCCCACATGGGTATTGCAGCCTCTTAGTTGCTTTCTCCAGTTGGCCATCCTTCGCCCATCGCTCTACAAATGCAAATCAACAAGGGCCAAGAAATCTGTTTTGAATCTTACTTGTCCATGCCCATGGCTATCTAGAGCTCTCACCTCAGCCTTGGACTTGAGCTCATCTGGCTTTTCCCAACTTGATTGTTTGGTTTCAGAATTGTAGTAATACACACGTCCATCAGGAGCCCTGTGCTCACTCCAGGCCGGCTTCTGAAAAGAAAGAATGCAAGAGAGAGAAAGGGAGTAAATGGAAAAATTACAGGCAGAATAAACTCCTTCTGTGCAGACCCAGGGGAATTTGTGTCCTACCATCACATCATCCTAAAACAAAAACTGACATGAAAGCATAGATTCCATTATTCTGAGAATACCAGTTTCCACATTAAAAACAAACATAAAATACAAGCTTCTAGTCCTCATGAAGATGGGCTTCAAAGCATGTGGAAAATGTCTGGTGAAAATCGTGTTAAGTCAGGATGGTTGGGAAAGACTGGCTGAGTAAAACTTTCCATGGTCTGGGAGTGGGAGTGGAATAATGTTTTGCTTAGCTACTTACCCTTATGACAACCAGAAAAAAAAATATGAAGGAAGAAATGAAAACAGAAGGAAAGAAAAGAGGAGAGTAGGAAGCACCAAAGGTGCTGTGTTTTGTTTATTTTGTAGAAGTTATACCAGTTTCAAAATGTTTTTAATGCAGATTCCCCCCCTTAGAATATAAGCAAATCACAACAGATTTTCCTTTTCCCTCTGGCTGGATGGCCATCTGTCGGGAGTGCTTTGAGGGTGTTCCTGCATGGCAGGGGGTTGGACTGGATTGCCCGTGTGGTCTCTTCCAACTCTACATTTCTATGAACTTTCTATGAACTCTGCTTCTGAACCAGAAAATACCCCTCACAGCTGTCATAGACTTTTTCCTTTTCACACTTTGCCACCCAATGATCCTTATCTTTAGCAGAAGTTCAACCATTTGTGATCGCTAAATTCCAGTGAGCCTCCTGGTAGAACTCAGTCTCCTCTGGCGTATTTAATGCCTCACAATTACAGTACCACTAAAGCAGGAATGTGCAGACTTCAGGCTGGCAGGTTCTATAGTACTTAGCGTTTTGGTTTTTTTAAAACTAAAATCCACCAACCAGAGCCTGATGCAAAAGATGGCCATTTGGAATTACAGGATCTTTTGCCAACGAGTATGTCCTCAGTTTCAGAACTCACAGTCCTTCCACCAAAACAAACAAACAAACAATCACCACCCTCCAGGTAACCCCAAGCTCTCTCAATTTCTGAAGACTAATTTAGGGTTCTGTATGGGTATGTGTATGAGACATTCATAGTTGCTATTCTTGAGCACTCAAAAGTCAGAAAGGCTTAGAAACCTATTGCCAATCACAGATCTATCTTCTACCCACCCCTATTTTAAAGTCAGAAGAACACCTTCCCCAACATGGCCCTCTGGCAGGAACACTGCTTTCGGGACTCGAGCCACTAGAGATGCACCATTATTGTGCAATCCCAAAAGGTTGTGAGCAGGCATCTATGACCTCTGCAAGTTTGTTCCCAACCTCATACTCCCTTTGGTATGTTACTGCTGTATATTAGAAACAATAACATGTTACCTTCCGGCCTGTATCCAACACTGGGGAGCCGCTGACAATCACATTCTGTTGCATTGCGCCTGTCAATGGGCTGGGGATCTAAATGGGAAAAAGAAAGTCACAACAAGAACTAGAAAACTACTTCTGTGGAGCTGGGATATAAAAAAAAAATCACCAAAAGTATTTATTCTTGCATGGGGGAATGAAATCTATGAAGATTTAAATTCCTGTTCCCAGATGCTTATTCAGTGGGTCCCTAACCATGACAATCTTGTTCACCCAAACTCCCTCAGCTGAGAGAACAATTGCATTGTTCTTGGTAACAAAAAGGAAGCATTGCAGTCCAAGTGCTGGGAAGATATGGCAACCCTGCCGGACTCCAAGAGAAACTCCAAGGGAAGGCATTTGGATCCCTCACGGCAAAAGAGCAGCAACTGAGTATTTAATCTTCACCCACAATCTCACTTGAAATAAACCAGAGGAACACCATGAAAGAGTTTTGGCCAATTACTCACCACTGGTGCTGCCTGGGTCACAGTGGCTGTGAAAAAAGAAAGCATAGGTTAGGAGGTAGTCTGGTTGTGGCCCAAGAGGCCTCCCACAGAAGAGAAGGGACTGCTGACTGTGAAGGCCCAGGGTGCTGGCAGTGAGACCAGGTAGGTAGGGTGGCTTAGGGCTCTGGAGGCTGTTTTCTTCAGGAAACAATTTCAGTTTTTTGAAAATAAAAACTGTGGGAGCCTGGGAGACAGACTGCACAGAGAGCTATCTCTCTTAATCTTCGTTGAGAGCCATTATTCATTCACTCAATTTACACCCTACTTTATTTTCCTGACACAGGATGTTACATTTAATTTAGAATACATGTTTACCTAAAATCTTACTTTACAAAGTTAAAAAATAATTATGACCATAAAAATAACAACTGTGATGTTTCCTTGCCTACATTAGAAACACATCTCAGGATGCTTACCACTGGATGGGTCTGTTACAGCAGCTGCCTGTCAAAAAGAAATGAGAAGTAAATCAAGGAGGCTGGACTCAGCTTCCCCGACAACACTGGGAAAAATTCTAACATCTCCCTCTCATAGGCAAGTAGAAAAAAGGCCTAGCAGGATGATCAGGTGGAGAAAAGTAACAGGCAAGGAAATGGTTAAGTGTACGGATGTGCAACACACACACAAACACCACCTCTACTGCCAAAGTCACTTTACTGTTGGGAAAATAGGCCACTTACATACCATGTTGCCTGTGTTTGTCACATTTAGTAGGACCCTGATGCATCTGCTGTTTTCTTTCTTTTTTATTTTTTTATTATGAACAAAATTATGACAATAAAGAGTGAACAGAAAATAGACAAACATTACAAAAAACATCACAAACATTAAAACATTACTAAAAATTCACTATTCTGCTGTTTACTTTCAACATGGTTAATCTTGCTACCCACAAGCTACCTCCAAAGGCCAGCAAATGCTGTCTCACTGGCCTGGGCCAAGTTGATAACACGACCCACAACTGGATGGCCTTAGCAGCCACCATCAGGAAATCCTCAACTCCAGTAACAGTCAACTATCTAACCAAGAACAGAGCTGGGAATTATGACTTTTGGGACTACAAATCCCAAAGCCCTACGTGCCATGCTGGCAGAGGAGATTCTGGGAGCTGGAGTCCAAAGTGCTACTCAAGAACACCATGTGTCAGGCCCAAAATACACTGAAGCACATACATACTAACATGGCCTCTACAGGATATGTCCAAACAGCCCCCTCCAGGATTGTTCTCCCCAGCAATCTTAAGCCAGGGAGCAGGGAGCAGCAGAGACTAAATCACTTGATGCCAGCGCCACCATCAAGGATCCCTCTTGCTCTTATTTCAGAATGGCAACCAACTCCAGTGATGAGTGCAACTTCTGGCACTCACATACTACATCCTGGATGAGGAATCTCCAGCCTGTGGGAGGTGGGTTCCCCACTAAACCCAATGCTTCTTTTGCTGTTATCTCTGATCAATGACTGGGGATAAGAGACTACCTGAGGCCCAAGAAATGAGCTCTGAGAAAGCTGTTGCTCTAGGATTGAATTCTGGTTTGCTGTCAGGGAAGCAGTGGATCTTACATTACAGATGTGAACTGTATTTTTTTAAATGATTTGTGGGGAAATCTCTAAACTGGTAAGAACTACCTCTAGTAAGGCCAAATGAAGCCTAAACTCTTCCTAGAAGCCAAAATGACCACTCTGAGACTGTTGTAATTTGGACACATCATGAGAAGACAGAACTTGTTAAGAAAGATGATGTGCTTGGTAACATGGAAGGCAGTAGGCAAAAAGAAGACCGCACTGCAGGTTGATCAATTCAGTCAAAGGAGCCCAAATTCTGAGTGTGCAAGACCTGAACAAGGCAGCTGATGATTGGGGATCTTGGAAGTGTCTCATTCATAGGCGTGCCATAAGTCAAAGTTGAGTTGACGGCAATTAACAACAAACATCTGGTCTCAGTCCCCTCCATATGACCTTGGCCGTAGTGCCATCATAATCATTATCACCACTGTTATTGTGGTGGTGTTTAATTCATATTTACCCTACTTTTCCCCAAAACCAGGACTCACAGCAGCTTACAAGAATTAAAACAAATGCAGATTAAAAAAAAATAATAATAGAAGGATTTAAGGAAAAACATGCAAAAAGTGATTAATAAAATGCAACTGAACTAGCCATAGAATTAAAACAATTTAGAACAGATCCATCCAAAAACAAAGGTTGCAAGGACCGTAAAGCATGCTATTAAAAGCCCTTGTAATCAGCACAGAAAGGCATACTGGAAGGCATACACACTTCATGATCCTTCTCAAACTGGAACTCAATCCCAGGGCTAAAAAAGGTTCTCCACTCCTACCCTACCCTCTATTCCACTGAATCCCTCCTCTTCTCAGATACTCACCCCTCCAGTGACAGGAACAGGCCCAGTGGGTACCCCTGGCATTATCATTCCAGGCAGCATGGGTGGCACCATGGTGGGCATCTAGGAGTAAAAGAGAAGGCAAGGTCATATACATTATGGAAGTGAGGGCCAGAAAGGCAAATACAGATGCTGTGAATAGGAATTACCTGTCCCAAGGGTGGTGGTCCAGGCATCGGTGGGATCAATGGGGGAGGTGGCATCATACCTGGGGGCATGGGAGGCATAGGGGGCGGACGTGGTCCCATTGGGGGCAATCCCATTGGGGGAAAGGGTGGTGGGATCCCAGGAGGAGGCATCTAGAAAGAAGGAGAAAGACATATAGTATACCCCAGTCACAGGTTTTCAAAGCAGCTGCCATTAGCAGAACATATCCTGGGCATCTCTAACTAAAATTGAATTAGATCAGACAGTAAGAAGGACCTACTTTCACAGGATAACCTTCACAACAGAACAGTGTCACACACACACACACACACACACTCTTTCTCTGCATGTATGCATGTACACAAATCCTACAAAATTCTACCACAGACATGGGTAATTGGTAGCTGAGGTTCTGATAATGGTCTCCAGTCCTTCTTTAGGACATGGCAATCCTAGACTGTGACCCTAATAAAGAAAAAATGCAGAAACATAGCCATGTTCAGAACTTTTCCAAAATTTAAGACTTTCAAATTTCCCTGTCCGTCTGCCCAAGAATACACATTGTGATATATCTCCTTAAGAGAATACTTCCAATTGGTAGTGAGCAGCACAAAACCAAAGGGCCTTGGAAGATATATTTGACTGACACTTCAGAGTCTGAATGATCTGAAGTTGGGAGAGAATCTCCAGGAGTGGGTAGCTAGAGTGCTGTCTTCATTCCTGTTATCACAGCAGGGTAACTAAGAAGGGGGAAGAGCCATCCTGTTCCCCTTACCGCCACCATTAAGTCAATCTCAGTTTGGGGGATTATGAGGGGCAAGGAGACCCAAATCAACACACTTTTGCAGCAGTTTGAGTGCTTGGGAAGCATATTTTGGAAAATTGGCCAAATCTTATTCCAATTTTGGAGGAAGGACCAGGGGACTTTGAGGCAGGCAATACAGGGACCAAGGGGCTTTGTATGCCCCATGGTACATACTTTCCCCATCCTAGCCCTGCTAAAACATTAACTTTAGCCACCACCAAAAATATTACTATGAACTAGAGTTATTTTATTATCTCAGTTCCCTTTCCATGTGATGAATTTTAGACTGTAGGCTCCTCAGGCACAAAGGCCTTTGTTCTATTAAACTGTGCAAGGCATACTCTGTATTCATGGTGTAATAATCACTATTGTCACAATCTTCTTGCTATCTGCAGTGTGTGAGCAAAGTCCAGCCTGTAGGCCATGACCTCTCTAGGCCATTTATATGCCCCTCAAGCATTTCCATGTCTCCCAAATTTATGGCTAGGGTGCAGGGGATGACAATGGAGGATGCAGCTCTTCGAGATTCCACTGGGGGGGGGCTAATGCAGGCCTCCCAAATCTCAGGCTGTTGCCCCCATCCTAGATGCAAACATGCCATCTCCCTCATGTCATTTTCATCTTCAAAATATGAAACACATCCTGATGGTCTTCATCAACCACGTAACACTCTCATTCACACATACACTTGCATGGGGCCAAATGGCATGACAGTATGCCTGCTTAAATGCAAACCAGACAGCAATTAACTTACAAAGGGAGGAGGCAGAATTGGTGGAGGTGGTGGGGCAGGGGGAAATGGGGCTGGCTGCCCAGGAGGGCCACTGCCTGAATCTGGAGCCGACTGCAAAAGAAAAGAGAGAAAGTAAATGGGGCTCACCACCCCTGGATCCTGACCCTTACAGCAAAGGTGCATAACTGTGGACCTCCACATAATTTTGGACTACAATTCTCATCAATCCTGGCCAGCATGGGAGCTGCAGTACAGAAAAAAACCCCACAACAACTGGAGGGCCACAAGCTGACCACCTCTGCCTTAAAATACACAGACACAAACACATACACTATTAAGCAGGGGTGGGAATTATGTGCCAGGCAGATGTTGTTGGGCTGCATCTCCCAGCATCCCTCACCACTGGCTATGCTGGTTGGGGCTGATGGGAATTGCAGTTCAGCAACATCTAGGGGGCCACATGATTCCCTCCCTCCATTAGAAGACATCCTTACATCCTGTGCTAGTGGGAAATTCTTATGTTAATTTTAAGTTCCATGAAAACAATGAAAACACGGGGTGATCCCACACACTAGAACTGTGAGAAAGTTTCTTGCCCATATAATTCATCATTTTTATAAAGGCCATCATGTCTCTTCTTAGTCATTTCCTTCATAAATTATGAACAATGAAATGTCTTAATAGTCTTCTCTTTTACAAAAGGTGCTGTAGCACATTGATCATTTAAGTCACCTTCTGTATGATGAGTGGACAATGACTACCCTTGGGTAGAAACATAGCTTGACAGGTGCATACAGGGAGAGATGAAGATAAATAATCTGACTGCTTGCAGTAGATAGAGACATCTATGTCTGGAAAATTTGTAAGCAAAGGCTATATGTGGAAATGAGTGATAAAGGTTAGCAATAAACGAAAGTAGATATGGACACTGCCTTGTTCTCTCCTGTGTAAGTCAAAGACCGAAATTGCAAAAAGGCTCATGTGTGAACCAAATCTATCTTGTTCTCTGTTACCTTTGAGCTGGAAGGAAAACATCTCACATCTCATAACACATCTCACTGTCCACTTCTCACCAGCCTCAACTTCGCACCATGAAGTGGAACATGAGAAGCTGCCTTGAACCAAATCATCTTGTCTGCCTCAGGATTGTCTACACTGCCTGGCAGGAACCCTTCAAGATCTTTCCAAAGGTTTTTTCCAGTCTGAACTGGATAAAACAGGACTGAACCTGTGACCATTGATATGCAAAACCAGGACTCCGTCAAGCTACATCCCTTTACCTGATGCACAGCCTGGGAAAATTCATTTTAAGGCAACTGGGACTCATTCATTTTTTTAAGCTTCTTGAACTGGAGTGGATTCAACTGCAGACTTTCAGATATTTTGGCAAGCAATTCTAACAATTCACCCAACATAGCCAATGGCAAGGAACTGAAGGCCCAAGTATTTGGAGGGCCAAAGGTTCACTCTCCCCCGCAATCTATGGGAATTTATCTTCACATAACTTCAAACTCTCCTTCTCCTCTGACAGTGACATCAGACAGAAAGTCTGCTCTTGGCTTCTTTTTTTCACTATTAACCTAGTCCTCAGATATAGGCAGCCAGTTTAAGGAACAGATTTGTATATTCATCACATATGCAGGTGTGCGCATGTCCATCAGATTCCTTTTATCTGCACCTACAGATTTACCTGCACTGGCCATCTGCAGGTGGGCATCTATCCATATATGCTTCCTCATATAATCAGGAGATTTTGCACATTCAGAGCACCATGGGACATTCTCAACCTTCAGTCTCCCAAGTGTTTTAGACTTCAAGTCCCATTTAGCTTGGCCAAAAGTAAGACACTCTGGGAGATGAAGTCCAAAACATTTAAGGCAGGGAACCAGCGATCCACATAACACAAGAGTGACCTGAGGGTTGCATTCTGTTTTAGAGAAGTTCTTTGGGGTGACATTCCAGGGACGAGCGGGGCCAAAGAGTCCATCATGTTTTAGCTTCAACCTTTTGGTGTTGGTACAGCAACTAAGCCTAAAGAGATATGTGTTAGCCTGTTAGAATTGGGAGGGGGGCTACAGGAAAGCTAGAAAATCCCCACATGACAGTGAAAGGGATGTGGGAACCCCAGGGAGCCAGACCAAGACCCCAGAATCAAAAAAGATTCAGTCCCAACGCTGGAGGTTCCCCACTCTTGCTACAACTCATATGGCATGCACAAAATGGACATTTAGAGATTGGCATGTCCACATGTCCATTGACTTATTTGTGAATCTATGGCCATTTCCGCACAAGTCTGCTATAGTGCTATTATTCCACTTTCAACATCCTATGGAATCCTGGGGTTTGCAGTTTAGGGAGGGAACTTAAAGGCTAAACCTGGGCTAACCCCCGAAATTCCATAGGATGTTGAAAGTGGAGTAATAGCACTATAACAGGCTTGTGCGGAAATGGCCTATGTCTTTTAAAGAGCTATTGCATTCATCTTGGCATATACACCTCTGTACAGGGCTATTATTCCACTTTCAACCTCCTGTGGAATTCTGGGGTTTGTAGTTTCCTGAGGCCACGGAGCTCTCTGGCTGAGAAGTCTAGAGCCCCCTCCCTAAACTGCAAAGCTCAGGATTCCATAGGATGTTGAAACTGGAATAACAGCACTATAACAGTGTGGTGCAGAAATGGCCATGGTGTTGGGTTTGGCTGGTGTAAGTTTGGATTCCTGCTCAGTCAGGGCAGGAATCCAACTCAGCCTAGCTTATAGCTCTCTGGTTGAGACCTCTAAATGCCCACTCTAACCTGCAAATCCCAGGATTCCAGAGGATGCTGAAAGTGGAATAATAGCACATCAACGGTGTAATGTGGAAACGGCCATAGTCAGCCCGGGTTTAGCCTTACGGATAAGTAAGACTAGAGCTAAGAATTGTGTGGTACTTTACGCACACCTCCTCCTTTGCCACAGACACACATGGGTGCTGCACGCATGTTTCCGTCATGTTCTTCTGCGAGTGCACTTGTATCGATGGAGGGGGAGCTGCACCGAATGCATTCGTATCAGGCCATTGCCGCACTGGACAGTTATAGCGCTATGATTCCACTTCCAACACCCTACGGGATCCTGGGGTTTGCAGTTTCGGGAGGGGCCGGATGTTGAAAGTGGAACCATAGCGCTATAACTGTCTAGTGCGGCAACGGCTTCAGTTTGCACGAACCAAGGCGCCCCTGGCCATCCCGGCTGCCCACCTATCCCTCTGACCGGCCCCTGGGCCTCTCCTGCCAGAGTGCGTGCCCCAGGCCTCGACCTGCCCCGGGTCGGAGCCGGGGAGGAGGGCCACGAGGGGCCACGAGCGCGCCTCCACCGGCGCAGAGGATGGGGACCGACGGGACCCACGACGGACCGGTCCTGCTTCTCCATCCCCCCTCCGCTCCAGCCTACCGCCGCCCGCCCGCTCGCCCTCCCCGCCGCCTGCCAGCTTCGCCCGCGCACACCCGCACCCTCCCCGCCCGCCGGCCCCCGAGCCCATCTCCGCCCCGGATCTTCGGGGGAGGGGGAATAACAAAGAGGCAGACATTACCATGGCCGAGGCTCGGATCAGCTGGGCATGCAGGCGGGCGGGCGGGCGGGCGGCTCAGCCCACCAGGCAGTAAGGGCGGCCGCGATTGGAGGAGGCGGAGCAGAAGGCGGGAGGGGGCAGAGGCGGCGCGAGGCGTCCTTCTTCCACCGCCGCGCGCCGGGGTCCCGGCGGGGAGGGGCGCGAGACGCCTCGTGCGCGGGGGGGGGCGAGGGAGGACGATGCTCCTGCAAGAGGAGCTCCCTCTCCCCGCCCTTTTGCAAGAGTGCCCCTGAGCGTGTGTGGAAAGTAGGCGGCCCCTGCCTTTTCCCTTCAGTGTAAAAAGAGCGGCAAAGGAAGAGGCGGGGGGATGAAAACTGGCTCAAGAACTGGACGCAGAACGTGGGCATAAATGGTCCATTTTCACCATGTTGCTGTCGGGCGCCTTCAAGTCTTTCCGGACCTGTGGCGACCCTGAAGCGAACCGGTTACGGGCTTTTCTTGGCAAGGCTTTTTTCAGAGGCAGTGTTGTCTTTTTCCTTCCTCTGAGGCTAAGAGTATTTCTGCACTACACTGTTCTAGTGCTATTATTCCACTTTCAACCTCCCGTGGAATTCTGGGGTTTGTAGTTTACTGAGGCCAAAGAGCTCCCTGGCTGAGAATTCCAAAGGCCCCTCCCTAAACTACAAATCCCAGAATTCCACAGGGCGTTGAAAATGGAATAGCAACAGTTTAACACTGTAGTGTGGAAATGGCCCTAGTGCTATGATTCCACCTTCAACATCCTGTGGTATTCTGGGGTTTGTAGTTTACTGAGGCCAAAGAGCTCTCTGGCTGAGAATTCTAGATACCCCTCCCTAAACTACAAACCCCAGGATTCCATAGGATGTTGAAAGCGGAATAATAGCACCATAACAGTGTAGTGCGGTAATGGCTTAAGAGACTGTGACTTGCCCAAGGTCAGCCGGTGGGTTTCCACGGCCGAACGGGACTTCGTATGCAGTCGTATTCCGACGCACAAACCACTACACGATGACCGTCCGTTTTCACAATACTCAATAGAAAAATTTGGGATCCCCCCAAGGATCTGTATTGGGCCCAGTGTTCAGGAGCAACTTTATACATGATGTGGAGTTCAGGGTGAACAGTGAGGCAGCCAAATTTGCTGGCAACAGCAAATTATTTCGAGTGCTTAAAACTGGATTACTGAGAGTTACAAATTAATCTCTCCAAAATAGGTGAATGAGCATGAAGTCACAATGAAATAGGAGCAACTGTAAATTGATGCACATTGAAGCAGAACACCTACTCTTGTATCCTAGGTGGTGGTGAATGACAGACCAAAAAAACGGCAGCTTGGGGTTGGGTTGGATTTCAGTGAAAACGCAGTTGCTGGGGAAAAGGCAAATAACAGGTCAAGCATACTTTGGAAAGAATTTAAAAAACAGAACTTCCAATTACTCCCCTACAGAAATCAATTTCCACACTACACTGTTAGAGTGTTATGATTCCACTTTCAACATTCTGTGGAATCCTGGGGTTTGCAGTTTAGAAATATATTCTATATTTTAGAATACAGAATTATGAAGAGCAGTTTAGGGAGCTGGGTATGTTTAGTCCGCAGAAGAGAAGGTTAAGAGGGGACATGATAGCCATGTTTAAATATTTGAAGGGATGCCACGTAGAGGAGGGAGAGGGCTTGTTTTCTGCTGCTCCAGAGACGAGGACAAGGAGCAATGGATTCCAAGCTGCAGGAAAGGAGATTCCACCTGAACCTCAGGAAGAACTTTCTGACGGTCAGGACTGTCTGGCAGTGGAATACACCTCCTGGGAGTATGGTGGAGTCTCCATCTTTGGAGGTTTTTAAGCAGAGGCTGGATGGCCATCTGCTGGGAATGCTTTGATAGGTGTTCCTGCATGGCGGGGGGTTGGACTGGATGGCCTCTGTGGTCTCTTCCAACTCTATGATTCTATAATTTTCAGCCAGAGAGTCCTTTGGCCTCAGTAAACTACAAACCCCAGAATTCCACAGGTTGTTGAAAATAGAATAATAGCACTATAACAGTGTAGGGCAGAAATGGCTTATGGTTAAGCCATGCTTAGGAAGATGTAGAGTTCTGGTCACTGCATGGTGAAAAGGCTGTTATATTGTTAGAAGGGGTATAGAAAGAGGCAACCAAAAATATCAAGGGACTAGACCAAGTTATTTAGGGGAAAGGTTACAACATTTGTGGCTGTTTACCTCAGAAAAAAGGCAAGTGAGAAGAAATATGGCAAAAGTGTATAAAACTATTGTGGTGTAGAAAATGAGGTTACTGAAATGTTTTTCTTCCCTTCGCACAGGACTAGATCCCAGGACCATTTGCTGCAGCTAGGTGGTGGGAGATTTGGCACTTTGAAAAGGGAATACTTCTTTCACACAACACATAGTCTTTGAAATTCATTACCACAAATTGCAATGGTGGTCACCAACTTGGAAAACTCTCACCTTTGTGTGCCTCATTTTAGTCCGCCAGAGTCAGTTTTGGTTGCCAAATCCACATGGAATTAGACCACAAACATAGTCATTCTGTAGTATGATCACCTAAGGGCAGGTAAACAGTGACACCACCCCCTCCGATTTCAACCACTTGGCATACAGTTTGGGGAGGGTTTTTTTTTTTTTTTGAAACAGACAAAAAATGTCCAAGCAAATATATTGCTTTTTCCAACTGAGGTACTTTATTGTAATATGGAGACCAAAGAAATAAAAATAAATATGCTTGTCAGTAGGCTGGCCCCATGTTGGAGAAGTTGAGAGCTCTTCCACTGAGGAATTCTCACTGAGATCAGGAAACACAAGAAAGATGCATGTTACCTTAAACTAGGAATGGGCAACTTGTAGACCTCCAGGTATTGCTGTATTCTAGCTTCCATCAGCCCTACCAAAAGAGCCAGTGGTGAGGGATCAGAGAAGGTGACACTCAAGAACAGCTGGAGAGAGGGACATATACTGCACCTTATTACATCCAGTCACCTGAAAATTGCAGGCTTATTTCTTCCTGTTCAACTATGCACATTGTGTCCTAGCTCAGTAGCCACCAGTCATCAATGCTCATTGAAAAAGACTTCTGGGAATGAGTTTGCTTTAAAATTCTGAAAAAGTCAATAGATTTGTATAACAAGCCAAAAATGTAAAAGTCTGTATAATCCAGACCAGTGGTGGGCAGAAGATAGAGCTGTATTTTCTTCTGCACTTCTGCACAGTCTGCAATAAACAAGGATTTCTAACTTCTAACTTGCTTAACAACAAAAGCAAGAAAATGACTACTTCCACCATCTAAAGTGTGTGCGTGTGTGTGCGTGTGCTGTTACCCTAATTTCTGGGGTCCCTTGGGGGACACCTCAATGTGCTCCACATGATGGGGACTGGAAACTAGCCAGTTCACGAGCAATAGCAATGCGAGAGGCAGGGTAACCTAGCGGGATCTTTTTACCCAGTGTTTATGGGGTCAGGCCAAGCCAAAAACCAGACAAAGATGTCCAATAAATAACTTTATTGAATGAAAGCCTGACGCACCAATGCAATAACGCACACATTCACTCAAGACCTATTAAGAAGCAAAAGAGAGGAAATTGGACAGGGGAGTATTGAAGGGGTGTAGCTGGGGTAATACTGCACCTTTTCCTGAAGTTCGTGGTCCGGGAAGACAGCAGAGAGATGAGACTCAGCACGAAGAGGGCTGAGGGGATTACTCAACGGACAGAGCAACAGTCTGCTGGGAAGACTGGGAGCGATCTGAAGAAACGCTCAAAAACCGGGACTATTTGTAGAGGAAAAAGTACCTGGAGGACTAATCCTTTCCTGGGGAGAACAAGGGATGTTGGAGCGATAATGAAGCTCCACCATGGTAATTTCCTTTGTGTGATGGGATTGCAAGGTGTTGCCAAAGTCTCAGGATCTTCGGCTGTGTTAGTTTATGGTGTCACTTCATGTAAATGGTCCTCGCCTGATGGCATATTTGCTCAACTTGGGGCAGACACGCTAATCTCCTCAAGTCAGCGTCTCGGGGCTGAGGACCCTTTGTTTATTGTGGGTTTACACATCTTGAGGTCTCCTGGGGCTACGTGACTGGGGATTTTACTGGCCTGACCTGGTTTTTGGTCGTTCAACCATGCCTGCCTACGTGCTCATTCGGGCGACCTCTCTGGCACACGGAGCTATATTTAATATCAAAATTGTAGACCCCAGGATAGGGTTTTTCCAGTGGAGTAACAGTGCGCATGCACGCCTTTCAGCTGCCTGGTGACTCCATGAATTTCATAGTTTTCTTAGGCAAGAAATAGGTAACAGGTAGTTTTGCTAGTTCCTTCCTAATTACATTGCTTAAATGAAGACAGCTTGGGGATGCCTGGAGTACTTTTGTGCTGAAAGTTTTAGCTCAGGACTTTTCCTGGGCTTAGCATTCTTTACTTATAAATATTTGTTTAGATTGTTCATGCCATTGTATTTCCGATTTCTATGTATGGTTGTGAAAACTGGATAGTGAAGAAGGCTGATCAAAAGAAAATCAACTTATTTGAAATGTGGAGCTGGAGGAGAGTTCTGCAGATACCCTGAGCTGCCAAATAGACAAATAAATGAATCCTTGCATATCAAGCCTGAACTATCCCTAGGAGCTAAGATGGCTAAATGGAGACTGTTGTATTTTGGGTCTATCATGAGAAGACACGACTGACTAGAAAAGACAATAATGCTCGGTAAAGTTGAAGGCAGTAGGAAAAGAAAAAGACCGCATTACAGGTGGATAGAGTCAATCAAGGAAGTCATGGTCTTGAGCTTTCAGTACTTTAACAAAGCTGTAAATTCAGATCTCTCGTTCATAAAGTTGACCTGACAGCAATTAACCACAACAAATATTTGTGGGGTTAGAAGCAGGCTACAGCAGGTGGATCTTAGACTCTAGTCAAAAGCTTAGTCAAAGACAAAGGTTTAGGAGATATTTTTTTTTCCTCAGGTGGGGATAGTGGCCTTCCAGACATTAGACTGCAGTTCCCATTACCCTTGGCCACCACAGCAAATGATAAAGGATGAGGAGAAGTGAAGTTCAAGAGTATCTGGAGGGCCACATTCCTGGTCTAGGTAACAGAACTATGCATTTTGTTCTAGATTGGGGTGGAGATTGTTCAGCCCTCCAGAAGTTGTTGAACTGTAATTGCTAGCAGCCCTCACCAGTGCAGTTAGTGATGAAGGATCATGGGAACTGCAGTTCAGCAACGCCTGGAGGTCCATAGAGTTCCTACCCTTGCCTAAGTGGCAGGAAAACAACTTTTGAAATGAAGATACTGAGTGTCCAGCTGCTGCTGAGACCCTTTTATTTTTTATTTCCTTTCACTTGCTATGACCCCAGTGAACGTCGCAGACAATTGTTAGTAACCATCTTCTGTCTAATTATTGTCCCATGCAGCTTTCAAGAACTGTTCTCCTGATGGTGACAGCCCAGTACAGAATACCGGTCCTCAACCTCACACTCACCACATACGCTGGACTAAAACTTCCATCATCCTCATCTGGGTTGTATGTAGGCATGCACACACATAAATGAGGGTGTGCTCGTCTGGTACTTGTAATCTCCCCGGACTAGTATTTGGGTAGAAAATGTCTTTCATTCTCTGAAACTTTACCAGGAGGGGGCACCCTAAATTCCCATAATAAATCCACCAAAAGGCTTCCAAGTCAATTTAAAAAGGGGTCTGTTATCCTGCCTGATTAGGGAATGGCATTTTCAAATTCAACCATTAAAGCATCCTTGAGCCCCTTTTATGCTTTCTGAGAGCATGCATTAAGATTGTTAATGCAAGATAGAAGAAGTACAGCTCCACAAGCCTTTGGCGATAGGCCATGAGGACATCTTCCTTCTAGGCTCACTTTCCACATCTCTTTTCCCAGCACTGAGCAGAGATTTTTATTTATTTTTTTTGGATCTTGCTGTAAGTTCATTTTAAGATTGAAAGAGGGGGTTGGACCAGAGACTTGTTAGTGATTACTTTTATTGGATGCCTTTTTATTTAAAATGAAAGCACATTACAAATAAAACATGCAAAGGTTTAAAGCACTAGCTCTCCAAAAGAACAAATTATGGAGATAAAATATTGACCTTGAAATGATGTTTAAAAATAGGCCAAGCATATCCTGTCAAAAGCAAAGCAGAGGGGTGGAAAACTTGTGAGCCTCCAGATCTTGCCGGACTGTGATTCCCAGCATTCCTTATCACTGACCATCCAGGCTGAGGCTGACAGGACTTGCAATCCAACAACATCTAGGGATATGACCTATTAAGCATGGTTCCACACTACCTAAAACCCTTATCTCCCTATACGAGCCTGCCCCAATTTTAAGATCCCTGGGGGAAGGCCTTTTTTTTTTCATTCCCACTGCCCTCACAGGCGTGCTTGGTGAGTACACAGGAGAGGGGCTTCTCAGTGGCTGCCCCCAACCTGCAGAATTTCCTTCCACATGTTACCCTGTTTACTGTGGGTCCCGGAAGGGACACCTGAATCTGCTCACAATTAACTAAGTTTGGGAAAATTAGCTAGAGCACAAGTTAGCAATGCAAGAGGCAGGGCAACGCAGCGGAATCTTTTACCCAATGTCTACGGGGTCAGGCCAAGCCAAGGAGCACACCAACTTATAAGAATAATTGAGATTTTATTAAATACAGACACATAGCATATGCAACACACAATCACACAAGTAATTAAGGAAAATAAAGGTTGGAGTGGTATAGAGCGATTTTTCAGAGGGATAGTTGATTTGGGTGATACGAAACCTGTCCTGAAGCCTGGAAGAATAGAGAGCGATGCTGGGGTTCGATGTGGCTCAGCATGTGTAGCTGAGGGGAAGCTCACCAAGCAAAGCAGCAGCAAGGCGGTCTGGAACTCGGGAGCGATCTGAGGATGGTCTCGGAATCAGAGGTTTTTATAGGGAGAAATGTAACTGCAGGTTATACCGTACTTGGGGAAAACAATGAGTTTCGGGTGCGGGACAAAGCTTTGGAAAGGTCAAAATTTAGCATGCTTGAGTTAAATCCGAATTGACAAAGAGGTAGCCAGTATGCAAACGCAGAGTGCTTGGCATTTGATTATCCAGCTTGCCAGGGTGCCTGCTCGGGGCAGGGAGTCCTTTGTAAACAGCGTGCATACATAATGAGGGTGTTTGCCGAGAGGTCTCCTAAAGCGGTGATCTGGCTATCTCTGGCCTGCTTATTTTGTTTTGGGATATTGCAGCGTTTGATGGCCAAGCCTAGTTCTGTGCTTGTCCGGGGGCCTCACAAACACGTGGAGAGGGGTGGTGGAAGAGAGCCAAATTATTGATATCAAAATGATATCTTTATGCTATCTCCAAGGAGGCTTAACCTGCAGTAACACACAGGAAGCTGGGTTGGGCCCCTCTCTGTTCTTCTTTCATCATCAGGGAAAGGACTGTTTATTTAGAAAGGACTTTTGCTGCTAGCTGATTGCTGCTGAAGGGTGTTTTAATAGGAATATGTGCTGTATTTTTATTGTTATTACCATGTCTTAAATTAATTATTTTAATAGGATTACTTTTTATAAAAACTTAGGTGTTCTAAATTACAGTGATGTAGATTTAAGTTGATTGACTCCGACTCAAGTCAGACCTAAGTCACTTCAGTGATTCAACTTGGACTTGACTCAACAAAAATTACACACTGGCTCAACTTGACTTGAGACTTGCATATTTGTAGTGACTGACTTGCTGCCCTTGGTTCAGTAACATAACATATTCATCCAAAAACCTTACAACTTACTGGTCACATGACAATCAGTCTCAAGGCTAAAGTGTGGACACATTTCTCAGAGGGAACAGCAAATGGATCAGGCAATGGGCTTGAGGTGGGGTTGAGATCTGCTCAGCAGCCGGTCCCTACTACATATAGGAGGAGCTTTCTAAAACTTTTCCTAAGAGCAGAAGGCAAGACTCATGCCCAGAGTACAGGACACATATCTCCTAGGGGAACAGAAAATGTGTTAGGCAATGGGCTTGAGGAGGAAGGAACCTTCCTTCTAAAGCTCTTGAAGCTTCAGTAATGAGGAATAAGAAAGATCTTATTCCCGACTTCTGTAAAAGCCTCCAGCTTTGCAAATGGGAAGTAAGAAGGATCCTATTCCCCACTTCTAAAGTTGCAGATGGCAACTTCACAAAACTGGAGGGCCAACTCTACTTAAATTGTTAAAACTAACTTTATTTGACTCTGTCCAGAAATTCTGGAATATAGGTTGGGGTATAAAGTTGACTCCCAGACTCGAGACTTGACTTGAAAGTATCTTGCAAAGACTTGAGGCTTGAAGGTAGAGACTTGAGACTTGACTTGAGACTTGGAGTAAAAGACTTAAACACATCACTGCTAAATTATTTTACTTGTATTTTGTTTTACATTGTGATATGAGTCATCTTGGGTCCCACGTTAGAGAAAAGCAGGATATAAATTAAACAAACATCTGTAAGGCTGCATGATATCCCCCCCCACCCTGCCCAGAGTAAGAAACAAACATATTTATTAGTATTACTGCCAGTAAATGGTTCACATTTGCTAGGAAATAGGCTGAGAGCAATTTTCTCGAAAGAGTGTGTCATCTTCCCACTCCTTAGCTAAGGATGATGGAGTCTAAAGACCCTTTCACCCTACACAATTATAAGCAGTATGATTCCACTTTAATTGCCATGACTACATCCCATAGAGTGCTGGGACTTTTAGTTTCATGAGCGCTATGACTCCACTTTCAACATCCTATGGAATCCTGGGGTTTGCAGTTTAGGGAGGGGCTCCTAAACTGCAAAGCCCAGGATTCCATAGGATGTTGAAAGTGGAATCATAGCACCATAACAGGCTAGTGCGGAAATGGCCTATGGTAAGCTGCAAGGCCAAGACTCCTGCAACAATTTTTGAAAAAGATCTTTTTTTTTTTCATTCTGGATTTATTCATCCAAAGTAACATTAACCTACAGTTCAGTTGGATCTGAGGAGTTAAACACCACCACCCTTTCTCCAACGGTCCTGGTTTGGCTGGATGGTCCCACTTAATCCTCTCCTGTCTCATTTTTTCAGCTGCTTTTAAAATGTCCCAGATTCACTCTCTTCAACCCACTTTCCCCTTTCATCTCCTGTGTTACATCCATAGCTGCAAATTGAGCGCAAAGGACAAAAAGCAGTTTGCACTCAATTTACTGGAGAGGTGAGAGGAAGGAAAGGAGAAAGATCTTGCTGTTCTCGGTAGGCTTAGGCAAAAGAAAACTGCTGCAGCCTCTCCTAGCTTGTGTTTTATTTCACATAAATAACTTTTGTCATTTTAAGCATGCTGTGATGTTGTTGGTCACATATGTCCTAGTTTTCAGCTGTGAAATGTTGGAGAGTGTTCATGTCTTGGTCCTCACTTGTGCTTTTAATGGGCTCTTTTGGAGTGCCCTCAGGAAATCTGATATGTAATCAATAGAGTTTAGCTGCCTGTTGGCTTTGTGCTGTTGCATCTTTTCCACCCTGGGTCCTTCCTTTCAATTTTGCTGAGGAATGAGGCTTTCAGTGCCCACCTCAGAGTCCTACCCTGATGCTTCCACTGCCCTAGTCAGCCAAAGAATGACAAACTCCGTCATGAAAGGGGGCAGCAGGAGAAGAAGATGCATCTTTCATTGCCATCTTCGAATTAAACCCAAGAGATTTGAGATCGGCTTCCCTCTCTACTAGCTGGCTGGCCCAGTTCCAGCCCGCAGGCGATAGCTCTGATCTCCTTCGCAAAGCTTGTGATGAAAGTTTTTGCAGCCAGCATTCAGCAGGGATTAACTGTAAAACATGAAATACAAATTTGCGTTGTAATCTTCTCAGGCCCTGGATTAGTGTCGCTGCAAAGCTTTTGCAGTGCCAGGACTACAGGGCCCTCTTCTGCGTAGAGAATCAGGGTCAAGTCTAATTCAGTGTCTACTTCAAGGAGATTGAAAAATTTCCTTCATCTGTCCAAGAGCCAGCAGTGCCAAAAAAGAGAGTGGCAGGCCGAGTTTCTAGCCTCACACTCAGACCCACTGAATTCAGTGGGATTTGTTTCTGAACTTACATACATAAGATTGGGCTACTCCAGTGATTCTCAAACTTTTTACTCCTGTGACCCCCTTAATATGAGGATGTGGACATCAGCCTCCCCCTGCTTGATGAACTATATGAATACAAATATTTTGTTTAGTGTCTGTCTTTTAATTCATACATTTTTGTAAATTCATAATTTATAACATTGTTCAAACTGGAACAGTTTTATTTAAAAAGTTTTGAATAAATTTGATAATTAACTCAACACAGTCCTCGGAAACAGGGGATCATGAATGACTGTTCAAAAAGGAGCTTGTGCACATGGAAGTCAATAACTGCTGCCCAGAAGTGGGGGATCACAAAGAACTGTCCAAAAAGAGGTACTGGCCCTGTCTCCCTTGTATTGCCTTTCTCAGTCTTACTGGTTTCGCTCACCTCCTCCTGTTCCATATGGGAAGATGGCACATAGATGTTGTGCCCCAAGTATAATCATGCACAGTCTGCATCACATCATGGAAGGAAGTAATTCATTGTGTTTTTTTAATTTGTGATATATATATATATATATATATATATATATATATAGACAGACAGACTGCCTTTCTCCCAGAGTGGGATCCAAGGCAGCTTCTAAAAGAGTTAAAAACATTAATAAAACATTTAAAAAGCAATTAAAACATTAGAAAAATATATAAAATTATAGAAAAGCTATAAAAAAATGAAAAACATATTTATAAAAATGGATCACAAGGACCAGTGTCTTAACCACTAGGCCAGCCTGGAAGCTTTGCAAGTGGTAGGTGATGGAGTCCGAGGAAGGAAGGGGGTGAGAAGATGGCAAATATAGCTATTATTTCAGGCATGCTTAGGGCTCCTTTTTCTCTAGCAGATGGGCTTGTGAAGTGGGGAGAGAAAACAAAAGCAGCCCCCTCATGACTGCTGATATGGCACTGGAAATTTGGAGCAAGATGAAGAACAATCAATGGAGAAGAGCCACTCCTCCTCTCCTACCCTTTCCTTATATTTCCGTTCCTTCTCCTGCTCCCGCATCTGATCTCATCCGATTCCCATCCCATCCCCCACAGGTGAGTTAGCAAGGGTTGACTATAATACACTAGTGTCAAAAAAAGTCTTGTGTCCTCCCCTTGAGCAACTACCATGCCCCCTCTCAGGTCCCAGCCCACAATTTGAAAACCAGTGTGCTACTCAAATAGCAAGAAGAAGTTCTTTCTCCTTGCTCCATTTCATGCTTTTTGGGTATAAATCTAAAATCAGAGAGCATAATGCAGCAGGCAGAAGAAATAAGACTGACATTTTTTTCAATGATCCTTGATCTTGTGTCTCTAAAAGCAGCTTAATCTGCTGGTATAAGAATGTGCTGATGTTTCTCCCTAAACCTTACCAAGTTTCCTTTACCTCTTTAATTCTGCAGCTCAAGCTGCTATTAAAAGCACCGGAGTGGGCCAGGATATGTTGATGATGTTTTGTTCTGCTGAGAGCAGATTGACCTATTGGGCCATTTTATTTTGAATTAATAAATCCAGAGGAAAAAAAGGCAGCTCCCTACCCCTTTAAAAATGTGTTGCATGTGATAGATGGCATACCCTTCAACATTTCACAGCAGAGCACCAAGACACGTATGGCCAAGAAAGATCAGAGTGTGGTCAAGAGTGCAAAAGTTCCTAATGAGGAAGAACACACAAGCTAGGAAAAGCTGTGGCAGTTTGCTTTTGCCTGAGCCTCCCTGGAAAGACAAGATTCTGCCCCCTCTTTCCTCTCCTGTCCCCCCTGCTGAATTAATTGAGTGCAAACTACTTGTGCATGTTGAAATCAGTTTGCAGCAATGAAGTAAGCCAAGGACAAAGGGAAGACGTGGGAGGAAGAGAAACTGGGGCATTTTAACAGCAGCTGAAAAAGCAGAGGATTAATTTGAACTGTTTCTGCCAAATCAGGACACTTGGAAAGTATGGGATGGTTCTTGGTCTTCTGGCTTGCTATGGGGCAGGCGGTTGATCAAAACCCTTACATTGCTGGCTCATGTGCATTTTAGCAGCACTTTCCTTTGTGGAAATAGCTTTTTGTAGCCTGCTAGTGAACAGGAGCAGCCCCTGAGATCTGGACATGCAGCCTTAGCCACAATGAAAAGGTGAAAAGCTGACAATCTTGGTTTGTCACCCTAACTTGTATTTTCCCTGCTTAGAATCATAGAAACATAGAGTTGGGAGAAACCACAGTGTCCCTCAACCCCCTGCCATGCAGAAACAAACACTCAAAGCACCTCCAGCAAATGGCCATCCAGCCTATGCTTAAAAACCTCCAAAGAAGATGTCTCCACCACACTTCAAGACAGCATATTCCATTATTGAATGGCTCTGATTGTCCGGCAGTTTTTCCTGAGGTTTAGGTGAAATCTCTTTTCCTGTAGTTTGAATCCATTGCTCTGTATCCTAGTTTCTGGAGCAGCAGAAAACAAGCTTGCTCCATCTTCAACATGAGATCTCTTCAAATATTTAAACATGGCCATCACATCTCCTCTTAACCTTCTTTTTGTCAGGCTAAACATACCTAGCTCCCTAAGCCTCTCCTCATAGGTCATGGCTTCTAGACCCTTCACCATTGTGATTACCCTCCTCTGGACACATTCCAACTTGTCACTTTCCTTCCTGGACTGTGGTGCCCAAAACTGGACACAATCTTTTGGGTGAGGTCTAACCAAAGTAGAATAAAGTGGTGTTATTACTTCCCTTGATCTCGACACTATACTCCTGTTGATGCAGCCCAGAATCATGTTGGCTTTTTAGCTGTTGCATCATACTGTTGATTCGCATTCAGCTTGTGGTCCACCAAGACTCCTAGATCTCTTTCACGTACACTATTTTCCAGCCAGGTATCATCCATCCTATATCTGTGCATTTCATTCGTTCTTCCTAAGGGACTACCTTACCTTTTTCCCTGTTAAAATTCATTTTGTTAGTTGCTTGGTTGTGTCTTTCTTTTTGACTTATTTCCTGCCTCTCTGAATCCCTGGCAACACAGACGAGGATCTTAGATGGGGTTGCCACTGCCCTTACCTATGACTGCTTAACAAGAGGGCAGCTTCCTGTGTTCTCAGCCAAATCTGAAACTACAGTTCCTATGCTGATGGGGAATTTTGGGAACAGTGGTCCAAAAAGTAACTTTTCCAAACTGTGCTCCTCAAATCATGTCCTGTACCAGATGTAAGGCCTCCTATCCAACCTAAAAATGGTATTACTGACAAGTACCTCTCTTTTTTCCTGTTGTTAATATGTGTTTCTGAATATGTGGCATAGGAAGTATTGTAGTAGCAAGCAGGCAGGACTTCCTCGGGAATGCTCTGGAAAAGTCAACTTTGCTGACTCCTCCTGATGTGCCTGTAAAGCTAAGACAAATATCTTTGCAATATGTGGCCTTCCATGTACTGTCAAACTGATTACAAGCAGTAAGCTCCATTATTGGCCAGAGATATTATCTTCCAGAAACCTCCTGCTGGAAGCTGAGCAAATGGCACGGATGCTAATATGGAGAAAAGCAACAATCTTACAGACTCCATCCATCCGTTTTGGCATGCAAAAAGAGCCTTCCTTGACTTCAGACAGGATTCGATCGAGTATGGCAGAACAAAATCTATCCCTTAAGATTTTCCACTGGATTACTTTTGCTACAGAGCAAAGGTCCAGCCTTTTATACATATGTGTGTGTATATAAAAGGCTCTGTAGAAAACGTAATCCACTGGAAAAGTTTAAGAGATAGATTTTGTTTTGCAATATATATACAGTCAGCCCTCCATATTTGCTAGGGTTAGGGGCACAAGATCCCTGCAAAAGTAGAAAAGACACAAGTATCAAAATGTGTGTGTGTCTGTGGGAAGGGAGGGCGAGTCATGGTGGGGAGTGGGGGCACCCAGGCTCCAAACAACGTGAGGGAAAGGAGAGGGAAAGCGGGTGAGTTGGCATGGTGGCCCTATACTTCCTCTCTCACCCCTCTCTTTTTTTGGCTGTGGGAGGGGGCATTGGGAGAGGGTTTATGGTGCTGAGAAACTGGGCTGCAATCTCTCCTTAGCTGGCTAGAGAGCTGCTGGTGAAGGAGGAGGAGGAGGACCAGAGGCAGGTTGTTAAAAGGTTGGGTGACCTGATCAGAGCTGCCCTGAGGGAAAGTTTCCTTGGAAAAGAAAGGCTTGAGGTAGAGGGGGCAGGGGTAGGAGAAACTTGACAAATAATCAAATCCATGAAAGTTAAACCTGCAGATGTGGAGGGCTGACTGTAAAATGGGTCCTGGAACAAACCAAGCCTGAGCTTTCCCAAGAAGCCAAGATGATTGTTATACTTTGGGCATACCATGAGATACACACACACTTCCTGTCTGCTGCAGGATAGGATTGCTTTTGACATTTCCTTGGAAAGACACAGCTGCATGAACAGGATCCAGCTGCACTTGGGGGGTCCTATATGGGGAATCATCGCAGCCCACTCTTCTTTGGTGAGGTCTTTTGTTTCTGACACAATGCAGTCTTCATCTCTGTAATCACATTAGCCATAGGTCTATTAACCATCCTGATTAGAAGCTACGGCTTTTAATCGATCAGCCATTAGATCAATTCACTTTAAAACATCAACTTGGAAAGTCCTATCTCTGGTTAATGGATTAGATGTCTTTTAAAATTTTTTTAAGGCATTATTAGTAATAGGAGCATTAGTGTGGGAAGTACCAGTAGCCTGTTGTCTGAGTGTGACAGGGGAAGGTGGGGTGAGGTGATCCCTGTGTTTGGATCGTGGAGCACCCTCAACTCAGCATAGTTATAAAAACTTGAGATAGCAAATTCCGCCTTAAAAGAGGCATTCTCCCTTTCCTCTCAAGCAGGGCAGAATAGCTCTTCTCTTATGCTGGCATGATTTCATCTCATCCAAAAAAGAAGAAAAGTAAGTTTCTTTCCTAAAAATTAGTGTTTTTGCCACCTGCACATTTATGCATCATTTAATTCACTACGCAATTCACATAGGCTATTGGCAGATGGCACTTTAAAAAAAAGCTCTCCTACTCACCAAAGTAAAGGACTAGTACTTCAGGACAAAAAGCTGTATCCCATTCCACTTCCTGCTGTGCTAGTTTTCTGACTGCAGTGCATTTTTTAAGCATTAAATATGCAGTCCCCAGCCTACTATCTGAAATGATGCTGCCCCTTCAAGCCTATTTTCTTTAGTCTTGGCTTCCTCCGTTATGCCTCCTTTTTCCTAGGCCAACCATGTTCAACTTGGTGTCTTCCAGAGGTTCTTGACTATATCTCCCATAAGCTTCAGCCAGATGGTCCCTATGCTGTTTGTAGAGGATGGGAGTGGCAGTCTCACACACCTAGAAGATGCTGAACTGGAAAAGGCACCTGAAGCTATTGTAGAGGAGTCTTATTCAGGCTTCTGAGCGCCAAAGATTCATCTGTAGAGGATAAGCATTGCCTCACACCATCTCTCATATTTCACAATTGGATAAAGGGTAGCCCTCCAGATGCTGTTGGCCTGAAACATCCAGCATTCCTCACCCTTGGCTATTTGGGCTAGGGCTACTGGAAGGACAGGAGAACTGGCTAGCCAACATCAAGGTGGAGTGCTCTTTGCTTGCCCTGATTTATTTAAATAAGACGCAGGAAGTGATGTCATTGCATCCTGCATTATTTCCCTGCCTAGTGCTCCATTTCACTGGCTGTTGCTTGGAGCAGGTGGGGAAATGATATGCCTGATGACATAGTGTTGTTTGTGTTGTTTTGTAGCTGTACATTACTGGGGATTATGGGGCAGTGATGAAAACAGGTTCACCAGCAAAGTATAGTCAATCTCTTAGGCTGAAGATGGACAACAGTTACTAAGCACAGAGGTTTTGGATTTCAGTTCCCCAAACCCTCATACAGCATAACTTGGATTCTCGGAATTGTGGTTGAAAAAGAAGAAGGGTAAGAAGTTCTCATGCCTGGTATGCATAACAACATAGCAGTAATCTCTATTAGAATCAATGGAGATTACTTCTGAATAGACCAAGGCCATTTCCGTCCTACCCTGTTATAGTGCTTTTATTCTACTTTCAACCTCCTGTGGAATCCTGGGGTTTGTAGTTTACTGAGGCCAAAGAGCTCTCTGGCTGAGAATTCTAAAGGCCCCTCCCTAGAATGCAAACCCCAGGATTCCGTAGGATGTTGAAAGTGGAATAATAGCACTATAACAGTGGCCTTTTCCGCACGACACTCTTATGGTGTGAATATTCCACTTTCAACCTCCTAGGGAATCCTGGGGTTTGCAGCTTCGAGAGGGGCCAGCCGGCCCCTCTCAAAGCTGCAAACCCCAGGATTCCCTAGGAGTGTGAAAGTGGAATAATCACACTATAAGAGTGTTGTACGGAAAAGGCCAGTGTAGTGAGGAAATGGCTCAAGAAAGGATTGCTTCACAAAGCAGTTTGTGAGGCTTCACATTTCTTGCTGTATACACACACATTTCCTCTCACGTAAAACAATAACAACCAATGCCTGTGTCGCACCTTAAAGATTAACACTTTTATGATGACCTAAGCATTGAGGGGTAGAGAGCCCACTGCTAAAAGCCTTACAGAATGTCATCCTACTGTATGTCTCCTGATGAAGTGTGTTGTGGGCCATGAACACATGTGACGTCATAAATGCCTTAGTCTTTCAGATACCACGGGACTTTTCTTCATTTTTTGCTGCAAGGACTGACCACACAAACTATGTTATAAAGGATTTCAAAAGAACAGAGTGACATGCTCCCCAGTTCCAAACAGGGAGGAACTTTAGTGGCAGCACAAAACAGTTTCTTTTCCCTTGGATGTGGGAACATTGGAAACTTACCATGTCTTTGTAATATCCACTTTATATACAGATGTAGAGGCAGCAGAAACATAGGGGAAGCAAACAGGCACCCATGCAGTCCTGACAGCCTTTCTTCTTTAGATTTCCTTGCCAGTGTCAGCTAACCAGCAAGAATCCTTTGCCTTTGAAAAGGAAACTAGTGTTGGCAGGAGTCTGTCATCTGACATGAGCATCCATGGATGAAACATGAGCCAAACATCTGAGACTACTAGGAATAGAAGGATAAGCTTCATAAGTTCATAAGCCAAAAGATATCCTGCATATGGGAGATAAATGTCAGGGGGACAGGTTCAATATCTTAATTGGCCATTTTTGGTTCCTTCCAACTGCATATGGGCCATTGCAGTACTATCTGGGGTAACCACAAGTTAGATCTTGGGAAGTGGGTGATTTTCTGCTGTTTGAGGTGGAGGCAGCCTTGAAATAGGATTGGATCAGAATACTAAACAGCATCTTCTGGAGTTGTTGTTTTTTTGGCCAACATTTCTTTAAAGTGGCTTACATACAGTATACAGTACATACAGCCTTGGGTCCATGTTGGGAGAAAAGCAGGTGATAAATCAAACAAACAAATATTTCAGTTGAATTCTTTAAAATTTGAACATAGGAGTTTGGGGAGGGTCTGAGGCCCAGGATATCCAAGGGCCACATGGGACTCAGCCTTACCCAGGGTTGTGCAGTTGTCACCACTTAATTACACAAAGGAAAGTTTTCCCACAACCATCATGATACAAAAACCAAAGAAAAAAATCTGCCTGGGCAAAGATGAAAACGGAAGGAGAATACACAATGCGAGTAATGACCCCCACTTCCAAGACGACATCAGTTTTCTGCAGGGGAAAGGGTCACATAATACTTCTAAAAGACGCAAATCGAGTTTAAACTCTCTCAGGAAGAAAGGACTATACTGCTTTATCTCTGTAACATCATTTTGTATCCCTTTCAGTGACTGAATTAGGCTGAGATGGAGACAAGTGAAACTCTCTCCCACTTAAAACTGTCCTGCTCCTTTGTAGAGATAAATAATTGATTCTAGGACAACGTGAAATGAAAATTACTCCAGTAAGATTGCTCAGCCTCCCCTCCACCATCTTTTTAATGGCTTCATAGCTTAGGTTGAATGTTACTTGAAAATGGGAGCATCTGAAGACTCTGATTAAGGGACATCTCTGAATTCAGTCAGTCTGTTGTCAACCCAGGCATCCAAGGCCACAGACCTAGGTGTTTTTTCTACCCCAATCTCTTTCCCTTAGAAATGGCTGGGATCAAACCTCCTGCCAGAAACATTCATGCATGCTCCACCCCTAAGCTGCCTCAATTTAAATCTGAGCACCTTGGTTCTACAGAGGGACTACTGACAGGAGGAAACTGAACAGAAATTGGACTCCATTTCTGTATCTTTTTTAATAGGTTTGGGAAAGAGCACAGTAAACAACCCGTCACTCTCTGCCACCATACAAAGAGATCATCCTCACTGGGTTTACACAAAATTTAACAACAATGACATAGTGCACAGAGCAACCATGGGTCTCTCACATATACTTTCCATTTTAGGTGAAGAGAGGGGTAAGAATGACATTTTGCCAATTTGGCAGAGTTCAGAATCATTTGGATGCACTTCAAGTGTCTTTCTGTGCATTCTTCCCATCCCACTCCTGCGTTTCTTCTTTTCAGGGTGTGGCTGCTGTACGTCTTTCTCACGACAGACCTGAACTGCTATAGCAGCAAAAAAAAGATGCAGGCTGAATGGGACATGAGTGACACAAAACACACTTTGGGAGCCCTCATCTGAAAAAAAAAAATCATGTGCAAGACAGGAGTACCTTTGTCCTGGTGGTTACCTGCCTGGAAAGTCAAGAGAGTACTTGCAGCAAGGATGATATAAAGCCTCTATATGTGGGAGAATCTAGCCAAGCCAGAGAGAAGAAATTTTTAAAATGATCAGCAGGAGCACAGATTCCCTGATGGTGCCCAAGACAAAGACACCGTATTCATTGTAAACCAGCTGCCACCCTGCCTCCATTTCCATTCTATCACCTCCCTTCTCTAGCCTCTGTAAAGTGCTGCAGGTAAGGAATGAACAGCCAGCTTTCCCCAAATAATCTTGGAACTCCAAAGAGCAGGCAGGATATAGATCCCCTCCAAACACAGCGCATGCACATCCCTCTGCTTCTTCCTCTGGTTGGTTTTAAGTCTCAATGATCACTACTTCCACTTCCCTCGAGGGCCTCCGGTCCTTCACCAGCATGTTGATCATGCTCTCTGACTTGATCAGCAAGTTGCAGCCTAAGAAGAACACCCCGAAGATGACAGTCAGGCAAAGCACACACAACACCGCAATCTGAACCATCCTCACCACCTGCTGGTTTCTCTGGTCCTCCTTGGGCACCCAGACCCCCGTCACCAGGGCGCAGCAGGAGGAAATGAGGGAGTCCATGGTGGGGGGAACTGTCCCTGGAGGGGAAGCATCCCGGCTGGAGAAAGTGCTGTTCGTCATCTGTGAGCCAGCCAGGCAGGAGGATGCAGCCGAAAGCCTTCCTTCCGACGGCAGGGCCAGTCTTTCCCTTCTCCCTTGAAGACGCAAACAGCAGCCTTTGCCTTTTTTCCAGCAGCCCTTTCACCAGGATGCTTGCAGCATAAGTGCTCCCTGAGCAGGATTGTGGCTGAGGGTCAGTGGCTGACGGGGAGGGCTTAAGTGATGTCAAGAGAAGGATTCTCTTCCAGCTGTGAAGCAGATTTCCATCACACACACACACACACTCTCTCTCTCCCTTTGTCGCTGACTCTTTCAGTTTCTCTGCTTCAAAGATGCTGGAGCCTGGAGAAAGGCTCTGAGGGCTTGGGAAACTTGCCTCGCCTTTGAAATGGGCCATTGTGTAGGATGAGCCCCCTAATTCTTTTTAGGATCAGATTAAAATTAAGCCAGAGAAGAATTGCAAGATCTCTCCCCTGTCACCAAAACATTTCTGCACTTCCTTCTTTACTGATTTACTAACATGGTGATGGTAATGAGAGCCAGTGTGGTATAGTTGTTTGACTGAGGACTCTAGGAGACCTGGGTTTCAAATCCACACTCAGTTATGGAAACCCACTGGGTGACCTTGGGCGAGTCACACTCTCTCAGCCTTAGAGGAAGGCAATTAATAAATCTTGCAAGAAACCCTGTGATAGGTTTGCCTTAAAGACACCATAAGTCAGAAATGACTTTAAGGCACACAACAACAACAGCTGGTGGTGGGTGTGGAGTGATGTTAGGGAGCAGGGAAGGAGCAGGTCTGGACCTCACTCCAGCTTTCATCTTACTTGTTGCTGTCTTGAGGATGCAGAGGATGTGGAGAGACGTACCTCTTTCCCTTTCTCCACATTCTGCTGCTATTGCTGACAAACATAAAAGAAAATGGGAGATGTGTTTTTGAAAGGTCAAAGGGTGTTTGGTGGAGAAGGAAGGCTAGCAGGAAAGGAGAGTACAAGCTAGAATCCCATTAAGCCATTCTGCTAATGAAGCAGTTTCTGACAATAGAACGGGTGTGTGAGGTGTGTGGTGTGTGTGATATGCTCCATAACTCCTGCACACACACACACACACACACACACATCTGCTCTGGAGGTCCTGGAGGTCCTCTGGAGCAGATTTGGGGCACTACAGGCCTAAATACTCTAAAGATACCAGAGCCATCTGATCTTGGAAGCTAAGCAGTATCAGCCATGGTTAGTATTTGGATGGGACACCACCAACAAAGCCCAGCTGCTGTAGACTATATTTCAGAGGAAGGAACTGGCAAAATCACCTCTGAGTATTCCCTTCCATAAGAATATGCTATGAAATTCATGGGGTTGTCACAAGTTGGCAGGCAACTGGAAGGCAGGTACACACCCACCAACCCACACACAGAGGAGAGAGAGAAAAGGAGTTGAAAGTTAGAGGTTACCCATCGTAATTTTCCAGGCCTTGAATTGGCTTGGGAAACAATCCAATTTCTTTCCAGGTCTTTTTGGGAAGAACTTGGAACATTTCCCAGTAAATCTGAGGCAAGCTGGGAAATGCTCTATTCTGGTTTGCGTCAGACTCTGACCTCCATTGGGAGTTTCATCTCCATTTCCTGCTAAGCACTTGCTGCCACCTTCCCATTCTATGCACCAGATTTCTTATCTGCATCACCAGTGAAGAAAGGAATGCAGGCACTATAGCTATGTCTCCTGATGCAGGATCTCAGCTTTTATTTATTTAGATGCATGTGTATGTGCAGAAGTATAAAAATTACTGTATGCATATATGTCTCCTCTGTTGTTCTCTTTCACTACAGGATTTCCTCTTTTTTGACTGTACACAAGTGGCCATCTTACTCCAAGCCCAGCACTGATTTTCATCTTCCCTCCTATATAATGTAAGACCTTTTGGTTGCATACTTTCTCTGTCTCTTGCCCCCAGACAGCTATCGGTAGCACATTAATTTTATACAACTGTCCAGATATTGCTGGACTGTGACACTCATCAATCCTAGCCAGCATAGTCAAAGATGAGGGACCACGGGAGCTGCTTTTCTATCTTTTGGATTGTTCATTTGGAATATGTGTATATTAGATATGGAGAAACGTGAAGATGAATGTTAATAAAAAGATTTTAAATCCTGAAAGACTGCTCTTGATACCAGTGTGGATCTTGGGCCATTTCTGCACTAGACTGTTATAGTGCTATTATTCCACTTTCAACATGCTATGGAATCCTGGGTTTTGCAGTTTAGGGAGGGGCCTCAAACTGCAAACCCTAGGATTCCATGGGATGTTGAAAGTGGAATAATAGCACTATAACAGTCTAGTGTGAATATGGCCTTGCTCTGCAACTGCCCCATGGATCAGCCAGTCAGCTTTTCCACAGCCAGGGGATGCCAGACTGGTATGCTGCACATTTAATTTCAGCAAAATATGATGTGTGTGAATTAAAAAAAAAAAAAAGGAAAAAAGTGGATCTATGGTAGGTTCACTCCTCAAAATATGAATGCCTTCTCACAGTCCCAAACTCATTGATAAATAGGATTTGTAGCCAACCCCATTGTATTTAAAAGCCTGATTTTGTAAACTCTGTGCACTGGTATCTATAGGAGGGACAGAAGATGCATGGCTTTGCTGATGTTGCTGGTATGGAGTTCCTAACAGACTTAAGCCAACATAGACAGTCCAGTAACATCCAGAGGGCTACAGGTCCCCCATCCCAAAGTCCCTTGTAGGATGATAGATTTAACACTTTGTTCTGCTTTGGTCAGAACTTGCCTGGCATACTGGGTCCAGTCCTAGGTACCTCAGAAGGAGATAGATGAAGTGGAATATGCCCAAAAGAAGGCAACCAAGATAATCAACACCTGGAAGTCCAGTCCTTTGAGGAATGACTTAAGGGAGCTGGGTATGTTTATCTTCAAGAAGAAGTGATGTTATGGCCCCATATAACCCTCAAGATTGATATGGTTTAATTGGAAAAATATTATTTAAATGGCAACTACATTTAATTGCCATTGATATAAAATGGAACCTGAGGTGGCTGGAAGATCAAACTGGAAGGAGGAAAATTACTGACTGAAAACATGTGATTGCAAGGCAGGTCAGGCAAACATCTCCTCTAGGTGTAGCCAAAGCATTGTCAGGCAGATTGCCAAGCAACTCTGGAGATAATAGTCTTAAGCTGAAGCTGGAACATCTCTGAGTATACAATTGTCAAAGGGAAGTTCTCACCAAAACAATGATTGTTTCAACTCTGCTCCCTCACACCTGGACATTTCCCTGCATTGCCCCCCAAACCTCTCCACAATACAAAGATATTATGACAGTCATTACCTAAACACTAAGACCATTAACTCCATCTGGACCCCACTGTCTGTGTTGCAACTCCCATTGTCTACTCGGCTGGGAGAGCCATTCACACCCTTACTTGCAGGGTAGATTTTGGTTATATAAGCCTTCTCTTTTGAGCAGTCAGACGCAATACTTCACTTGCTGGTTGCCACGCTGTCACTGATTTCCGAATGAGAACAGTTCTTAGGCATCCGTCTAAGATACACCACTGCTTTCTGTGCTGCTCTCCAGATGGTAATTATCACCAGAACCCTAAAATTCCTCTATCCACAACTTTCCTTCCTTTATCCTTTGGCTAGCTCTTATGTGAGTGCTTGAATCTTCTGCATGCGTGTGTGAAATTTTCAATAAAACACATTTTTTGCTTATTTTAGAATCTCTGGATGGTTCTTTCCTGTGTGACCCCATAAACCCTGGTGGAAAGATCTCATTAAATTCTCCCTTGGTCGCAGGCCTCCTAATTTTGAACTAATTAATTCCCCACTGTCATATGGAAGTACTGGCATTGCATGGTGGACCCCTGAGCCCTCATGTTATGGGGTAACAGTAACATGATGGCCATATTTAAATACCTATGTCATGTAGAAGATGGAATGAGCTTGTTGTGTGCTGCTTTAGAGACTAGAACAGGAACTAATGAATTCATATTACAAGAAAAGAGATTCCACCTAAACTTTAGAGAGAACTTCTTTACTGTTTGCTCTGCAGAGCAGTGGACTCTCTCCTCTGTAAGGCTTTAAACAGAGGTTGGGTAGACATCTTTTAAGAACGCTTTAGCTCAGTTTCCCTGCGTGGCAGGGTAATGTACCAGATTACCCTTGTGGTCTCGTCCAGCTCTTTGACTCTTTGGTTCTATGATGGTAGAAATATCGCTGGGACTTGGCCAGAGCTCAGAACCAAGCAATGTGGGTTATTGCCTCAAAGCTTCCTGCTTGCCAAGGCTCGGAATATTTTAATTCTCTGTTATAAAGGGACACTATGTAATGTCTGGTGTTGCAATTAATGTAAGACAGACTCACAAGTTGACTAGACTCCAAAGGCAACAAAAGCAAGATTTATTTCTTCACCAACACCAGCAAAGCCTTGTAGATGGGTTCTAACAAACAGAGGAGCCTCAATCCATTAAAGACTAGACGGCTGGGGTTAAAGCAGATTTGCTTTAAATAAACATTACCCCCCCCCACACACACAGCGAATACATTTGTGAACTGGAAACCTGTTCTTCCTTTTGAGCAGATTTGAGCAACTGTTGCCATGTGGATGTTATGGAGCTGTAGCTCTCATAGAATCATAGAATCATAGAATCATAGAAATTCAGAGTTGGAAGAGACCACACAGGCCATCCAGTCCAACCCCCTGCCATGCAGGAACACCCTCAAATCAATCCCGACAGATGGTCATCAAGCCTCTGCTTAAAAACCTCCAAGGAAGGAGACTCCACTACACTCCGAGGCAGCAGATTCCACTGCCGGACAGCCCTGACTGTCAGGAAGTTCTTCCTGAGGTTCAGGTGGAATCTCCTTTCCTGCAGCTTGAATCCATTGCTCCTTGTCCTGGTCTCTGGAGCAGCAGAAAACAAGTCCCCTCCTTCCTCTACGTGGCATCCCTTCAAATATTTAAACATGGCTATCATGTCCCCTCTTAACCTCCTCTTCTGCAGACTAAACATACCCAGCTCTCTAAGTCTATCCTCATAGGGCATGACTTCCAGGCCTCTCACCATTTTGGTCGCCCTCCTCTGGACTTGCTCCAGCTTGTCAATATCCTTCTTGAATTGGGGTGCCCAGAACTGGACACAGTATTCAAGATGGGGTCTAACCAAAGCAGAGTAGAGTGGTACCAGTACCTCCCTCGATCTAGACACCATACTCCTATTGATGCAGCCGAGAATTGCATTGGCTTTCTTGGCTGCCGCATCACACTGCTGACTCATGTTCAGCTTGTGGTCTATGAAGACTCCTAGATCCCTTTCACACGTACTGCTATCCAGCCACGTTTCCCCCATCCTATATTTGTGGATTTCATTATTTCTGCCAAAGTGTAGGACCTTACATTTCTCTCTGTTGAATTTCATTTTGTTCGCCCTGGCCCAGCTCTCCAATCTATCCAGGTCATTTTGAATTTTGATCCTGTCCTCTGGCGTATTAGCAACCCCTCCCAATTTGGTGTCATCTGCAAATTTGATCAGCATGCCCTCTATTCCTTCATCCAAGTCATTGATAAAAATATTGAACAGCACTGGGCCTAGGACAGAACCCTGTGGCACCCCGCTAGTCACTTCTCTCCAGGACGAAAAGCAGCCATTCGTGATCACCCTTTGGGTTCGGTCGGTCAACCAATTGCAAATCCAACTAACGGTAGCCCTGTCCAGCCCACATTTTACTAGCTTCGTTGCAAGAATGTCATGGGGAACTTTGTCAAAGGCCTTACTGAAATCAAGATATGCTACATTCACAGCACTCCCTTCATCTATCAAGCTAGTAACTCTATCATAAAAAGAGATAAGATTAGTCTGGCATGACTTATTTTTGAGAAATCCATGTGACTTCTCGTGATTACCGCGTTGCTTTCTAAATGATTAGAAACTGACTGCTTAATGATCTGCTCCAGGATCTTTCCGGGTACTGATGTCAGGTTGACTGGGCGATAATTATTTGGGTCCTCTTTTTTTCCCTTCTTGAAGATGGGGATAACATTTGCTCTCCTCCAATCTGCTGGAACTTCTCCTGTCCTCCAAGATTTCTCAAAAATTATAGCAAGCGGTTCCGAAATGACCTCTGCCAGCTCTTTTAATATCCTAGGATGCAATTCATCTGGCCCTGGAGAGTTGAATTCATCCAATGCGGCCAGGTATTCCTGTACCACCTCTCTACTTATTATGTGCCTCATTTCCTCTGCTTCCTCCCCTGCTCCCCAACCGCCAGGTTGAGTGCTTGTATCCTTCTGGGAAAATACGGAGGCAAAGAAGGTGTTAAGTAGCTCTGCCTTTTCTCTCCCCCCTGTCATGGTTGGTGACCATTGGCTATGCTGGCTATAGCTGATGGGAGCTGCAATCCAACAACCTTTGGAGGGTCACAGTTGATCAAGGGAGATCTGTAGGAACTAGCCAGTGAACATTGCTTTACCTGGAGAGGCATATATACATTTGGTTGTAGTAGATCAAGGCCATTTCCACACTACACTGTTACAGTGCTGCTATTCTAGTTCAGCATCCTGTGGAATTCTGGTGTTTGTCATTTCCTAAGGCCAAAGAGCTCTCTGGCTGAGAATTCTAAAGACCTCTCCCTAAAATGCAAACCCCAGGATTCCAGAAGATGTTGAAAGTGGACTAATAGCACTCTAACAGTGTAGGGTGGAAATGATCTAAGGCCTTTTTCACACTTGGGGAGCCGAAACGGGGCGGCGCACAGAGGGGCAGAGATTACCTGCGTGCGTTTTGCTCCGTCCCTGTTCCGTCCCTGCGGGGAGCGCGGTTCTGCCGCTCCACACGCCGCCGAATTTTGGCGGCTTTTGGCGGCGTTCGGTGGCGCTCCGCCAATCAGGGCAGCGCGCCAGCCGGAAGCTCACCCCCGGGCAGATCTGCAGAGATGCACTAATGCGTCTCTGCAGATTCACACCGGGAGCAGCGGCGGATTAGTGTGGGCGAGTTTCGTAAAAACCACCCGGGAAGGTGGTTTTTAAAAAACTCGCAGCGCCACCCTTGCGGCTGCACTAGAGCGGTTGGAGGTGTGGAGCCTCACCTTTTCCAACCGCACTAGATCGCCCCGCGGTGTGAACGGCCTCCGTCTCGGATCATCTGGACGCGGAGTTTTACCCCGTGTGGAAATGGCCTGTGTCACAGTTAAAGGTACAGTTATGCAAGGCAGCTGAAACATTGGCAACTGAAGCTGAATGCTAACCTTTATTTATTTATTTATTTATTTATTTATTTATGTATGTATGTATGTATGTATGTATTATTGTATTTATATGCCAGCTTTCTCCAAGAGTGGGATGCAAGGCGGCTTCCAGAAAAGTTAAAAACATTTACAATATAATTTCTGACAATTAAAATAATTATAAAAACATACAAAGGTTTTTTTAAAAAAGCATAAAACATCCTAATAAAATAAAAGCTCACCAGCTCACACATTAAAAGCCTGCTTGAATAGGATTGTTTTTGCTAGCCAGCCTAGCCTCCCATGGAAGAGAGTCTCACAGGGTTCGAACAGCCACTGAGAAGGCTCTTTCCCATGTCCTCACCAAGTGGGCCAAGGATGGTACTGGGACTGAAAGAAAGCCTTCCTCAGCAGATCTTAAAACTCTGGCAGGTTTGCATAAGGAGATAACAGTATTTCAAATAACCTGGCAGGTTTGAATAGGGAGATATGATCTTTAAAATAATCACTTGTCTTATTGATCTTCATAACCGTCATGGGCAGAAAACTAGCAAGAGATGAAGATCCCTCTTGCTACAGCTCCCTAACAGGCACAGTATGACTATCTGAATTCCTTCCTGTCTCGCCTTTATTAAAAGCACAGGAGCCCAGCTCCAAATTGGTAGCAAGCCACATAAAAAAATCTGCATTTCAACAAATGTGGAAAAATATTTAAAGGAGGATTGGAAAGCAGACAAGCCTGCAGGGGAGAGGAGACTCACAGAATTAGAGGAAATTACCACCAAGTGCTGTGGTTTGGGTAATGTAGTTAGAGCTTTCTGTTCCCTCATAAGTTCTTGTTGCTAAAACCATGTGATTCTCTGGTTCAAAAGAAAATAATAATGATATTAATAATATTTTTTAACCACACATATTCCTGTCTCAGTCCTTGGAGAATGAACAATTGAAAGCATGAGGTTTTTCTTTTTAAAAAAGAATTACTGGATTTTAAAAATATAACACAAAGGAAGGCATGAGGAAAAAATCAAATTAAAAAATGAGAGGAAGAACATACAATGCAAGCATGGGCTGAGCATATACATTAATATAAGCTGCTCAAATGTCCAAAAACATTTTCTGGAAGTTGAGGCCTGTAAAATATATGTGGCTTCAATTTGAGTTTCATTGAAAACTCATGTTCCCTTTAACCATTAATGCTACCCAGCTTGGCTCCTTTTTTTTTTTTTAAATAAAACCAAGTATACTTTCTAGAATTATATACCCTTCAGCATTTCATAGATGAAAACTTCCGCACAACACTCTTATAGTGCGATTATTCCACTTTCCACCTCCTAGGGAATCCTGGGGTTTGCAGCTTCGGGAGGGGCCAACCGGCCCCTCCCGAAGCTGCAAACCCCAGGATTCCCTAGGAGGTGGAAAGTGGAATAATCGCGCTATAAGAGTGTCGTGCGGAAAGGGGGATACATGTGGTGAAGCAACATCAGAGTGTGATCCGGATGGCACAAGTTATTAATGAGGAAAAGCACACAAGCTAGGAGAAACTACAGCAGTTTGCTTTTGCCTGACTCAGGCCATTTCCGCACTATGGAATTCTGTGGAATTCTGGGGTTTGTAGTTGACTGAGACCAAAGAGCTCTTTGGCTGAGAATTCGAAGTGCCCTTCCCTAAACTACAAACCCCAGAATTCCATACGAAGATGATAGTGGAATAGCAGCACTTTAACACTGTAGTGCGGAAATGGACTCAGTAGGGGAGTACGAGAGTCCACCCACTCCTCCTCTCTCTGCTCTGCTAAGATAATTGATTGCAAACTACTTTTGCTGTTGGAACTCACTTTGCAGCAACTGAATTGAGCTGAAGATGAAGGGAGAAACGGGGACATTTTAAAAACAGCTGAAAGAATGATGAGATGGGCCCTTAGTTCATTTCCTGCCAGCTTCTTATGGCCGTTCTCCAGTCTGATAAGGTGTTCAGTCTTTTCCACACAGGTCTGCCTTTCCCCACCTTATAACACCACCTTTGTGTAAAAAGGTGAGGCCTTTCAGTGGTTATTTAGAACCCCTTAACGGTAGTGCGTTTTCTCTGGTTTCTTTAAAATACTGTATATAACTCAGCCAAGTCAGTATTTATAAAAATAAATGGTAATATTTATTAAGATAATGTGGAGAACGACATACTGGAGTTCATATGCAGGTCAAAATTAATACAGTTCCAGTTCTTCAGAGTACTTTTAGTCAGTTTCCTTATATCTTTAAACTCTTGTATAACACAAGTATTAAAAACCCTTTGGCTACACTCTCATCCAAGGCTCAACCTCCAATCTAGGCCATGCTTTCTGACCAGATTCTGTGATGACATAATTAGTCTTCTGCCTCCCACGAGGCTTTCACTGAGAAATCAAACCTTTCCCACACAGTCACCCTCCCTGGCTGACTACTCCCCAGGTCTCTCTGGCTAAAAATCTCACTGAAGGACTGCCAATGACAATCAGTATTTACCTTTATATATCTTTTCCCCTCAGCCACCGGCCCCTCCCACATACTACTGGGCTGGGTTTCTTTCCTGAGGAGCTATTCTGGTTGCCTGGCAACCTGTTTCTAGGCTGCTTTGGCACTCCAAATAGCCACACCCTCGGGACTTCATCCCAAATGGGACGAGAGAAGATGAATTGGTACTGTCCCTGCCAAACTGGGACAGTTGGAAGGTATGGAAGGAGCTTTGCTAATATTAAAAACAAATATTTTAATAATATATATTTATTTATTTCATAGAATCATAGAATCATAGAATCATAGAAATGTAGAGTTGGAAGAGACCCCAGGGGCCATCCAGTCCAACCCCCTGCCATGCAGGAACACCCTCAAAGCACTCCCGACAGATGGCCATCCAGCCTCTGCTTAAAAACCTCCAAGGAAGGAGCCTCCACGACACTCCGAGGCAGCAGATTCCACTGCCGGACAGCCCTGACTGTCAGGAAGTTCTTCCTGAGGTTCAGGTGGAAGCTCCTTTCCTGCAGCTTGAATCCATTGCTCCTTGTCCTGGTCTCTGGAGCAGCAGAAAACAAGCCCTCTCCTTCCTCTACATGGCATCCCTTCAAATATTTAAACATGGCTATCATGTCCCGCCACATGGATCGAGGCAGCGAACAACATGAAATACATTATACATTACAAATAGCAAGTATTACAATGTGTTTTTAGCTACCGGTAATTGCCCCCAACAAGCTGGTTACTCATTTTACTGACCTGCGGAAGGATGGAAGGCTGAGTCAACCTGGAGCCCGGCAGGATCGAACTCACAACCTTGTGGTTGCAGTACTGGCATTTAACCACTGCGCCACCAGGGCTATTCTCTATGTTATAAAAAAGCTGTGGGTTTTGCTTAGAGATGTAGACTTATCCAGCTAATTGCTGAATGCTATATAGTCAGCTACTGTGTGGGTTTGCCCTAGTAGTCCTAAGGTGTGACCTCAAATATATCTAATACCCAGTGAAGCCTAAGGTACTTGGTTGCTGTCTCCTCCTATGCTGCCCAGGGACCCTGTCACACTACACAATTATAACACAACGATTCCACTTTGACTGCGATATGGCTGCACCCCATGGAATCCTGGATTTGGCAGTTGGGGGAGGAGACTTTAGGATCCTCCGTCAAAGAGTTCCTCTGGTGCCTCTGAGCAAACTGCAAACTCCAGGAAGATTCCATTGAATGCACCAATGCTGGTTACAAGTGGAATCATAGCGCTAAAATTGTGGAATGTGAAAGGGCCCCAGATTGCTGCCCAGTCATACAACCTGTGAATACATCTTCAAACATGAAACCTCATTCCCTGCTTTCTGATATTGATGGTATTATCTGTTTGTGGCTTTTGGAGTTCAGCCTTTTAAGTTATCCTGAGATGAAGGGAACATCTGACCCCTTTTTCTGCAGGCCCCACTCTTGATCCTTTATTTAAAAAAACAAACACCTCATTTGAGAGGGACAGATGTGTTACTTCATCATATCATAAGCCCAAGAAAGGTTTTTCATACTTTAAAGCTGTGGGTGGGAATCGTGCAGTCCCCTAGGGGCTGATGGGATTATAGACGTGGAAGAGACTATAAGGGGCCATTGAGTCCATCCCCTGCCGTGCAGGGATACACAATCAAAGCATTTCCGACAGATGACCATCCAGCCTCCGTTTAAAAACCTCCAAAGGAGGAGACAACACCACACTCTGAAACAGTGTATTCTATTGTCAAACTTCTCTTACCACCAAGAAGTTCTTCCTAATGTTTAGGTAGAATCACTTTTCCTGAAGTCTGAAGCCATTGGCTGTTATGGGTTTTCCGGGCTTTGAGGACGTGTTCTATTGGTATTTTCTCCCGATGTTTCACCTGCATCTGTGGCTGGCATCTTCAGAGGATCTGGAGCCATTGCTCTATGTCTTAGTCTCTGGAACAGCAGAAAACAGTCTTGCTCCATTCTCCATATGATATCCCCTCAAATATTTAAACATAGCTATCATGTTACCTCTTAACCTTCATTTCTCCAGGCTAAACATAACAAGCTCCCTAAACTTCTCTTCATAGGGCATTTTGGTTGTCCTCCTCTGGACATGTTCAAACTTGTCAATATCTTTCCTGAACTGTGTGGTGCCCAGAACTGCAGACAGTATTCCAGGTGAGGTCTGACCAAAGCAGAATAGATTGGCATCATTGCTTCTCTTGACTAAGGCCTTTTCCACACAGGGAGAATAAATCGTTTCCTGCCGGTTTATTTCGGTTTATTTCGGGTCCAACTAGAGCGGGCATTTTAAACTCCGCTTCACACGCGTGCAGCCTGTTCGCTTTAGTGCACACCCCATAGTACACACGTTTCCTTTTCCACTTCCCCCGTTCCCATCGCCCCGCCCTCCTATGGCCGTGATTGCCGTGTCTTGGGTATTTTTTAATTGGTCCACACGTCATGACGTGCCTAGTCACGTGTGCGTGCCCCCGCCCCGTAGTTCCTCTCGCGATGACTCCCTTCTCCCCTTTATTGAAAGAGATTTGATTTTTGCACCATTGCAGATCGGGACAGATCTTGCTGGTGTTGCGGTTCTGAACTTCGCGGTGGGAGATGGAGCAAGGAGTGGATAAGTTGCTCGCTCTAATTGCAAGCTCCCTTCTCGCCGTGCACACGGTACTGGGTACTGGGCGGCGGAACTGGGACGTCAATAGGCTGAAGAGCGCTCGAGGAGGCACCGGCGATTGGCCTCCATGCACAGCAGAACCGTGCTTTTCGACTTCTATGCGGGCATGCTTGGACGATCGCAGAGGCGCGTTCCACGCCCGAGAAGATGGTGGGTACGGGAGCGGTGCAAAGAACGTGGTGGATGGAGGAGGTCATGGGGAAATGGGCTGAGGATCAGTGGCTCTACCATTTCCGCATGATCAAGGAGACACTGCTGGAGATTGCCAACCACCTGCGCCCCATCTAGAGAGAAGGGATACGGAGATGCGGACAGCCATTTCGGTGGAGGAGAGAGTCACGGTCACAATTTGGTGGCTGACAACCCCCCTGATATATTGGAAGGTGGCGAACACCTTTGGCCTGGGGATCTCGACGGTGGCCACCATAGTAATCGAGGTGTGCCTCGCCATTGAACATGTGCTTCTGAGACCCACCGTTTGCCTTGGGGACTACTGTCAGGTAAGTAATACTGGGGCGGTGGGTAAACCCTTCCCCCACTGGCAGCTTGGTGCTGTCTCCCTCTCCCTCTGGCGGGGCCCCCCCTTCCATTCGCCATACTGCCTCTCTCCATTTGGATCCATATGGGTGGCTCTCCCCATTCCTGCAGTCCAAAACCCAGGGAAACACCATGCCAATTGACTGTCCCTTCTTTGGAAGGGGGAGGACCTCTGCCTGCCATGTATCCCCTGTAGCCTTGAATGGGACCTCAGTATCCTATTCCCGCTATTGGGTGATGGGACCACAGTTTCCTATTACCACTGGGATAAACTGTGTGCGTCGTGTCCTAAAGTCCTGTCAAGGATTATGGCGGTGCTGCTTGTTTGCAGCCACATCCCACTGTGGTTCTTCTCCTCCCTCCCCGCATCTCTGTGGAGCTCTGTGACACTTGCACACACTTCAGGCCTGTTGGTTTTGCTACACCCGCTTGACAAGTACCCCACTATGTATTTCCAAATGCATGGGCTGAGGTGTAGTGCAGGAGCAATGTTTGCCCGGCCTCCTGCCCATTCCAGCCTGTCTTTTTTACAACTTGGGTGGCATCCTCAGCTACTCTCGGGGTAATGCACTTTGCCCTCTTTGGTTATGCTGCGCTACTTGCATTGATGTGCTTTTTCCTGACCAGCTTTCCCTGTGTTCAAACCTCTTGCAGGTGATGGATGGTTTCCAGCAGATGGGCTTCCCGCAATGCGTGGGCGCGGTTGATGGGACTCATATCCTGGTGAGACCACCCAAGGGACGAGGGGAAGAATTTGTAAATAGGAAGAGCTCTTCTCCATCCACCTACAGGGCATGGTGGATCACGAGGGGAGGTTCCAGGACATCGTGCTCGGCTACACGGGGAGAACGCATGATGCGTTCGTTTTCAGGCACTCAGCCTTGTACCAGGCCATGGAGGCAGGGAGGTTTGTGCCTGGCAATCCAACCTTGACCATAGGGGGTGTTGCCATAGGGCCCTTGATACTGGGGGATGCTGCCTACCCATTATGCCGATGGCTGATGAAGCCCTACGGAGGAAGATTGGACCCTTGGAAGATTGCCTTCAACAGGGTTTTCAACCGCTGTTGCAATGTTGTGGAGCGTGCCTTTGGGAGGCTCAAGGCGCAATGGGGCTCCCTGTCTGCCCCGCTAACCATTTCGGAGGAAAACTTCGTTCCGGTGGTTAGCGCCTGTGTAGTTCTGCACAACATTTGCGAGTCCAAGGGACACATACTCCACCCTGACCTTGCCCCCCAGCACCACTCGGGCTACAGGCAGCAACCCCAGACCTCCGGGGCAATTGCTCTGGACCCAGGATCAGGGAAGGGGAACTTGTTAGGGATGCCATCGCCACCCTGATTGCAAGTGAGAACGAATAGTTGCCATTTCTCTCAGAAAATCTCTATTTCCAATTTTTAGGTAACTGTGACTTTGGTGTCTTTGACAGTTGTCTGCATTTAATAAAACATCATTTTTGCTATTTTAAACCATCTGACTTCATTTACTGACCTGACCTGTAGACACTTGGTGGCACGATCCTGCTAAGTTGCCCTGCCTACCGCTAGCTTTAGTGAGTTCTCCGGCTAATTTTCCCCAAGGTTGTGTTGTTGTTGTGTGGTTATTTGGGCACCCCTCCTGGGACCCCCCGAGAACAGAGTAACAGCACCACTGCGTGTCTGCCTGCCGGACCTGATGATTGGAGAACTGTGGCTTTGTGGCGGGGAAGGAAACCTCTTCCAAGTTCTTCTGCCTAGATAATGTCAAAAGATGCCTTGATAATACCTGTAAAATCATACTGGAGAATAGCGCTTTACTTTTTCCTGTATCAGCAAAAGTGACTGCAAATAATTCTTAACGGGGAAAAATAAAAATAATAGTACTGTTAGGTACTTAATACCAAGGTTCTAGAACCAGTGTAGTGTATAGAGTATTGAACTGGGACTTTTGAGATCCAGTTCTAGTCCCGAGACACACAACTCATGAAATGTTAGACCAGTCACTCTGTCTCAGCCTGACTAACCTTATACAGCCATTCTGCGGACGAGGATAACCATGTTTTGACTGCTTGACTTTCCAGGCATTGCTGGGATCCAGCTTTCAACAGCTCTGGTCAGCAGGGCCAATAGTAAGGGTAGGTAGTGACCCAGCAATAGCTGGAAGACCAAAGATTGCCAATCACTAGTTTACAAGCTTGCCATTCACACAAGGCACCTAAATATGAAATTACCATGATGTGGTTTATGATTAAAACTCCTACGAAGAGCACTATGTGGAGAATGGGAACTTGAGACAGATAAGGCCAGAATCCTTCTGAAATTTTTAAATGGCAGGTTTTCTAAGAGCTGTCTTCTCTGAACTGCTGTACTTTAGATGTGTTTCAGGAGTACAGTGTACATCAACAGAAGGACAAATCAGTGGTGGTTTGGCAAAACAATTTATTTTTGAAAACCAATTACAATTTGTCAACAGTGCAGAAAGACAAGAAAAACCAGGAACTAAACTGTCTCCCCAGCGAGTCCGTAGTATTTCAAATTGTACAGGGCCCCCACTATGGACTGTACCGGTGCGTTGGTTTTTTGGTTCTAGGATGTTGTCTCCTGTTCGCTGGGGCCTGGGAATCCTGAGAGTCTGCTTGCGATCCACTCCTTTCACTGCAACCGGGGGCCTGTGGTTGCGCATCCCCAGGACCAGTGTTCCTCTGGGAGAAGGTTGACACTAGTTCTGTTAATGATGTTGAGATTGACGACATCAAGGTGTTGCACCCCTCCAGCAGTGAAATGATTTTTTGTCTGTCCACTGATGCATTGGACTTTTCCTCCCAGAAATGTCTTTCATTCTGGTCCAGGATAGGGAGCATTGCTCCCTGAGCAGTCCATGCCCACAGAAGCATTGTTCTGCTCGTTCTCATGCACTGCCAGGCGGGTCCTGCGCCTTAACATTCGCATTCTGCTTCTTGGTGACATTCCCGCCCTGCTGTTTGCCCCTCCTGGCGTCCCTGACGTCGCGCTCGTCCCTTCCTCTGTGGTGGGTGGAGAAATAAATAAAGTGTTACATTGCTGGTAATCTTCCCCTGGGAAAAGTATTACCGGTCGCACGTGCATCTGTCAGGATCTACCTTGTCCGTTGCTGCTAGAGCTCACGGATCCCGAGGGTGCCCTGGCGAGCCTGGCGGAGCAGCTATCTTCCATCCCTGTGGTTTTCATGCGGAGAAGAGGTTTTTGGGTACGCGGCTATAACATCTGGGGCCCTCCCCCCCGCTGTCTGCCCCCATGAGGCCCTCAGAAGGGAATTCAAGTGTCCACTCCTGGCCGAAAGGTTGAGTGGCACCACAGCCGCACATGGCTGGCCGGTCCTCAGCCTCAGAGCCGTGCACACCACAACCCCCTGCCCGTGCCAAACCTGGGCTGTGTTCCTCCTACCTGTTACCGTGGAGACAGGAATCTCTGCTCCGCATGCTCCCGATTGGCCCTGCAGTGAGTCTCCGTCGTCCATTCCTGCTGAAAGTTATCAACCATTAGTCCTTTCCCGCAGGAGCCCGCCCACCACTGTAAATTCCTTTCACGGGGTGAGGAAAAACCCTGACAATCCCTGGCAAGGCGTTCCTGTGGCGCAGCCACTTTGTGGTACTTACCTGAGGCTTCTCCATCGGAGGACACGTTCCCGGGCTCTGCAAACAGCTCCTGGCTCAGCTGGGTGAGAATCTGTTCTGCGTCTGAAAGGCAGAGGGAGAGCGATGTTGAAAAGTCAGGGACCACCGTGCGGAGGGCCAAAAGTGGATCCATAGGGTTGTGCGTTCGCCACTCTCGTACCTTCCCGTGGCCGCTGTGCCCCATCCTGGGCTCTCCGACTCTCCTCCGCCACGACCAAGCTCTGCAGCACCCGGGGGGGTTGGCGCTCGCGTCGCCGCCAAGGATGCGGGAAAGCTCTTCAAAGAAGGGGCATGTAACCTTTTCTGCACCTGTTCATTTGTTGGCCGCCACCACCTCCCTGTACTTGAGGCGCATTCTCTTTGTCTTGGTCCGGCATTCCTCGGCAGTGCGCTTGTGACCACACCTGTTCATCTCCCTCGCGATCTCCACAAATATTTCTAGATTCCTGTGGGACTCCCTGAGGTCTCGTTGGAACTTCTGCTCCCCCATACGTCGAGAAGGTCTCTGATCTCGGACGCCCTCCACGCAACGCCACGCCCCCTTGCCGCTCTCCGTGACAACTGGAAACCCCCCTCTTTCAGTGAGGATCCATTCACTTCTGACAAGTAGCCTTCCTGCGTGCGTCCACTTCCCAGTGTGTTCTCTCTTCCACTTCCACCTTGTTCCATTGCCAGCCAGCGCAGAGCAAATCTGGACCCCAGTTGCGATGCCCTAGCAAGAAACACAAGGGGGGAAGAGGTGTAAGGAAGGGCGGAATGGCGTGAGTGGGCTCGCGCAAGCGGGCAGGGAAACCTGCGCGCGCGTGGACAATGGCAATTTCCTCCCTAAGATTTTATAGTGTGGTTATCCCACTCCCAAAATCCTATGCAATCCAGGGGTTTGCCAGCCAGCCCCTCCCTGAACTGCAATCCCCAGGATTCAGTGGGATGTTGAAACTGGAATAATTGAACAATAAAGTGGTGGCGTGGAAATGTCAAATGGCGACTGAAGGGCCATGTCTTCCGTTAAGGGACCTCCAGCTGCATCAGCACCGTGTAGTATCCCAAGCACCGCCTGCCCACCCCCCGCCTCCTAACAGCGAGCAGTAAAGACATGCCCGGCCAAAACCTGAGTGTTCCCATAGCGGAGTGTCCCTCAAAGCCTCCCCACCGCCAGGGACTGGCAGACACACAAGCTAACCACAAGCAATTAGTAAACTTAGCCGCGTTTCGGCGGGCCCAGGGCGGCCCTTTCCACAGCAACACCACCAGGCTACAAGCCGGACTAAAGTAATGGCGGACCAGCCAAAAAAACCCACCTAATATCCTTAAATCCAGCCACCCCGTCTTCCCCGTGCACTCCGTTGCCCAGGGCAGATAAAGATGGGACGGGGGAAACAACCGGCGCTACGACAAAAGCCCCGTGGCTGTCTACGGGGCCTGGAAGCTCCATAAATAATTTTACCTCACGTCACCAGTCCTGCTCTCCTCCGCTCTGCCCCCTTCCCGTCACGAAGATGGCCGCCCCATTCCCTCGCACGCCGGAACCAGAGGAAGTGGTCGCGGCCCCGCGCATGCTCTCTGCGCGGGTCCAGGATGTAAGTGGGAAGAGCCCCCAGTGGAGGGGAGGTGTAACTGCGGCAGTATTTGGGCGGGAGAGGAGAGCACGTGGCACCTTTTTTTCCCAACCCAAACCCCTAGGAAGTAGTTTTTCCCCAGCGCGCTCCTGCCTTGCTCCCTCCCGTCCCTCCTGCGGTTTTCTTTGCCAATTTTAAGTTGTTCGCCGGGAATTCTGGGCAAGCTGGAATGGCGGAAGGAGGGGACTGGGAGGAGATGGAGATGGAGGAAATGCTGGCCATGGCCAGATGGTGCGGTGGGGTGCGGGAGCTAATGCACCAGGAGCACCCTGTGCAGGCACTGCACATGGAGACCATAGCACACTGCCTGACAAGGCATGGGCACCCCAGGACCCCGGCAGAGGTGGCACGGTGGTTGCGCGCCCTGAGGGGCGCATTCTACCGATCCTTGGCCCTTCACAAGGGGAACCCTCCTCCAGCCGCGAGGCCACCCCATTCCTCCACTATGATGGAGCTGTGGATTGCCGCGGGTTCACCGGCGTGGGTGGCCCCTCCCGGGAGAGAAGAACGTGAGCAACCCAACAAAACAACACCATCCCTCCCTGGCCATGTCCTGCGCATAGGGCCGTGGCACTTCAGCACCGTGGAACCGCAGCAGCACCCTTTCAATCTAAAAATTGTGCATCTCTTGTAGGGACACCAACAGTTCCCGCACAAAGGCTGGAGGAGCCTGCGGAGGGCATTGCGCAGGAGGAAGGTATGCAAACCTCTGGGGCAGCGCTCCCAAGGTTGCCACTGCCGGGGCTGGTCCAGAGCAGTAGGCATTACACAGCTGGGAACGGGAAGAAAAGGCTTGGTTTTCCCAAGGTGTGCACGGCCATGGAGTGACGGCTGCGTGTCTCTTCCCTCTCTACACAGGCGCACAGGTAGCAGTGTCCCAGGAGAAAAGAAGGACCGCCGGGGGAGCACAGCGCCAAGAACACTAGGAGAAGTTCTTTCCTTTTTACCCCTATTCCCAGTTTGCCCCACCCTGGCCCCACATTCTTCCACACACAACCCCTGTTGAAAATTACTGTTGCTTGTAAATAGTTATTTATTTCTATGTTTTATATTAAACCTATTTAAGCAAAGAAACATGCCTCACGCGTTACTCTTTTATAGAATTCCTGGTTTAATTGGCCGAAAGGGGCTATATGAGGTGCATTTCCACAAACTACCGCTTGCAATGGCAGGAGCACACACCATGTGCAGAACCGCAGTCGTTGAGGCCTGTAGCAGAGCGCATGCAGACAGCAGCACCACAGCCAAAGACTACAGAACCCATGCCTGGCAGACCACCCTTCAAAACATAGGATCGACCAAGGCCCCGCCACGCCAGCATAACGCATGGTGCGCCAAGACGGGTTGGAGCTGGACATCTGCAGCCCCAGATCCCACTTTCATCCCCATGGGAGAGCCTCTTCTTGATATGTTTCCACTAGCCACTTTTTGTGGCTCCCCGGGGTTTGAAATTTAGGGGTGGGCCCTTCAAGCCATCCTCCTATGACAACAGCCAAAGGACTACGTAGGATGTTGATGAAATAACTCCCCCCACTTGCCCTGACACCCCGCAAGAGGTGCCCAGATTGCCTCCAGTCGCCGGATCCTTCACAGGGGAAGCGTGCCAGGGGTCCTGCTGCGCCTGTGTAGAGAGAGGCATGTTATTACCCCGCGCACGCACGCACGCGGGGTTGCACCGCGCTACACCAGTCCCTGGTGGCCCCTTGACCTTCCCCCCTCCCCCTTGCGCGGATGGCCCACGAGAGGTGCCCAGCTTGCCTCCTGTCGCCGGATCCGTTGTGGGTGAAGCGTTCCAGGTTTCCTGCACCAGTGTCCGCCGCGCCTGTGGAGAGAGTGGCTTGTTAGTTCCCATATCCAGCAAGTAAACAACACACCTGGGATGCCAGCCCCTGTTGGCGCCCAGGCCTCCCCCCTCCTTCCGCGGAGGCCATCCCCATTTTAAAATGAGATGAATGAAGCGGATGCAGAAGTTACGTTCCTCCCATCTGCCTCAGAAAAGCACACCTTGAACAACCCGCCCCCACGCCCCGCGCATGCCAGCGCGCGGCTTTCCCATATCCAGAAGGTAAATAACACACCTGGGATGCCAGTCCCTGTTGGCGCCCGGGCCTTCCCCCCCTCTTTCCGCGGAGGCCATTCCCATTTTAAAACGACATGCATGAAGTGGATGCAGAAGTTACTTTCCTCCCCTCTGCCTCGGAAAAGCACACCCTGAACAACCCGCCCCCATCCCCCGCGCATGGCAGTGCGCGGCTTTCCCATATCCAGAAAGCAAGCAACACACCTGGGATGCCAGTCCCTGTTGGCGTCTTGGCCTTCCCCCCCCCCATACTGTGTATGTCCTTCCGCGGAGGCCATTCCAATTTTAAAATGAGATGCAGGAAGCAAAATCAGAAGTTACTTTTTTCCATTCCGCCCCGAAAACACCCCCCCAAACAACCCGCCCCCATGCCCCGCGCATGGCAGCGCGTGGGCTTCTCACATACACAAAGCAAACAAACACACCCAGGATGCATAGTGGGGGGCCCACGGGCATCTTCAACACCGCCCCACCGAATGTGCCCCTGCAGCCGGGAAGCGAGCCGCCTGGCTCCGTTCTAACGAACGGCGCCCCCAGGCCCAAAACAGAACTCCGAATGACCTGCGGGTTGCGCGTTATGTGCTTAAAACCACAACCAGGAGGCCCCCGCAGGGCACTCCGGGGTCTCAACAATCCCCTGACCCCCCAAAACCCTTTTTTTCCGTGCTATAGCACTTACCTGTTAGCTTTTTCCCCTTTCCTAGCCGCAGGAGAACGCTTTCCGACAAGGAGTCCAAAAAAAATGGCGCTTTCCAGCTCTCTGTAGGGGCGGAGCAACCGATGACGCTGCGCGCGCAACGGCCCGCCTACCAAGTATGTCATGGCTGAATTGGCCCGTATTTTTGCTTCCACACATCCGGGAACGTTCGATATAGAGCGATACAAAAAAAAAGACCACCTTCTCTCCCAGTTTTTAAAAAGACCGCACGCTGACCGATGGTGCCATCTCCGTGCGGTTGAACGTGTGGAATCTCGCAATTATGTCCGCTCCAAGGTGTGGACTGCACCCGTCGGAGATCGTCTCGCACCGATTTATCCCCCCCCCATGTGGAAAAGGCCTTAGACTTTATACTGCTGATTGATGCAGCCTAGAAACATATTGGTTTTTTTTAGCTGTTGCATCACACTGATGACTCATGTTCATCTTGTGGTCTACTAAGATGTCTAGATCTCTTTCACATGTACTGTGGTCAAGCCAGGTGTTACTCATCCTGTATTTGTGCATTTCATTCTTTTCTGCCTTACATTTCTCCCTGTCAAAATTCATTTTGATAGTTTTGGTCCAGGTCTCTAATCTGTTAAGGTCATTTTGAATTCTGATCCTGTCCTCTGGGGTGTTAGCTACCCATCCTAATTTGGTGTCATCTGCAAATTTGATAAGAATGTCCTCTGTTCCTTCATCCAGATCATTAATAATGGTGTTGAATAGCCCTGGACTCAGGACAAAACCATATGGAACTCCATTAGTCACTTCTCTCCAGAATGAAGATGAGTAATTGATGAGCACCTTTTGGGTTCAGTCAGTCAACCAATTCCAAATCCACTTAACAATAACATTGTCTAGTCCAGATCTTACTAACTTGTTCGCAAGAATATAATGGAGGACTTCGTCTAAGACCTTACTAAAGTCAAGCTGTATGCACAGCATTCTTTTCATCTACCAAGCTAGTAGCTCTGTCAAAAAAGAAATTATATTAGTCTGGAATGATTTGTTTTTGAAAAATACCTGTTGTCTTTTAGTGATCACGGTATTCCTTTCTAAGGGCCCTATCACACTATATTCTTCTAGCACTATTATTCCACTTTAACTGCATGGCAACATTCTGTGGGATTCTGGGGTTTGTAGTTTTGTGAGGCCCAAGAGCTCTTTGGTTGAAAATTCTAAATGTTCCTCCCTAAACTGCAGATCCCAGGATTCCAAGGGGGGGCATAATATTTATTGGGAGGGGCAATGCCCTCATTCTCCTCCTCTCCACAGCTATGCCCTTCTTGAGACACTGTGACTATTTTAGTACCACAAGAGCCTGACACAGTTGCTTCCCCTGGAATTTCAGGAAAATAGCCATGTTAGTCCAATGCAGCAAAAACAAGAGAGAGTCTTATGGAAGCTGAAAAGGAGAATAAATTTATGATTGCCCAAGCTTTTGTGGACTTGTGTTTGCTTCATCTGATGGAGGTGGATTAGAGTCCGTGGAAAATCAAATATGATATAGTAGGTCCCCTATAACTGCGTGACTGGTATTCATGGTTCCATTTACTCACGATCCACTCTAGGGCTGCCACTGCCACCCAGAGTCCTTGCTTTGTGCAACAAGCTAAGAGAGACACAGCGCGAAGCTTCCTGTACCTCTCTCAGCTGAGGAACAGACAGATAATTTCTTCCTGAGCCAAGAGAAGCATGGGAAGCCGAGCTCCACGAAACCACATACCTCTCTCTGCTGAGGAAGGAGATGGATGCTCCTTCTTTGGTGGAGAGAGGCCCACAAACACTGGCATGGTTTCTCTCGCCACATCTCTCTTCATGAAGGAAGGATATGGATGCTCCTTCCACGACAAAGAGACCCATGAAGCCTGGCTTTGCGAAACCACATACTTCCCTCTGCTGAGGAAGGAGACTGATGCTCTTTCCTTGGTGTAGAGAGACATGCAAAGCCCAGCAGGCTTCCTGACACATTTCTTTCCACCAGGGAAGGAGACAGATGCAGCCCAGCACAACTTCTTCCTTCTTTTCTCCATGTTTTTCACTATCTAAGTTAAGTCTGGGAACATGTCCCTCACAGATATGAGTGACCTACTGTACATGTTCGTCTATAAGTAGGGTTGGCCTCTAATGTTCTGCTGCCTGTTGCAAAGCACAAGACAGGTCCACAGCTTATCCCACATAGCACAGCTGATTGGACTGGTTGCTGAATCTTTAAGTAGCACTGATGATGGGACAGCACAGCTTGGAGGAAACTAGTTACAAATAATGGGTTGCTTGTCATTCTTCTGTGCAACAAGGGTTGCTTCATGAGGCATAATATTGTTCCTTTTGCAGTGTAACTATGGCCTTTTCTGCACTACACTGTTATAGGGAATTCTGGGGTTTGTAATTTACTGAATCCCAAGAGCTCTCTGGCTGAGAAGTTTAAATATCCCTCTCTAAATCCCAGGATTCCATAGGATGTTGAAAGTGGAATGATAGCACTATAGTAGGGTAGGGCGGAAAGGCCCATTCTCTTTATTTACTTTTATAGTTGCATGGTGTGTGGCCTCACAAAATGGTAGAGGACTTCAAGTGCTGGCTTGTGCTGCTGCCTTTTGCTCTGTTGTAGGTGTTGAGATGATGACCAGATGGCCAGGAAGAGAGCCTGTTTTGTATCCCAGGCCACAGTCTGGTCTGTTGCATTCACAGACAGTAAAAGCAACAACTATTTAGTTACTTTTAAAAAATGGACCAGTACAGAATTAATTTTAAAATTGTAGCTATAACAGCTGCTAACTACTTTTTGCCCATTGGAGCACTGATGGTAAAACAGTATTGGCCAGATTTCACAATCAGACTGACAGAGGTATAGTTGTGCATCCGAAGCAGATCTGTGTGCCCTACATATCCCTACATAGTCCCTGTGTGTTTGTGGTTGTGGTGCTGTTGTCATTATCACAACTGCCCCCCAGAACCTACTTTACCAGGCAGCAGCTGCAAGGAGAGAAGGGGAGTCCATCCTACTGGTGATTGGGACATGGACAGGTAATGTTTCCTCTCTCCTCTCACCAGCTAGGGAGGCTGTGATCAAAAGAAGTAGGGCTGCTGTTGCTTCTCCTTGTCACAGCCTTGATGGCTGGCAGAAGAGAATGGAAAATGTCATTCATCTACATCCTGTTTGGCAGTAGACCAGGGTGTGGTCTAGATCCCCTTCTCTGCTAAAGTAGGTTGGGATGTCAGGCCAAGAGATGCTACTTAAGTATATTTAACTAAGTAACAAATGTAGAATGCTGGCCATCATTTGAAAATAAAATTCCAGGATGTGATCCTCCACCACATCTGAACTCAGCAGACTAACTTAAGGGTTGGAGGGAAATCCACATGGCACACTATCTTCCTCCCCACCACTTTGCTTCTATCTCCCAGCATCTGCCATCTGAAACAACTGCCTCACTCTGCCTAATGGCAGGATTGGCTTTATCTTTAAAGTACTAGAAGAGTCTTTATTTTCCCCATTGATTTAATTTTTTTAAAGCAAACAATAGCCCTCCCTTCCCACGTTAGGATTAGCTGACTCTTCCAGACATCTAATTGCGGCAAAGACCTTCCTTCATTGGAGTGGGAAGCCTGCCTTTAAATTTGGATTTCTCAGTTAGGATTCCACAGAGCACTGGGGTTCTGCAAGAAGTTGCTAGAGATTCTGTGAGAGATTGTGAATGGGGGGAGAAAAAAAATTTAAAAAGCTGGAGATATAATCATCTTTATGCGGGGGTTCACTGAGACCTGAAAATTATTTAAGGGTTGTTCAAGAATAACGTTGGAAAAGGCTGCTTTAGACCATACAACTAATGTCAGCCTATAGAGGGCAGGGGTCTTGGGAGATGACATAGCCTCACCAAAAATATTGCTAGAGATAGAAATCTAGCTAGTTAGAAATCTAGCACAGGAGGAGAAGGAAAAACTGGAATTCTTCACATGTTTAGTTCTCCTGTGTGTAAAGATTTTTATTTTGGTTTGGAGGAACATTTAGCCAAAGATTGTCACATAACCAACCTGGTTCAAGCAAGTGTGCAGATTGCCCCCTAGTGGTTTGCAGCACGGCTTCAATTTAGAAATTCATTTGCACTAATAGCATTTTGTGGTTAGTTCGTATTTACCCCTCTGCTACACAATGGGTAGCAGAATTTCTGGTCAGGACTCTTTTGATCCAGGATGTTTTTCAAAAGGAAGAACAAAACATATGGCTTCATTTCAGAATTTTTTGTTGTTGTGTGCCTTCAAGTAATTTTTGACTTATGGTGACCCTCATCACGGGGTTTTCTTGGCACGAAAATTTGTGACTTGCCTGAGGTCACCCAGTGGGTTTTTGTGGCCGAGTGCGGATCCAGATCCTGGTCTCCAGAGTCATAGTCCAACACTCAAACCATCACACTGTCCTGGTTCTCTTCAGAATAATCATAGTTAAATCCCTTCAGAATAATAGTTGTGACTTGAACAGGTCACACCCTCTCAGCCTCAGAGGAAGACAAAGACAAGCCCCTCTGAATAAATCCGGCCAAGAAAACCCCTTGACAGTTTCACCTTAGGATAGCCATCAGTTGGAAACAACTTGAAGGCACACAACAACAGCAATAAACGCATTTTTGAAAGCCAGTGTGGTGTGATTTTTGTATTGGTCCAGGACTCTGGAGACCAGGGTTCTCTGTTGAGAAAAACATTAGTTAAATCCCTTCAGAATAATAGTTGTTAAATCATACTGCAGTGGTCACTCTGGTTCTGAAAGGGCAGAGTGAGGACATGACAGCTGCTCATCGCCTCTGTGGCCATTTCTGCACGAGGCTGTTATAACGCTTTGATTCCACTTTCAACATCCTATGGAATCCTGGGGTTTGCAGTTTCGGGAGGGGCCAACAGGCCCCTCCCTAAACTGCAAACCCTAGGATTCCATAGGATGTTGAAAGTAGATCAAAGTGTAGAATCCAAAGTGCTATAACAGTAGAATCAAAGTGCTATAACAGCCTCATGCGGAAATGGCCACTGTGAGATGATGTCAGCAGGAGCTCTATTCATGCTTTTGGGTGAGGGCATACAGGCTGAATGTGGAGAGGCAGTCCCTGCAAGCTTTGCCTCCCCTTCTCCACCCCATGAAGGCTGACTCTGTTCCTGGCCTTAGACCATTTAGTCCAAAGGTTTGAAGACGGGTTGTGAAAACACAAGGGAGATTCCAAGCTGAACATATTAAGAATTAGCCTTTTTTTAGACCTTTACACATTCAGATATGAAACTGGAATGTGGACACACACAGAGGGCATCATGTGTGCCTCCCTCTTCCTGCCACTATAATCCCTCACACATTGCCAGAAGTATTGGAACTTTGGTTGCCCAAATATTAGAAAATCCTTGTTCATTTCATCAGTTGATCTGATTGTTCCCCCTCTGTAATCTTGTTGTTAGCAAAGTTGTAAAGTTACTCTTGAAAGAAAAAAATTCTTTCCTACCACTTGTGGCAAAGTTTTGGAAGGTATCCTCATTCTTACTCATTACAATTTTTTTTTTTTAAAAAAAACACACATTACTTGAGGACTTGCTTCCTACTCTTCTGCCCTTTCTGATTACTTAAAGAAAACAAAAACAAGAGTTATAAGAACATGAACTAAAACTGGAAAAAATCTTGTCAAAATATATCTAAATACACTGCTAAAAAGGAATTTTAGAAAGCATTATTACCTCAATAAAATGACTTCATTCTTGCTTATTTCTGATATGTAAACTGCATCTTTGTTGAAAAACAAAACAAAATGAACAAACAAACAAACAAAATGCCTCAAAAACAACTCACTCCAGGAAGTTGGCATGAATAGTAAAGGAAACCCAGGGATGTGCACCTTAGAGTTGTTTTTGTTTAAATGTTAATTTTATAATTAACCCTAAATCTTCTGGAATCCTGTTGGGGCATTATGCCAACACACCTCTGGTTTTTACCACTGGCTGTGTCTTTCCACTCAAGCTTATCTTTCTAGGTATTCACTAGTTTCGTACACAAGCAATTCCCCGGCAGTGCAGTAACTAGCATCCCTCTTGGTTGTTGCCAGTGGTGTTATTCAAAATAATTAACAACTTTTTCCCATCCTTGGTTCTCCCCTACAGCTCTGGAGGATCCAGTCCTTTGCTCTATTTGACCTTATTTCTTCCTCCTCCTACTTCCCCTTTTAACCTTCTCTGCTTCTGCTTCTTTTAACCACTATATCAACCGATTCTTGCAAACCAGTGTGAATGGACTGAAATGACCCCACTGGGTCCATCTCATCCTGGGCATTTATGCTGACAGTGTTGCATTTCAGTGGCATTCAGGATTCAAGTCTCTGTAGTCTGTGGCACCATCTTTACTCCCCTAGGTGGCAGACATCCCTAATTCTCCATAAAGACCACACTGAGCACAGCCCTGGGGTATTCATTTCTCTAGACAGTTCTAGGATGGTTTCCCTTGCAGGGTCCCATACTCATCACACAGCTGAGAGAGAGTATGGATATTTAGTAAAAAGTGGAAAGGGAAACGTGAGCAGAGGCAAAGTCTGAATGACAACCGGCATGGAAAGAAAGAAAAACTAGTCAGAGAGAAGAGGGGCTGAAAAGAAATAATAGAGAGAAATAGAACTGACATGAGAAACAAAGGGATTTTAGATTTTCTCCCAGAGAAATGGGGCATTTCCTCTAGCTACAAATAAACTTGGATCAGGATGCATTTTTAACATTTTAGGGACGTATTGTACTCAAATCTGGCTACAAGGGACCATCCAAAGCAAATTTGAGCAGCATAGTCGAAGGAGAGCAAAAGGAAGTCCTTTCATGCATGCTGAAGCCCCATGTGATGGCTTGCTGCATTATCCCCGAGTGGGAGCTTCACACAGCAGGAAGAGCAGACCAAGTACAGGATGTGGCTATAGTTTTTGTGGTATCAACTCTGTCCTTTAAACACACAAGGAGCCAGTGTGGTGTAGTGGTTTGAGCAATGGACTTTTAACTCTGAGGACTAGGGTTTGATCATGGAAACCCACTGGATGACCTTGGGCTAGTTGCATTCTCTCAGCTTCAGAGGAAGGTAAAGGCAAACCCCCTCTGAAGAAATCTTGCCAAGCAGATTTTGTGAGATTACATGTCAGAAATGACTTGAAGATACACAACAATTAATATACACACAAAAATCTAACTATATGGACGAGCTAGCTCTTCCCTTACTTACCACATGAGGTCCTCAGATCCTTCTTTTTAAAAGTAGGTGATGGAGGAATTCCAGTTCTATGTATTGGCATATGGTATCTTAAGGATCTGTTGTATGTTACTGAGTTCTTTCCTAAGTTAAACTGCTTGAAGAGGTTATCTGAGGGTTCCAAGTACGTTGTTCTTAATTTGTGGATGAAAGGCAGTTCTGTTTCTTTTTCATTTAACAAGGAACCTATTGGAATTGAAGACTGGTGCTTGGGGTCAGTAATGGACAAGGACTTATCTAGACAAAACAGATGGGCTCCTTCCTGGTCAGCAGCAAGAAGCCAAACTTGGGAGTAGATTCAATCCATGTAAATGAGGCCACACTCCCCTAGGAAAATCACATTCCCCATTTGTGGTGTGTGTGTGAGGGTGTGTGTGGATTTGGCTTTGCATCTGGATGATCAGGGGTCGGTGGAAACCAGCACTGCCTCTGCACAACTGAGCTTGGTGCAGCAGCTACATCCATTCCTAAAGATCTCAGATCTGGCTATGGTAATGCATGGCTTGACTTCATCATGACTGGATGGATTGTTGTAATGTATTTTATGAAGGCATAGCTTTAAGGTGTTTTGGGAAACTGCAAGTGGTACAAAAGTGCATATATGCCTATGGGATCATGTTACCCTCTATTCTGTAACGCCTCCCTGGGTTTGAATTCAGGATACCAAAGCATCATCTCCTCTCATACCAATTTAGTGCTTCCTAAGATCAAGAGATAACCATCTCTTGTCTCTTCCCTGCCATTTCATGAACAAAGGTGGCTGGTGAGATCAGAGTAGGAAGGGGATCTTTACCAAGGGCACACACCCACCTTTGCTCGACTCTCCGAAGGACTCTCCAATAATCCTCTGGCTCCTCCACCAAACCGCTGCAGGCAGAACATCAGACATAGGCATCTCCTCTGTCCCCAAAAAGGCAAGATTGCAGATACTGTATATAGAGGAGAAAATTTTGCTTGCCATGCATTGTCTTCCCTTGGTTTTACACTTCAATCAGTTGGATGTTTGGTTGAACCTTGGAAGCAGCACACCCTGCTTTGTGTACCTTCCAGTTGTTTCAGTTATGGGTAACCCTAAGGCAAATCTATCACAGGATATTCTGGGGCTGAGAGCGTGTGATGCACGCAAAGTCACTCACTGGGCTTTTCCATGGCTGAGGAGAGAATCAAACCTTTGTCTCCAGGGTCGTAGCTAATGCTACAATCACTACACCACACAGCCCCTACATACCCTCAATTCCTTGCATGTTTCTAGGTAATCTTGTTTCTAGTTGAACCTTTTCAAGATGTGGGGATGTATATTCATTTTTAAAATGTACTGCTTTATTAAAGATTTAAATTTCCTTCTAAATGTAATAAAAAAGAAAAAAAAATTCATCTTGCTATAGGATGCATGCAAATAACCCTGAACCTCTCCAAAGCACTGTGAAATCTGTTAGAATCAGGTTTAATGGCCTTTCCTAGTTGACTTTCCTCTTGGCTACCACTGACCTTAGAACTGCCAGACCATGTCACAAACAATGGTTTGCATTTGGAAGTTTTTTCTTTCACTGCAGTGGTAAACCTTAATGTGTGAGATGGGGGGAAGGCCCCATTTCAGACACAAATCTGACAGAACCTCAATATTCTACATACAACACGTTTTCTGGTTTAACCATCTCCTCAGCATTTTAGTTTTTATATGAACCATTTGGTCCTGCCAATCTCCACTTGCAGTAATACAGCCTACACACACTCCAGCACAAAATTATTAGTATTAGCACAGTAGGTTACTGCTGGACTCATGGTGTGCCTGTGAGCTTCCTCCCCATAAGCATCAGATCCTGTCTCCACCATGACTGGGCAGGCTTTTAGTATTTTTAGATACTGTATATAAAAATACATTTCTCACATTTATCCCAATTCAGGATGTACTCTTTTCAGGTGCTTTCTGACATACGCTGTATAATATGCCCAGCCCCCAATTCTACCTAAGCTGGTTAATTAATTGCTGTTGCCCTCTGTAGGCATAGCAACATTTACATTTATTACTCAACCCTCTCCATTATCTACTGCAGATTTTGATCCAATTATCTGTTCCTGAGCATCAAATAGGACAGCCATGAAAAACTGTGCACCTTGCCATCATGTGCAACAGATCTTTTTGTATACTTGTTTCCAAGGTTTTCAAATATGAAGTGTTCCAGGTAGTAAGAGGCAAATATGAAGAAGTAAAGACATGTCCATGGTTCAGTTTGCAGAACTCAGTATAGAAGTCTTTGTAGATGGAGATGGATGGGGTAATCCTATAAAGGTCAGGGCAAGGAGCACAGGAATTCTGTGGATGAACCACTATTTCCCAGTCCCTGCAAAACCTATGCTGGCCACAGCAAAAGGCTGAAAGGTAATAGTTGCTTTTTTATGTGTTCACCACACCCATGTTAATATTTTCCTTCCTCTGTTAGTTGCAGTGGGAGAGAAAATAGACCCAGGTGATTAAAAAGCTTCCTTAATATGCCTTTTTGGTCCAAATTAGCAATGCAGTGGTGGTGGGGCAAGCACAACTGCAGAGTTTTCTGCCACCAGTCAAAGGAAGACCTCCTCATAATTCTGTCATTCCCCAAAGAGAAGATTAACAATATCCTACATGGGACACTCTTCCAGAGAACAATTAAAACGGGTGGCGAAAATGCAGCTCTCCAGATACTGCTGAATTACAATTCCCATCAGCCCTAGCTAGAACAGTCAATGATGAGAAGTGCATGGAGTTCAACATCATCTGCAAAGCCATACATTGTTCCCCCTGGGTTAGAGGACTGTTGGTTGGTTTGTTGCACTGTTCACCTCTCAGACTATGAAGCACATGTCTGAACTGGTTCTATGATTATTTGTGGCAATAAGCCAGAAAGTGCAGTTTTGCTCATACACTGCAAGCTTTCAGCTACCTGATACGAAACACTTGCAATTAGGTATGTCATGAAATGTAACTGAATGTTCAGACAACACGCTATAGCTACTATTAAAATACCTGTGGTCTTTGTTTTCAGACACTGCAATGGCCAAAGCTGTGGCCACTTTCCATCCTCATAAGAACACCACAAACAGTCTGAAATATGCAATGGTGTCAACTGCAACAGACACTAAAGTAGACATGAAACTGCAGTACTAGCTATAACTAGCTAGCACTTGGGAAGATTTTCTCTCCATTTAGACAAGGCAACTGCACAGAGGTGTGAGCCAGATGCAACCATGTCTGCAGCCAACACTAGCTATATTGCTTCATGCTGTTTGTCCTGGAGCACCCGTGGACTCCACTAAGGCTGACCAAAAACACACTAGTTTTAAGAAGGGACACACTGCTATATTAACTGTAGGAAAGCATGATTTAAGTTTTCTGTATTTTTCAACTATTACTTTGTACCAGCTAGCCCCCTTCTCTGTACCCTCCTTAACCATTCCACTTATCCTTTTTTGTCTTCAGCTTCCAATTCCACACTATATGTCTCCTGCCCCATTCTTTGCTACAGTTCATAAAGTGTTCACTCTTGCATTAATTCATAGTAGCAAAGGCATCCCAGTTTCAAGTGGATTCAGATTCAGCATGACTGGCTGGAAAAGCCAACACCAACTGCTTCACACGTGCCAAAAGTCAAGCAAGAAGGGACTCAGATGTACTGATGTTATTCTTGCCCCATTCCCACATCTGAGGGACTTCTATGGCTCTAAGACTACCCATGACTATTCAAAAGTAAAAACCTGGCCAAGACAGCACTTCTGTGATTTCTAAGTAATTTTATTCCAAAATACGTTAGTTTGGCCTTTTCTAGAATGCAAATCTCTACAACTCTGGATATTGGATACAACAGCCAAACATACTTAACTGAGTGCATCTGAGAGGTCAACATAAAGATATGGGTGATGGTGATACTGGAACATGATTTTTGGAATGCTCTTCTCAGTATTAGAAGTCTAGATCAAAACCATCTGTAACTCCCACCTCAATATAACATAACAATTTTTAAAAAAGAAATGCAGAAATCAAATGTGACATGCAGAAGCTCAACATTGTAAAGGAGGACAAAACTTTTTTATTTTAGTCAAATCACAACACTTTTTCTTTAAACTGTTGTCAGTGTACCCACAACTTACAGTTCCTATTTTCTTTTTAAAAGCTTGCTTGGGAATATTACAACTTTCCTTCTTCAAGCAGATGAAATAATCCCACACTATTATTCCAACTAGAAATAAAAGTATTCCATTCCAACAAATAGTAAGAATACATGAAGTTACAGCCAGCCAGACAGTTGACAGCCATGGAGTCTTCAACAGTTTATTAGAAATAATGTAGACATTAAAAAAATCCCCACTGCTCTGAACATAAATTGAGGTTTTCAGGCTTATCATAAGCTGGTCAAAAAAAACCCAAAAGAGATCGAATAGTGTATTAACATTTTGTCACTCGCTTTCATATCAACAGTGCAAATACAATTTGGTCTAAATGTACAGATTGACAAGCAACAACATACACGCTCTCTTACCCCTCCACATTAAGAGATGCAAGAGCTTTGAGGATCAAACAACCAAATGTACAAGCTTCATCCATTTTAAGTTTTAAAGGGATTGCTAGTTTTAGCTAGGATACCTTGAACACTAACTAGTGATTAAATACAACAAAGTGAAGAGCATTAAACATTAGTGGAACATACCCTGAAGACACCCCTAGAGGTACAGCATGTTACCAGCTTAAATTTTGAAAGCCAATTAAAACATTGCTTCAGCCAGTTCTGTTCCAGGTGTGAAATCTGAAACTTTAAAGTTGTTTGCAGTCCACAATGTGAGGGGGAAAAGTGTATGTTTGCCACTTCATGTAAATTCAGTTTTCCCATTGCAATATCTTATGATGAGGCAAAGAGGCGTTTGTAAACCCTTTTATTGCAACTGTTTTGTATCGATTGCCTATACCTCAAACGTTTGTCTGGTTTTTGTTTTGTTTTTTGGAAGTCTGGAAAAACTTTCATGCATAACATTATTGCCTCACGTAGCTTAAGACTGCCCTGAACAATGGTACGCACCAATCAATGAAGCTGCTTAAAACAGGTTGAAGATGAATTAAAGGATGTATTTTCTGCCTTTAGAGCTATCAACTCAGGAATTCTTATCTCAATTATGAAATGTTGTGATGAAGTTCTTTCCCCAAACCCCAGCACCTGTCAACTTCTTTTATTCCAGGTCTGGCATTTCTGAAAGAAAAAAGAATGAACATGGTAATAGCACTAGAACTAATGCACAAGGAGTTATTGCAAAAAATAAAACTTTACCCAAGAACAGCCCCACTTTCAAAGGTATTGCAATAAAATGCACCACTAAAGACACTGCAGTTTAGCTTACACTCACCAAAGGCTTGACCATCCCAATAAGAAGTACACTCAGCAACACACTTTCCTCACCCAAGAGCACTGTGCTCTGGATAAGCTAACAAGAATATCAACTACAATATACATTTTCTATATTGCAGTACAAATAAGAGAAATTACTGCCTCTATTCCAAACCTTCATTCCTAGCCAGAGGAAAGGAATAAAGAGTAAAGAACTGGTTGCCAATATGTAAAGAGACTGCCTCCTACAGCACATTCCCCATATCACGTGACTGGTATATAAGATTTCCCTTGCTTGCAGTGAAATGAGGTTCCAAAATATTAATTGGAATTTAATGGAAATTAAACGGAAATTGAATAAAGAGAAATACAAATTTCTCTTTAGCAAATGGCTACAAAGCCTTCTTTCATTTAAATTTTAAAGTTCTGTCCAGTTTCAGCTCTTCAAGTTGCATACTCGTCTAGATCCCTATGTGGTTCATCTCACTGAAAAAAAGAGAGTTCACTATTATCTCCATTTTTTGTTACCCATGATAACTCCAAGAATTTATCTCCTGTGGATACAGGGGGCATACTGTACTTAAGTGAGACTGTTCACTTAGGAAGGCTGGCTGCAAAGGAAGGAAGGCTGGCTGCGATCAAAACTGTACAAATTCCTCCTTGGATAAGGAATACTCCAATATCTCTAAAAACAGTCGTGAGACTGCCTCTGAAAAAACAGCTTTGGGCATGGGTTGCAGGAATTTCCTTTTCCAATCCTACAGCTTTGATGGTTTAAGGTCCCAAAGCATTCTACTCTATTCCCCATACTATTTAATAGCTACACAAAATTGCCGAGTGAGTTATTGAGGATTTTAGCGTACGATGACAACATGAAAGTAACAAACAGTCCCCCTTCTTTAGACTTAATTTTGGTGAGGCAGTAAAATTTTCTAGTGTCTAGCTGTACTAATCCACTACATGAGGGCCAAGACAAGGGTGCAATTAGCAGGTAGTTTTTATTTCTCAATTAGTGGTGGTCATCCTCTTTTGGAAAGGGATGCATTTCCTATTACAGTGAATTTGTAAGTCTGGGTGTAGTTAAGAGTGCCTTTTGGCAGCACTAGTTGGTATAAACCCTCTCTGAGTGTGGATAGCATGGTTTCAGAGATTTCAGCTCAAGCAATTTCCTGTTTGGACTATGGCAGTGCCTCTGTATGTGATAATGCCTCTGAGAACAGTTTGTAAATGTCAGTTGATGCAGACAACAACAGCATGAATACTGGCTGGCGCAGCTGCTCTGAGTATATTAAGCCACCCATCCCTTGCTTCCACTAGTTTTTGGTTAGCTTCCCAGTTTAGCCCAAAGTGATGGGTTTAACAGACAACAGTGTATGTTGGTTTGTTATTGCTGTGTGTCTTTAAGTTGTTTCCAACTTTTGGCGATCTTAAGCTGAACCTATCACAGGATTTCTTGGCAAGATTTGTTCAGAGGCGCCTTTGCCTTCCTTTGAGGCTGAGTGGGACTTGCCAAGTCACCCATTAAGTTTCCATGGCTGAGTGAGGATCCAAACCCTGGTCTTAAGAACCATAGTCCAACACTCAAACCACTATACCACACTGGCTCTCACACTGCCTGGTACATGCTGGGTATTCGAGGCCATCACATCTGGTATGTACCAGGTTAGGGAAGGCTAATTTTAAGAAAGTATCTATCTATCTACCCATGCTGTCTCCAAGGCCTACAGGGCAGTTACAGCCACAATTTTGTGGCAAGAGGTAAAGAACTTTACCGACAATTGGACTTTTTAAAATTATGTACTAAACTCTATATTAGGCTGGTATTATTTTTAGTCTCTACTTCGATGTCTGATTCCTCTTACTACCCTTGTGGGATAAAATACAGTCTTTTAATGTACTTGCATTTTCTCTGCCAATTTGTTTTCCTTCTTTTGTTATTCTGTTGTTTGTTTTAATTTCTGTTTAAACAGTTGTATGCTGCTTAGAGAAGGAAGTCAGCAGGTGACTAATTAAAAGTAAAATAAACAAAAGTTCACTACAACCTCCACCACGTGCTGAATAAAACCATGCTTTGTAAGTGTAGGGAATCAGCTGCTCTATTGTTAACACAAAACCTAATATGGCTAATTCCATTCCACAAACAGTTAACACAGCAGGGCAGCCACACAACTGGCTTTCATTTGATTTTGTTTCATTTCCCCCTCTCTTTGCGATGAAACTGCAAATGAAAATTCTCCTGTGAAGAAAAATGTTCCCAAACTCTCCCCTACTTAAACTGAAGGAACAGGGAAAGGACCTTTTAGTGAATATAGTATGGGAGGCACAACTTGGTAAACAAGAGCCTAATACTTTGGCCAACTTTATGCATATATGTGAATTATATATGGGACAGATAGTAATCAACTTACTTTCATCATCACTGTCTGGTGAATCCTGTAAAAAGAAAATAAAAGGTTTGCAAATAAGGTCAAGTCCTTCTGCTTTTAAATCATGCTGTATGGAAATTGAACTATGATGTGGATCAGCATAGGCAACAGTTCAGGTATATGAAATCTTTTACAGGGAAAGCTGTAATTTAGTCTGATATGGAGTTAAACTAACTTCATGTTAGTACCAACGAAAATTTGAACATAGAGGCTCCAAGCTTTATTTGCAACAGCATTCAAGGGACGAAGTTTTAAATACAGAGATTAGCAGGGATATCTGTTTCCATTCCCAAGAAGATATATAAAATAAGTGGAATTTAGGTAAAAATACACCCTGCAGTTTCCCACAACAATGCACAAATAGCAATATATATTATGCATTGACATCCACCTCAAAAAGTACACTGAAAGTTCCAGGGTCTATTACAGACAGCTACTCACATCGTCTGCTCCATCTACTTCTGGCAAATCTACATCTTCATCACCACCCATGTTGTTCATCATCTAGATTCAAAAATATTAAAGAAAACTATAAAGTTGTCTTTTTTGTTTATTTGAAATATATTTGCAACTCTTTTTCATGACAACTATCTGACATATCCAACTGATAAATAACCACTTACTTCAGAAAAGCGATCAAAATTGGACATATCTTCATCTGAATCATCTTCCCAATCTTTCCAGTTGTTGAAGTCCACACTGAGCCAATTGAGCTGTGGATATAAAAACAAAATAACATACAAATTAAACAGAAAACTGGGGGGCGGGTGGACATTATAAAGAACATGAGAAGCTTCAAAGCTCTCATTAGCACTAGGCTCCTCTTGCTATTTTCTACCCTCAAAGAGCATTTCCATCCTTAGAGAAGCTACATGAAACTACATCACACTAAAACCTATGTTGACTGTGTTCATCCCTCCCTCTACGCTGCACCCCCACCAAAAAACAAACAAAACAAAACAGACAAAAATGGATCAGGAGAAACTTCCAGTCCTAAACAGTTTATTTTAGGGTTATTGAAGGATGGGGGAATCACTTCCCTCTGTCTGGATCCACCACTGGCAGCAGACATCTTTTGTTTTACCCTTTGCAATGTTCTAAAAAGCTAAAGACTGTATAAAGTACTTTCATTCTGGCATGTATACATACATTAGGTTTTCAAACTGCAGGGCAGAGCTTAAGATTTCAGGGGAGTTATATACAGAATAGGAGGCTTTCTACTCATCACCAGCCAAGAACTGGGAGGGCTATTACTTTCTCAAGAAGAACACTATCCTCAATCCACACTGATTTCTCTTACTGCTCGTCTTTCTAACCTGATCTGCTGAAAAGCTGCCAGGAAGCCTGCCACTATACTTCAGGAGTATGTTTGTATGTATGTGCGCATAGGCATGGTTTTGAAGAAAGACGCAGCTCAGAGGGTAAAGAGACTGAGAGACAAACAAAGGCGGAGTCCCAAAGATAACCTGTCTATCACTCTTCTAATGCAATGGTTTCATACATGCTACATTTCAAGAGAAAGCAGGCACATGACTGCTTGGGAGAATTTCTATGCTGTCCTATGCAGAACAGATGGAAGACGATGAGTTGGTCAGCCTGGAAGAGCACAGTTTGAGGCCTGCTCAAAAACTTTGAGAAACAGAGATACAAAGCAGTACAATGAAATGAGTATTACCTTTGCCCGCTCTTTTGTTAACCGTGGCCATGACTGGCCAGATTCACCTTTTCGTAAACAACATAAGACAGATCTGTCTGTTCTTTTATGCTTTGATTCCTGAAAAGAAAGAAAAGTTCCTTTAACACAGATATATGCCTAGTTTTTATAGAAATATAATATTTTATGCTACAGATGGGGAATGATATGACTGCAAGTTCCTAAATTATAAATGGAAAACCACCAAAAGAAAATAAGCAAGGACTCTCACTACTAGTCTTCCTGCTGATATGCCAGTTTTCTAGGTGCACATTTTACATAAGAAACATTCAGTCGCATATATCCTGATATACAGTGTGGAGCAGCTGAAAAACGGCTCTCTGTCCTCACGATTTAGGCAAATGGAATGTTGTTTGTACAATGGAGACTGGAGTTATTAAATCAACATCATCTAATCAGTCCTGCAGAGAAGCCAAGGTGGTGCAGTGGTTTGAATGGTGGCCTAGGACCCTGGAAAACTTGAATTCAAATCCCTACTCAGCAACAGAGACTCAGTAGGTGATTGGGTAAGTCACACACGCTCAACCTTGAAGTTGCCTCAGGAGAAAAGCAGGGCACAACTTCAAAAGAAAGAAAGAAAGAAAGAAAGAAAGAAAGAAAGAAAGAAAGACAGACAGACAGACAGACAGACAGACAGAAAGAAAGACAGAAAGAAAGAAAGAAAGAAAGGAAGGCAGGCAGGCAGGCAGGCAGGCAGGCAGGCAATGGTATGCTTCATCTGAATAAGTCTTGCTAGAAAAACACAGAAATCAAGTTGCCACTAGTATGAGTTGACCCTATCAAACCATAGTCATGAAACCTGAAATTATGAATTTTGCAATCCTATTTCTATTATAAACTCCTCTGAATATCATGAGGGATTTGGTGAGGCAGAAGGGTATGAAAGAAAAAAACTGAAATACGTAACAGACCACTTTTCACTAAAATGCCTTGAACAATGACAGAAACATAAAATGGTCAGCAACTTGAGAGACAAAACTGCATACTGTACTCTCTGCTAATTACCAAAAATGTGAAACACTGAAATTAATCATACTGACACAGAAAAATTACATATGAGGCTGCATAACTGGATGCTTGATACTAATACACAGATAGAGAATATCAATTTATTTTTTCTATCAGTCCACATGTCTTCAAAATACTCAGTACAACACAGCCTTCTGATGTACATATATCACCACCTATTATGGGCTTACTCACAACATACAGCCTGGTGATATTGTGACATGCTAAAACATGAGGCAGAGAAAAATGGGCAACTTACATTTGGATCAATAGAATTATAAAGCTCAATTTCATTTAAATGCTTGAAGTTATCATTTCCTCCAAGGCAACTGCAAAAAATGGGGAAAAATACATATTGTCAACACAAAACAGCCACTTTATTCAAACAGATGTGGTCTCTGTTCATAATCAGCTTCCAGACTGCTTACCTGAATGTAAGTTTGGATTTTTCAAAATTTACATTAACATCTTTACTGTCTTCAACACAGAATTCAATAAAGACATAGTCTTTTCGGTCATACCACTTCGCAGAAGCAGGCTGCCTAGAAAAGAAGGAAATTTGAACTTTGAGAAATAAAAATGTAAACAACTGATGATTTCACAAATTAGTCAATGACTTAAACTTAGTATCAGTGGTGTCTTTATTGAAATGGTGCGGTTTTTACCAGCCTCTTAAGGTTGGGCCAGATGACCGTTTGCATTACAGCTGTAACAAAGGAGAGCAAATTCTGATTTTAAAGCTTCTCTAATAATTCCTGCCATGCTTTTCTAAAAAGTGCAGTTTTGTGCTTCTGTTTGGTCCATGAAGCTTACAGTAGAACAGAGATCACTCTTGCACTGTCCTCATAGGGGCTTCTCTCCAAAATCAGAGGTGAGGCTTGCTCCTAACAGCAAAGCATGAATATGAGGAGACTCATGAGGCATCAAGACTGGAGTCTATGCAAGACTGGAGCTATACACACTAGAGCACAGTTGAACAATAAAGGCAAATGAGACCAACAAGAAGGATACAAACAACATTGTCTACAATTCAGTTCATAATGGGCTGATAAAATTCAGTTTAGGTTCTCTGAAAGTTTATACCAGTTATTTCTATCCCCTGGAACCCCACCAACACCAAGATAAACAGTGAAAGATGTGAAGTCGAAGGCTTTCACGGCCGGAATCCATAGGTTGTTGTGGGTTTTCCGGGCTTTGAAGCCATGTTCTATTAGTATTTTCTTCTGAGGTTTCACCTGCATCTGTGGCTGGCTGGCTGATCAGAGATCCTCTGAAGATGCCAGCCACAGATGTAGGCAAAACGTCAGGAGAAAATACTAATAGAACATGGCCTCAAAGCCCGGAAAACTCACAACAACCAACAGTGAAAGAGTTCTAGCAAGCACTTTCAAAAAATGAAAGCACATTGCTTTATAAAGAAGTACATATGGAGACAAAATATGATTAGGTATGTTAGCTTTAGGAGGTCTACATAACCAAAAAGCATGAGATTCCATCTGATCTCAGAAGCTAAGCAGAGTCAGCCCTGGTTAGTACTCGGATGAAAGACCTCCAACACATATCAGGCGTTGCAGACTATATTTCAGAGGAAGAAACTGGTAGAACCACCTGTGAGTATTCATTGCCTAAGAAAACCTTATGAAATTAATGAGGTTGCCTAAGTTAACATGTGACTTGAAGGCATGTGCACACACATGTAAGATTTGTAGCTGAGACAAAAGCATGTAGTAAATTGCTTCTAGAGCCTGAATAATTTCAGAATTTAAGGGAAGTTGGACTCTTCCACAGGGACTCACAGTCTGTTCAGACAATAATTTTCTAAGTCTTTCATCTCTAGTATGTGCTTTGCATTCTATTTGTTTTCTTTCTGTAAGTGCCAAATGGACAGACTTCAAAGTAGGAAAATGTTATGTTAGATTTTATTTTACCAAACAGAAAATACCATCCCCACCCCTCAGTGCTGGTCTTTAACTTGTGACTATACATGTAGTAGAGTGTAATCTGTAATATTATTTACCTTTCAGTTTGGCATTTTTGAGTATTTGCTATCTTGTCAAGTAAAGAAAAAAAACTTTCTAATCAAAGAAATAAACACAAGGACATGCCCATCCATATGCATTCAGACCCCCCTGAAGCATTAACAAAACTGATATTTCCATTAATGCCGCAATTTATGAAAAGTTATCCTCTCCTTTGGGGTACCACAATAAATTAAACCACAACAATGATATGGACAGCGATTTATGTGAAGGCACCAATTCTGAGATACATCTGGACACATGCTTTTAGACTGGGAGTGGATTATCACAGTGGTTATGACACTGAAGAGTGATGCTGTTGTTATGACTTTACAGTACCATGTATTGTAATATCCCAGAACAAGAGGCAAAATATAGAACTTCACCAGTTCATAACATACAAATAAATTCTGTCAACAGAACAGTGTGTGTTGGAACTCACAGCACACAGCCAAGTTTTGTTGCCATGGTCTTGACATACACAAAGGCAAAACCAGCATGACAATTCAGGGGTAACAATCAAAGCAGTGAACTACCAGAAAGCAGCATGTATCAATTACTTCTTCCTTCAGTGACTTTCTACCAAGATTCTGTATTGTAGCTTAACTCCCAAGCACATGACTAAAATACAGTTCTTCAAAAAGTCTTCAGTCCTGATACAAGGGCCGATGTTTTCTGTACCTGGCAGGGTTCTTCTTTGTCTTCCAACAATCTCCTACCCAATATATTCAGAGGACAAGAAAGTTCGAAAATTCCATGGGTGTTGATGTTGGTAACAGCTTTATTCCAGAGAATACCATTTCTGCTCTCGGGCTAACAAGTGGCATTACTGGCTCCATTTTTAATGGATGTATCCGGTTGCTATTCAAGATATTCCATTTTAAAAAAAGTAATCTGACCAAGTCATTTGTTACATGAAAAGGGTGCTATTTGTACAGTGGCCATATGCAGAAGGAACAGGCAAATTGTTGAGAATTTTGGCCTATCACCTATAAGCAACATGCTTGTATATACTGCCCACTTGCCTCCACTTGGCTCCTTCTGCCAGCAGGAAACTAACTAGGAACAAGGAAACAAAAGCTCCCCATTACCTCTGAATCTGGACTCTTAGCTACCATTAGAAGAAATCAAACACAGAAGATGGGATGTTGGGTTCCCACTTCTGTTTTGTTATGGCAATTATGTTAAGCTTTCTTTCTTATTAATTTATCCACTCTTGCTGGTGGAAAGGGCCGACAGGGCAAGGGGGGATATCATAAACAGTAAACCAGAATTCTTGGAACTTCTGACTTATTACATCTGAAGCAGCCAGGATTATTTGAGCAAATCCATTTTTTGCTCACTTTTAGATGTATCTACAACCAGAACAAATTTTAAAGTTTTTTTTAAATAATGTAGCACAGCATCCTAAAACTGGCAGGTCATAAATCTCTTATAAAACTTGTCCATTATAACAAGGCCTTTTACACTCAGTTATCATTTTTACCACAAATGATAAACATTATTAAGATATGTAGGTCTGATATTTACTCTTTCCTAGTTTGTCACAAACTGTTCTTATCTGGAACAAGACTTCAGACTGAAAAAGACCTATGCAAAATGCAGTTAAACTTGAGTAGTCCTCAAGATTTAGAAGTAGTAAACAAAGAAGAAACTTAGAAGAAATTCAAAACACAGTCCACTAACTTGAGCAGTGGATGATGCATTTTTTTATTTTGAGTTTTTGAGGCTACAATAGTACCTGTGATATAGAAGTCTAATGCTTGAATCAACAGTCGCTGTCATGAAGACAAGCAATATACTCGTTCTGAATACCAAACAGAATGTTAGGGATGAAAATTAAGTGTAAGGTTTTTCTCTTTAAATAATTTTAAGACTGGTATTACTCTGTAAACCATACCAAATTACAATCAAATTAAAGCTACCCAGATGCTGAAATACTTTTCCTTACTAGTGAGGTTCCAAGCACACTGTAAATTCTCTGTACAATTAATGTAGATGCCATGGTATCTATGTGATCTTCTAGGATGTACACCAGGGTGCACAATTTAGATTATATGAGAACTGGCCAAGTTTTTCAGGACTTAAATTGATTTTGCATGAAAGAAGCATCCCAGAATACATCCAACATCTCTTTATATTTGCACCTTGTAAAGGAAGACTGCCAATTATGGGCAACCTGTCTTCCCAAGAAGCTTCTCTAGCATTACTAATGTTCCTCAGGGAAAACTTCATGTTCTACAGTGTCTGAAAGCCACTGCCTTATGTATTCTTTAAAACACTGAATTTTTATGAAAATGCATTGTGTTTGTACTCCACTAAAGATTTGTACCTGCTCTTTAATTCAGACTCTACAAAAATAATGACATGACACTGACTTGTGACCTATACTTCTTCAGCAACTCTACTCCATTCCACTTAGAAATGCCAACCAAGAAGGAAACAAATAGAAATACCCTTCTTAGGAGCTCCAAAGTTACTGAGCTCCTTTCAGAGTCCATCAGAGCCCCAAATTGAGGACACATAAGGCACAATTTTAAACATCCCTGGGTCTGTATCTGGTGGGCTGCAAAGACACTAGGTTTTTGCAATAAATGTTCTGGTACCTATGTAAATCCTTCAGGAAAAAAAAAGTGGGAAAAATTCATTTTCAGCACAATTGTAACACACTGCATTACAAGGGCTCAGGGAACACAAGTATTTAATAACACATCAGTTGCAAAAGGGGTGACATATGTAAAAATGCTTCACATGGTTGAAATTAAACCCCCACAGAAATGGATAGTTGGACTGCATCCTGCAATATTCTACTGCGAGTAAGCACCTGCATATCATGTCCCTCTTTATGCCCACCTGGAAGCAGCTTCCTCCTTGTATGTGTGTGTACATAGCAACATACTCTACATCATAAGCAGACATCATTATGCACAAACATTTCTAAACAAAAGAGGAAAAACTGGGGCTCAGGAAAACAGTGTATGTTTTGCAGCTAGAATATCCAAGGTTCAGTTCCCAACACCTGAAAACAAAGGTTGGAGAATCCCAGAAGAGCCACTGCCAGTCATGCCAAGGCTGAGTTGGACAGACCAAGGATCTGAACCAGTACAACATCTTTCTATATTCTGAAGGTCTTCAGTCATGTACATCTTCTTCTATCTCACACATGTACACAAAATATACTTTAATACACCTGCACTTACATCTGCAGAATCTCTCATTCAACACTCCAAAGGACAGGATCAGAATTCAAAATGACCTTAACACATTAGAGAGCTGGGGCAAAATTATCAAAATGAACGTCAACAGGGATACATGTAAGTTACTACACTTGGGCAGAAAAAAATGAAACGTACAGTCAGGATGGGTGACATCTGGCTTGACCACAGCACATATGAAAGGGATCTAGGAGTCTTAGTAGACCACAAGATTAACATGAGTCAGCAGTGTGATGCGGCAGCTAAAACAGTCTATGTGATTCTAGGCACAGGAGCATAGTGTCTAGGTCAAAGGAAATAATAGCACCACTCTATTCTGCTTTGGTCACATCCCACCTGGAATACTGTGTCAAGAAGGATATTGACAAGCTAGAATGTGTCCAGAGGCAGGTGACCAGAATGTAAAAGGTCTGGAAATCATGCTCTATGAGAAGTGGCTTAGGGAGTTGGGTATGTTTAACATGGAGAAGGTTAAGAGATAAAATGATAGCTGGGTATGTTTAACATGGGAAGAAAAGGTTAAGAGATAAAGTGATCGCTATGTTCAAATATCTGAAGGGATGTCAGATGGAAGACGGAGCAAGCTCGTTTTCTGCCACTGCAGAGACCAGGACACAGAGCAATGGCTTCAAAGTTCAGGAAAAGACATTCCACCTAAACATCAGGAAGAACTTCCTGACAGTAAGAACAGTTCAATAGTGGATTATACTGTGTCAGAGTGTGGTGCAGCCTCCTTCTTTGGAGGTTTTTAATCAAAGGCTGGAAGACCATCTATCAGGACTGCTTGTGTCCTGATAGTGGGGGTTGGACTAAATAGCCCTTGTGATATCTTCCAGCTCTATAGTCCTATGATGCAAACTCCCCACTTGTACTTACATCCACATCTCAATGCATAATACCCACAGCTTCACATGGAAGCTTCATCTTCCCCCAAAGCCTACTTATTAAAAGGGTTAACAGATCCTCACTGGATACTGCATCTGATGTTAAGAACTGAAGCCACATCTCAGTCCTTCTTGTGCTAAACACTGTTTGCCTCACGGTCTTCTCGTGTTAACTATTCTTCCTATTGCTTGAAGTTGCTACACACGGTCAACATGTTCAAGTCACCATGGATGATACCACAGCTCTGGTAAGCCAAGGTCTGGGTTGATTTTTCATGCATTAGAAAAAGAAAAGTTCCCCAAAATTATTTTAGCAACTCCCCAGGGTTTGAGCTTTCAAATCCCAGATCAACTATTTTCTTCAAGTGAAAGCATTTCATTAGCTCCTCCACAAAGATGAAGCAAATCAAGAGTAGTGTCAAAACCAGCAGGAATCTAATAGCATTATGCTGTATATATTTACAGCAACAAATATTTGAACACACCCATGTCCTTTGCATCCATAGTCAGATTGCATCTTTGATCCTCATATCCATCCTAGTGCAGGCAACCCATTGTCACGGACAGGGACAAACAGGTCCAACACTACAATGATGCCCTTAAATGTACTGCTTTACTTCTTCCCTTGAGCAATGAATAGTTGCTTTTCACTTAAACTGGAAATAGATTACCTGCACTCAAAGGCAGCACTTCAATGGGATCTAAAGTCATTCCTGGCCATGGCTGGAAATGAAAACGCAGTTCCTCATTTGCTTTCTGAGTACAGCCAATTCATTCTAACCTATGTGACTGAGTCATTAAGGCACAATCTCATCTGTCTTTGGTTTCAGGATTCCTAGTCAAACTACTATATTGTGACAATGAAACAGTGTTTCTGCACACACAAAATTCTGACACTACTCCCTCAATAATGGTTACTCAGTTTCTTTTATGCTGGGTAGTAATTTCATTTTGTTTTACCCAACACTAGTCACAGCAAACGAAGCAAGGATGGGAAACAAGTGCAAAAGAGTGAAGAGGTTTTGTGGCACCGCTACCTGCTCCGTTTGAACTAGATCAATGGTGACATCTAAACTGAACCACTTTATACAGACTGATTTCTGTACTCACAGTGCAGTTGTTAAACATTCACAAAATGAGTTTACTCCTGCAGAAATATGCCATTTTCAGATTATTTAGCACAAGTATTCAGCAGTTAATGACTTCATTTGCTTTAAGCACTTTGCATCCATAGGGATCCTACACAAATACTGATGACTTCTATCATCAAGAACAGAGTAACTTTCAAGGGGATGTTCATTTCATAAATTGAAATGAAATACAAAAATCAAAATTAAAAGGATCTAATATATGGGTTTTGGATTTTTTAATCTGGTAGCATATACAGTCATCCCTCCATAGCTGTGGGTTTGACTTTCACAGACTTATTTGTCAGTTTCTCCAACTCCTACCTCATCATCTCAAGTGCTTCTTCTCCCAGGGAAACTCCCCTCTTGGGGGCTCTGATCAGGCCATGCAGCCCTTTAAAACCTGCCTCTGGTTCTCCTTCCCCTCCACCTGGCCAGGTAAGGATGGCTTGCAGCCCAAGTTCTCAGAACTACAAACCCTCTCCCAATGACCCCATCACAGCCAAGGAAGGAGACAGGTGAGACAGAGGAAGTATAGCGCTTCCATGTTGGCCCACCCCCTTTCTGTCCCCTTTCCCTGATCTGGCTCGGACCCTGGGTGTCTGCTCTCCCCACCATGTCTTCGCCCCCTTCCCAAAGACACACTTGTACGTTTTGGTATTTGCGATTTTTCCACCTTTGTGGGGGTCCCGTGCTCCTAATCCTAGTGAATGTGGAGGGCTGACTATACTCTTAATAAGAACGACCAGGCCAACTAGCACAAGGGACACAACCTTCTTAGTGGTGGCCTACTGCTTAAAGAACTCTATTCCAATTGATGTCCAGTGTTCCTCATTATAAATAGTTTCTAAACAAGTCTGATAGTCTTATCTTTCCACCATGGCCTATATTGGTGATGCCATTAAGTTGAAGATATTAGCTTGTTTTAAGTGTTAAGTTTTTGTATTCTGTCTTGTTATGTTTTATGGTTTTAATGTTTTACACCACTTCTGAGGATTTCCTCCACGAGCTAGCCTGCAAGTATTCCAAATACATAAAAAACCCAAACAAACAAACAAACAAACAAACAATAAGATATTGTTATTTGCACCTAAGTCCTGAGTTCATGTACTCACCTTCCCCTCATATATATTCCAATTCCCCTTTTATCACTGCCTTAGGGCCTTTCTATACTAGGCTGTTATAATGCTATTATTCCATGTTCAACATGCTGTGGAATTCTGGAGTTTGTAGTCTACTGAGGCCAAAGAGCTCTTTGGCTGAGAATTTTAAATGCCCTTCCCTAAACTGCAAACCTCAGGATTCCATAGGATGCTGAAAGTGGAATAGCAGCACCATAACAGTATAATATGGAAAGGCCCTTTGTCAAATTATCATATTCTTAAACATCTTAAGCATGCAGATAATGATTTACATAAAGCAGGCTAACTGAGAGTGGGCTTCCAACTCTGATTTGGAGGCAAATGAAAACTAGCAAGAACCACAGTTTGTATAATCTGCATGTAGCAACAAACTATGGTTTGACCAAGCCAAGAAGTTAATCAGAGCATTCACAAGGGAAGCAGGGTGGGAGAAGTCCACAAGCCCAAGGCTAAGATACGAACATCTGAACTAGGAACTGCTGTTATGAAATACTGTTTCCAATGCCATTTCACCTAGTAATTAGACCTTTATTTCTTTCCAAAACAGCTGGACAGTGGGAAAATAAAATAATTTGGTCAAGGTCACTAAGCATACAGACATTCAAAACATCTTTTGATGACATATGCATCTCTTCTCAGGCTCTTCTTGGATCATCAAGATAACTTTTTGCTGCTTCAAGATGAGTACACAGGTTTAGATAACAAACAGCATCTTATTCCACTCTTAAATTTCACGCTTTGTGCATGCTTTTTCTTTCTTCATTTTATATATATAATATCTTTCCTCATACTTCTGAGTTTGGCCTTTTCTCCCCTGAACTTTACTTTTTGGCCTTACCACTTTTCTACAAGCTGGCATGCAAATATCCCTGCACAAGGTGCTGAGCAGAGTCAGCTGCTGTGGACAAGGTGGTGTAGCTTCAAGGTTCAATCCAACACGTGCGTTAAGAACAACAAGCCAGGATATCTGTGAACTTTCCTAAAACCACAGGGCAAAACATAACTAAGCTTGCAGCTTTGTCTGAATAGGTGAGGATGGCAGGGAAGTGGAGGAGCAATTATTCCTAGAAGCACAATACAGACACTTTGTTGGGATATTCAAAGCAACTGCACTTTGGTTGTTTGTGGGAAGAAGACAACACCTGTCTCAAAAATCTCTTGAACCTTCAAAGGCTGTTCTGTGCAGCTATAACCAACAGGAACCCACTGTCAAACCTGAATTAAATTGGCCATTCAAAAACTAAAAACTTGCCCACCAAACTAGAGACCTTTTGGCAGCTGAGAAAACAGGCCTCTCTCCCTTCCTACAGGACAACCATGTACTGTACTTACAAGCCTTCAGAGATATCAGAATACCAAGTTGCATGCAATACACATATGCAATTTTTAAAATAAAACTGAGCAGCATAACATGGGTTTATGACACAATGGCATCTTACCAAAACTGTTATACAACTTGAAGATCTTAACAGGCCAATATATTTGCACATCTTTCACCACATATAGATACTACTGAAGAGGCTAGAAAAACTTTTAGTTATGAAACAAACTCTCTGAGGTTACAAGGAAGATACATGGCCAAAACACTTTGGATTCAAAGTCTGCTGTAAAGATGGCTGTTGTGAACCCTGCAAATCATCCACACACTCCCATGACAGTTATTACAAAGCAAGCACATTATGTCCAACAAATGGACTTCTGCTCATTATCTACATGTTGAGCATTTCATCAACTTTTGCTTGTTTTAAAACCTGAATGGAACTCTTGCCAAGTGTAGATTTCTTCTTACGTATCACTTTTGCTATTCATCAAGTGGGATGTTTCTTCTAAATTAAACAAGAATGTTTAACCCACACTCCACGTGTTTACCGGCTCATCTCTCATGCTTATTTCTCAGTTTCTGAATGAGGCATCCCAACCTGATTAATTTAAGATGGTTCCGAACAGTTTTTAAAAAACACGATCACGACCTTCTAATCGATGTCCTTAAAGCAGCACTTCCAGAATGCTACATGGGTTTCAGTTTCTAATCTCATATACTGTACTCTACCTCCTCCTCTCACTAATCTTGGGCCTTGCTTTTACGTCCTTCTCTCTCTTAGCCTCATCCCTCACACTGGGAGCTCCTACCTTAAGGCTCTTCTCAAACTGAAACTAAACTTCCAACACAACCTAGACCAGCAACCATTTTTTTTCTCCTTCCACTACGTGATTAACTCTGCAATTCTGCTTATTACAAAATGAAACCGATCCACCCACCCCCAGACTTTCTCCCGACCCATCACTTTTAACCCCCCTACCTTTGGCCCATCAGGAGCAAGTGAGGAAGCTCCTGATTTCAGGGCCAGGAGGCAGAAAACTGCCATGGCCTAAATTTGTTGAAATTCCTTCGAAACGCCCAACCGACGCGGGCAAAGAGGTTTCGGAGTTTACTCGGTGGCCAAGAAAGCGCGCTCTGTACGTCCTCAGGGACACTCCTCTCAGCTCTTTCTTCGGAAACTCTAAGGGGAGGAAACTAAACCCACACTCAGGGACCCCTCTGCTCGCTCACCTCCCTTAAACACCAGCGCCGCTGTGTGCATATATATATATATATATATATTTACAGGTATTTATAGGCCCCATGCCCTATTCCCACCGCCCCACACACCGTTACTGCCTCCTCTAGCGAGGCCTATGGGAGGACAGGAAGAACGCCGAAATCAGTAAGATATATATATACACACACAACCCCGTATATACGCTCACTCCCTTACGCACACCTATCAATCCACCCACCCCCCACGGCCGTTGTCCCCGTGCCTTTCGGTCCCTTCCTTCCCGGCCCGGCCACCGCTCTGCCCACCCTTCCTCCCTCCCTCACTCACTCACATGGCGAACGGCGTTAGTGGCGGCGGCGGCTCTGGCTCCTCTTCTCCGCTCTCTCCTCCCTCCCTCTCTCTCGCTCTCTCTCTCCACAGGGCTCGTCCGGGGAAACCTCAGGGTAGGACTGAAGGTCTCTCGGCAAGGACGAGGAAAAGGACCGAGAGCGGCGCTGGCGAGGGCAACGGCGCTGGCGTCTCCTTCCCTCCCTCGCTCTCTCTCTCCCTCTCCGGGCTCAAAGGCTGAGGCCTGTTACCCACAAAGCACCTCACGCACACACACACGCGCGCGCGCGCCTCTCCCCGCTCGCTCGCGCTCCTTCTCCAGCAACGGCGGCTTCCTAGCGGCTGGTGACGCAGCAAAATGCCCACCTCCTTCCTCCCTTCCACTGGAGCCCTTCCACCAGACGCTAAGAAGGACGCATGCGCACCACTTACCGCTTCGCCGTCCTCAACGGCGCGCATACCAACAACCGCCGGATGTGCCGCTGTCGCGCAGGCGCACGCCTCTCTAGCTTCGCTGCCTGCTTCTCCACAGCCCGGCGGCGCGCAGGCGCGACGCCACTTTTCGCGCACGTTCTCTCTCGAGCCTTTTTAAAAACTCTTCTCGTCTAACCAGCATCTCCACCCGTTGCCCCGGCACATGCGCAGTTGCATTTTTCGCGCATGTTCTCGTACTCTCTAGGCTTTTCAAGCTTCCAGTTCTTTCGGGCGCATGCGCCGCGGAAGAAGTCGCTTTTCTTAACGTTTATCCCTCCCCTTGTAAATTTTTAGCCATAATTGCCTTTTCTAAATCAGGTCACGCTCCCTCGAGGGGTGGGGAAGCTGGGATTGCGACCCGAATTAAAAGCCGTTAGGCATAACGAAAGTTAATTCTGAGTAAATATATATGTAGGGTTACCCACGAAAGGACTTTTGGCACTCAAACACAAAATTAATCTTGTTTGTGAAGCTGAATATTCTATAATAATTTACTTTTTTTAATTTTTTTAAAAATAATTTTTATTGATTATACAGCAAAGAACAAAAAAAACAAAAACAAAAAATAAAACACCATGTGATATACATAATAGTGGAACAAAAAAATTTCAACCAACGCAAACTTACATTATTATTTCTATCTATTACCATTGGAATCATAAACTTATTCAGCTTATTCTATATCATACTACTTGTATATTTTTGTTACCTATCTTTAAGTCTTACTATACTCATTTTTATTATAATAGTTTCATTCTTAATTCTATATTTTTTCCCTTAGATTTAATCTATTGCTATTACTAAATATAATCTTATTACTTAACATATCAAACTATCTCTAAAAGTAAACCCACTCCCCAAAGCCGATTATATTTTAACTTACTTTTTTTTTGTTTTACAAAATTAAACAACACATATCCAATTTAAACAATACACCACATAATTAACACACACAAAAAAGGTGATTAAACCCACCCCCCAGAGCCAACTTTTTATTTAATCCACTTTCCAAAATTGCCATTCTTCTTGTGAAAGGGTAGCTTTACCATCTCTTATCAAAGCTTTTTCCAAAAATATTTTCCAGATTTCTTCAAAATCATTCCCTTTTACAAGACCTTTCATAAATCTAATTCTACAAGTTAATTTGTCATTCTATAATAATTTAAACCTGACGGTTATGCTTTGACGCCTTCTAGTGCATATTAGAGACCTCAGTGTGCATAAACACGACCCAAAATACAAATTTTACCTTGGTAGTAGGGATACTGCTGTTGGGAATTAGCGGAAGAAACCATATTACTATATATTTTTAAAATTTATATCCAGCCCTATATCCTGGGACCTCAAAGCAGTGTAAAGATAAAATTAGGAAGAAACCAGGAAGCCTGGCAGAAAATGATCAGGCCTAAGCAATCCAAATTTAGTGTGCTGTAGATGAACAAGAAGTGCCTGCAAGCACATTTATATTTATTAATTCATTTATGATATTTATTTAACAAAACATAGGCGGTTCAGATTTCAGTAATACTGAAAGTGGTGGTCCATGGGGCAGGGTTGGTGGTTGAGCCATTAGCTGTCAGGCTGTGGCAATTTCTCAAGAAAGAAGGAAAGGGGGAATAAAAGGCATTTGTAGCCAATGGGCCCAAATGCAACTGCAGCAGGAAGAACTACAAATCCCCCACATCAGATACACTGAGATACACTACTCTAGATTGGTGCTGCTCAAAGTGGCGGTCCCTCGACCAGCACCAGTTCCTGGTGAGTTTCCAGTGTGCACAAATATAATGTGGATTCCTGGCACAACAGGGGAAAAAGTCACTGGTCCCCCCATATAACATAGCCTGAGAAGCACTGTTCTAGATGACAATCAAGTAAAAACCTAGGCATATTTGCCCCCAAATAAATTAAACCGAACTTCGGGGGATTTAGGGTCACATTGGGGTGTAGTGAGGTGAGTGTTGGACTGGGACTCCAGAGACCCAGGTTCAGCCATGGAAACTTTGGACTTTGGACAAGTCAAGCTCAGCCGCAGAAGGCGGCAATGGCAACTCCTCCTGAACAAGTCATGCAGGGAAAAAAAACTTTTATAGGTTTTCCTTAGGGTAGCCATAAGTCAGAAACCATTTCAAGGCACATAACAATAACAACAACAGTCGCTTTTACATGTGGACAACACTGCAAAGCGTGTGGCTATGTTAATCTGTTGCAGCAAAAACAAAGGCCATTTCTGCCCTACCCTGTTATAGTGCTGTTATTCCACTTTCAACATCCTGTGGAATCCTGGGTTTTGTAGTTTACTGAGGCCAAAGAGCTCTCTGGCTGAGAATTCTAAAGGCCCCTCCCTCAACTGCAAACCCCAGGATTCCACAGGACATTGAAAGTGGAATAAGAGCACTATAACAGGGTAGAGAGGAAATGGCCAATGGAGCGAACTGAGATGTCTGATGAAATAGACCACACAAAACCTCATGTTAAATACAATAATATAAGCTTTAAAATGTCACAAGAATATTTTTATGTTTTTTTATCTTTATCCAGTAAACAAAGAAGTACAATGAGGGAAGCACAGCTTTGGTGCCATGTTTCAGATCATCTGTTTTTCCTCAGAGATATCTACATTTGGTTCTTACTGGTTCTTCATAACGTGTGACTATTGGTAGATGCAGTTCTGTTAGTCAATGTACTAAGTATGCCGGCTAAAACAGGCAGCCTGTCTGTTAGCAAATCTATTCAAAAGGCAGTTCTAAAGACCTTCTCATAGAATTATTTATGAATACTATTTCCAAAACATGACTGTGATTCAGGCAAGGGAATGTACAGTTTTTCAAACTTCAGGAAGAAAGAACAAAGGAAGTAAAACAGAGAGAGAGGGAGAGAAAGAGAGCGAGAAGTGAAATGGTTTTTAAAACTTCATAAGCACTATGAGAGATAAGCATATTCTTATCTTACATGTTTCATTTTTGCAGAAACTCATGACAACATTAGGCTAAGTTTCTGTGTCAGAACATCTCATCAGAGTCTTCCCTAGTATGATGAAATATACAGCATCTTTTTAAAAGTGAAATTTGCAGATAGAATTAGCACATGCACATTTCATGCATAGTCGAAAATGACTTGAAGGCACACAACAACAACAACAACAAAGCTGCTGGGAACCTTTCTGGCTGAAGGGCATGGTATAAAACCATACATTAATTAATAAATACATGGTTTTCTCAGTTAGAGAAAATGGGCAGCTACACATGAGAGGAGAAATACTTCTGCCCTTCATATGTGCTTCTTTCTCTCCCCCAATCATTTCAAACTGAAGTAAAAATGAATGAAACAACTTCGGGAAACACAGAAAGAAGACTGACAGGGAGAGGGAAAAGGATGTCAGCCCACATTCTTTATGGACCCATATTCACCCCAGAGAGGCTGCTCGCCGCCATTTATTACCTTCTTGACTGGTTTTAATCAACAATGTAATTGATTTGCCCAGGAGTTCATAATCAATTTACTACATGAACCTATTGCAAAAACATTTATGCATACTCTGGCTGTCTACCTCACAGCCAGATTAACAATTACCCTCTCCTGGTTGAACCTCCCCAGCCTCTTCTGCCTGTTTCCTTCACTTTAATTTATTCAATGTAATTTAATCTGTCCCATCACTGCAATCATGTCACCCAAATAAGTTTCCGTCTCTTATGGCTATGATTAAGATGTGCTTGAGGTGCCTGTTAAAACTGTAGAAGCTAGAGAAATGGCTGAACAGGTTGTTGGGTTGTCCAAAGTGGCTGGGAATGGGTGTGGGCCTCAGTGAAGGCCTGGCATCAGTGCCAAAGGTGATCACAAGGGCATTGTGACCTTGGCAGGTTCACATAAGTATAGATGTGCACTCAAGGTTTCCGGAACTGGGTATCTAGGTCAGAGAGGAATCAATTAAACTTCACTTTATGCCCTAAGCAACACTATATTGGAAAACTGGTTGGAGGAGACCCTGGATAGAGCATCCTAATTATAGCACTGGAACGTATAATGAGAAAAGAAAAAGAAAAAAGGTCCCAGACAGAGGCCACTTCTGCACTGCACTGTTATAGTGCTATTATTCCACTTTCAACATCCTGTGGAATACTGGGGTTTGCAATTGAAGGAGGGGCATTTAGAATTCTCAGTCAGAGAGCTTGTTGGCCTCAGTAAATGACAAACCCCAGCATTCCACAGGATATTGAAAATGGAATAATAGCACTATCATAGTGTAGGGTGGAAATGGCCAGAATTTGGAAAGGGTCCTTTTAAATATTTGAAAGGGTGTTATATGGAAGATGGAGCAAGCTTGTTTTTTGCTGTTCCAGAAACCAGGACATGGAGCAATGGGTTAAAATTTCAGGAAAAGAGATTCCAGCTAAACATTAGGAAGAACTTCCTGACAGTAAGAGCAATTCAATAGTGGAATATGCTGCCTGGAGTCTCCTTCTTTGGAGGTTTTTAATCAGAGGCTGAATGGCCATCTATTGGGAAAGCTTTGGTTGTATATTCCTACATAGCAGAATAGGATTGGTTTCAGTGGACTTTATGGTCATTTCCAACTCAATGATCCTATGATTCTAAGATGATGCTGAAGCCACCCATAACTGAGCCATACTAAGATGGGAACCTGGGTCCTAGCACACACTCAGTTGTGAATGGCTACCCAGATCATTTATGGATGGCTTTGGCATACTGTGGTATAAATTCTCTTGGAAAGTATCCTTATGTGCTCTGCTGCCACCTACTTTTGGAGTCCAGCACTGGTGAATGTCACAGATACTGCTAAGAATGCCTGAAAGGAAACCAGTAATACAAGGGGAAGTGTCCTGAAGAGTATAGTACTTTGACCAAGGGCCCCTCAAAACAATCCTGGAGTCTCTCCTAACCCATTAAAATCAGTCCGAGAGAGCAACCTGAAAAGGAATTAAGACCCATCACATTCCTCTTAGGTAGATAGACACAAGATTGCAGCCTATATGCTGTAAATCAAGAAGAACAGATTGGAAATGGTGAGAAGGAGGTGGGGGATTCCTTTTTTCAACTTCTACTTTCCCAATTCCCCTCTTAGAATAAGTAGATCTGGAAGAGAGGCCTGGGCTCAGATAAAATGTCCCCTGAACCCAGTCCCATCCATAGAAGTTTCAGAGGCCCATAGAGGGTTCCCTGGTGACATGACCATCAGCGCAATCTGGAAGGACGTTAAACGTCATGGGACTAGAAGACACATTTGCCAAAGACAGAGCATATTTAGAAGAACTGTGGAACATCTGCATTGGGAATGTACTGCCAGAGGCCTGAGGTAATGCAGGGAGAGGAAGTCTGATTTTATAACATTTTGGGTTTTGCAGCCTTAAAAGCATTTTCCAAGGGAGGGGTTAAACAAAACCAACACAAATGGTTGAGAAAACTCCAGACATAAAGCTAGTCTCTGCTGAACAGGGAGAGCACCCAGAGTTGACACAAACACAAAAATGCTCTGGTGCAGAGTCTGGTTGTGGGCTGCCTGGCTTGATTAATTAAACAGTTTCATACCATCATAGCACAGGTTCAGCTGGCCCTGCTACCCAAAATCACCAATTTTTATTTATTTATTTGTATCCCGCCTCTCCATATGGATCGAGGCAGCGAACAACTTACAAATAGCATGTATTTCAAAACATTTCTATACATGCCCCCAACAAGCTGGGTACTCATTTTACCAACCTGCGGAAGGATGGAAGGCTGAGTCAACCTTGGAGCCCAACAGGATTGAACTTACAACCTTGTGGCTTGCAGTACTGGCATTTAACCACTGTGTCACCAGGGTGGTGAATGGCTTATTGGCTATTAACTCCAATACCCTCCTGAGCTGAGGAAATCCAGAGCCCTAGCACTTCCAAGAGATGGATGTTTGGGCTTCCACCAGGGAAGGAGAGAGAAAGCATGTTTATTTCTAAAATATATTAGTTGCCCTACAGAGAAAGGTTATGTAGCAGAACTGAGATAGAGACCCACAGTTTTAGAGAAAAGATTTATTGTGCACAATGTCCCAGAGAATCTGGGCCCCGCCTCTTTACATTCAAAGCAATTTATACATCTCCAGTACAAATACATCACATGTTCAAGAAAAGAAACTGATGAGTACTAAGGTTCTCACCAGTGAGTGCCAACAAAATGTTGCGGAATCTTCTGTAACACTGCCAAGAGCTAGCACGTCAAGCCAAACTGATAACATTCCATTGCACAAAGTTCTTTTGTCTCCTCTAAACACAGAGGGACTTCAATTCCCGAGGAAATTAACTGCTTTTTCCTCACACCCAGAAGTCATCTAGGCTGACCCGAAACTGCATGTCTACCATATTTGGAAGGCAATTATTAAAAGATACCTCCCAACATTTCACAGGAGAAAACAGGGACACATATGACTAAGCAACATCAGAGTGTGGTGAAGATGGCAAAAGTTATTAATGAGGAAGAACAGACAAGTTAGGAGAGGCTGCCGCAGTTTGCTTTTGCTGGAGCCTCCTGGGAAGGGCAAGATGATGCATTCTCCTCCTCGCTCCCTCCTGCTGAGTTAAATGAGTGCAGACTATTTCTGCACTTTCAACTCAGTTCCTCTGCATTGGGAAAACTGATTGAAATCAATGTGATAAGGATTTAAGTTAGGGTGAGCCACTGGAATCGGTTCAGGGACTAATGTCCATCTCCAGGATGGTTTGAGCTGTGCCATTTTCAGTCAAAAGTGAAACTGGAAGTCAATTAGACTTTCCTTTTTTCTCAGTGCTTTTAAAACTTTTTTCAGGGGCACTTGCAGCTTGGGGGATGTTTTAAGATAATGTGGTCCAACTGTTTTAAGCCAATATATCATCAGGGAAGAATCCTCACCCCTTTAAAAAAGTGGTTGCTGAGGTATCTTAGGGGCAATAAAAAAGTCTCTGGAAGTCCACATGTGGCTAGTAGACTACCCAATTCCCACCGTAATCTGAATCATCTTCAAAAATGGCCAAGGATAATCCATGGATTGAAATAATTTTCCTAGTGCTTTCAGTTTACAAATGATACATTTACACTCTCTAAGAAGGCTTGCTTTTTAGGTTTTTCCTCTGTTTTTAAAAACTATTTTTTATACAATGCTGATTGGTACTCTGATTTATTTCAAGAGCAACCCTCCAGTTTAGTGGACAGATAAGATTCTTTTTGTAAAATAAGATAATATTACTTTTTACAGATGGCTCTTCCCAGCTTTGTGTGCTTACAGTGCCTTTTCATGTTCCTGTGTTGCTTTTCAAACCAGTGCCCACAATCCCTTATCCAGACCCATGTTAAGAGTTGTAATAGAATATATCTGGAAGGCAGGTGTATAGAGATGGGTAGAGCAATGTTAGATGCCCCTCCAACACATACTGTAGGGATCACAAATGCACTGAGAACACTGTAGGTAATTTTCTAGGGTGACAGACATTAAGATGCTATTGTTGAGCATTATCTGAAGTGCTATCATGGGACTGAGAAACCAAGATTTGACCATCACCTTCCAATTCCACATAAAAACTGACAGGTTACTGCAGTCACAATGCATTTTCTAGTGTTTCAATGCTGTGGCAGCAAAGGATCTAAAGCCCTGGAGAGGCAGGCTAGCTGTATCCTCCACCCATGTTTCTTGAATGAAAATTACAGAAAACTGTTGCAGATACTCAACAACTCCTCCTCTAATTTGCCAGTCCCTCCAGAGACATTCCAGGATGGTACTTTTGGAGCTAGGGAGCCAGCATGGTGTAGTGCTTTGAGCGCTGGATAGTGACCCTGGAGATCTGTGTTCGATTCCCCACTTGGCCATGGAAACTCACTGGGTAACCTTGGGCATGTCATGCACTCTCGGCCGCAGAAAACCCCATTATAGGTTCATTTTAAGTTGGAAAAATGAATTGAAGGAACACAACAACAACAACAATTTTCAGTGGTTAAATGCCAGTACTGCAAGCCACAAGGTTGCGAGTTCAATCCTGCCAGGCTCCAAGGCTGACTCAGCCTTCCATCCTTTCGCAGGTCGGTAAAATGAGTACCCAGCTTGTTGGGGGCATGTATAGAGATGTTTCAGAATACATGCTATTTGTAAGTTGTTCGCCGCCTCGATCCATATGGAGAGGCGGGATACAAAATAAATAATAATAATAATAAAAGAACTAGGGATATTTCCTCCTCCGTTTTGATTCTTCCCTAAATATTCATAATTTGACAAGTGAGCAAATTGCACAGCTCAGACAATTAAAGGAATAACAGAAGTACAAAAGATGACCCATGCAGACACCATGGATCATTCCCCCAAAGGCAGCAGAGATGACATTTCCTAGGTCTCAGTGCCCATGCGGATCTATCAGTCTCTCACCCGCACCTCGGTACCAGGCCCATTATGATATCACAGGCTTTAACTAATTGTGCCATATTATGATGACACTCAAAACATTTGTCCAGTGGTGGTTTATATATGTTTCATAAAAGTACATTCACTGAATTTTAAGACATTATGGCTGGCCTTCCATTAGTCAGTTCTGATGTCCTGTGATAAGGCCAAAAATTCTGGAATCAGATACATCTCATGATTAAAAAAAAAAAAGAAAATAAATGTTCAAATGAAATCTGAATTGTATCTGTTGGGACTGGTAGGAGGGGCATTGCAGAAGATATATGGCAAGATTCTGTGATATATGATGACTGCAGCAGGATTATTATAAGCTCAGAAATGGAAGATTATTGACATTCCAGCAAAAGAAGACTGGCTAGTCGGGCTAGTCAGCTTGGTGAAGATGGATAAACTAATAACATTGATAAGAGAAAAAATTGTGCAAACTTTTGTTTAAGCCTGGGGTTCCACAATATGCTTTTTACGAGAGGAAGAGAATAATATACTGATAGTAGGATTTATTAATTAGTATTTTGGGAAAACTAGCAGTGGCAGTATTTGAACGATATTTATATTTAGAGAAGGGTTTGTCTTTTATGTGATCAAGGTCTACATTGGTAAAACTGGAAACCGTCCTTTTAATTATTTGTTGTGTTTGTGTTAGTTTTTTTTTTTAATTTACTATGTAGTGCTTAGTAGATTTGTGTGTCGTTTGCTTGATTTTGGCTTGTTACTGCTGTGTAATTGTGTAGTTTAAATTTTACCTTCAATTAAAGAAAAATGTTGCAATGTCCTGAAGTTAGAGAAAACAAAGCAGTTAGGATGTCCTAAGTTAGATTTAGCACATTGTAACTGCTTTGTATTCTCATTTGTAAGTGTGGCACTATTGCCACAGCTCCAAATGATCCTAATTAATAGTACCTTCAAAGCCAGTCCGCTGTCCAGAGCGAAAGAGGTCTGTGCTGTTGCTGAGTGGAGGCTGCGGGGCAACGTCACTGCCCGTGTTACCCTGAGAATTGGGGGGGTCCCGTGAGGGGCACCCAGGTTGCCAATTAAAATACCGAATTTGGGGAAAATTAGCCAGAACACTGTTTGGTTAGCAAGAGGCAGGGTAACGGAGCGAGATCTTTTACCCTCTGTCTACGGCTTCAGGTCAGAGAGACAGCCAACAGGATTTAAATGAACAAACAGAAGCTTTATTAAACATAAACAGTAAAACAAACAACATGCACGCTAACTAACTTAAAGAGTGAGGAAATAGACACAGAGGGATAACGGGTGATACGACACCTGGTTGCGTTGTCCTGAAGAAACTGGAGTGGAAAAAGAGGGGCTCAGCGTGGTTGCTGAGGGGAACTCCTGAACAAACCGGCAGCAGGACGAGATGGATATTCAAGGGGAACCAACAAGGTCTCAAAATGAGGACCTTATATAGGGTGGAATACGCCTGTCGGCTGTGGCAAACCAAATAGGAACAAAAGAGATTTTGGCACTAGACAAAGGATTTGGTGAAGTCATTGTTAGCATGATGGGATTTGCATTGCAAGACAATGGAGTGGCCTGTAGGTTGATGGCCCTCTAAAAGGTATGCTTTGGCGGGAAGCTGCGCCGCTATTGTGGAGTGTGGGTATGGGAGTCCCCTAAAGCCACCTGAGGCTTGGGAATTGCTGGCCTGAATGGAAAATGGAATGTTGAGCTATTAATCAGCCGCAGCCAGTACGTGCCTGTATGGAAAACACCCAAACATGTGTAGCGGGGCAACGGAAAGGGGTCTAGCAAAGGCCGAATTAAACAATATCAAAGCGATATCTAGGGGCCTCCATCTGGGGTAACATAGCCGGCATAACATCCGATCCTGTACCAGTGGGCAATGCTGTGGGAAGCAGAAACAGAGATTCCTCCTGGAAGTGAGTTTAGGCTCCCCATGCACTGTGCCTTGTTTTAAAAAATGTCCTTTTCTTTAATGTCTCAGCCTTTGAAAATAGGATAGCAAACTTGTGGCCATCTATATCTTATTGGACTGCAATTCCCATTGCTACAATTGACCACTGGCTGAAGCTAATGTGAGTTGGAGTCCAACAATATTGGAAGTGCCTCGGGTTCTCTTCTTGCAGTTGATGGGACTGAGAAATTATATATGGGAAGAGTTATTTAATTTCTCATTTAAGCTTAAATCCAGTTTTTTTACCTCAATTAGAACAAGCCCATTGAAATAATGGAACCTATATAAGTGCTGATTTACCAAATTCCCATTGACTCAGTGGGCCTACTCAAGTTGAGACTAACTGTTGATCTAGCCTTTAAAAATTAGGCTGTGAAAGGAATTAAATAAACAAATTACATTATTCGAAGACTGAAGTGGAAAAATAATGTGCATTTTAAGGCAGCTTAGCTACCTATTTTGATGAGGTAAAATGTTACCTTGGGGTGGTACATTAATTGATTCTGCTGGTATCTTCAAGGAACTAAAACCAATTTTTACAACAGTGTAATGTGTCATAATTAGTAAGACGTTTTAATGACAACTGGTTTGATTTCTGTGGCAGGGTTGCTGGGTGCTTGTTAAATAAATACAAGGGCTGCTACTTTGAAGGAACTTAGGAAGTTGCTACTTAGAATGAACCACCTAATTACCCCCGAAAGTGTCAGTTCCTGTCTGATCTTGGAAACTAAGCAGGGTTAACCCTAGTTAGTACTCAGATGGGAGAACACCAACCAATAACAGGTGCTGTAGGCCGTATTCCTTGCCTAAGGAAATCCTATGAAATTCACAGGTCGACATATGTTGATAGGCAACTTGAAGGCACATATACATCTTCGAATGAGGGAGTCCTCATTGCTTTTTGACACACTGCTCACAGAAGAGAGGACTGAGGTTCTCCTTAAAAAAAAAATTAATGAAAAGGGCATCTACCTTCAGCTTCAGAGAGATGTATTTGTGCAGTTAAAAGCCAGCCTGGTGTACTGGTTTGAGCACTGGATTACAACTCGGGAGGTCAGGGTTCGATTCCCTGCTTGGCCATCGAATCCTACCAGGTAACTTCGAGTGGGTTACACACTCTCAGCCCGTGAGAAACCTATGATAGGCTAACCTTTGGGTGTCATGAGTCAGAAATGACTTGAGGAAACACAACAACAAATCTGTGCAGTTAAGAGGAATTCTGCCAGTAGTTGGACTTCAGGGTCCAATGGAATGAAGGAGCTCTTTTTCATTGAGGGCCAGATCTCTGCAAAACAGGAGAAACGTTCTGGTAAAACATTTACCTACTACGATGACAGAATAGATACCATTGAAATGCAACCTGGCTTTTGATGCCAATGTTTCCTGACCTAAACAGCATATCTTGGGATCCAGGCTTTGTGAAGGAAAATAAAAAAATATACCAGCAGTTATTTTAGCAATAAAGGCCTAAGGAAGAATGGAGGCTTTTTGAAATCTCCAAGGAGAAATGTGGGGCTGATCTTTCACACATTAAACAATTTGCTTCTGCAACACTATGCTGGAGTGTACCTTCAAGTCCTAGTGGGAGTGCTCCTTGTTTGGGTTCCATCCTCCTCTTCGGTTCTCAGTTTTTCTTTCCCAGATTACAATCTATATTCCATGGCTACTGAGCAGTTCATTGGAGTATTTGAAATATCCCCCATAACATTGTGTGGACAGCCAAGACACTAACTGCAAACCTTGGGATCCCCCCAAACATACCAATACAATTCTTGTGTCCTAGTAACACTTTTCAGTTGAGTACATTATTAAAACCAATGATTCCCATCTTTTTATTAAGGGAAATGCTTGGCTTTTAATTTGCAGCAGCAAGTGAAGCTTTCGAGGGAGGCCGTGTTTCAATTTTATTATGTTTAAACCTGCTTTTAAAATGGTTTTAACTTCCAAGTTTTTAACTTGTTTTAAACCGAAATATGAACTGTTTTCTTTTAACTTTTGTATTAATAGATTAATTTTTAAATTGTATTTTATTTTAAATGGTTGTGAGTCACCTTGAATCCAGTGCTAGGTGAAACGGGAGACATTAAACAAACTCAAGAGTGGTCTGCAAAATGACCATCCTATAAGCATGCTGTGCATGCATAGAAAGGGCATGGTAAAGGAGAGAGAGGATGGCATGCATGTGCATTCCAGTTATTTCTTCTGTGTTATATTTCTTTTTATTTTGGTGTTACAGTACTAATTCTTGTTCAAATGGTTTTGTCTTTTTTCCTATCCCTGTTTTTGTTTTTTTGGTAAGTGGCAATATAATTTTTGGAACTTGAAGTATAAGCTATCTTGGAGGTAGTTTGGGGACACACACTGAGGGAATTTCAGAGTACAATGTAACAGACAAATCACCTAGAGCATTCTGAAAAAGTCCAGTGCAGACTGATATTTTCTTAAATCAACCAGTCATTCCTCCACATTTGCTAGGTTTAGGTGCATAGGACCTCTGTGTAAGTTGAAAAAACGTGAATAACTCTAGGCCCTCCCAAACCATGTTTACACATAAAAAAGTATGATCACCATATTCAACCCCTCATGGATTCCTTTGAGGCATCAGGATTCCTTCCCCAGGCAGAAGTGGCTGGCTGGTGGGGCTTACTGCCACCTTGTCTGCTGCCCCACATCATTTTTAATAGGGACTTACAAGCCTCATTTGCAGTTCCTCAGTCTCACGAGGCTTGCAGTCCCTATTAAAAATGGCATGGGGGGCAGCAGAGGTGACAGGAAATAAATAATCTGTGAGTAATCAAATCTGCAAAAGTGAAACCTGCAAGTGTGGAGGGCTGATTAGAATTTCTAAATGTGTGTCTAGGAAAAGCCAAGTACTACAGAACTGTTCACCTTAACTTTTGATCTTATTATGACAAGAGACTTGGTTCAAGGGGACAGACTCTAAAATTGCTAAGAGGCAGCTGTTTTTGACCACACTTCCAAATTTAGAACCCAGATGAGCCTTTATGAGGAATTTCATAGTAGTCACCAACTTTGAGCAAATTAGATGCATTCCTCACAAAAATAATACGCATCAAATATAAATTCTTTACAAATAATACGTGTGACAGATCCTCTCTCCAGGCTGCAGTGCCAAACCCTTGGAGTCCTGTCATTCATCTCGCCCTATTTCCCCTCAGGATCCCTCCTCCCTGGATTGGGTACTTGGGCCTCAAGTTGATCCCGATATGGACCAGTAGATGTGTCGTTCTCCAGACCATCAAAATTTAACAGGAACAACCAGACACAGTTGTAAAAATGAATGAACAAGTAGAAGCTTATTAATCTATAATTAGATTAAACATTACCCCTTGACTATTTCATCAGCCATAGCTCCCCAAAACCTTATTGAATTCTTCCCCTTGGTTAACTGTCCTATCTCTAGTACAGCTTTTCCTGTCTCTATGTCATATTCTTTCTATCTCCTTGCAACCCTTCTTTATCTCTAGGTCATCCTTTCTCTCTCTTCAATCCTTCCCTTATCTCTGTGGCATCTTTCTCCTATCTGCCTTTTATCAGAAGCAAGCTTTAGTTTTGTATTCTTTCCCCCTGTAGCCCCCTTTCCCAGCATTCTCTGAACTGAGATAGGCTGCCACCACCAGGCCATAATATCTTGTCTCACAAGGTACTGTTCCACATGCAGGGTGTCTTTTGCTTAGAGTGGCTGCTTTGTATCTGATTAACTGGAAGCATTTATGGGAAAACCGGGAAAACCACATTCAGCAATGCTCTCCCACTTGTTTGGCTTTATATGAAGCAAGGTTGAATTCAGAAGAATCATTTTTGCCTCATCTACACTTGGGCTGCAATTCTGTACCTATTTGCCTAGGAGTGCACCCCACTGAATGCAAAAGGATTTGCTGACACACAAAGAGTTGTCCTGTTAAATGTCATTACAGGAACTTCTTTGGCACCAGGGTGAAGGGATTGGATGGATGCTGGAGATTATCCAGAATTAATTGCCTACGTAAGACGGTGCACTAAGAACTGAGATAACATTGGTGTATATATATTAACATTCTGTGTATAGTACATACATTTCAATTGCTTGAAGAAGACACATTTGTCAGATACTTAAGCTGCCAAAATGTTTCTGGACCAATTCTAAATTAATCAAGAAAATGACAAATCTTCATCTTAAAAAATGGGGTGGGTATTGCTCCCTAAATCCACTTGACTAGATTTGACCAGTTAACTATTGGTACATCAGTATCTGAGAGCCAGCATGATTTAATGGGTTGAGCATTGGACTATGACTCTGAAGCCCAGGGTTCGAATCCACATTCAACCATGGAAACCTACTGGATGGGTGACCTTAGGCAAATCATCTCTCTCAGCCTCAAAGGGAACCCCCCACCTCAAACAAATCTTGCCAAGAAAACCCAATGATAGCTTAGCCTTTGAGTCACCACAAATTGGAAATGACTTGAAGGAACACAACAAGAAATGAAGATTTAGTAAATCTTATTGATTCCATTAACTCGAGATTCAACTCCTGACTCTTGCTGAAACTAACAACTCAACTAGGGAAACATATTCTAAATTTGGGCTGGGAAAACAAGGCCATTCACATGTCATTAGACTGAAATTCCCATCAACCCTAGTCATCACAGCCATTGGTGAGAGAAGCAGAGTGCTGTGCTCCGAAGAAAGAAAGAAAGAAAGAAAGAAAGAAAGAAAGAAAGAAAGAAAGAAAGAAAGAAAGAAAGGAATAAATAAAACGGAGAACTGTAGTTTCCCATCCCAGTTTTAGAAAATTTGTCTCAAGCTCTATTAAGTCCCTTCTCCTCTCACAAGGCTAATGTAGCCATTTTTAGAAGCAATGTCCTAAGAAACAAAGTCAAAGAACTATGGTAAATATCACAAGAGGCATGCTTCACATTCCAAACAAAGAATCACTTCAGCTTTCAAATTCTGTCACTTTTACATCAATTACATAGCATGCAATTGTTTTGTCAGGAAACCTGTGGCTGTCCAGATTTTGTTAGATTACCATTCTTGTTAATGCTATTGGCCATGCTGGCTGGGTTCATGGGAATTGAAGGCCAATCTGAAAGGCCACAATTTCCCAACCAATGTTTTATGTCCTTTACGTAGTCTCATGGAAAAAAACAACAAAAAAAGTTTTCTGCAGTTTCAAACACTGCTTTCAGTATGTTTGGTGGGCAGTAATAAACTTCCTGCTAATCATCACTTTGGTATTTGTGGCTTTAGAGAGCTGAAGGACATTGCACCCTATTATTATATGCACTAATAATGAATGCTGAAAAGCAACAGCTACGTAGTTGGGATCCAGTACAGAAGTAAAAGTAGATCACCACTTCAAGGTTTTAAAAAACAAAAGACCTGGCTTTCTGGCAAACTAAACAGAATATTCCATATGGCAATATTTTCCTCTAGGTGCCCTTCATGATATTATTGTATTTATACTTTTCAATATTCTTTTTAAAAATAATATTCCTCATAAACAGGTTTTAGCATTTATGCTTAGATTATGGCAAGAAAATTGGTATCTGATGGGAATATTTAACGCACAAAGGAGCTATTTTTGCCTTTGTAAGTAATGCAAAGAATTAATCATAAACTGTTTTAGAAAATGTGGTCAAGTATGCTGGGGGGCGCTCATCTAGGCTGAGTGAGAACATAGTTTATTTTGTACCTATCACTATAATCTTCTATGAAATATTTTGTTCAGTTTATGATATCTAATGATTTCAGCAAACAAAATGTAACTTCTTAGCTGATCAACATAAGAGAGATCCCTTTAACCTTTAAGGCAGTGGTGCTATGCCAAAATGAGAATGCTCATCCTGGAAGTCAGGACTTCATCCTATAATGAACTGAAGCTTCTCCGATTCTGGCTGTATATTTTGTTGAAAAATGGAACAGTAGCATATTACAGGTTGTTTATACTCCCTAACTACAGAATGGAGCTGTATCTGTATTGTAGTTTCGTAATGCAATGTAATGTTGTATGCAAAATCTGTTTTCTTGAAAATTTCCAGATCAATTTTCCTAACAACATCACCTTTTACTAAATTAAAGAATATGTGTTTCTAGTTCTTATGGTTATACATAAAGATATGTCCAGGTAATCCAACCAGTTTCCAGTGGTCAAAGATAGGGAATCTGTATCCTGAAGAGATCCCTAAGCAGGAAAACCAGAACTGTGCAATATAATATGTATGGAGGACCAAGCCTGATTCTTTTTGCAATCCATGACAGAAATGGATCTAGATAACCTGTTTCTTCCATGAGTGCCTGGAGCTGAATTGCAACCACCCTTTCCTATAAGAAGGCATCTGTTAATACACAGTGGTAACCATAAACTTCTGAGTCCAAAAAGGACTTACCACTGTCTAATAAGAATGGTAGGCCAATCCCTCATACAAAGAAGAATTTACCAAGCTCTGAACTCACCTCTAGAGTAATCCAATTCCACTAGACTTCCTTGTGTGTCATTCTTTCTAGGGTGCTACTATCATTAGATAAGCTTGAATCTAGCTTTTTTTTTCTGTTTTGGAAAGAACAACAAGCAGCAGGATGCTAGTTTATAGCTCCTAGAGTTTATGTTTTATCACCACTGAGATTAAGCTATTACAAGGGGAAATCATGTTGGGCTGGAGGTCATGTAAAGAGTTTTAACACTGGGGAACAGGTAGTAGCCCCTCTACACATGGCTAAATAAAGAATACACAGCCTTCTCGTAGGCACACAAGAACATTAATGTTGACTGATTTTGAATTCATTCTAATTTTTAAAATCAGACCCAGTCTTCAAAGGCTGCAATCCTAAGCAAAGAAAGTTAGGTGGAGCACTTAGCCTCTTTTCCTGCAGTCATTTGACCAAAAGCAAGTCTCTCAGGTGCTTTACCTTAGGGAAAAATGGATTTAGATCTTTTAAAACTCCATTCTCCATCAGTTAATTCTGCACAAATAGACAAACAAAGAAGACTGGCAGTCTTACTCACAGCAGTGCTATGCACAAAACAAAAACAAATATTCAGAGGTGCAGTTATTGTACTGTTTGTAATAGGTCTGTGAAGTTTGGAAGTACATTTGCAAACAGTGACATGCAATGGCAAGAGTACAAATATGGGATAGCTTTGGCCAAGACCAACCCAAACGTCTGAAGTAGCAGCAAGAGTTCTCCTTTTGCTGACTTAAAGTGAGGGCAAATTGTTCACTGCATAGAATTACTCAGTCTTCCCTACTATGAACAGCTGCACTAACCAAGCCTATTAAAAGAGAATTTCTAAGCTACAAACACTAGATCTAAAACCAAACATCTATATTTTTAATGCCAAAAACCAGAAGATCATACTGTCCCTTATGAAGGACCACATTAAGCCCAAGTTCTCTGGCACCTCCACAGAGTTTCAAGGAATCACTAGAAACTTTTCAATAAACAGTCAAGTACAACTGTAAATCATCTGAACTAATTTCTTTTTAGTTTATCAAGGAACTTACTGCTCTGTTGAGAACAAAAGAAAAATAACAATGTGTGAAACCTTTTAAACCACAACTTTTATTAATTGATAGAAATAGTACAAATGGTCAGGTCAGCTGCAATTTACTTTGCTCTGTAACACCAAAAGTTCTGCTCTCTGAATGGCTACATCGTCAATTCCTGTAAAGAAATGGAAAGAAAGAAAAAATCAGGAACTCTGTGGAAGCATGTGGAAGTTCATGGAACTATACCAGAGCACACTGTTTATCTACCCTGTGCAGCCAGGTTACCTTGGGTTTTTTTGTTATGGCTGCTTGTGATCACCGTGAGACAGAGAGGGCAAGGAAAACAGGGGGTGTAATTCTAGCCATGATAGAGCAATCAAATGAGGACAGAAAAAGATACAGTGCCTGGTTCCCAACTAGTTGCCTAGGATATAACATTGAGCACTCATGTAACTCTCTGTCCCTTACAGAAACACAATGGTTATATCAGGACTAGAAGCATAGAGTGCTTTATCTGAGATGTATGGTTACACATCATCTATTCTTCAAACTCTGGAGTCCACTGACTGAGCTACAAATGGGATTCAACGAGCTACTTACCATAATTGCATTTACGATATCATTACTGTTATTCTTCAGGGCACGGACGGCTTTCGCCCTGGAAACATTTGCTTGGGACATCACTAACTCAATGTCTTTCACTTCGACACCAGTCTCATCGACCTAAATGGGAAGAAATTGTTTGTCTATTACAGCAGTGGCTGAAAGTAATTCTACCAAGCAGGCAAGATGTGGTGAGGACCCACTGAGATTGTCCTTAAATGTTAAGTAACCACTCAACCAAAGGTTTTAAAATAGTCAGAATAGATGTTCAACACGTAGGAGATATGGTACAAGGAGGCCCAAATTACTGCTACAAACTCCCTAGTGAGTTTGAAAAATTCACTTATTCTCCCTCAATGTACTATTTCCTAGGATAGAGCTACGTCTGTCTACGTGAGTGTGAGAGACATACTGAAACAGAAAATCTACAGTATTTATAGTAAACAGAAAAGGGGAAAAAACAAAATGGAAAATGGCAACGTTTCCAAAGGTAAGAACTGCAAATAAAAAAGTATAGTGAAAAAAACCCCTCTGACAATCCCAGCAGGCCTCCAGTCTTTGTATTAGTTCTGCACTACAACATATACATAGCTGAGGGCCTGAACAGCAGAGGAAGAAGGAATGATGACAGGGTGGGCAAGTGAGAACACTCTGTACACATGCTATAAGAGTTAACCAGAATGTGACCTGGGCTCTGTTCACTGTCTGCCTATGCTAGGGAGTGTTGCTCATGTCCATCTGCTCAGCAAATGGCAGTGGTTTGCCTGCAATAAAATTAGCAAAATCACACTGCCAATAAAATGCATATTGAATGATTGGGAATTACTTTTGACAGCAGTGCTGCTTCTTAGGGAGCTAAGTGCATGACAACTCATTCTACAAGAGGTGATGTTTTCCAAGCCTTAGTACAATTATGGTCATTGGTATTCTGTAAGGCAGGCGTGACCACTAGTACAATGGATGCCAGCAAAAAATGTAACCTCTGAGCTTGCATCGCTCTTTATATCTGTCAACATTTGAAGCAAAAGGCAGCAGTTAGCACTATTATTTTTCTATGCTATACCAAATAATGGGACAACTAACAGATGTAGGAGATCTAAAGAGACTGCCTCTTGTGAGTTGCAATAAAATGGATCTTGTGAGACTATCCCAAGTAACACATTCAAATGACTTATATATAAATATGTGCACAGTAATATGTATATAATGTCTCCAGAGACAAGAGATGTGAGAACCTACAATTGCTTTTCCTGGCTGAATCAAGCAAAACACCAGGAATTGTATTGCTCATTTCTATCAGTGCTTTCTTCTTCCCCTGGTTATTCTGCTTTGCTATTTGGTTCATTGTCCAGCATTCCATCCCCCTAATTATTAAAGCAACAAGAAAAGAGAACTTCAGGATTCAATTAGGAAGGTGCGATACTGACAGGGACTAATCAGGATGCATGACACCTGCCTTAGGCTGCAGCTCAGGGTGTGTGCTGTCCAAAATTATAAGGAACTGAAGTGACTCAAGAGTGGAAGGAAATGGGAATGCAGTATATCACTAAGATGGTGTGTGCCTGGGGATGCAAAGGAAGCTAGAAGTTGTAATAGATGTGGCGAGAATTATAAACAACCAAGAGCACACAAGGAAATATTAAGATGCATCTCTTGCACCTGCCTGGAAAACAACCAGGTTCCATAAAGGAACTCTGTCCCTGCCCTTCCTTTCAGTCAGAATAAACCCCAGGGAAGAAATCTAGGAACAGTGGAGGCTCTTCCTGACCATGACTGCTAGCTGCAAATCTTGATCTGAGCCAATGTATATATACACATGTGTGGCATACCTCCTCTTCTTCGCTTTCTTCTTGTACAGTGGGAGTCTGTGTGTTTTCTTGAATGTTTGAAACAGCTTCTCCTTGTACTTTGAATTTCTCAGCAGCAGCCAACTGTGCTTGCTGTGACAAATCTTCAATCTGGAAGAGATGAGAGAAGACAAGAAAGAGGTCAGGAAAGTCTGTTACAACAGAAGAAGAAACTAATAATGAATTAGGCAAATAGAACAGAGGCTCCCATACAATGGCAGAGAAGCTGGATAACACAGTTCTTTTTCATGCTGGAAGTCAATAAGGGCTACCTGGTAGTGAAGAAACCATATTGTTGCAGAAATAAAACAGCCAGGGTTCCCCAGCCAGGCATTCCTGGATTCAGCTTACCTTTGCTTCGCCAAAAACTATGTAGGTATCTGATGCAGGACTTTTGTATACATCTGGCTTGGTGATGACAAACAGGATGTTCTTGGACTTCCGGATAGTTACCCTGGTTACACCCGTGACCTGACGAAGCCCAAGTTTGGACATTGCCTTTAAAACAAACAGAGAAGTTTGGGGATAAATGTTTCATGTCACTTAGCATCTGAGGAAGACTAGACCATTACAAGAAAGCAGAGGATACTAACTGTGGCCATAAAACACCCATGGTGATATTGTGGAATTTTTTTCCAACATGGTCAATGCACAAAAAGCTTCAAAGCTCCCTTATGCGTATGAAGCAATGCATAAGAAATCTTAAAGACTATGGGGTCTGTTCCTAGTTATATCATTAGCCCTGCATAACCTGTTTCAGCTTCTGTAAAATGAGAATGCCATTTCAGAAAAACAGCTGGCTTCAATTTAGAAGAATTAGATTTCTCTTTATATAAAAATTCTCGACAAAGAAAGAAGAACCTAAACACACACTGGGATGCTTCTGTATCACTTATTTTGGTTTCTTTCTGATTCTTGGAGCTTATCTCATGCCTTACTCCCTTTCAAGAGAGGAAAAGCAGGGCAGGGAAAATATTTTGAGAGGACTGGGTGCATTCCTAGCTCGCCCTGGCTCACTTCTCTCCTTCAGCTATTTCTGCGTGGATGCCTTTCCAACAACTGTAAATGGGCACAAGGACTCTGATACCCCACCCATTACAATGAAACAGGCCTTGCAAGAACACACTGTGTTCAAATGATACATGTGTGGTTGTGTGCCCCTGTACAACCTCTGGGGACATAAGATTTAAGTAGCTCCTCCTAAATCTCTCAACTGAATCAAACAAAACACCAAGAGTGGCTCTGTTGTTTTCACCAATTGGTTTTACCTTTCGTGCTTTCTTTTCGCTCCGGCTTTGTTTTGCTTTGCTAACTGGTTCTTCATCTATTTCAGCTGCTGCCGCAAGCTGCCATGAAAAAAAAAAGATACACACAAAAATGGATTAAGGGAACCTCCAGCAGACTGTCCCTCCAATTACAACAAATCTCTGAAGGATTTTTCCGGAGAAATGGATTCCTCCAGATTTGTAGTGCAGGTCGAAGAGATAACTTTGCCCTTTACTTCTACAATGAAAACAAAGACTGGCTGGGAACACTCAGGTGTATCTTCCATGTCCCAATCAGGAGCACAATGGTATCAAGGGAGGTGTTCACAGTGAGTGTCCAGTAAACTTTGAAGTCCTTCACTCTGAAGACTCACCAAGCCTCAGCAACTTTCTGTAGCTCTTCAATGTGAATGGGGGGAGGATATAGAAAATATGGGCAGAATGGAAAACTCCTGAAGTCTCACTGCAGCAATTGTTCTTCAACAGTTTGAAAATACAGAAGACAGCTTATGTGCAGACTGATCCAAGCACCGACTATAAGAGAACTGCTATTATAGGCTCATCAGTCCACAGGTGGGCAACAGCTATGAGTTTGAGGAAGACTGCAAAAGTCCCCTGCAGGAACCCAAAGGGCTGTATCTCCCATTATCCTCTGCCTCTGAAAATGGAAGGGGGTGGTTGAAAAAACATTTCATTGCTCCCAAATGGCCAACAATGCCAATCTAACCCTCTGGGGGACACTGCTAGTCATTTTATCATGTTTCAGGTAGACTGAGGGTCTTGCTTCCTCCTTAGAAGTCTAAAAAAGGTGAGGATGCTCCCAAATGCTGGGGAATATTGTGAAATGGTGAAGAACACCCCTCCAGCTTTAGAGGGCACTACCAATCATATCCCCCAATTTTAGTGCATGAGGACTCATGCTTTGTTTACCTCTACTGAAGGTTACCAAATAGGTTGTTGCTATAATTACGTCTACATAGCACTCCATGCAATCTCCAAGACTATACTAAATTGCTATTTATTATTATTAAGCTTAACATCTAGATTAGGAGTAGGTGCCATGATAACATCTAGGAGTAGGTGCCATGATTTTCAATTCCTCCAAGTCTCCAGAAGGCCATACTGGATTGCTGCCATTTTGGGAAATTGGCAATGTAATTTGTGCTTGCTTTTGTCACTTTTCCCCTCCACTATTTTAACTGTTTAAGTTACTTTTGGAGAGTTTTTTTGGCTGAAATATCTTGAAGGTGGTGTTGGGGTTTTTATGGGGAAGGGGTCTGTGGAAATCTAGGGGAATCTACGGGTTGAACCAGGACCTTCCTACCTTGGGTTGTTTGTGGCCTACGGGAGGCATAACTGCTTCCCCTGATCTAGATGAAAGATGTTGTCTGGGCAGTTTAACAGCTGTCAAGTATAATTTAAACATTTTTTAAAAAATATTTTTTCTTGAGTTTACTACACTTAAGAGAACATACTTCTTTGTGGTTTCAAGCTTGGATTTTTAAAGCATACATACGTGAAATACAACATGCACATTACCTTGCTAGATCATTGTTTAGTGGCATCAATGCAAAACCACTTCACACTAACAAAATGTACAATGTAAATACTGCACTGGGCATCTTGGTAGAATTTCTTTTTTTTGAAACTAACATATGTTTGTTGCATGATTGGTATCATGTAACCCTGCCCAGGATGCCCATTAAACAGAATACTCTAGTAATTTGATTTCCCCCCCTCAAATTCCCACCTGTGCCTGCTGCGTTGTAGCCTGCGTAGAATCTTGTTCTTCAAGTTCTGGCACTGATTCATCGCTGTCGGATTCTGTTCCAGACCCTGCAGAAACAAATATGCACATTTTTTTCCAACTGGGCCTATGTTGGGAGTGGCAAGCAGGCCCAAGAAAAATTGGAAGGGTTGGGCTGCTTGGTCATGTGGTACCTTTCATCTCTTTATTATGCCAGTGTGCATAAAAAGCTCATTACTGACCCAATAAGTATCAGAATTATCTTGTGATACAGGAGCTTACAGCCGATATAGGTAGTAGAGCAGACACAGAAGAGACAAAATCAACAGACAACAGGTAACTTTGAAACGACAGTGCCTTACATAATAGGTGTTTTGATTTTTGCAGCAGTGTGATGGTGGGAGCAATGGTAAGACAAGTGCATTTTGGGTTTTGCTCAGCCTTGGCTACACAACAATGCATGTACTCCTCCTCTCTCCCCCTCTCCATGATAGACTACATCAGACCAGTATTAACACTCGGCAGACTGACAGGCACTGTCAACTCATGGTGGGGGGATTGAAAGAAAAGAATTTATAAGAATTCTCTCTCTCTTTTGGCATTTGTTCCAATTAAAAACTAACATATTCCAGACTGGATAATTTTATGTAAGTATAGCTGAGGCAGAGCATAAGAGTTCCTAATAGCACAGGCAGAACATGAAAGCAACTGGGGAAAAATAATTTCCTAGGAGCACGATCACAGATGCACCAGCAAAATCAAGGTGTCATCTCCACTTTGTGCACCAGCTTGAGTTGAAACAAAGAGGTAGCTGAACTTCAAATCGATTCAGACTATGGTCTGGACATCAGCAATGTGCTGCAGACTTGCACATTCCTTCCTCGCTGCTTACAGACTTCCACCTTTCCTTTCTGGGTTTGTTATATTGTTTAAACTTGCAAAAAATACAACTAGCACTAGCCACGACTGTCTAGAAGCAATTATTTGAAAACCTATTGTTGGTTATTTCTAATCATGGAAGGGAGAAAGGAGTGCCAAGAGTGAGCAGGGAAGGTCAGGAGGAAGTGAACAAGGCCCTGCCCTGTTTCCCATAAATTTTGACAACATTTGGTTTTACCTATTCTGAAAAGGTCAACATACCTGCAAGGACTGGATTATGTGCTTTTAAATTCCATCATTCCCCTTTAAAGTAACAAGAAGGTATAGGCTTTGAAAGTTCTGTGACAATGAGCCAGGTATGAAGGTCCTCTAAACTGATGGCTACTATTTATATGACTGCCATTGATAGATGGATGCAGCATACATTCTTCCACATTTCAGTGGACTGCTGGCTCAAGGAATTATTTAGAACAGGATGCACGTGGCTGTGATGTGAGAGGGAGTAATGTCACTAGCACAAATATGGAAGCAAGGGAATACATCTAGACTATACTCTTCACAGAACAAGCACAATGGCTATCTCCTCTCACCTGTTAATGAATTGATGAGCTAAATCCAGCTTATGAAAAACCTCAGTACTTTTCTCAACAGCTGTACACATACCAGCCAACACTGAAGCGAGTGGCTGCTAGAACCACAGACTAATTATTTCTGTTCTTCAGTATGTGCCTAAATTTAACAGACAGCACGCATACTGTTCAATATGCGTTCAACATAACAGGTCCTACTGACAATAAAAAAAAAGTACTATGCTCCAAGTACAGGTACAAACATAGACAACGCAGAGTCAGGCCCAAATCTCAACTAAAACAGACCCACTAACTCAATGGTAAATTGGAAAGTTAATGCTTTTTCCATTACCTTCGTGGGTCTACTCTAGTTGTGACTTATAGCTGGAGATAAGCCTATGGATGGGGCAGAGACATTAGTTTTAGTTTGCAGTGTCTCCTTCCACGGCCAAGATAAAACATAAGTTTGCAACATAGAATTCACAACACATGCTAAAATTATGACCATCTCACTCATGGCAGCTGTGATCAGCATGATCTGCTAGGTAACTAATGAGAAGAGGATACTAGGATTGCAGAAACCAGGCTGAGAGGACATCAAGTGCTACAGTAAACAAAGCTGTGATTAGAGTTTCTAGGTTAGTGCTATTCCAGAAATACCGGACCAGGAGAGGCTGACGCCACACCCTCTGTAAGACACCCCCACAGCATGCTCAGTGTGAGAATAGACTCCCTCATTTGTGGCCTAAACAAACATCTGGAGTCTTCAGCAGACACAAAGGAGCCTTTGACTGGCTTTGACCACAACTTATTTAGGTTATGTGCAGCCCACTTCACTTCTAAATGCTATTTTTCTAAGCTAGCAAACAAAGCAGAGGGTCCTGTATAGACAGGTTAGTATTCAGTGAGTAGTCCATGATATCCATGCACACAGCAAACGGAGGAGGCAAATACCCTTGTCATTCTTCAGGACAGGCTGTTTGGCAGCAGGAGGAGGAGGAGGAGGAGGAAGAAGAGGAGCAGTTGCTGGGACCTCAGCAAGAGCCACAGCTGGTTTAGGAGAGAAATCCACCAGGACTGGCTGCAGAGGCGGCTCCCCACCAGGCACCTCAGGAGGGATCAAAGGTGGCAGCTCGTCGTCTTCAAGGAGAGTGGAGGCAGGGGTTGGGATTTGGGGTGGCACATCAGCAGCTACACCAGAAGCAGGTGAGGCTGGTAATGGTTTAGGAAGTGCAGGGGAGGGAGGTGGCTTTTTCACAGGGGAAGCAGGCTGAGAAACAGACAGATCAGGTGGCACAAGAGGCTGAGACACTGGTTTGGGTGGAGTCACCAGCTCCCCAGCAGTGGAGGTGAGAGGAGAGTCAGCAGGGACAGCTGGTGATTTGGGGGCAGAGACAAGACCTGGTGCTACTGGTGAAGGAAAAGCTGGGGCTGGAGGTGACACAGGAGGAGGCAACGGGGAAGTCACTGCTAGAGTGCTGGAAGGAGGGGCTGCAAGCGCTACAGTAGAAGTTACTGGGCTAGATGCAGAAACAGCAGGCTTGGGATGAGGAGGAGGAGGAACAGCAGGTGCCACAGAAGCAGGTATCTCAGGGGGCACTGCAGAGGACTCAGGGCTAGCAGCAGGCACTGCTGGAGTTTCCACAGGGGCCAAGGGGGCAGAGGGAGGTAGCAAAGCAGAAGCTGGTTTCAGAACTAGCTCTGCAGGAGTAGAAGGTTTAGAAGCAGGAGGTGCGGAGACCACAGGGGAAGTTATGGGGGTAGAAGCAGGCACTAGAGGACTAGAAGTAACCTCTGTTGCGGCCACAGGCGGTGTCAGTGGCCCTGAAATAGGTGCTGGAGGAGCTATGGTGGACTGGGGTACAGGGCCAGAAACAGAGGTTGGAGGAGAAGCAAGCTTCTCAGGTGGCACTGCAGGAGCCTCTGATCTAGGAGCCAGCGCTGCCTGGGTCACAGGAGGGACAGGAGAGGGTTGCGCAGGAAGAGCTTCAGGACTAGAAGGCCCTGGGACAGAGGCAGATGCCAAAGGAGAAGTTGTAGGGCGTGTCACTGCCGCCGGTGGTGCTGTAGGAGCTAGCTCTGCTGGACCTGCAGGAACACGTCCAGGTCCAGCCCAGGGGCAGGAAGAAGGAACAGAGTCTGGGCCCAAAGGTGGAGCTATAGGACAGGGTAAAGGGGATGCCACAGGAGGCACTGTGGGGGCCCGTGGCTTAGCTGCAGGTGCTGCAACCACTGAACTGTAAGTGGGGGTCAGAGAAGGAGCCACAGGTTGGGTGGTGGGTGGTTTAGGACTAGAAGGAGGTCCTGCTGGGGCCACAGGAATTGAGGCAGGTGCTGGAGGGACAGGTTTCACTTGTGACAATGATACAGGAACAGACCCTACTGGGATTCCAGAAACAGGTTCCAAAACAGGAGCTACAGGCTGGGAGACAGGCACTGCTGGGGCTTTAGGACCAGAAGTTGGTGCCAAAGGAGAAGTAGGCTTCACAGATGTCCCTGCGGATATCAATGGTGCAGAAGCTGGTACTTCCTGGGACACAGAAAGGGGCACAGTATCAGAAGCAAGTCCCAAAACAGGAGGCACAGGCTTGGGGACGGGTGCTATAGGACCAAGAGGAGGGCCTGCTATGGTGACAGGAGGGCCAGCAACAGGTGCTGAAGCCGATTTCATAGGGGGCCCTGCAGCTGTCACAGGTGTAGATGCAGGCCCTGGTGGCATCACAGGGGCAGATGTGGGTTTCGCAGGTGGCCCTTCTAAGGCCACAGGACCAGAGGAAGGCTCTGCTGGTGCCACAGGAAGAGCTACAGGGGCAGAAACAGCTGCTCGAGGGGAAGCAGGTGTTGCAGGTGGCTCTGTAGGTAACAATGGAGTAGAAGTAGGCTCTCTGGAGGCTGCAGGGTCAAAAGGAAGTTTTACCGCAGGTCCAACAAATGGCATGGGACCAGCAGTGGGACTTGTCTGACCCTGAGGAGGAGCTACAGGGCTAGAAGGAAGCTTAAGTGGCCCAGCAGGGGCTACTGGAACAGCGACAGGATCTGCTGGAGTTACAGGGCTAGTGACTGGTTTCACAGTTGGTCCTGTAAGTCCCACAGGGCCAGAATCAGATTCTGTTGGAACCAGAGGGGGAGATACTGGGCCAAAAGCAGGGGCTGAAGGGGAAGTAAGTTTTACATGTGGCTCTGTGAGTGGCACAGGACTAGCAGTGGGGCCTGTTGGAGCCAAAGGAGAAACTCCAGGACCAGGAGAACATTTTACAGGTGACCCAGTAGCAGGGCCTGCTGGAGCTATAGGGCTAGTTGGTGGTTTCGTAGGTGGTCCTGCATATGCCAAAAAACCAGAGGAAGGTGCTGCTAGGACTGGAGGAGGGGATCCCGGGTCAGAAGCAGGTGCTGAAACAGGTTTTTCAGAAGGCCTTGCAGGTACTAATGTTGCAGGAGGAGCTGCTGCTAGGATCTCAGGACCAGAGGCAAGCTGTGCATGGGGCCCTGCAGGTTTGGTTGGGGTCTTAGAAGAGGCTTCAATGGGTGCTGCAGAAGCCACAGGAGTGGAAGCAGGCATCAAAGGTTTAGAAACAGGTGCCAAGGGAGGAATAATGGAGATGTCAGCAGAACCCACAGGTGGTCCTGCTGGGGCCACAGAACTAGATGTGGTCACCAAACAAGCAACAGGGCTATGGGGTGAAGCAAGCTGTATCACAGAATTCTGTGACTTAGTATCATGGGAAGAGGACACCGGGGGTGAAGTAGGAGTCCCTGAAGCTGGAGGGGGGGCTCCAGGACTGCTAGGAATCAGAAATGGGGTTGTGGGTCTAAGAAGGGGAAGCAATGGTGGTGCAGAGGGAGAAACCCCAGATGCTGGGAGAAGAGGGCATGAAGCAGAAGGCAGAACTGTAGGGGCAGAAACTGTAACAGGGGCTGTGGGACTGACAGGACAGTTGGGAGGAGCTGGTAAAGGGCTTGAAGCAGCAGGGAGAACAGGGGGAGTTGTGGTTAAAGAAGGAGACACAGGAGCAACTGGGAGAATGAAAGGAGCTGGGGCAGGCGAACATGGTGGCATCTGAGGAACTGGGGGAGCTGGAGCCATTGGGGCTGGGCTCACAAGGGAAGCTGGAGAAGTCAAGCCAACAGACTCAGAGGATATCACTGGTGCCAATGGAGAAGCTAATGCAATGCCTGGAGATGAGGGGGTAACTAATTGTGCAGGTGGGGCCAGATCAGGGGGCTTTAGGGGAGATGAAGGAGTCTGGGCTGCCACAGCTGGAGCAACAGAAGGCAAAACTGGGCCAGGACTGACTGGAGTTGAGTAGGTAGAAGGAGCAGCTGCCCCAAGGGAGGAAGTCTGCCCAGGTGAGGCAGCAGAGCCAGAAGGTGCCAGTGGAGTGCTGAAAGGACAGGATCCAGCAGGGGAAGATTTAACATCATGGGATGCAGCGGAAGGGTGTGCAGTGCTAGAATCAGAGGAGCTGGAAACAGCAGCTAAAGGAGAAAAAAAGGTGAATCAATGATGAAAAGAAAAACACTGGGGAACAAAAAAAAGAGTTATCTGGAGCCTTGCACATGGAAATACTGCACAGTTACCTGTGGGGCAGAAATAACTGCAGCTGTTGCTAGGAAATGGCAAATTATTTTTGTTACCTGCACTGCGAGCCATGTCACTGTAACCAAGGGTCTTCAGGCAGTGCAATGTTCCACTGGAGAATATGTCCAAGATTAGACCATTTGAAAACCTGACACTGTTGTCATAACCAAGTCTCATTCAGCTGTTAACACTCTCCAGTTGGATCTCTCACTCCACATCCAAGCCCTGTTTAGACAGATATCTGGGTTTTTCCCCTTAACATGGGAGAAGGGTTAGTTCAGGAAGTTGCTAAAAGTGGTGGGAATAAACCCTGCCCCATATTGTCTTTAGTCACAGTATGACAAAACATCAGACTGATTACTTTGTAGCATATGTTCAATTTAAAATGCAAAAGGCTATTACATTAGCCAGCTTAATCTGGCTGTAGAAATAAAATCTGGGACCTAGACTGCAAGTTTTATTGATAAGAGAAACATTTATATGTTCCCAATCTAAGTCAGAGTGACTTCCTCAAGCAAGTTACACTGTACAATTTCAAAGTGAAGGAGCTCCTCACAGGAGCCAAAAGCACCAAGAAATCAAATGAGCAGCACCTGGAAGGTTCATTTCAAGGGGCACAAATTTTTACCATCTTTTTAAAATGAAGTGCAAGGTTCCACTGAACCTGTTGTGAATCACATAATGGGCCTTTCTGAACGACTGCCAAGAACACATGTCCATAAGATAAAATTTATGATTAGCTCTGATAAACTAGACGAGAGGGAACCCTGGGGGATCCCAGGGTAGACCAACTTGTGCGCTCCGTGTTTTGGACTACAGCTCCTATAAGTTTCAGACAGTATGGACTATGAGATTATGTGAGTTATGGTTCAAAAAATCTGGAAGGCACCAGACATGACTTAAGTCTACCCATAATGCATTTCTTTCTACAACTCACAAAATGTTTACATCAGTAGAACAGCTATAAGCAGCACTCAAGGGGCTGGACTTCCCCATTTTTAAATGTTTACCAAACATCATCCCGACTCGCTCAACTCTACGGTTAATATAACTGCACTGGCACAGCACAGCAAACTACTGTTAAGGAGGTACACACTAATACTCAGAACAAATACCTGGTGCTTGAATGCGAGGCTCAGAAAAACACGCTACAGGTGCCTCAGGAGCACCAGCAGAAGGGGCAGGAATAGCAGGAGCTAAACAAGCAAGTGCAACAGGTTATAGAGATTAACACAGCAGTGGGCAGTATGATGTAGAAGGTTCTATTTTCTTGGCTTGACCAAGATGACAAATCAAGAGTACCTGAGAGCTGCCCATCCTTGAAGCAAACTGCCTTCCCCCCACCCTGCCTTTAAGGCCTTTCAATTACTCCTCCTGAGAAGAGATGTGAATTAAAATCAACTTGTTTAGGAAGATACAATTTACACCATATCAGACATTGTGAGGCTTAGGGGGAAAAAAACAATGGCCATGTTAATAGCATTAGCCCCTCACTTAAATAGAAGTTGCACTTAAAGATCAATGGGTGAACTTTATATACTACATGTGCAGACAGAGGGCAAATTGTTGCACACCAACTGGCTCTAAACAAAGGTATACTACTCAATGGGGTCCCACAGGTAGAACAGCGCAGCATGCACCATGTTCACAGAACCACAGCTAGAACGTATGACAACGGCCAGCTAGTTCAGCCCCTTGTCATGCAGGAATACAGATTTAAAACACTCCTGGGAGATTGTTTAAAGACTTTCAAAGAAGGGAGAGCAACTCCTTCCAAGGCTGTCCACCTGACTGCTGAAAAGTAGTGTTTAGGTATAACATCTTCCTTTGTAAATTGAATCTACTGGTTTTTAACTAGTTTCTGAAGCAGCATAGCAGAAAATTTTTCCATCTTCTATTTGACATCCCTTCAAATACTTAAAGACGGTTATGTCACCCCTCAATTGTCTCTGTTCCAAGATAAAACTTACCCAGCTCCCTAAGCTGTTCCTCAGAGAGCTTGGTTTTTACACTTTTTACCATCTCGGTCACTCTCCTTTTGACAGATTCCAGCTTGTTAGTAATCTGGAACTGTGGTAGCCACAAAGGAAGTTATACTGATGTTTATATGATTCAAGGAGCATATCACATGTGCCTCCAACAACAAGGAATCTTAGAATTTTGCTATTTGAATTGAAATACAAGTAGCTTTGCATTACACTGGAATTACACTGGCCTTCTTATGCTAAGGGGAAGGGAAAAAGCCCTTTATAATGTGAATTTTGAATGCAACATGAGGAAATCTCAGGATATCAAGGGCCCTTTCAACACTATTCATCTAAAGCAGAAAAGGAGGGAAGAGAAGCTTTCATCATGTGTGGTACCCCCTTGTAATCATAGGCGGTGCTGCTTCACAGCAGGATTGGGATGACACCCAGAATTCAAGGCATCTACATAGCAGAATGGTGATGTAAATGCCAGATTGAGCAAGTGCTCTCACTACACAAATCCTGCCTTCCCTATGGAAAGAGAAAGGCTGCAATCCATAAAGAGCATACAGATTCCATCTAAAAAAATACCACCCTTTCACAGCTTGTGCTTGAAGCTCTATCTTTAATTTCTAACTTTTTCAGTAAGAATATTGGAATCTTTGACACAAAATTAGTCTCAGTGTGTTGTCACAACTCACTCGTGTGATATGAGTGAGCCATTCGACATCACTTAATTGAAAATTTTGGCTCCCGTTTCCATCAGGAAGATGAAGAAGAGATGACAACGGAACTTCCATAAGTCTGATTCACACTGGCCATTCAACCGCCCACTGAACAACAAAGGCAGTTTTGTATTCTCTGCTGTAAAATCAGTACTTGGGCAATAACTGGAACAAGTCAGGTTTAAGTTGGGAAAACAAGGTAAATGAATACACGGTTAAAAATAAAAACACTTGGAATAAAGCAGGAAGAAGGCCCAGGATAAAATCAGGAAGTAACAGGCTTCACATGAAGGAAGCCGAATGATGTCTCAGAGTGAAACGCTAAACTTTTAGACATTACAGGAGCCAAGCTAAAAACTTACACTGATTGTGTAATGAAGAAGTACACTTATTTTATTTAACAGTTATTTTAAATGATTATGTATATAGCTGCCTTCTCTCTGAATTAAATCGAAACATTAGAATACAGCATCACCAAGGTGTGACATTTTCACTAGCTTTCCTACGTGCATGGCGTATGTCCAAGAATATCTAATATAAACCTTGAAAACATCTTTTTACTGCCCAGCTGAAGTGACATTCATTTCTAAAAAATTAAAAAAGAACTCCTCTTTATTTGGAAAGTACAGAACATCAAACCTAAGACCTCAGATTAACAGAGTTGGCATTTAGGGATGATTCAATGCGTTACTTTTGCATTTAATCTTTTTAAAAAATGTTATTTTGACTGCACCCTTCTGTTTCAAAGTTCAGACGTACCTGAAGGCTCTAGAGCTGTCCCAGCCTGAGAACCCTGGCCCGCCACCTCAGGATTCTTGGTGGCAACTGGTCTGGACTCCTCAGCTGTCAGCTTCACTTCCATGTGGGCCCCAGGAGCTGGAGTTACTGCAATAGTGCCAACCATTCAGATACCACCCAGGAGACCAAAATGTCTGCACATGCCTCATGGGGTTGGCGAACAGTCCAAAAGGAAATGTATCCGACAGCGGGAATGGTGAAAACTATGCCTGGTACCCCAGGGGCAAACAGCACCGTAACTAGTAAAGCAAATCCGCATGCACAAAGCATTACAGAAACTATCTTCCAGAAAAAATAAGCACACTGAGGTGAATTAGTGTCACTGCACTAAAACACTTGAATCAACTGAGACCCTGCTCTAATGGTGCCTTCAGACAGTGACACCCATGACAAAGTGGTTGTGTGCACACTGTGGCCGTAGCTGAAATCAGCTGACATCAGCTTTTTGAAGATTAGCACTCCATGTCAAAAGCCAATCTGGACTGAGTTCACTATGGTACAGTAGTATGCAACCACCTCATTGCGGGACAGCATAGGTGAAGTCAGGAGGTAAGAAATGTAGCTGCCAGAGGCAGTAGCAAGCAATTGTCATAGTTTATCCCAGTGTAACTCATGCATTTGAAGGTTGCAGAATATATCCCTATTTTTTTTTTGTTATATGTAAAGAATAGCAGATGGATACTCTGCTTCTGGAATTGGTTCTATCAATGCCATTTCGTTTCTTCCCAGCTTATCTGTCTGATCAGAATAATCAGTTCTTGACACAGATGTCCTCTATGCCTCAGGAAGAACCAGAAGGAAAGCTCGACTGAAGAAAATCAAAATCTATTTGCTGTGCCCCCAGTCACATCTTCAGAGTGATTAATCATTCCAACTTATCACAGGTGTCAAAGACTATGCTGGCATCTGCAGCTAATTCTCCTTAACATGGTTCTGAAACGCACAAGCATTTGTTGCTTGCTTTTGAGGACAGTGATGAAGTGATGCAGAAGCTGTGAGGCTGTTTTGCACCCCCTTCAAGTTTTAAAAGTCTGAAAAATTTTAAAAAACATACAATTCCCCCTATACTCTCTAGGATGGGGGGAGCAATTTTGCAATGTCTTTAGGCCCCTTAGACTGTTTTAAGCCAAGAGGTTCCTCCCTTTTCAAAACCAGACAAGACTTCTGGTTCACACTTCATGGTATGAAAGAAGGCTCCTCTTAAAGCTGCTGGCTGGTGTGCGTGTGTGTGTGAGAGTGTAACAAAATCCCCACCATCACCATAGTAGGTGCGGGAGGCATTCTGAACAAAAAAATAAATTAGGAGTAGGGGCACAGCCCTCCAAGCTCCAGTGTGAGGCCAGGGCAGCCCCAAACAGTCCCCCCTTTCTTCCTCAGAGGAACACTTTTCCATTTGACTGTATACCATTCCCAGTTGACTTTCAGGGTTCCTCTATGTCTTCAAGTCAAACTCACACACCCCTTGGACCAAAATCATTCCATTTACCAGTCATGCAGTGTGCAACATCCCATGCACAGGTGTATGTAGGGAAGGACCCAGTCACAAAAGCATGCAGTGTCCCCTAAGCTTCCAGGCAGAAATGTAGCAAACCAGGAAAACTGGTTCTCTGCTAACCAGCATCCACGATACCTTTAAAACAGATAGGTGGAAACACAATATATTGGGGGAAGGGGATTAAGTTAGTAAGTCCCAGGTAGAGGGATGCACCCATATACACACAAGCACTTACATACAAACTCGCATCAAAATACAACCCAGTTTTTCAAAACAGCTCACAATTCTACTGCACTAGAATGAGGCATTCTTCCTACCAGCACATTTATCAACCATGCTTGGTGGTGCTTTATTGCCAAGAGTACAATGCTTGACAAATCAAGCTGTAACATTTCCTCTCAGAAACACAAAGCAATGTGCTTCACTGCTCTAAATTTAAGTGGGGTGGATCAGCAATCTATCCCCCTCAGAATTAATTAATTCAATTTAACAGATGTAAAGAAAGTTTCAGGTCTGAAATCTAACCCAGATTGACACTTAAAAGTTTCCCAGCCACACTTAACCATCCTATTCTATTTTAAACAGTGGCACCACCAATTTGTAAAAGAGAATGTTAAGAGCCACCAAGTAGTTACAGACTCATCATGCATCGAAATTCCCATTCTGGGCTGTTACACAGGTTTAGGAATATGATGAAATGGTATCCTTTGATTCTGATTAAACCATCTCTCTTCATTCCTGAAGAAGAATTTACTACTCAGCTTACCATAAGTCAATAGTGAAGAACAATTGGGAAAACTATCCATACGGAGATATTATAAAAGAAGCAAAGTTTATCCTGCTACAAAAGGTCAAAAAGAAGATCCCCAAAACCATTAGGGAAGTATCTAGCACTTGACCTGGGTTAAAGCAACCAAGACTTGACTTTTGTTTCCTTTGGTATTTGCACCAAGCTAGCAGACACACGCACACATGCATACACTTCAGAAACTTAGCTACTACTACTGTTAGAATATCATATGCTAAAACTTCCACATCCAAGTTGGATAGCAATGTTTATCCAGTTCATGATTAAGCATGCTACTGTCATGTCTCAGAGAGACCCTGCAACTCATCAAAGTCAGAAAAGATCAAATTTAGCAAAGACACAAACTTCATTTTGAAATATATTATCTCAAATTCTCAAGTCAAAACAATGTTCTGGTTGTCTTAAGCATTCAAAGAGCTTCACATACATTATCTCAGTAATGATAACAACAAATCCTATAGGTTATATACCTTCTTTACTCTCATACTGGAGATGTGGCCTGAAGCTGAAAGACAGCAGCTTCTCCAAGGCAACCTGGTAAGCTTATAACTGAAGTAAGGTTTAAATCAGAAGCTCTTACATTTGCAACATGCTACTCTACTCCCAAGAAAGCTGAATTTAAAATAGGTGGGGTAAGTGCAGCTGTACAGCTATTGCTGGACTGCACCTCTCATCAGCCCTAGCCAACATAACCAATAGTGAGAGAGCTGCTTCAAAAATATCTGGGGGCATAAATTTGCCTGATCCTGGTTTAATGGGACTTGCTCTTACATCATTTTGTACAAGACTAAAGCTCTAGCCTCTTGGCCACTATGCTACACTACAGCTGTTCTTCCTCTCAAAAGAGTGTTATTGGCTTGGTTACCTAACCAGACGAGTTTCAGGATTCTTTCTGAAGGCATATTAGTCATCCATGACACTAACCTGTCTCAGCTTGGGGCTGTGGCAGCTCCTGTTCTGTCGCTGGGACAGTTTCTGTGGCTTCACCAGGCATTTCTAGGAGAAAAAAAAAATCAGCTGTATTTCCCACAGTCATCAGTTATAGTATCAGAGAATATCAAGCAAAAATTTCTCCAGTCTCCAATCAGAATAACCAAGGAAGCTACATATACACAAGAAAGAAAATAATTTCCCACAGCATGAACCTTGCATCTAGTTATGATTCACTCAAGGTAATGATCCTGAAAAATTCTTTATGGACACAGATGGCTGGAAGTTTTAAAATATAGAAAACCTCTTGTGTGCCCCTGTGAAATGGACAGAAGCCATGTTAAAGCATTCTACATGACCCCACGAAGCACTTAAAGAGAAAGTTAAAGCAAACAAATTGAAATGGACAATATGAGTATAGCTGCCATAACTAGGACTTTTAGTCCTACTTCCTAACAGCAGTATCTTTGGTTAGCTTTTATCACTAGATGTTGATTGATGAATGTTAAAAGTATTAACTCACAATCTCTGTTCTCCCTGAGCAGAGTTCTTAGCAGCAATGACACTGACATTATGAAGAGCAATACAGGACAAGAAAAAGGAAATTAGGACAATCCCAAGACACATCTCACAGAGGAACAATGAATCAAGCAACCATCATACCAAAATTAAACATGTGTGTTCTAAGGCAGTACACATCTGAGAAGTGGTACACACCTGAAAATTGGTAGATGTCACAAACAGAAATGAGTTTGTAAATTTTCCAGGAAGATTCATCTGCTGACTACTGGAAAAGAACGCTGGTTTACAAAGACCCTCAGTGTGATTGAGCAAGGCTACTCTTACTCTCTTTGCTACCGGTTCAGCTCTATGATATTTCATATAGAATCATAGAAATGTAGAGTTGGAAGAGACCCCAGGGGCCATCCAGTCCAACCCCCTGCCGTGCAGGAACACCCTCAAAGCACTCCCGACAGATGGCCATCCAGCCTCTGCTTAAAAACCTCCAAGGAAGGAGACGCCACTACACTCCGAGGCAGCAGATTCTACTATCATTGTTCATTTAAATAAAACTGATTCCAGAACTGCCTGTTGATACATCAGTAACTCATCTCCACTGGCTCTCAGGAACAGCTTCCCTCTCACATCTCCTCCAAGACACCCTCATTCTTCACCAGAAAAACAAGCAGAAATGGTGGGACATAACTCCAGCTTTTCCGTTCACCAAGCATTAACCCAACGCCCTCAGACTACTGTACTACCAACTTGCCAGTCTGAACTTTTTATTCTTTATTTTTGGCAGTGGAATGTGCTGCCTCCATGGAGTGCGGTGGAGTCTCCTTCTTTGGAGATTTTTAAGCAGAGGTTGGATGGCCATCAGTCGGGAGTGCTTTGATGTGGGCAGGAGGTTGGACTGGATGGTCTCTGGGGTCTCTTCCAACTCTAGGATCCTATGATTCCTCTCCAGAACCACCCAGAATATTGGCCAGCGATTACACTTTCTGGAGGATCTTCGTAAGTAAAGGGTCAAGGACGGAGAAACATCCCCCAGATCCCTTCCGGGCAGATCCCACTGACAGACCTGCTCAGGGCACCAGAGCTGGGCGACCGTGGGGCAGATCTGTCAAAGTCCTCAGAACCAGAAGGGACGCTGCCCATCCCAAACGAGGAAATGCCCGTCCGCTGCCAAGAAGGGCGCCCGCAAAAGTGAAGGCACTCTCGCCCGCTCGGTCGGGCCATTAGCTGACCAAGGGAACCCGCCTCCCACCCCGCTTCTTTCCGTCAGTCCCTCCGCTCCCAAAGGCGACATTCAGAGGCTCCCGGCGCCCCTTCTCTCCCCTCGGACCCCAGGCCCCGCGGAGCTCCAGCCACCCGGGGAAAGCGCTCCGAGCGGCCTATGGGCAGGACCGTGGCGGGATCCTAGAGCCCCAGCTCGGCCCGCCCGCCGATCCTGAGGCCCCTCGGCAGCCCAAGCCTCTCCCCGTGTCGGCGGCTTCCCGCCAGCCCGCCCCTCCGTCGCTCGGAGGCGGATGGCAGCGGATGGAAAGGGCCAAAACTTACTGTGCGAGACGAGCCGGACGCAAGATGGCGGCGGAAAGAGAGCGAGAGGCGGAGGAAAGGAGACTTCCGGTCTGGGTCAGAAAGACTTCCGGGTCTCTGCGGGGTTGTTCCAGGTGGTTTTGCTGTTCCCTCCTCCTCCTTGTTGTGGGAGCGTCAAGTGTGCTGCGCGAGAGGCGCCTGTTCTGCCTGTGCGGCGGTCAAAGGACCTGCTCAGCTTGTCACAGTGGCCAGGAGGAAACCTGGACAGGGATGGAGGCTGATAGGAAGAAAACCATGGCCGTTTCCGCACTAGCCTGTTCTAGCGCGATGATTCCACTTTCAACCTCCTCTGGAATCCTGGGGTTAAACCCCAGGATTCCAGAGGAGGTTGAAAGTGGAATCATCACGCTAGAACAGGCTAGTGCGGAAAGAGCCATCATGTCTTGTTGACTGTTGGGGAAGAGTTCTATGGATAGACTTGGGGAGCTGGGTATGTTTAGTCTGCAGAAGAGAAGGTTAAGAGGGGGCGTGATAGCCATTTTTAAATATTTGAAGGGATGCCACGTAGAGGAAGGAGAGGGCTTGTTTTCTGCTGCTCCAGAGACCAGGACAAGGAGCAATGGATTCAAGCTGCAGGAAAGGAGATTCCACCTGAACCTCAGGAAGAACTTCCTGACAGTCAGGGCTGTCCGGCAGTGGAATGTGGTGCCTCAAGAGTGTAGTGGAATCTCCTTCCTTGGAGGTTTTTAAGCAGAGGCTGGATGGCCGTCTGTCGGGAGTGCTTTGAGGGTGTTCCTGCATGGCAGGGGGTTGGACTGGATGGCCCCTGGGGTCTCTTCCAACTCTATGATTCTGTGATACCTTGGGCTACTAAAATAAATGGGCCCTAAAGCAAATCAAGTCTGACCTCTCTCTGGAAGCCAAGAGAATGATGCTGTTGTATTTTGGACAGACCATGAGAAGGTCTTGACTCATTAGAAAGAGGGAAGGCAGTAGGGAAAAAAGAAGACCGCATTACACACGGATGAACTCCACCAAGGAAGCCTTGGCCCTGAGTCTGCAAGACCTGAGCAGGGCTGTTGATAACTGGGTGACATGGAGATCCCCAGAAGTCAGAGTTCACTTGACAGCAGTTGACAACAACAAAGCTTGCACAGCTTGAAATCCAGCAAGCTGAATACAACTCACCAGGTGTGGGTCTTGACCTCCCCAGTACTTGGTATATGTAATTTTTTCACTCCCTGGTAAATAAACTTGCCCCTTTTTTTTGGTTTTTTTTGTTATCAAGAAGTTGGAGGGGGATACAAGTTACTAGAGTAGAGCTGCTTAGTCTCTGCTGGCTGTAAACCAGGAGTGTGGAATACTGGGTCCTACAGATGTCTTGGCTTAAAACTTCCATTAGCCTCTCAGATATACATGGTTTTCCTGTGGCGAAAACATATTTTGGGGGACATAATTTGTATTTTGTGCATAATGGTATTTTGTGCAAAATACATTTATTTCCATGCCACATTTAGGGAAAAACAACAACAACTACACATGGAATTTTCTGTGCAGGGATTTATGCAAATTGTACTCCAGAGTTACCTTTAAGGGGCAAGGCTGATACCTTCTGAGAAGTGCTGAATAGATGCTTTCAAACAGCATCAATTATTTGGTGATGATGTAAGGCAGCCTTCCTGTATGGTTAATGGTGAGGAATTCTGTGGCCTCGACTCAAAAACATCTGGAAGGCCAGAGGGTCTCCAGTGATACAGGTGCTACATACTTATTTAGGAATATGGCCATTGGAGAGAATGGGAGTCCTGTCCAACTTTATGCAGTTGAAGCTTCCTCAAGTAATTTATAGTATTGATCTAATCCAGTTCTGACCAGTTTGGCTAGACCCATAAAAAGACAATTTCTGGTTAGAAACTGAACTTAACACTAGCAGGGATTTTGATTGTTTCAACATGGTCTCCATGAAGGTGCTCCTTCATTCTATAGTTTGATTGTTAGTTCAGGACATGGAAGACTAGGATCTGAATCTCTGGTAAACCAAAGGAAGTCACTGAGTGACCTTAGGAAAATCACACTCTCTAGTCTTAGAGGACTCTGAACAAATCTTGCTAGGAAAACTCAATGATAGGGTCTCCACAAGTTGGAAGTCAGCTTGAAGACACACAACAACAAAGGTGCTCTTTGGGAAGGGGTGCTTTTATTCTTCTGTTATCTTTTTGCTCCCCTCCCCTTTTAACACTCCATTTTTCCATAGTGCAGTAAAAACAGCTCGTTGCAGAATTTAGGCTGCCTCACATTAGCTACTGTACCAGTGATTATTAGTTGTTGACTGTAGTTGGGTCTTGTTCTTATGGTACATCAAGCTGGTTAAGCAGGGCTGGGAATCATGCAACCCTCCAGAACATTGGACTACAACTTTCAACATTCTTCACCATGGACTGTGCTAGCTAGGTTTGCTTGGAGGTGACAGTCCAATACTACCTGGAGTGCTGCATGTTTCCCAGCCCTCTAGTAAAATTATAGCCACACACTTACAATGACGGTGTTATTACACAGATTGCTCCAGTCAGCTGTCCACATTGGCTAGGATTAGGGGCACAGGATCCCTGCAGAAGTGGGAAAAGTGCAAATTTTAAAATGTATATGTATGTCTGTAGGAAGGGGTTGATAAAACTCATAAATAATCAAATACAGAATAACAGTTCTTCCACTATAAGCTTCCAATGGAATTGCAATTGCATGTTTCAGTCTATGTGCATAACCTCCAATTGCCATGGCTAGTCCTCTGCATTTCTGGATTCTCAGCTGGTCTTGAAGAGTCCCAATTTTCCTGCCTGTCAGCCATGTACAGCCTGCAAACTAACATCAAAGCTGCTACAAATAGGCACTTTGAACTCAGTTATCTTAGCAGCTTTGCTGGAAGCTTAATCATTTCAAAACTATTGTTACATCACAGTCAGGGTGCACAAGCATGTACAGGTTAAGCAATTTAGTAACCTCTGCAAACATTTCAAAGTAATTTATGAAACATTTTATTTAAAAAAATATTTGTAAAGACAGGTACAGCTTAAATACATATAAACAGATCAAAGGACACAATGGAACATATTACTCATGAGAGAAACAATGTTAGTGCAGTATGCAAACCAATTAAAAACACACAATGAATAAGAGGAATAAGGATTAAGAGGAATAAGAGTAATGCCATAGTTGGCATTTAGATATATATATTTTCAGGAACCGTGGAAATCAGGTAGCCCTCCAGATATTGTTTGAATACAGCTCTCAGCATTTGTCATCCACTGGCTATGCTGTTTAGGGGTGATGGGAGTTGGAGTTCAACCTCTGAAGGTCCACACAATTCCCATTCCTACTTTACAGGCTCTGAAGTGGAGATGTTGAACCACTTTTTGCATAATTAAGGTTAAGGCTGTATTCTGCTTTTATGTTTCTGCTTCATTTTAAGCCATAGCCCCCTTTTCAGCTGTATCATATCATCTACTTTGTCCCCCAAAAGACCGTTTTCTGTCCTTGTGGGTGCCCACGGACACAAAGAGACACACAGCTAATCATGATGCACCATGTATATAAAGGAGAAAGCTAATGAGGTACATGTGGATTATGTACATAGCAAGGCTTCCTGCTACTTTCTCCTCAGGTTTATTAACTTGCAGTTGTGGGAGCTGGCAGCTTCCATGTCTGAAGGGCAGCGAATCCACTCAGGTTGTTAGCCAAAACTTCTAAGAATCTGTTCAGGGTACTAACCCCTGTCCTCAGCAGGCTGACAATAAAAGCAGGATACCAACCTCAAGAAGATTCAATGCCCACTGACCTGAAATTCCCCCAGCTGCCACTGGCTTGCAGGAATGTTTTATGGAGCGCAATGGCCTCTCACTGCTTCACTGTGATCATTCCTATTAGATTTTGGTGATATTGTACTTTTCCCCTTTTCTGTAACTCACTCTTGAATCCCATTCTTATCTTAATGTGCTATGCTGGATTGCCTTATAATAAAATAGTACTCAGCAGAGAGTATTGAGTAACTAGGAAATGTTAGCTGAAAGGCTACAAAACCACTCAACCTATTCATAACAAGAAGATGCCAAGAGAAAGCCCAAGGCCCAAAGGCAATATCTGTGTATTTTGTTTGATTTTGAGTCATATCTGCTTTTATGGTCTTGCCCTAAACAAACTGCAGCCATTTGGTCAGATCCCAGTGTTACAGTAGGAGGTGCAGGTTGTGTTCCCACCCCAGGGATGTAACGTACTCCCTTTTTGTTTACTTCTTCCTAGAGTAATAAATGGTGGTCATGCCGCCACCCAACAAAAGTACTGCTTGTACATTTGTCATGGAGACTTTAAGTTTCTGTTCAGCCTTCCAAGTTTTAGGCTTATTTTAATCTATGGTTGAATGCAATATTTCAAATATATAACACATTTATCACATAGTCTTTTTACTGTATTGAAAGCATTTGGAAACTTTACTTATTGAGGAATACAACTCCCAGAATTCCTCACCTCTTATAGTTAATGATCAAACCGCCTGCAGGGCAGAAGGATGGTCTGGGAGTTGTAGTACCCCCCCACCGCAACTCGATTTGGAAGCTCTGGATAAAAAATACATTTAAGAAGGAATTATTTTGACATTATCCTGATTCACAGACATAAAAACTCTTGTTGGTGGAAAATGAATTATGCATATTTGCCAGTTTCCTCGAACAGCTGCCCCAAAGGCAGACATATGCATGTTTATTTACATGAATATGTCAGTATTAAACATGAGGGACACAATGCAGCCAAAATTAAGCCCTTTTAATTACTGCTGGGACAGTGGGCAGCAAGCATACTTCAATAAAATGAGACAATTGTACTATTTGTTTTATTTACATCTGGTTTTTAAGCTGCCAAATGTGCTTAAGCAGCAGCCCAACCCACATTCTGTTATGCTGAGAAATGTTAACTCTAAATGCAGTTTAATACAGTTAATACAGTTAACTGAATACAGTTAATATGCTGAATCAGTAGGCAAAGTAGCTGTGGGCTGGGGAAACTTTTATAGTGTAGGTGATACAGTTAAGATCTGAACAGGTTCCTGCAGCACAACCAGTGAGAGGGCAGTCTTGCTTGCTTCTGTAAATGAAGCTGGTCACTGCAGGAATTCAGAAAAGATTTAAATGTATTCCTTCTACTGCTGATCACAGCTATTTGGATGGGTGAAATGGCCATTGTTCCTGTGCATCAGGAGTTAAAAAGACTTCAGAAATCCAGCTGCATGTCTAAAGAAAGAGGAAAGAGAAATTTAAACACTGTTAGGTATATGCTGAAGGCATCTAATGTGTTGCACACCTTTATGCAGCTCTCACTATGGGTGAGAATCTCTCTAGAATTTTGATTTTTTTCTTAGCTTGAAACCTAAATGATTTGGTAATGCACGCTATCTCCTCACAACAGGGGACTGGGAGATTTGTCAGCACTGGACCTGATTCTCCCTGAAGCTGCTCCTGATGTTATTTTACCTGCCACCACAACACACACACTGCAGAATCTTTGGGGACTTGTCTTGAAAGGCAGAACTGCAAACTGCTGACACAGCACTCCTTCCCAAAACAGACTTGTGTTCATATGTAATACAGTGTTCTACTATTTCATTTATTATTGGTTCATTTAATATCAGCACCATCTATCCATCCTCTGGGAGACGTACTGTAAGGCCACTAGGCAGATTCACTATGCTCTGTGATTCCCCTGCTCTGTCTAGCAGCCAATTGTGAGGAACAGACAAATGCTGTGTAATAACTTCAGGACTGAAGGGCAGCTCTACCACATGTTAAAGATGGACAGAGCTTGGAAAAGTCACTTTTGTAAACTATGATTCCCAGATTCCACCAGCCAGCATGGTCAATGGCTGTGCTACTTAGGGAACTGAGGAAGCTATAGTCTAAAAACAGAGTTTCCAAGTGGTGTGGAGAGTGGCAATACAATGGATGCTTTGGGTTGCAGGTCCATGGTTTTAATGAACAGTTTTGCATTATGTCTTGTTCAAAGAGTAAAATGAGCCAGGGTATATGAGAATGATCTAATCAAATGGTTAAAACAAGGGACACAGTGGGACTGTAGTATTTTTGTCTGGTAAAACTGATGTGCTCTTGCAAAAATAACTTTTAAAGTAAAGTATCTGTGGAATTCCAGCTATGCTGATTCCACCCAATGTCTGTGGGGGACATTTGGGCACTGACAATAGAAGCCAGCCCCTCCCAGCTGACTTACCACTTGCGTTGAGACGGTCCCCTCTCTGTGACCTTTCCAATCCCTCTACAAACTGCTCAAAGACTTTCACATATGGAGCAAGGCTGGTTTTCCTGTAATCTATAAAAGGGGAGAGGAAGAACAGAGCACATTTCATCATTATTTTTTCTTTTTATTTTAAGACAAACATTTTTAACCCAACTTCAAGGGCAGAACACTTGAGTCACAATAAAATTGGATACAATAATAAATGTCAGAAAAGGATAAAAGCTAGTGATAATAGAACAGCCAGTCCAGAAAATACTAAAAGCCAGTACATAATAGCATTTAAGAATGACCAGTAGCCCTAAGAAAATACAACTCAGGGAAAAGCCAAAGAAAGAAACAAACAAATGTGCCTTCAGAGCTTTCCTTAAAGTCCTTACAGCTGGCCTGCCATATCCTTTTATCTACAGCTAGATGATAAAAAATTATTTTGTTTATATGAACTTGGCCTTTGTCGTTTCTGAAAAAAAAATCCAATTTGTTGGGTTACATAGTTATGAAAGATTATTATTTATTTAATTTATATATGGCCTTATCACCATATTATTCATGATATAAATGGAGCTGGGTGTACTGAATTAGTGCACCCATATGTCAGAATCTGACCTATGCAGATCAACCTTCTTCTGTTGACCAAAAATAGTAAGGTCCCTCTGTAGCAGCAGTTTTGGGAAAAACATTCTGGGACAGAAGTGGAATAGTCCCTATCTGATCCTGGAAGTGATCTTGACAACAGCTCTCCTGCTCATTATAAGGAAAAAAAAATCTTTTTTTTTTTTTTTTGTTAAAATAAAAGTCTTATCCCCACACAATTCAATCTCTGGACAGAAGATGCAGTGGGAAGAAAGATCCCCATTCCTTGTTCTGGATGGCTCTTGAGCAAATGTGCTGGTGAAAAATGTGCTCTAAGTTGAGTTTGCCTTTTCAAAGGAAAAAAAACTGACTGTCTTCCTGGTTAGAATGTTTGCTGAATTCTCCTAAGCCAGAGGACTTACCAAGTAAGATTCAAAGAGGTGGGAGAGTGGAAGGTAAGAGGACTTTTGTGTCTTGCATCATAATCACTCCCCATTGACTAGCAAAACCAATGTAAATGATATAAAAGGATCATTAAGCAAAAGAAGAGAGGCTATGCAAATCTGCAGCATTTAATTGTTATTAATACCACACATTAACTCCCTTCACCCACTGTAGCAAACATACATCCCTCACAGTAACAAAGAACAGCATCACAGCTGAGGTAAAGGTTTCCCAGATCTCTTCCTCTGTTCCACTCACCCCTGCTCCTGCGAGAGCCTTCAGTCTCCCCTTCGTTTTCCTTTCCATCTCCATCATCCTTCCTAATTGTGTCTAGCTCATGACAGAGCTGGCTAAAAATGAATTAAAAAACAACATAGGGAATCCCTTCAAAACCTGGCTTAACATAGTTAACTGGTACAGTTCAACGACCTTGCCTCCAGTCAAATGAGCCATACCTGATAGTGGGAACGGTGAATGGATCAAATTCATCCAGCTGCTTAAGGTCAATTGGTACTGAAATACGACCTGCAAGAGAGAGAAGGAAAAGTGTTGTTTTAGTTCCCCTTCACATACTACCCCCATAAAGGGGCAAAGCATGTAGCAATGGGCTGTGATGCTTTACAACTGTCCCCATGTCTCCTCCTGCCCCTGATGTCCACTCATAAGGGAGGATGCTTGGGGCAGGGAAGTCTGTGCCACATAAACCTTTTTGGAATCAGGTTTCTAGTAGCTAGGGAAACCTGAGCAGGGTGGAAAATCTCTAACAGAGTGTGGGCCATTTTTTCCAGCCCCATGATCATCAGAGGACTGGGACCCACACTTTGAGAAGAGAACTGCATCCCACGGAGGTTTTTTGTTTTTTAAACAAGAAATAATAGAATTTATTGAGTGGGATTCCCCACTGACCTATGGACCCTTGTTGGCCATAAACGATTACTTGGCAGGTATGTGCAGCCTGCATGATTCCCATCCCTGGAATTGAGGTGTATGTACAGATTCACCATTTCTGGTGTCCCTGAGATGCAGCTGGGGCTGAAGGATAGCTGTGCTATACTGGGAGAAGCGCCACAAGTGCATTCCATATCCTCCTCTCATTCTCCTTGTTGCACTTTTGGGTCATTCAGAACTGGATCCTGTTGATCCTCCCAGCCACAACAGCCCTTTAGATCAGTGGGGATTTACATATGCACCAACTTACCATTTAACAAGTGATTCAATGGGCCTACTTTAGCTGGGGCTAGTGTTTGGGTCAAAAGAAGGTTCTCAATTCCCCATGCTAGAGGCAGTTAGCACTAGAACAAATTAAAGAACACACTGCTGGTGATAATGCATGGCAGCCTCTACTTTCTACTTAAATAAAAGGAGGGAAATAAGCATGCATATCTTTTGCAGAAAAGTTACCACCCATCTCAAGTGGACTAGACAGGCAGCAAAAGGCATGGGAATGGGGGAGGCAAGTGGGCGCCTTGCAAATAATCATGGTTGTGAAGGTCAAACCCGCAAATGCGGAGAGAGGACTGTATTTCTAAAACGATGTTGGGAGACAACCTTTTCTGTAACACTATGTAGAGTAGTGCTACTCACATCTTTTTCCTAAGAAGCTCATGGCTTCATATCATTCTATTCTTACAACAACTGTGAGGTGAGCTCAGCCAAGAGATTAAACAGGCCAACATTGCTGACTAAACTCCACAGGTCAAAGATGACAACTGAAGTCTTTGATCTAAGTCCACCCCTTTACCCATCAATGCACCATTCGGAGTTCCATTGTAAAAAAGGAGCATATGGTGAGGCATCATACAACCAACCTGTCTTGGGGTGAACACTGAAGGGACTCTTCAGCAAGTGGTTGATTCCTTTGCTAACGTTAACATCCAGCCGAGGAAAGCAGTACTGCAGCATGACTTCCCACTCAATGTGTTCTGTTGTCTACAATGTGTGATTTGGAAGGAAGAAAGAGATTGGAAAAGGTTCCTCATTGGAGCTCTAGAAGATCTTCTCTATACTTGTATATATTAGAATGTGGTTACTGGTTAGGTTACTGGCCTGAGCCATAATGCAAAAATACTCAAGAGCACAGACTCTGAGATTCTAATGCCAAAAGGATACAGACTCTCCCAACTGGATGCCTTTTTGATGAACTACAATCCCCATGCCCCCCCCCCGACCATCAGTTTGCTAGAGATTATGGGAGCTCCAGCTATCTGGAGGGAACCTGATTGAGGAAGACTGGGTTATGGTTTCTGTGGTGGTGAGTGGAAAAGGAGTCAGCAAGTGGGGTTAGTGAGCAGTGTTGCCATTAAAGGGACCCACAAATTAGACAGTGGTGCTTTTTAATTAATGGGACCCAGTAGTTCAGAGCGAGTGTGGTATAGTCGTTTCAATGTTGGACTAGGATACTGGGAAACCAAGGTTTGAATCTCTGCTCAGCCAGGGAAACCCACAGGGTGATCTTGGGCAAATCACATTCTTTCAGCATAGGAGGCAAACAAGGGCAAGTTCCCTCGGAACACATTCTGCCAAGAAAGCCTCATGATCAGTTCACCATAGGGACACCATAAGTAAGGCACACAACAGGCAACTCAGTACAGCAGGCAACTCGCAGTATTTCTTTTTTGAAAACTAAACTTATACAGTATGTTACATTTTGAAAGAAATGACAGTGAAAAGCATAAATAAATACCCTATTTGCTGGCATATAAGACTCACTTTTTTCCCTGAAAAATACTCTTTGAAAATGGCTTGTGTCTTATATGCCAGTGCATCCTACAGAATCATAGAGTTGGAAGAGACCACAGGGGCCATCCAATCCAACCCCCTGCCATGCAGGAACCCATATCAAAGCACTTTTGACAGGTGGTCATCCAGCCTCTATCATGTCTTAACCTTCTCTTCTGCAGGCTAAACATCCCCAGCTCCCTAAGCCACTCCTTATCGGGAATGGCTTCCAGACCCTTCACCATTTTGGTCACCCTCCTCCGGACATGCAGGCAAATAGTATTTGCTGGCATATAAATTGGGTGCGTCTTATGCCCTGATGCATCTGGTACGCCAGCAAACATAAACAAACACACAATCAAAAAGCCCAACTCCAGGTTTTTCTTTTTTTCAAATGTGTGTAGCAGGGAGCGGAGTAGCAAAAGAACAAAGTAACAGAATTGGTAGTACCATATTTCTGAAAGCTTGGGAAAGTTTAAAAAAAGAAAGATGTTTGCCTCGAGATGAAAGATTGTTCTGTTTGGGCCCTGAGAAACTGTGAATAGTGAGATGTGTAGAAACTGCCCCTAAGGCTAGCTGGTTAGCCTCTGCTTCACCCCACCCCGCTTAAATGGAAGGGATCCCAAGCCAGGTAGGTTCTAGAGGGTGGAGAGCTCAGGCTTCTGCCAAACAGCTCAAGGTGCCATTACTCCCACTCTGCACAGAGTGTCCAAGGCAGTCAGAGGCAGAATGGGAAGATCTGGGTGTGCTGCTTTGCCAGCAGTGGGTTACCTTGCCAAAGATCGTGGAGATGGTCCTGGGAACCAGGGCCCTACAGCAGCTCTCTCTTGACTAATATACATATCTCATATATGTAAAAATACATCCCAGGCATCAAGTGCCAGCACTAATTAAACATCATCAATTTATAGGCAAGTTGCCAGTTCCAACCCCTTGACCAAGAAGGCAAGCTTCCTGTGCTGGATTGTTCACCACCACACAATGCTGGCAGCCCAGGGCCTCACATGGTTCCCCGACCCCCAACTCAGTTACTTAATTGTATTTTTCCACCTGTTTTTTCAAGAGTTTCCAGCGCTGGATCGAATCGTGGTTTTTCTTCCGAAATTCTGAAAGAAGACTAGCTCGAGCTGGTGGGTGAATTGTTAAGGAATTTCAAAGTTTCTCCAATACATTTTGCCACCCACGATAGAAAATCTAAATAACATTCACTCGCCACACTCCTCCTCAATTTATGTACAGTCATTGCTCCACATTCGCTAGGGTTAGGGGCACAGGACCCCCATGAAAGTGGAAAAACCGTGAATAACTCTAGGCCCTCCCAAACCATATTTAACACACAAAAAAGTCTGGTCACCATGTTCAACCCACTGTGGATTCCTTTGAGGCATCAAGGTTCTTTCACAAGGCAGAAGTGGGGGGCTGGTGGGGCTTACTGCCACCTCCACTGCTGCCCCACCCCATTTTTAATAGAGACTTACAAGCCTCGTTTGCAGTTTCTCAGTCTTGTAAGGCTTGCAGTCCCTGTTAAAAATGGCATAGGGAGGCAGCAGAGGTGACAGCAAAGAATTCATGAATAATCAAATCCACAAAAGTGAAAGCTGCAAATGTGGAAGCCTGACTGTACTCCTGTTTTCATAGAGGACTCAAGGTGGTTGAGTTAAAACAAGCACAGTTAAAAAAAATCATAGTATGCCTAAAAGTTAAAAAGCAATTAAACTACCATAAAGTTAGAACCAATTAAATACAAAAACCATTAAAACCAACAGCATTCATTCATTCTTTTTCCCTCTGTCATGCACCTACACCTAACAGGTTACAGATTAGTGTCTCAAGGGTCAGGCTTGCCAACTCCTTCCCTGAAGATGCTCAAAATTCCCTCATATTGCCTCACACCAGGACTGTCTGTAATTCATATAATGATGGGGTAGAGAAAGACCATCCAAGACAAAGGTCTTGTTGCTGCAGGTGTCAGAGATGCATCCTGATTATCATGCCAGTTTTAGTGGAAGTTACTTGCAGATTCCTTCAATCAAAGATGCAGCACAGCATCAGGCTTTGTATATGTGTAACCCTCCAGAGTTTTGCCTACAAGGGGTACACAGAAATGACATAGCAGCAGAACTGTATCATTTCAGACTGCAGATGGCTGTGTGTCACAAAGTCTCTACTTGTGTCTCAAGTCCTTGCAAGACAATTTCAAGTCAAGTCTCAAGTCTGGGAGCCAGTTTCTGAAGTGGGGAATAGGATCCTTCTTGCTTCCCATTATTGAAGCTTTAAAAACTTTAGAAGAAAGGATCTTTCCCTGAGCTCTGAGGCCAAGTCTTTCCTTCTGCTGTTAGGAAAAGTTTCAGAAGCTCCTCCAATGTGCAGTGGCGACAGACTGACAAGCAGATCTCAACCCTGCCTCAAGCCTGTTTGCTGTTCCCTTCCAAGAAATTTGCCCATACTTTGCACTTGAGACATTTAGAAAGATCATCATGTGACCAGTAGAGAGAAAGAGATGAAAGTGTTGTTCAAAGTTGTAAGGCTTCTGGATGAATGTGTAATTTTACTGAACCAAGGGCAGTAAGTCAATTACTAAATATATACAAGTCGCAAGTTGAGTGGAGCCAGTGTGTCATTTATTGCCAAGTCAAGTCACTGAAGTGACTTAAGTCCGAGTCAGTTGACCTGAGCCTACATCACTGCTACTACTACTCTAGAGGACAGGTTTAAGGTTTCTCTCGCTGATCTTCCCTTCACCTATTCGCACAAAGGCAGTGGTGTCATTCAAAACAACAAAGTGTTAAGACATATGTACATGTCTAAATGTGTTCTGCCAGTCACTCTTCCCCTGGGGATGTTTGCTGCCTCTTGCTGGGAGCCCAGGAGCTGGTGAGGTTGCTCCCCTAGATCTGTGTTTCCTCCAGCTACTGTGGTGGGTGCTTGTTACATCCGCATCCCTAGCTCTCCCTAGCTTTGCTGGAGGATATAGTCCTTCCTTTTCCTCTGACCCTCTTGCCCCTTTGGTCCTCCTTGTCTGCTCCAGTCTCTTTCTCCTCCCCTCCTTCTCTGCTTCTAGCTCTCCCTTTAACCTCCTCAACCTGTGTGTCTTCCTCATAACCCTCCCTCTGAGTTCCTTCTACCCATAAGTACTGAGTTGTGGCTGGAGCTCGGGGCACCTGGTGTTCTCCATGTCTGCCTGCCTGCCAGCTTCTCCTTTGGTCTGCAACCAGAGTCTTTGCCACACCTGCCGCCTCCCAGGCAGCTTCCCACTCCTGGCTTGTCCTCCCCATGTCCCTATAATAAGGTATCACTGTTTTCATTTTAATTATGCTGTAAAGCATTTAGCAAGCTTGCAAGAATTTAACTGTGATTTTTCATTTTCTGTCCCCACAACAAGATGATCAGTGAACTGACTAATTTTCACAAGAGGTTTGGGCAACCTGGTTGTCTGAATGACACCACTGCATAGAGTGTTTCCCCCTGCCACAGAGAAGAGTTCAAAAAGAGGATACCTACCCACCCACAGCCTGAGAACCTCCTCTCTCTACAGAATGGAACAGAACAAACCAGCCACTCTTGATGAAAAGGTGGGACATCAATGTGCATATACCTCTTTATCTATATGCCTAGAGTTCAGACTTTAGCAAATGTTTAGCCTTGACCAGGGAATGCAAAACATTTTTGCAAGGGGAAGAGTTCAGATAAGAAAAACTGCTCCCCAGCCCCTGCTGCAAGCCAGGTGCCAGTAACTGGTGTCAAGGGCAACAAGGCACCTGGGTTTTTGTGCCTTGGCACTGGGTGTCTTACTACCAAGATATGTAAAACTATCCTCTCTCTCCAGCTTATCCCATGCCCCTGAGAATTTTTAAGAGCTCTCAAAAGGATATACTCTGGGACCAAAGCCAACACTTTTTCATAGCTCTCTTTACTTCCAAGTATGTCCTGACCGACAAGGGCGTACTCCTCAAAGTATTCCTGCACCACTTCTATCGATTTCCTAGCGCAGAAAACAGAAAGAATGATAACAAAGATGCATTCCTGAACTTTTTCTACTTTGCAGAAGAGGAAATTCGGGCACACACAGAGCTTGTCATACAGAGGTGAGGACTGAGACTTATGCTGAAATCCCGTCACTGGTATTTAGTTTGTTTCTGTTTGAAAGGTGGGAAATTAGTAAAGCTAGAAGATGTGTAAAGTTGTATGGCAAAAGGTTTAGTAGCAATGCTACATTCAATTTGGCCACAACAGTATAAATGTTATTAGAAGAAAAAAAAACCCACCACATTTCTGCTCTAAGCAGACTGTACAGTTATAGTGCGCACAACATGATTTCAATACTTGCCTGCAAAAACGAACAACTCAAGTTAAGGCCTAAGTATCCAAACTACGAACCTAAGCAGATGGGTTACTTTCCCTGTTCCCCCATTTTAGCACTGTAAGAAGGATAGGAGAAGAACGTGCTCTTTTAAGAAAAACATGTCACATCATTAACCAGAGGACTTTGCTGCCTTCATTTCTGGATTGTCAGGAGCAGACAGGGAGCTCTCTTAGGATTCAAAACCTTCTAGTCCAGACTGGGTTTGGTCAGTGCTCTTCCCAGAAAGCAGACACTCAGAGGAGAAAAGGCTGACACCGAAGAAGCTCTTGCCCTTTAGCTGCATTTGTATTCCTATTTCAGTTGTCTTCTCCAATGGGTACCCACAATACAGTGTGCTTAGGCCTGATACCTTGACCACAGAAATTCTCAGCACGACCTAAAGAACATGGAAGTCCTAAAGTTTGTGAAACAGACACTGACTGCTGTGGAGGGAGAAGTATTCAGAATTCTACCCCCCTGGGCGGTACTTGCTCATATTACACAGTCACACCAACTGACCTGACAAAAGGGTGAATATTGTCTGGCAGCGTCACTTTCTTGATGGTTTCTTCGCCACCCTGCAAAATGTTAAGAATGTGTAAAATGAGAACTGGGAAGCCACACAGAGCCTTCTACTCCATCTGTACCTCAGCTTACCCACACCTCATCCACAACCAGCAATATTACTGGTGCAGCCAGGACTTCCAAAACTTGGAAAAGTTAGATTTTTGGACTAAAAGTCCCAGAATTATTTATAGGATCAGAAGCTAATCAAATGTCACTGAAAGCCTGGACATATACATAATCTTCACTCTACACTTGGTTATATGTAAGCTTAATAAACTGAGGGAGGGGCATGATACTGGTTGTTTATGAGCATGTGACTAGCAAGACTGAGAGGGACACCTTCACAGATATAGACATCTTTTTACAACATGGCAAAAAATGCTTTCTTGAAAGCACAACTGCAACCTTTCTCTTTCTCAAAGAGCTGTATGTGCAGATGACAACTACACAGATCAGGCAAGCAACTGCATCCATGTGTGTTCAACCTATGGTTCTGTGCTAGTACAGCTGTTTCAAACACTTGTTTGCTTCTCCTGGCAAAATTTTAATACTTTCACCTGGCATTTGAAGAAGTTCTTCCAATGGTCCTACTACTGTGAAATGAGATCAATCCTGCTCCTGTTTACTGTTTCTCTGTTAAATGTATCAGGTTACCAGGCTGTGTCCCTCCACTGGTTGCCATCCAGCAGCCGTTCCATCCTGCCAGGGTGGTGGAGGGAGAAAAAGAGGCAGAACCCCTCCACTGGATCAGCTAAAAGACCAGCCATGTTCAGCTTCTCCTCTCTTTGAACTGTTTCCATTCCAGATGGTCGCGATAAGAAAATCAGCAACATCCAGATGTGTAACAGCTGGCTCTTATAAGAAATGTATTACTTTAAGCACTGCTGCCTAAGTTTTCTTGCTGTCCTTTTCCCACCTCATCCCTTTTTCCCATTGTGTTTTGCTTTTCCAAGTGTTAAGGACAAGAACTCCTTTTCACATTTTTGACATGTGACCCTCTGAAGAAATATAAATGCTAAAAAATAAAATTCAGTAAAGATCTCTTCAAGTCTCAGAGCATTCTTATTCCTGATGCTTACTCTGATATGACAAGTCAGTATTATACCTCATCAGCCTTAATTCCACCTCCCCCCATTATAAAATTCCAGCCTCAGCAAAACCACACCTTCACTATGGTGAGATATTCCACTGCTGCAGAGCGGAGCGTTGAAGACCACTTCCTGACTGAGTCATCACACACCCAGCAGTGTACCCCTCTTCGTCCTGAATACACCCAGAGGCGGTGCTTGATGCCAAAGTCCTCTGGAGATGCAGAAGGAGGACCAGAAAGCACAATGTTATCATACAGTTTGACTGCAACAAAACAAAAAGGGCTAAATCTGATGCAAGATTTACCTAGAACAGACCCACTGAAACGAATTGGGACTAGCAAGAGAGCCAGCCTGGGATAGTGGTTTGAGCACTGGATTATGACCCCAGAGATCAGAGTTTGATTCTGCGCCGGGCCATGGAAACCTACTGGTGACCATAGCTACATGACACACACTCAGCCCCAGAAAAGCCCATTATAGGTTCACCTTAGAGTTGCCATAAGTTGGAAATGACTTGAAGGCACACAACAACAACAAACAAAAAACAACAACAACAACAGTGTTATCATAATTAATCTGATTTAGCGTTTAATGTTATGAGCAGCTACAGCACTCTTAATACTTATGTAGGGTAGGTCAGCCTTTTTCTCCCATATTGTAGAGGGAGGGAGAGCGAGAGAAGAGAGCGCGAGAGAATAGTGGCTTGCCTAAAGAATCTTAGAGTTGGAAGAGACCCCAGGGGCCATCCAGTCCAACCCCCTGCCATGCAGGAACCCACTTCAAAGCATTCTCGACAGATGGCCATCCAGCTTCTGCTTAGAAACCTCCAAGCAAGGAGACTCCAGCATGCTCCAAGGCAGCGTATTCCACTGCCGGACAGCTTTGACTGTCAGGAAGTTCATCCTGAGGTTCAGGTGGAATCTTTTTTTCCTGCAGCTTGAATCCATTGCTTCTTGTCCTAGTCTCTGGAGCAGCAGAAAACAAGCCTGCTCCCTCCTCAACAGGACATCTCTTCAAATATTTAAAGACGGCTATCATGTCCCCTCTTAACCTTCTCTTCTCTAAAGCCAACCATTTTGTTCATAGCTCTGCTTTTGGACTCATAGTTCACACTACAAGACTATAGCAATTCCTGTGGAGTAACACTGGATGTGAACACTGATATTAAAAACACCAACAAACATTAAAACAACATTAAAATACAGTAATATGAAATAGATCAGTATCCTACCATACAGCGATCACTACAAGGAACCACGTGCAGAGGACGCAATGCAACCTTTTGCAAGTCTAAAATGACAGCCAGCAGCAATAGCAACAGAGTTGAAAGAGCAGCAAAGGAAGGCAGGGAGACTCTGTAACTTGGAGATTTATAAAAGCAAGTTGTGGAAATGTGGGGAAATAGGTTATTGTTTGTTGCTAAGGGATGGATAAGAAGATTTTCAAGAAAACCATTCCAGCCCTAGGTTCTGGCTATCCTGCAGGATGAACCATATTTTATTTTTATTTTATTTTTTTGAATTTTAATAATTTTATTAATTTCCTCCCAAAAAAGAAATAATAAATAAAAACAAATATGTACATCTTTTAGTAATACAACATATAGTGGTAATATCTTCTTACAACAATTTCACATATTTACAATATTTCTTCCTAGTTTTTTTAATAAGAGCTAATAAATATTATTATTTGTTTTATAACACTAACCCCCATTTGTCATCAATTACCTCTTATATATTGATCCAGCATTCCATTTATCTTGTCAATTAACTGTATTCTTACATCTTATCATTAAGCTCCTAAATTAATCTAAATTAAATTAAATTAAATTAATCTAACTCTAGTTTTTAATTTACACTAGAAATATTTACTTTTATTATGTTTATTTGTTTGTTTGACGTTTACTTTTGTCATTTTTTTTTCTTATTTCTTTTATGTAGATAAGATAGCTTATATTACTCTCTGGTTCAGAAAATAAGAGTTTATAGGACCCCAGTCTTTCGCAATCTTCTTGTCAGTTTGCACTCTAAGTCTCTGAACCATATTTTATACTCCCTTTATTTAACTGCAAATTTTTCGGGGTGAAGAAAACAGCACCAGCACAACCATCAGCAATCTCCTACCTTTTCAGACCTGGAATCTCAGCTTTAATTAAAACCTGAAACATGGGGACCAGTTTGTGTGTTTACCACACAAACACAGAAGCCTAAATGCAACTGCAAGTTCTAATTAAAGTAAACTCAGGTTCCAGCGTAATATGGAACAACTTGATTTAGGTCACATTTATCTGTGTGCGTGCGCATGCGCACATGAGTGTAACATTTCTGTCCTCTTTCTTTAGATCTTGCCCCTTGTAACAAGGATGTGTCTTCTTTCTACTGATGTTTTTCTATTCTAAGTACCACAAAAACCAGATGGTTCTGGAGAAATGTACAGTCATCTTTCTACATTCACTACAGTTAGGTGCACAGGATCCCCATAAAAGTAGAAAAATTGCAAATATCAAAATGTCTGTGTGTGTGTGTGTCTGTGGGAAGGGGGTCGAGGCATGGTGGGTGGAACAGACACCCAGGGTCCAAACCACATCAGGGAAAGTGGGGGTGTTCAGCGCGTTGGCCCTATATTCCTTTCTCTCACCCATCTCATTCCTTGGGTGTGTGAGGGCATTGGGTGATGGTCTGTGAGGCTGAAAAATTGAACTGTGAGCCATCCTTAAGCTGCTGAGGCATCTGCTGGTGGAGGAGGAGGAGGAGAAGGAGGGGGACCAGAGGTGGGTTTTTTAAGTACTGTGCAGACTAATCAGAGCTGCTGAGGGAAGGCTCCTCCAGAAAAGAAATATCTGATGTGAGACAGGGCAGGGGTTGGAGAAAATTGCAAATAATCAAATCTGTGAAAGTCAAATCTGCAAATGTGGAGGGCTGACTGTAGTAATAATGAAAATAATGTACATACTTCTGAAAGACACTAAAGCTCTGGCTTTAGTGAGTCTCTGCAGGAAGGGCCAAGAAAACATAGTCTAGCTATCATGACTGCAGGGCTGTAAGCCACTTACCTATAAGCGCCCGGTCTATGATGCGGATGGCAATAGTCATGAGAGTCCAGCACTTGGAGCAGATCTCTGCAGAGCTGAGGACAGAGGAAGACCCCCCCACAAACCTGGTTTGTTTGTTTCTTCAAAGATAATTTCTATCCCATGTAAAAACTGCAGTCAAAGAGCACAATCTTTAAACAAAACAGGACAGGCAATTCTATCACAGCAGCACAACCATCCTGCCACAGCTTGGGAGAGGTTACTCTTTGGGATTACAGCTCCCCAAATCTTCCAGAGAGCACACACTGCCACACATGTGAAGCATAGTGAACAGAGCATGGAGGGTCATGTTCTCTAGCAAAATAAGGAAAACTGGAGGACAGGTGAATTCCAGGTTGTCCTGTTAAATTGTTTGGCTGAAAGTTGAAAGATTTTTTCCTGAAATATCTAACTAGAGTGCAGGCTGCAAAGCCCCATGCTCACATCTCTGGGAGTGAGTCTAATTAAATTCCACAGGGCTTAGTTCTGAATGTACACACACATTTATTTATGCCATTCAGACTGCAATCTCAACCACACTTACGTGGGAGAAAAAACCCACAGAACAGAGCAAACCTTGTTTCCAAGTAAACACTTGTGTGGCACATGACCACTGTCATATGTTCTTCAACCACAGATCAAATAAATTAACAAAGAATGGGTCTACCAATCACTATTCATCATGGTATTATGATTTTCTGGAATTAAAAACAAATACTTCAGTGATTAGTAATATGCCTTTGATGCTAAATGGCAGAGCTGTGGCCTTGAAGTCTTAAAAATATAGATAAATGACAGCCAGGAACAAAAACTCCATGTTCAGATCTAGCATATGACTGATTACAAGACAGGATAGAACAGAGGCTAGCTCTTACTGTTTTGCAATCTTCTTTGAACACGGTTGAGATAGAACACATGGGATGATTAATCTTTGCTCTTGCCCAGCATGGCAGTCCTAATATTCTTCCAAAGTCTGGCTATGTAAATTGCTATGTCCTTCAGGATGTAGTCCTATACACATTCTTCCACAGTCACAATCCTTATGACATTTACTCACTTACCTAGCAGTAAGACCCCATGAACACAGTGGGATTTACTTCCAAGGAATCACACCTAAGACTGCACTGTATGACTCCTTATCTATTTATTTTACCCGATGTCCAAGGAACTCAGGGCAGTGTACAGTAAGATCTATTTAAAAATTTTAAAAGTTTAAAATACCAAGAACAGCTTAAAAAGGTTAAAAGCACATTAGACCACTGGTTCTTAGCCTGGGTTCCTGGGACCCCTGGGGGTCTGCAGAGCCCTCAGAAGAGGTCCATGAAGCCCTGCTGCTGGATACCAACAGCTGTGGCAGCAACAGGGACTTGCCCAAAGTCACCCAGTGTCTGAGTGGGGATTTGAATCCTAATCACCAGAAACCTTTAATAAATAAAAAAATATTTGAATAGTTAAATAAATATTTAATATTTAAATCTTGAGTTAGGTCTTAGGGGTCCCTGGCAACAAATTATATTTACAGGGGAGGGCCCAGTAAAAAACAGTTAAGAACCACTGTACTGGACCATTTCATAATTAAAACAGGAGATTTTAAATCCAGCTAAAACAGTTTAAGTTAATTTAAAACTATTTCTGTATATCTGGATGAAAGCTCCCAAAGCTTGTTTTTACTTGGTGTCAAAATAAGAACAGTGCTGGGGCCACCTGGTCACACAACTAGGGTACCACAATAGAGAAGGTCCTCTCCCACATACTGTTCCCATTATCGGGAGAAAGAGGACAGGTTCTCCAACAGAGTTCAGGCCTTGCGCAGAGATATATATGGACTTGTATTCCTACCAGTGCTGAACTCCCAAGTTATTTAGGCCTTTAAATGCCATCACCAGAACCTTGAATTCAGACAGGAAGCGTTTGAGCAGCCAGTGCCACTCCTTTAAAGCTGGAGTTATATGGTTTCTATATGGTATTCCCACCAGCAGTCTAGCTACTGCATTTTGCCCTAGCTGCAGCTGCTGACTCATCTTCAAGGGCAGTCCCAAGTAGAACTCATTGCAGTAGTCTAATCAGGAAGTTACCAGCTCATGGACTACTGTGGCTAAGTTATTGATATCCAGAAGAAGATATCCAGTCAAAGCTGGTCCTGAGCACTCTAAGGCCATTTCCACCCTACACTGTTATAGTGCTCTTATTCTACTTTTAACCTCTTCTGGAATTCTGGGGTTTGCAGTTTATTGAGGACAAAGAGCTCCCTGCCTGATAATTCTAAAGGCCGCTCCCTAAACTGCAAACCCCAGGATAAAGGCCGCTCCCTAAACTGCAAATCCCAGGATGCTGAACATAGAATAAGAGCACTGTTAACAGTGTAGGGTGGCTGGGCCTCTAGCTGCAGAGACACTTCCAGACGCTTACGCCCCGAGCTAAGCACTTGTTCCAACAAGAGAGTGAAACCTCATCCAAGGTACATTGTTCATCCAATTCCTAGATCCAAGGATCCTCCTTATACACAGATCCTCTGTCTTATCAGGATTCAGCTTTAGTTTACTGGTCCTCATCTAGCCCACTATAGCATGCATTCACTGGTCCAGCACCTGCACAGCCTTAGCTGACCTGATGACAAGAAGTGAAATAGTGTGTTATCAGTATACTGATGGCACCCAATCCAAAATTTCTAATGACCTCACCAATGGCTTCATATAGATACTGAATAGCATAGGAGACAGGTAGAACTCTGGGTAACCTACAAGTTAATGTCCAGGGAGTTGAACAAGAACCCCCACCCCCGCCAATGCCACACTCTGTAACTGGCCCTGCAGACAGGAGCAAAACCACACTAATGTAGTGCCTCCTACTCCATCTAATAAATCTGTACAGTAGAATACCCTCATCAATGTTACTGAGAGACTCAAGAAGGTCAACAGGTTTGTAATCTCCCTGACTTTCTCTAGCCTAGATTTCAAGGGAAATTGCTAATGGGAACTGAAATTTTATTACCTGTCTTTTAATGCCCTTTGTTCCTAGTCCCCACATGGCCAAAAAGGGGAGTGGCCTCTCCTGCTCCAAGAGCCCTCCCAATCGTCTTAACTGACTACAGAAAAAACATGTAGGCCAATGAGTCTCACATTGTCACTTTTCTTTTACATGATTTTTTAAAACATCTTCACCTGATTCTAAGCTTTGAAGCTATGAAGTGGAGGGGAGCTACGAAAGCATGCATGACGTATTTTTAGCAGGCCAACAATGGAACTGCTGTTTTGTGGATGTTGTATTTTTGCTGCATGGCCAAGATAGCTATGTCTGAATATGTTGAGAATCAGTTAGTAGAGGTATAATAAGTTTGTTTTGCCAACCTCATTGCTGCATAATAGGCACAACTAAGAATCTTTGGTAATTTTTGCTTGTATCCACTTCATAATTATACTGGCTGCTAGCTGCAGGTCCAGCCTGTTTCATCACCTGGCAGGGACAGTGATTGTTTTACTAATATACTATCAAGGCTCAACTGTTCACACAATGGTTGAATCCAAAAATAAAGAATAAGCTAAAGTGGAAAAGCAAGATTCTGGGCCATAATTATTGCAATCACCACAAAAAGCATAGAAGGTTGTGTAGTCGGAAAGAAGGGCAGAGCACGAATGAGAAAACCTGACTGAGTGGAGCATCAATAGTCTCACATCTCCCTGTTTCAGGTGCATAAATACAATAACTTCCGCAAAACTGAACTAGCAAATTAACCTAAACAATTTTCACTGAAAGGATATAAAATACCTGCAGCACCGCCTAACATCGTCATAATCTGTCATGTCTATGTCAAACACTAGCTCTTTCTCCTGGGCCTGGAAAGCACTCATGTGGACAGTGTTGTGCTGGATTGGCTGCAAAGAAAAAGAAAGGGAACAGATAAAAATCAGGAATGGTTATTTGCTTACAGTAATGTAGAATGTAATTCCATTGCTTCATAACAGTCAACAATTGGGACTTCTGCAACTGTTCTACTACAATAATACCCCATCATATTTTTACTGTCAAAAGACCAAATAAATTCAAGCCAGCTAGACAATGAACCCAGGAGGAAAAGGCTTAAGAAATCTGTAATTTTAGCCTGGAAAAAACAGTGTAGATTAATGTTTTCTTTTCTGCTGGCTAGCACTTACTTGCAGGCTCTGTATTTCACAATTATAAAATGAGAGTAAGCTCTCATAATAAAAAATATAGGTTGCAAGGATACACACTAAGGAGAGGCAACAAACAGTCCACAGAGTGCAAGAGCATCCCTGAATTTGCTGCTGTGACATCAAATTTCACCAAAACTTTAATTCTGACTTAAAACAAGATGCACACTCACTGTATGGCTTTTTTTTAAAGGAGGATGCAGTTGGGATTTTCTTCCCTGCATAACTAAAATTCACTACTATGAAAGCAAATTTAGCAGGCTGCTGGGGCTGTGGCATCCAGTGTGTGAGGGAAGTCCAATGCATTCCCAATGGCTCTGGAAAACTGCCCATCCTTGATATGGATGACAGTGACTGCAAAACCCTTTGATGTTACTGTTCTGGTGCTATGAAAGTTATTAACAGAGCCACTCCCAGATGTCTGCTGTACTTTGTAAGAAAACAGAGTGAATGGCACTACACTGATGTCTGGAACCATTCACAGAAGCAGTGCTAGCAACTGCTTAATCATCCCAATTAAAACAGTGTAGCTGGAGCATCAAGGGAGAGAGAAAGGCTGTGGATTGGTAGGCTACTACAAAAATCATTGCACAAGTAGCTGTGTTATCCCAGAGATTTTGTACATGCAGTCCCAAGTGTCCCAATCATCCCATAAACACACAGACAATCCTCTCTCTCTGTCACTTTTGACTTGGGCGGTTAGGGAACTAATAAACCATTGCACAACAGATAATTAATCGTGATACATAAAATCAGGCATCAGTATGATACCAGTGGCCCTTGCAACAAAACATTACAGGGCAAAGTGATTCAGTCAGCCATTCCCTTTGTCATGATACTCCATTGCATCCCTTCTCATACAATTTTCTCCCTTCCACAAGAGCCAGCCTGCATGGTATTTTTAGGTTTTGCCCCTGACATTTTTTTGTATTTTTGTGAACTCTGAGATTCATAGGCTGGCTGATGCTTCCTTTTTGTGTACAAGTGGTATACTTCTGCCACCTAAGTGATAGCATGAAAAGCATAAATAGAAAGGCCAATTTACATAAAAGTTTATGGGAAATGAATATCTGAGTCTGTTGAAGAAAGGCCAGAACGAATGAGCTTTAGAAAAAGAGAAACATAAATGAACCAGAAGAATAAAGAAGCAATTGAACAAATTCTGGTAAAATTTTCATTCTAGTGGTATGTCACAAGAAAAGTCACCTATCTTAAAGAAAAGGGGTAGATTACTTTTCAGAGAGCCTTTGAAGACGACCAGTGTTTCTAGCACTATATAGCATAGTTCTTTTCCAATACCTTGTGTGAATACACAGCTCCAATGTCAATTTTGTAAGGGCACATTTTCTGGATCTCTTTCTCCAGTTCCTGGGGTGTGTTGAAAGACTGGTACCGCACATAGATATCATCATGGAGCGTGAATGAGAACTCTCGCCGCTGAAAGTAGTTCTTTGTCACTAAAGTAGGAAGCAGAAAATCCTCTTCTATTTATGTATTATAGCAGTTACGAAGCTCTTACTTTGAACTTCAGTTCTTCCGGAAACTCCTATTATGGCCTTTGGCAAAACAGTGAGGAATAAGAGACAGATACTGTAGGAGGCTGCTCTAAGAATGCAAGATGATACACAAGGGCCATTTCCGCACTACAGTGTTAAACTGCTGCTATTCCACTTTCAACGCCCTGTGGAATTCTGGGGTTTGTAGTTTACTGAGACCAAAGAGCTCTTTGGCTGAGAATTCGAAGTGCCCTTCCCTAAACTACAAACCCCAGAATTCCATAGGAGGTTGATAGTGGAATAGCAGCACTTTAACACTGTAGTGCGGAAATGGTCAAGAAGTTCACAGAGCAGGCTGGAAGTGCTATATTTGCTAGTTTTGTAGGCTGATAATAACTGATGAATGTAATCTTCAGCGGCTGGCAGGGAAGGAAAGCAAGGCATTTCCACCAGTTCTGCTCGGAGACCAGCCACATTTGGCCCCTCTCCTAGTAACTCTAGGGACAGGGCTGACGCCATCTTTGAACCTCCAAATATTTTGCTCTTCAACTCTCATCAGCCCCACCCAATGCTAAGAGACTGTGGAAGTTGTAATCCCAAACCCCAGAAGGGCTTGCGCTTCCCCATTCCAGATTTAAGGACCAATAGCTACACTTGCTTCTTTCTCCCTCTCTACTCACTTTTATGTATCAGCTGCAAGGCTGAGAACAGCAGCTGACTTGTGGTGACATTTTTGCGGAGCATTTTCAGGACGTTTCTGAACTACACTGTTATAGTGCTGTTATTTTCAACTTTCAACCTCCTATGGAATCCTGGGATTTGCAGATTAGGGAGGGGCATTTAGAATTTTCAACCAGAGAGCTCTTTGGCCTCAGCAAACTACAAACCCCAGAACTCCACAGGATGTTGAAAGTGGAATCATAGCACTGTAACAGTGTAGTGCAGAAAGGCCCTCAGTTACAAAGTGAGATGAAAACGCTCTAAATAAACAAGACTCTTGCTGGCTCAGATTAAAAAACCTCATATAGTTGAGGATTCTGTTTTTAAAAGTGGCCAGCAAGAGGACTCTGGGAGTAGTTTTCCCAACGCTTCTTGGAGATGCTGGGGATTGAACCCAGGCCTTCAGCATGCAAAGCATTTGGTCTCCGACTGAGCTACAGACAGACCCCAAGCCTGGAAGTAACGCATGGCCAAAAAGGATTTTACATATAATGCTGGGGTGTAACGAAGTAATATACCCTTAAAAAAGCCCATAATTTGTAACAACATTTTTTTAAAAAAATGTGTCAAGTTCCATTTCCTTCTTCTTCTCCCAAGTTGGGGGAGGGGGTTCATGCTGAGAGATTTGTTTGTTTTTTAATGAAAAATTAATTAAAATTGACTAGCTGGGAACATGCTAGGAAATACGCTACCTAAAAAACAACAAATGGGCCTTAACTTTAAAGGAAAAGCAAGCAAAGAAACCTTCATCTTTTTTCTTAAAGCAATGTTCTAAGCTCTGGATCGTCCTTCCTGAAACTCTTCTTTTCTTTGACAACCATCACCACGTCCTATAGTGGTGAATCCCCACAGTTAATACACGGTGTAATGAACCTGCTTGCAAATCAACGTGATTCTGGCAATCCCACATGTCTTAAATCTAGCACATCTCCTTTGCTCAATGCAACTTCACGTCCTTCTTCAGACCATCCCGCACTACACTGTTATAGTGGTATTATTCCACTTCCAACATCCTGTGGAGTTCTGGGCTTTGTAGTTTACTGAGGGTAAAGAGCTCTCTGGCTGAGAATTCTAAAGGCCCCTCCCTAAACTACAAACCCCAGAATTCCATAGGATGGTGAAAGTGGAATAATAGCACTATAACAGTGTAGTGCGGCAATGGCCTCAGTTAAAACACACTTAATTCTTGTAATAAAAGCTGATAGAGCTCCGCCTCTCAGAAACCTTATGCCTCTGCAGTCTCAGACTGCGTCCTCTTCACCACTGATTGACCGAACCCTGTACATGCTCAGAGGCACTTTTGTTCCAAGGCTAAACGGCCTTAACACCACGCATTCAGGAGCACCCTCCCCTTCTTGGACAGGGTCCCCCTCCCAAGTTTCTTCCATGCCTTACCGTCACCATAGCGCAGCCACCGCCCGTAAAGGCCGAAGGGGAAGATGCGGCGGTAGTAAAGGGGCAGCAGGTCCGGCAAGGAGCCAGGGTCAAAGTCTGCCATGTTCACCGCAAGGGGAGAATAGCGCGGGAGAATTCAGGGCCCGCCTCCCGCTACTCGGGGAGCCAATGAGAGGGGCACCCGCCTTTCCTAAAGGAGATCCCTACGGCATGGTGGGAATTGTAGTCTTTGCGAGAACGAAAGCATAGTTATGCGGACTCTGAGGACCTCCAGTGGTCGATTTTAAAAATTATTATTATTTCTTTTCAGGCCATTTCTGCACTACTCTCTTATAGTGCTATTATTCCACTTCTAGCATCCTGTGGAATTCTGGGGTTTGTAGTCTACTGAGGCCAAAGAGCTCTCTGGCTGAGAATTCTAAGTGCCCCTCCCTAAACTGCAAAGCCCAAGATTCCACAGGCTCTTGAAAGTGGGATAATAGCACTATAACAGTGGGCCTTTCCGCACTACACTGTAATAGTGCTATTATTCCACTTTCAACCTCCTATGGAATCCTGAGGTTTGTAGTTTACTGAGGCACAAGAGCTCTCTGGCTGAGTATCTTAAAGGCCCCTCCCTAAACTGCAAACCCCAGGATTCCATAGGATGTTGAAAGTGGAATAATAGCACTATAACAGTGTAGTGTGGAAATAGCCTCTGTGTGCGTCTTCAAGTCACCTGTCAATGTCTGGTGACTCAAACAATTCCATCGGGTTTTCTTAGGAAAGGAATAGGTAGAGGTAGTTCTGCCAGTTCCTTCCTCTGAAATACAGTTGGCAGTGCCTGGTCTTCATTGGAGGTCTCCCATCCAAGTACTAACCAGAGCTGACCCTGCTTAGCGTGAAATATCAGATGGGATCTCCTTTCCATTAAAGTTCCATTTTAGATAAGGATGTGTGTGTCTGAGCAAGAGTTTCTTTTCTCTCCCTCCTTCTCTGTAATAATCTACTGTATTTGTAGAACAAAAATAAGCAGCGGCCATGCATTGAACCCAGCCAGCGCGTTGCCCGAGGACCCCCACTCCACGGTAAGACAAGAGAGCCTACTGTTGTGACCAAGGCTTTAATGCCTCTGTAATCCAAAGTACCTCCAAAGTAAAACAAGAACAAGTGAGCTTTTGTTCTTATTTTAAATTCCAGGGTGCACAAGGCGACAAATGTTTCAGCAATATTGATTCAAGGTTCAGTGTTGATTGTTAACCAGAAGTTACTTTACTATCAACCATGTATCAGAATTTTGAGAAATCTTGCACATGCGTGGAATGCTTTACGAGGCCATTGTTGCCATAACCTATAAAAAAAATCCTTCTTTTAACAGTACAGGCTCCTTTGGCCCAAGTTGGGGACCTTTCTAGGCTGATTCAGAGCTTACCTACAATTGCGTAGCCTACTCCAGGTAGTCTGTGCAGACCTAATATTTTATGTCTGGCCCCACTTTTTTTTTTTTTTTGAGGCCTCGGGGTAACCCTAACCTCAATGGCTTCTTATTTGCCTATTAAGCAACTACAGAAATGTGTTAAACATCAGCAGCGTCTTTCACTTTTTGACTGCCTTGAGCCACCTCTCTCCCAAAATACTTGTAAAATCTCAATATTTATTTTTATTTCCTAAAATCAAGGGCTCCTGGGTGCAAATTTGGCTGTAAATTGTGCAGAGACCCTCATATGGGGCTCAACAAAGGAATAACTCAGTGGGTGTAAGGACTGTACATGTTTTCAGAAATAATATAGGGCTGCACAATCTGCAACACCCCTGATGTGATCCAGAGGTGTGGGTACGGGGGGGGGAATGAGGGAATTTTCTCCTCAGTAAAGATGGAATCCCCCCAAATGTTCCTTCAGTCTCCAGATTTCTAGCACTGTAGGAACTTAAAATTTCAGTTTTAAGGGGTGTTACCCTGTTTACTGGGGATCCCAGGAGGGACACCTAAATAACCTTACAATTACGCAAAATGAGGAAATTAGCCAAGAGCACTGGTTGGCACTACGAGAGGCAGGGCAATGCAGCAGGATCTTGTAACCCAATGTTTACGGGGTCAGGCCAAGTCAAGAAGCAAACCGTGTTGGAAATAATGAATGATCTTTATTAAATACAGGCACACAATGTAAGCAACACACGCACACAGATAACTAAGGAAAATAAAGGTGTGAGTATGATAGTGGGATTTTCAGAGGGATAGTTGATTTGGGTGATACGAAACCTGTTCCTGAAACCCAGAAAGAAGATAGAGAGCGATGCTGGGGTTCGATGTATCTCAGCACGTGGAGCTGAGAGGAAGCTCGCCAAGCAAAGCGGCAGCAAGGCAGTCTGGAACTCAGGAGTGATCCGAGGATGGTCTCGGAATCAGGGGTTTTTATAGAGGGAAATGTGACTGCAGGCAATGCTATACTTGGGAAGACAATGCGTTTTAGGAATGGGACAAAACTTTGAAAAGGTCAGAATTTAGCATGATTGAGTCCGAATTGACAAAGAGTTAGCCAGTATGCAAATGCTCAGTGCTTGGCAGTTGAGTATTCAGCTTGCCAGGTTGCCTGCTCGGGGCAGGGAGTCTATTGTCAACAGTGTGCATACATAATAAGAGTGTTTGCAGAGAGGTCTCCTAAAGCAAGGATCTGGCTATTTCTGGCCTGCCTGGGTGGAGAATGGAATGTTCGGCAATTAATGGCCGAGTCTAGTTCTGTGCTTGTCCGGGGGCCTCTCAAACACGTGGAGAGGGATGGTGGAAGAGTGCCAAATTATTGATATCAAAATGATATCTGGGGGTATCTCCAAGGAGGCCTAACCTGCAGTAACAGGGGGAAGGCAAAATATCCAAGGGAATGCAAGCAAATATAAGTGTTCTAGGTAAAAATTATATTTAATGGCCATTTCCGCACTAGAGCATTATAGTGCTATTATTCCACTTTCAACATCCTATGGGGTTTGCAGTTTAAAGTTTAAAATATCACTATAACAGTCTAGTGGGGAAACGGCCAAAGTCTCACTCTCTGCAATGCTAGGAGCACAGGATGCTCTCCCTTTCGAAGCCCCATTATGTGATAATTTGCTCTATCAGTGCTTCCAAATTAAGGACAAGTTCCATAATTTGATGTGGGGTCCCCTCTTTTGTCAGTTCTTCTTGCTTCTGGAGGCTTGCTTGAGGCTGCTCACATGTATGGACATGGTCCTAAGACTTACCTACAGAAAGAGTAGATCCCCTGGTCAAATTAATGGAACTTGCCTGTAATGAAAGCATTGAAACAGCAGGCTTCCATCAGTTCTTCTTGCCCATGGAGACTCTTTTGGAACTGTGTGTGTGCTGCTTGCAAAGCAAGCTCAAAGGGGGGAAAAGGTGCCAAACTAGCTGAGAGACTTTGCAAACAGCATGCAGGCATGGGCAATCCCAGGCAAGGCTCTTCATGTTTCCTATAGCAGATGGGTTCCCACTTTTTGACCATTTCTACTTTCTAACAGCAGTATGGTCCCTAAACTGTCAAATAAGTGGAGGAAATCTGTATGGGAAGTGAAGGAAAATTTCATCTGAGTGAATGGCATTCTTATTTGGGGACGCAGTGTCTTCATTTGGTACTCCTGTAGGTACATTCATGATGCCATCCCTTGTCAGCCTTCTCATTACGATCCCTCGTCCTTCACTGATCCCAGACTAATGCCTCCCCTACAAGTGATCTGGAAGAGGATTGCTGGAACCAGAATGAGAAGAAAGGTTTCATGATTGTGAGTGCAGGGAACTCCTGCCACATTTGAAATCTTTACCACCAAACTGCAAAACCTCCTGGGACCCCCAGAAAACAGGGTAATACTTCCCTGCACTCTGGGGGTGAGTCTTGCTATCTGTTGCTAGGAAAACTTTGAGAAGGCTCCTTTGGTATGCAACAGGACAGGCTGCTGGGCAGACCTCAGCCATGTCTCAAGCCTATTGCCTAACATGTTTATTGTTCCCCTCCAAGAAATGGCTCAAGCTTTGGCCTCGAGACAGATCATAATACGACCAGTAGGCAAAAAGAGATGGAAGCACTGTTCAAAGTTCTAAGGTTTCTGGATAAATGTGTTATGTTACTGAACCAAAGGCAGCAAGTCAGTCACTAAAGATATACAAGTCATGAGCCAAATCAAATCATTGTGTCATTTATTGCCAAATAGAGTCCAAGTCAAGTCACTGGAGTCTGACTGGAGTCTGAATCATTTGATTTAAGTCTACATCACTGGTGTTATCTGCATTTTTCCCTATTCACAGTAAGTGCTGGAACATATCTCTCCCAGTTATGTGGGGGGCGGCTATTGTATATTTTTATTGCAGTTTTCCATCTGGGAACTCAGACTGCCACACATGGATCTACTTCACAAGAATCTTGTGAAGTAGATTTAGTGAAAAAGATCCTGAATGACCCAAGGTCAGTGACCCTCTTGATCCAGAGGAGACTTGAATTTTGCTTTTGCTGATCCTCATCTGACTGTCTAAGACAAGGGTGGGAAAAATGTGGCTTACCAGATGTTACTGGACTACAACTCTCAGCATTCCTCACGATTGGCTATTTTGATTTGGATTGGTGTGAAATGTGTTTCAGTGACATCTGGAGATTCTCATAATTCCTGCCCCTGATACAGGGTAAAAATGACTACATTCTACTGGCAATCAACAGGTGACTGAACATTTGATAAACACACTACGTGGGTGAGCCATGTCTCATAAAGAACAATTTGGAACAGGTCTGTACAACTACCGGCCCAGTTTTGTGTTCTGGCCTGCCACTTGTTTGTCAGTTTCTGTGTTTTATACTCATAGGGAAGCAATGGCAACAACACAAGGGCTTATCAAGCTCTTAGTGGGTCACCACACATGGCTGATAGGCCGTGTTTAGATTGGTGGTTCAAAAATTGTGCAAACCTGATATAGTGTGTGTCAATAATCTGCAAAGAGAGTGGTGCAAACAAAATCTACACATAGAATGAATCATGTGGAATTTTCCATTCTTTGATTCGGAAGATTTTTCTTGCTTTGTTTTTATTACCTTAGCATGGAGGAAAAATGTACTTTTCCCCCAGGAAAATGGGAACTAAGTTTCAGTTCATCTGAGCTAAAATGTAGCTGCAAAGGCTATGTGTTAATTTGTTATCAAGGCTATTTTCACATTAAAGGATAAAGTATTCCTGCATAACAGGTGGCCTCAATGGTCCTTGTGGTCTCTTTTAGCTCTGTGATTCCATGGCCATTTCTACCCTACACTGCTATAGTCCTATTCTTCCACTTTCAGCCTCCTGTGGAATTCTGAGTTTTTAGTTTCCTGAGGCCCAAGAGCTCTCTGGCTAAGAATTCTAAAGGCCCTTCCCTAAACTGCAAACCCCAGAAGTCCATAGGATGTTGAAAGTGGAAAAATAGCACTATAATAGTGTAATGCAGAAAGGGCCTAGGATTCTAAAGTGGAGTGGGCAACTTCCTGGAGTTGGCGGGAGTGCATTGACCTCCATTGGGGCCTTGGGGGGTCAGATTCCCACCATACTCCCTGGATTTAAAAAAATGGGGGAAAAATAAGAACCTCCCAGAAGGTATGGGATGACATTTCTCAATCTTTGAGGGCTTGCCTGGGCCATTTTAGGCCCAGTAGAGGACTTTTTTCATGCCCTCCTACATTTCACAGCTGTGACCAAGCAACATCAGAGTTTGGTTAAGATGATAAAAGTTGTGAACGAGGCTTAGCAGATAGGCTAAGAGAGGCTGTAGCAGTTTGCTTTTGCCTGAGCTTAGCAGAAAGGGTAAGATTGTACCCCTCTTCTCCCTCCTGCTGAGTTAATTGAATAAAGACCACTTTTATACCTTTAATTCAGTTTGCAGCAAATTAAGTAGGCTCAGGACAAAGGGAGAAAGTGGGAGGAAGAAGAGAAACTAGTAAATGTTAAAAGCAGCTGAAAAAGTGGAACAACACAGGTTGATTGGAACTGTCCCTGCTGAGTGAGGACAGTAGTGGGGCATGCTTTTTCAGCCAGGAAGTCAACTTCCAGATTTACTCCTGGACTTGAAACCTGTGATAAAATATAGTGGGTGTGGGTGGATATCTTTGGTGAAAAAGATTTTTTTGTTTTGTTTTGCAAAACATTTTTGGGTGTGCCTCCTGTGTTCTAAAAAACCTGGGGTTGCATGCAGACTGTCCTTTGTATTTTCCACATCCCAGGCCCTAAATTAATTTGCTAGTCCTAACTTGAATAGATTACTGAATCACTGGTATTTTACTTAACTAACTGTTCAGCAATCCATTCCATGCCTCTCCTTTTGTTGGCCTCCTTGTGCATTTTTGCCCAAACAAAATTCAACTACAGTCTCCCCCTAACCCCACTCCCACCTTTGTGGAAGCTAATAACAATTTTAAAAATACCTGTGCTACTTGTGCCTTGGGCTATTTTCGCCCTACACTGTTATAGTGCTATTATTCCAGTTTTAGCCTCCTATGGAATCCCGGGACTTGCAGTTTAGGGAGGAGCCTTTAGAATTCTCAGCCAGAGCTCTTTGACCTCAGTAAACTACAAACCCCAGAACTCCACAGGATGTTAAAAGTGGAATCATAGCACTGTAACAGTGCTGTGCGGAAATGGCCTTGGTTCTAAACATTTGTAAGAATATGTTGCTGTTATTGTGTATCTTCAAAGTCATTTCCAACTTATGGTAACCCTCAGACAGACCTATCACAGGGGTTTCTGGGCAAGTTTTGTTCAGAGAGGGTTTGCCTTTGCCTTCCTCTGAGGCTGAGAGTGTGTGACTTGGTTTTGGAACATTTTGGTCAGCTCCCAGTCAGGTACTATGATTGCAGAAGGAGATGGGTGTTTCCAAACAGAATTGGAAAGATGCTTCTGTCTATTTGTAGCATGGTTTGGCCTTGTGAAGCAAACGGGAAGGGGATGCCAAGCAGCTCAGTTTCTGAAAGGGATGCTTGCATGCCGCATGACCCCTAGGGGACTTAAATCAATATAGGGAAATTGTTGGACCATGTCCAGGATGGGTGTTAATGTTCAGATACAATCCAGTGCTTTGGACTTTCACCTGCGCTTACCACAGAACCTAGTATTTGCTGACTTTCAGCCTATCCCGAACCTCTGTGCAAATTCTGGGGTGGGTTCATGGAAAGAGTTTGCTTAAAAATTTACTCTTCTGGGTTGCAAAGGGTTCCTACTTCAGAGAGGTTGAACAGTCAAGGAGTGGGCTGAATTCTGAGGTAAGCTAAGCCTTTAAAGTTTCTTGTTCTTTTTGTTACAAGTTGCCTATAAAAGGTAGCAGCTTGAATCCTAGCAAGCCTTTTCCCAGAGAAGTTCGTGGGCTCTTTGTGTCTTCAGTAGACACTGAAGTAGAAATCCTGCCTATCCTTCGCTTACTAGTACACGTGTATAAAAGAGTTTTATGAACATAAGTAAGAATACTCACACATATAGTATTGTGTGGTGCATGTGAATACCACTACCCTTATCAGTTGTAAACCTGCATGTGTGCATATTTGTCTTCAGTGCACTTGTCAACTTATGACAGCCCCATGATTTTCGTAGGTTTTCTTAGGCAAAGAATATTCAGAAGTGGTCCTTGACAGGTCCTTCCTCTGAAATATAGCCCACAGTATCTGCTGTTCATTGATAATCTCTCATCCAAGTGCTAACCAGGGCTGATCTTGCTTACTGGGGGTTAAACTAAACATTAGTTTGGCATGCTGTTGCTCCTGTTTTTCATTAAGTGTATAGTCAGTAGTTAGAAGACTCCAAAATCAGATTGGGAATGAGGCAAGGGGTAGGGGGAAGGCTTTAATTGTTTGCTGCTGCCACGCCCCATTAGCAACTTACCTCTCACAACAACCTTGGAAAAGTTACACTTTCGGACCAGAACTTTCAGAATCCCCCCCCCCCGTTAACAAGGCCACTTTTCCAAAATGTGCCCTCTCTTTATGCCAGCGATTTTTGAAAACAAAAATCAGTTATGCAACACCAAACTACTTTGCCCTCAAGGTAACATGATTTGTTAGTGTGATAACACAGTTGACTTTTCCTCTTGCTAAGTGAGTTCTAGTTGAACCAGATTAGATCGTGGATGTGGTACAGTAGGTGAGAGGTTGAACTTTAATTCCTACACCTTCTTTACCTAGGAGAAAGCTTCATTTAATTCAGTGAGACTTACTTCTGAGTAGACATCTCAGGTTTGGGCCTTTGGTTGTGAGTTGAGAAGGGGCAAGTTCAAATCATACCTTTGAGACTTTATTCATTTATCTGTTTTTTTTAAAAATTAATCTATACCAGCCTTTAGTGAAACTGTCAGGACACCATAAAATATCAAAGATGTTGTTATGTACTTTCAGTTCAACCCTGATTCATGGTGACCCTCTCATTGGGCATTCTTGTTAAGATTCCTTCAGAGGAGTTTTGCCATTGCCTTCCTCTGAGACTGAGGGCCTTTCTGCACTACACTTTTATAATGCTATTATTCCACTTTCAACATCCTATGAATTCCTTGGGTTTGCAGTTTGGAGAGGGGCACTGAGAATTCTCAGCCAGAGAGCACTTGGGCTTCAGTAAACTACAAATCCCAGAATTCCACAAGAGGTTGAACATGGAATAATAACACTATAGCAGTGTAGTGTTGATAGGCCCTGAGACTGCCCAAGTTTGCCTAGTGAGTTCCAGCGACTGAGCAGGGATTCCCAGAGTCCTAGTCCAGCACTCAACTGCTCCCCACTGGCTCTAAGATATCTAAGATATCAAAGGTCGAGCATTGAGCTTTTGTTCTTTCTTTAATCTGATGGCTAGGTAATATAACACGGCTCTCATTTAGCAGTGGTTGATTTTTGATCCCTTTGGAACTTCAAAACTCTTCATGTCCCTTTCTTTCTACAGTAAGAATGGAAGAGAAGGGCTGGAGTTTCAGTCCAGTCGTCACTGGATTGCAAGTCACATCATCCCTCACTGTTGCCTGTGCTGGCTAGGCTTGATGGGAACTGCATTCCGGCAACATCTGGAGAGCCGTATGTTTGTTGCTCCTGTTACAAAGGGAAGAAACAAAAATTAAAGTTGTGATCAAGAACAAGCTCAGTGGGGTAGGAATGGTGTGGGAGCTGTTTTACTTTCTCCTGAAGGTCCTGTGTGCTAGTAATTGAACAAAACTTCCAAAGAAAAAGATCAAGGAAGCAATGTTTCTTGATCAGTTGAAACTGAGCATCACTGTGTGAAGGAGGTATGAAAACAATCTGTGCCTCTTCTTGGCACAGTGTGCAAATGCTAATTGTTTTTCCTTCCTATAGTTTCTAGGGCAAGCAATGAGCACAGTTTGGTCTCAACTTGTGCATGAAACTGGTGAAGTGTCAGTTGTGTGTGTCTGTGTGTTTCCTTAATGGAAGATCTTTTAAACACAATGCTTGAACTAATAGTTATTGTCTTTTCTGTTTAAGCATGTTTATTTATATTATATTTCACTTATTCAGAACTTTCTATACTGTTTTTCCTTCCAAAAGTACCCCAACTGGTTTAGGATATTGCAGTATAAAGACTCTGAAATGCAATAAAACTGAGTAACAGAACATAGGTTAAAACAATGAAATACCTCAATTAATGATGTAGATGTGTCCTGGGTGTTTCTGATAAACTGTGGTACCAGAGGCAGAAATAACATGGAAAGAAGAGGGATACATTCCTACGCCACAAAAAATAAATAAATATAAATATAAATATAAATATATATATATATATATATATACACACACACACATACATAAAATAAAAAAAGGACAGTTCAACCTGTTTCAGCAAACATTTTATTCAAAACTAACATTATGCACATGTGAAATAAAGCAACAAATAGCCCCATGAAACTGCACTGTTATGGCACTATTATTCCACTTCAACTGACATGGCTTCATCTTGTGGAATCCTGAGATTTGTAGTTTTGGTAGGCCCAAGTACTCTCTGCCCAAGAATGCTAAATGCCTCTTCCCTAAACTGCAAATCCCAGGATTCTGTAGGATGTTGCTGTGGCTGTTAAAGTGGAATAACAGCACTATAGCAATGCAGTGTGATAAGGCAGCAAGTCAAGTAAACCTTGCATAAGTAACAACAAAAAATTGAACCTTCTAGAGTCCACCTGAGAGCTGCTTCCAGGGTGATTTTTTTTTCTTTCATCAGCCTCCACATTTTTTTCTGATTTACATTTTGCTGTTGAAACTTATAGATCTTTTGGTTTTTCAATGTAATAGGGTAGCTGGTGAGGCAGGCAAATCTGCTTCCCCCTTTTCTTTATGTTTTGCTCTTCTTATATGCTCTCTAAGTGATTCTGGAGGCTGCAGTTTACCTTGCCCGTTACACATAAGCACCCAGATACAGTATGATCACCTAGGGCCTTTCCACCCTACACTGTTATAGTGCTGTTATTCCACTTTCAACATCCTATGGAATCTTGGGGTTTGTAGTTTAGGGAGGAGCCTTTAGACTTCTCAGCCAGGGAGCTCTTTGGCCTCAGTAAACTACAAACCCCAGAATTCCACAGGATATTGAAAGTAGAATAATAGCACTATAACAGTGTAGGGTGGAAATGGCCCAACTTCAAGCTTTTTTTGCACTATTGACATGCTGCTATAACCCAACACTAAACATGTCTTTCTCCAGCCCTCCTTCACCATCGTCCCAGTGCCAATTCTGCAAAAAATACCTTGCAGCTAGCAGAAAAGAGGGGGCTGAGTTGGACTCCTGTAAAAAGGCTTTGCAAAACAGAGCTTCTGTGTCAGAAGCATTGTTAACAGAGGGAATGCCTGAATTTCATTAAAGCCACTAAAATGACAAAGACGCAAATCCAAAGCTGTAGATCAGGAAAATGCCCAGGCAAACAATGGGGTGATTGAAACCAACCCTGCTGGGCCTCAGTGTCTGTCAGCCATATGCTACTGCCAACAGTGGACACATGCACACAAAACTTCTAGTGCCATGAGGCTGAAGAGCAAAATGCTCCCAAGAGGACAAGGACTGTAGATCTCTCTTCTTCTGTCAACTGCAAGGGTTGGTAGTGGGCATGCAGTAAGTGAAGAGGTTTGTGGTATATTGGGATTGTTACATCCGAGAGTGTGGCCTTGATCAGGACTACTGGGGCACAGGCAGCTGAGATGCATACCCTCCAATATTTCACCAGTGAAAACTGGGGCAGTTGTGATCAAGGAACATCAGAGTGTGATCGAGACTGCAAAAGTTTTTGATGAGGAAGAACACACAAGGCAGATGAGGTTATGGCAATTTGCTTTCGCCTGAGCCTACTAGGAAGGACAAGAATACATCCCTTCATCTGCTCCCTGCTGAGTTCAGTGCAAACTACTTTTGCACTTTGAATTCAGTCTTAAGCAGCTGGCATAAACTGGGGGAAAAGGGGGAAAATGGGAGGAGGAGAGAGAAATTGGGACATTTGAAAAACAGCTGAAAAAAGTGGAATGACGGAGGACTCATCGGGCATATTGCTGCCACATTGAGACAGTTGGAGGGTATGTGAGATGCCCAGAGCCATCCACATCCTTGGGTCTGAATGGAAGTGGATCTGGAGTCCAGCAGGGGTCTCTTAGTGTGGCAGAACTTCCAGACCTGGCTTGCCATAGGACAAAGCAGGCATTCCAATAAATGGAGTTTGCACACTTGCACAAATGGGGTGTTGGTTTTGGAATTGATTGAGGGCTCCAGTTGCCTTAATGTGGCCTTGGGTGTCCCAACAGAGAAGGTCCTTCTGGAGCATTACCTTCCACACATTGCAATACTACCCCAACAATACTCTCTGTTAATTTTTCACCAGAGTTAATTTTAACAACTATGACAAGCACAGGCATTGACCACCTTTATAGGGAATGCCATCCACTCAGGAAAAGGGGCAATGAACCGCAGGATGGAATGATAAGCATGGTTTATTTAACCATTACCTTACATTAAGTCCTTAACCCTTTGGATATAGAGCTGCCGGACCATGGTAAAATCAGAATACATGGAGGAAATTTAACCTAGTGTATGTGTATGTAAGTACCAACACCCAATCTTTCGCTTTATCTTGTTTTCACAGCAAGCATGTGGTTCTATCTGGTGCTGGTGGTCTTGCTGTACTTTGCAATACGGTTCTACCGGGAGATGCAGACTGTGGAAAACCTCAGAGAGAAATACGTCTTCATCACCGGCTGTGACTCTGGCTTTGGGTACCAGCTGGCTAGGCAGCTGGATATTCAGGGCTTGCGGGTGTTGGCGGCTTGTTTCACCCAGAAAGGGGCAGAGGAGCTGGAGAGGCTCACATCTGATCGGCTGAAAACCATTGTCTTGGATGTCACCAGCACAGAGAGTGTGGCGGCAGCGGCAGAGTGGGTGAAAGGCTGTGTTGGGAACAGAGGTACAGTAGAGGATTCCTTCCTGTTCTTTTGGGGTCTTCACACTCTGGGCTTGAGGACAGGAACCTGTTGTAATAGGTAGTATGTTTTTTAAAAAGAATATCCCCAAAACTCTCTTGCAATACAAAAATATCACACCTCCCTCAGTCTTCTAAGGTTCTTAGCTAAAGAGATTTTCAAACAGAGAGACTCCAGAGGCTATTGGACTTCAGCTCCTCACCATTGGCCCTGTTGGCTGGAGCTTCCAGGACCTGAAGTCTGATAAAGTTCAGAGGCTTCCGCCCCACTTGCTTCAGAACCACCAGCTTAGGAGCTGGCTTTGTCACAAAAGAGGCACAAATGGCTTACTTGGCTAATTTATTCTTATATTTATTATTGGGGAGGGAGATAATACCTCTGCTTTGGGGTCATTTTGCCTTGGGAACCAAAATAATTGGACTACCTTTGAGTCCTATCTCCCCTGTGAGAGATGTTCTAGGAGATGGCCTTCTCACCTGTGGCACCTCAGTTGTGGAATGCCCACGCCCTGGATGCTTGACAGCACCTACGTTACTTCTTTCCAGCACTAAGTCAAAACATGGCTTTTTATTAAAGCCTTGAAGGGCTACTCTATTTCAAAGTATGCATGGTTTTAAATAGTTCTAACTTTTAAAGTGGTTTTAACTGTTGCTGTATGCAACATCCCACCAACAGCACTACCTTTCTGTGACAGTAGGATTGTGTGCTCCTGTGAGGCAAGAGGCTGCTGCTAGGGTCTCCCATGTCAGGCAGACTTTTGCTGAAGAACCAGAATAAGTGTGCCGAACAGTCACTAGGCAGCAGCAGTAGTGGGGGCTGACACTGGCGGAGGATCCCTCAGAGACAATGACAGTGGTGCCACAGCTAACATTTGTTAGTACTGTGTGGCAGGAGGCATGTTAAAACTCCTTTTGAATGTCTTTTACCATGAAAACCCCATGATGAAACAATCCAAAATGAAACAAGAGATAGTGCCAGAAGATGAAATTCCCAAGTCGAATGGCACTCAGTGAGCTACTGGGGTGCAGCAGAGGACAACTATGAGCAGCAAGGTGGCTAATGAGGAAACTGGACGCAAGCCCAAAGGACAGTCAGCTGTTGAAGTAGTCAGAGGTGAAAGGAAAGTCCAAAGCTGCACAACATATAGTACAGGAACATGGAATATGAGAAGCATGAATCAGGGAAGCAAGACATATTAAAACCAGAAATGGGGTGAGCGAGCTAAATAGGACAGGGATGGGCATTTTGAGTCAGATAATTACACAGTATTTTATAGTGATGGGATGAATCCAGAATTTTCTGACTCTGAATCTGGATCCAAATCCCTGGAAGGTTCTGAGAGTCCACGAATCTCGAATCTTTTGAATCCTTTTTTAAAAAAGGGTTTAAAAAGCAAGGGGAAGAAAGTATTTCTACTGAAAAGTGGTTCTGAAGCAGAATTTGACATCTTTGTTTAATGAAAAACAAATTAAATAATAGTTTTCAGTTCAGGAAAATATACACATACTTATTATTAAGAAGATACAAATGCAATTGACATATTCATCTATTACATGAAGTGCATAATTCTCAAGTCAAAAGAATAGAGATTGTTACCTTGCAGAGGGAGGCAGCGGTGGGGACAGGCAGTCCCAGTGGGCACAGATAGCAGCCCTGGGCAGAGGCAGCCTCCTGTGTGCAGTTTTATGCTGTGATTTTCCTGCACCCAGGGGCCTGCTGGCCAATCAGGACTTTGGTGGGCCCAGGAGATGCCAGTTTTTCAAAACGCTGCTACCTTCTCTCACTAGCCCCGGGCAGGATTGGGCTGGCAGCAGGCAGGACCAGAGCGGGGAGCACGACATCACGCTTCCTGCCACTTTCTGCCCCCAGCCCTGCACATGATCTGGCTGGCGGTGGGCAGGAGGAGAGCAGGGAGCACGAGATCATGCTCACCCCCATCTTCTGCCACCTGCCCCGGGCAGGATCGGGCTGGCGGCGGGTAGGAGGAGAGCGGGAAGCACGAGATCGCGCTCCCCACCACCTTCTGCTTGCCTGCCTGGGCAGGATTCGAAAGGTTCGGTTTGCCCATTTTGGTGGGGGGATTTGGATCGCCGAATCTCAAATCCTTGCCCAGGATTCGAGGATTCATTTAGCCCATCCCTAGTATTTTACTTAGGAAATGAAAACCTAAGAAGAAATGAGGTGGCTTTAATAATGGAGAGAGATGAAGTAAAAGGATATAATACAAAGTATGACCAAATTGTATCAATAAGAATTCAAAGGTAATATGAAAAATAGACTTGCCATATTAATTCTAATGAGCCAGTAGCCAGAAGAACTCTGGACTGAAGCTAGGAACGTTGTCACAGAGGAATGCAAAGAGATGCTATCTGCATGCAGAACTGTGCTCTATACTAGAGTGGGTATAGTGCAGCCCCCCGGATACTGTTGGACTAGAACTTTCAGAAGCCTCAGCAAGCATAGGCAGTGGTACCTAATGCTGGGAGTTGCAGACTAACAAAATGGGAGGGCTGTTCTTTGTCCACTTTGGCTATAGATTTTACTGCCTAATTCAGTTATGCATGAAACCATTAATCTCTGGCGAAGAGTACATGCCCCTTGATGGGCGTCCAAATATTATTTCGAATGAAAACAATAGAGGAACCATGACTTGCCTGCCCTGTCATGGACATCTGGCCCTCAGTTTGACACCTGTCCATATAGTTTTCATACTTGGTTTACAGAGTCTTGCTAATGTAAATGTGCAAGAACTCCCACCCCAACAATTTATTGTTGTTGTTTAGGGATGAGATGAATCCAGAATTTTCCAAATCCGGATCCAAATCCCTGGAAGGTTCTGGGAATCCAGAATCTCAAATCTTTCGAATCTTTTTTTTTTTAAAAGCAAGGGAAAGAAAGATAATTTTGGGCAAGACACACTCTCTCAGCCTTGGTAAAAGCCTAGGCAAAGGCAAAACCTCCCTCTGAAGAAACCTGGCCAGGACAATTGTCATAGTTTTGCCTCAGGATCTCCCCAGATTGAAAAAGACATGAAGGCCCTTTGTACACAGGCAGGAAAATGTGGGATTAGTCCCACATTTAATGTGGATTAATCCCACATTTTCCTGCCTGTGTAAACAGGACCACTACAGTACAGAGATAATCCAGGTCAAAACTAGATTTTCTTTCCATAGGTCCTTCTGGCATCCTGGGGTTTGTAGTTTGATGATGCACCAGAACACTTTGGCAGAGAAGGCTGTGACACCTTGTAAAACTAGAAACCCCAGAATTGTGTCTGAAAGAGCTTTGCAAGGGAGCTATGCAAAGAAATCTTTCAGCTATCCTTGAAATCTCAAGCCTGTACCTTCCAATCAAGTGCTGAACTTAAATCTTAAATGTTCAATTTAAATATCTTAGAATACAACCCCAGATGTAATTTCTGAAATCGTTAGCAAAGTCTATTATTACTCCAAGGGAAAAAAACTCACCTACTTGCCATCTCTGCTTGTATGCCTGGTCTCTCAGGTTTTCAGGCGTCCCGGTCTCCAACAGACTATTTAGTTGGTGGATTTGAAAGATTCAGTTTGCCTATTTTGGCACAGGGATTTGGATTCGCAAATCTCAAATCCTTGCCCAGGATTCGAGGATTCAGTTGGCCCATCCTTGTTGTTGTTGGGTGCTATCATGTTTTAAACAATTGCTTCTATGCTTACATGGCTCCCTCTTCTCCCACAGGGCTCTGGGGTTTGGTAAACAATGCGGGCCTTCTAGCGCCTGTAGGCCCCAATGAGTGGATGACCAAAGAGGACTTTGAGAAAGTGTTGAATGTCAACCTCCTTGGGCTGATTGATGTGACACTGCACATGTTGCCAATGTTGAGGAAGGCCAAAGGAAGGATTGTCAACGTGGCCAGCATCTTGGGTCGCCTGTCTTTCTGTGGCGGAGGCTACTGTCCCTCTAAGTATGGGGTGGAGGCTTTTTCTGATTCCCTCAGGTAATCTTGCGCCACTTCTAATCTCATGCTCACCAAACTGCTATGTTATGAATGGGCAAAATGCAGCCCCGCTGATGTTTTATGACGTGAAGTTCCCATCAGCACTAGCCACCAGAACTAGTGATGAGGGACTACAGAAGGTGTAGTCATCTGGAGAGTCACATTTGCCCACTTTTACGCTAAGAGGTCTCCATATTGTTCTGCCGGGTATCAAGAGGAAGAGAGTAGTAATAATTTGTGGTCTGGATAGCTGTTTTTATTAAACATGTGGGCCATTTATTTTCTTGTTTTCTGGTGAAAATGATGTAGAAAACAGTGATTAATTCTGTTCTAAGTGCAGTCATCCCTCTACATTCGCTAGGGTTGGGCACAAGACAACCCCCCCCCCGTGAAAGTGAGAAAACCATGAATAACTCTAGGCCCTCCCAAACCATATTTAACACACAAAAAAAGTATGATCATCATATTCAACCCACCATGGATTGCTTTGAGGCATCAAGGTTCATTCACAAGGCAGAAGTGGGTGGCTGGTGGGGCTGACTGCCACCTCCACTGCTGCCTCACACCATTTTTAATAGGGACTTACAAGCCTCATTTGCAGTTTCTGTCTCATGAGGCTTGCAGTCCCTATTAAAAATGGCACAGGTCAGCAGCAGAACTAACAGCAAATAATCTGTGAATAATCAAATCTGCAAAAGTGAAACCCACAAATGTGGAGGGCTGACTGTTCTCTTGTTTCAAGAAACAACATTTGCTATATATTTGTACTGCTCTATTGCTCAGCCTAATTTCAAAAGCCCTCTGCAAATGATCAGTTGAAATCAGAGCCAAGAAAAGTTACTTTTTGAGAGGACAACTTCTAGAATCACCCATCAGCATGGCCATTCCCAATGTTGGCTGGAAGATTTAGGGAGCTGTTGTCTGATAAAGTGCCTGTTCCAAACCCTGGTTCTTTCTTCTGGAAGGAGCCAACCAGCAGCCCACCATCTCTGCCACAGCAACTGGGAAGAAGAGGAAGAGAGGGGAGAGAAGAGGAAGTAAAATCTTCAGTCAATATAAAATGAGCAATGTAGAGTACCCTTTCTCAAGTATATATTTAATGACAAAGTTTAGTAAGCCCTTTAGACTTTTCACCTCTTCCTGGAATTCTGAGTCTTCACATCTATTCTGTGGATATGAGTGAGGAGTGCACAGGTATGCCACAGAGTATACCTACATTTCTCTGCTTCTTCCAGGAGGCAGAGCTGCCACACTATGTCCATCTCGTTCTCTCAAAAGACCTGGGGCCCATTCACACTACAGCACTGTTATTCCACTTTAATTGCCATGTTCCCACCCTGTGGAATCCTGGGATTGGCAGTTGAGGGAGGGGCCTCTAGGACTCTCAGCCAGCGAGCTCCTCTGATGCCCCTGACCAAACTGCCAATCATAGGATTCCATAGGATGCATCTATGGCAATTGAAGTAGAACCACAGTGCTATAATTCTGTAATATATATAGGTTCTTGGAGTCCTAGAAGGGTAGGCAAAATGGCTATGGGGGAATCACTTGAAAAGACAGGCAAGTGAGATGGAGTGAGGCCAGCAGCTGGAAAAGGGGACAGTGACCTAATTGTAATTGGATTTGGGTGGTTGGCTGAGGGCAGAGAAAGAGAGTGAGAAAGAGGAGTTAAGGTACACATCAAATGGGGTAGAAGCAACCCCAATGCAACTGTGTTTGTTTGTTTACTTATTTATGGTAAGCTGCCTTGGGGATACATCTGGATTGGCAGGCAAGGAAGAATAATGTGTCCTAGTTCAGCATCTGGCCATCATGTCAGTCTTTGGGCATACAAAGCCATTAGGCAAGTGGATCTGAATGACTTTGGGAACCTAAATAATGTTCATAAACAATCATATTAAAGATAGCATTCCCCCATGGCATTGCTATTGCAGTACTCTCTGTTACTGAATAAAACTGGATGCTCGTACTAGATATATTGAAAAACAGCCAATTTAATTTTCTTGAAATGACAGCTAGGGGTGAAAATCACCATTCATTTCATTCATATGAGAACAAGACATTTCAAAAGCTTTACAGGCAACAGTTGACATTGTGACAATTTTTGTTATGAGAATTTTTCAACATTTTCACAGTTTTGGACTTTGGGGAAAAATTTGTTGGTTTCTTCTCCTCCAGATCTCATTGGTTGTGCACAGAAAACATTTATTTAGCATGTAATAAAGCTTCATTCAGAAGCCATTTTTTTGCATAACAACCACTAAAACCAACAACTCCTAACTCAACAAAGTAGGGCATTGTTTTTTTCAGGTACTGAAGGATACATAAAAACTTTCAGCAGACGAGAGCTTCTGCAGTGGGATGAGTTAACACACGGGTACCTCCTTTATCACTGAGGAAGGGAATTTGTAAATACAGTATTTACATCCCTATGGCCCACTAAGGAATGAGAGACAAACATCTCTTACACCAAGTGTTACATCAGGCTATCTGATGAAGGGTACTAGCAATTTTCCCCCTTCATGTGCCAGGGACTGGTACCATATCTGTGCACATTGGTTACAACTGTTACTCTATTTTCTGGAAACTCTCCATGGACCAGCAGCCAGTGGCTCACAGCACTGTTCTATACAGCAGTGACTGTGCAGACTTCGTACAGCTGTCTGTTATTCACATATATCTTTTTAGGCGTGAGCTCAAGCCATTTGGGATAAAAGTGGCTATAATAGAGCCAGGCTTCTTCATGACCTCCATGACCAATGCCCAGTCCAATGTTGACTTCTTGGAGCATCAGTGGATCAGCGTCCCGCAGGAAATCAAAGACAGCTATGGCCACACCTATTTCAACAGCTGTGAGTCCTTTATGTGGTCTGTGTGAGGAGAATGGGAAGGCTTTGTGGGTGGGCAGGATCTAGTTTGTTTATGGAAGGGTTCTGTTGATTTGCTTACTATTAGTATAAATATTCTGCATTCTACCTGCCTAAGTAGATAGCACTGCTGGTAGGGTCTCACCATCTACTTACAAGATGGAATGTTTGTAGAGCTTGTACTACAAGTCCCAGAATCCTCATAACCATAATGAGGGGAATTGGGATAGTAAACCTTTTGGGCTTATTAAGAAGCCTTCTCCAAAGTGCATGATGGATCAGAGCTTGGAAAAAGTTCAGTTTTGGAACTATAACTCCCAGAATCCCCCAGCCAGCATGGTCACTGGCCATTGTCAGCTAGAGGTTTCTGAGTTATAAAAAGTAGCATTTCTAAGCACTGATCCATATTGGAAACTTTTTGGATGATTACTCTCAGAATCTTCAAAACAACATGGCAAATGGCCATGTTTACTGTGACATTCTGGGAAGTATAGTCCAAAAATTGAACTTTTCCAGATCCACATTTTAGGTGTCCTTGTGCATACAGGATGCCCCCACCTTTTGATTCCCTGTTATCTGACAACCCACTGGTCTGACACTTCCAAGTAAGCACAAGTTCAATGGGGCTTCTGCTCTTTTGTCAGTTCTTCTTGCCTACTGAGGTTCCCTTGGAACTGCTCACACACCTATGCTGCTTGCAAGGCAAACTGAGAGGGGAAAAAAAGGTGCTATGCCTGCTGAGACACTATGCAATCAGTGCATGCTTGGTCGGTAACAACTGAACATCCATAAGTCCTTCATGCTCCCTTCAGTACAGTACATGGGATCTGCTTTTCAACTAGTTCTGTTTTCTGACAGTGCTTTGTCCCTATGCTGTCAGATAAGTGGAGGGAGCCTGTATAGCCCTCTCTGCCCTGTTGTGGCATTGCTTCTGGCCTATCATGCCCTGTGCAGGGTAAGGGCAGTGATTGTACTATGGGGGAAGAGGTAGAAATATCTCTTCACCCTGCCATTACCAGGTTTGTTGGACTTTGATACACTTTTGCTTCCTGGACCGACCATGGCGCAAGTTAGACACCCAACAATTATATTATCCTCTTAGTTTGGAAGTCAACCATTCACTTTGAACTACTTAGTTAAAGCCTGCTTCCTTCTCCTGCAAGGTAAAATCTCGCCTGCTTATATATCACAATTTCACAATGGGATGGACTTTCTAAACTGAGAATGATTTCTGTGAAGGAGTGAAGTATACTCTTTAATATAGTCACTCATGCTATTATACTGATGGCTGCTTTATTTTCTGGTAGCATCGTATTTTGGACTACAGCTCTGCTCACTGAACTCCCTTCTCTGTCCGTCTCTTTTTCATACAGTTTACAAGTTGGTTAAAGATACTTTCACAACTTGGTGCAGCTCAAACCTCTACCTGGTCACAGATTGCATGGAGCATGCCTTAACGTCCCGATATCCTCGTTCACGCTATTCTGGGGGCTTGGACGCCCGGTTCTTCTTCATTCCTCTCTCTTACTTGCCCACAGCCTTGGCAGACTTGGTCCTCACCTGGTCATGGCCAAAACCTGCTCAGGCTATGTGAGGTGGAGTGGAAAAGGTCGAGAGTTACTTTTTCAAGGGGGATGGAGCATGAGGATTTCTGCCCCTCACACTGGATTCCAAATGCATACCTTTAAATATGTAGATACTCAAGTAGGAAGCTTCACGTAAGCCAGAGTGTTGTTAGATTTACTTTCTTCTTTTAACCAGAATCTGGAGATTTATCAACCAGACCCAAATACAAAAAACATGCTCTGAATGTTAAAGAATCGGATACACCTGAACACAAACTGAGCCTGGCAATTTGTTCTCAGCACCAATTGAATTGAGCCCACATTTTCCCCACACAGTTAGTTAGCTGAGTTGATGTTACAGCTGGCCATCCACATTTGTGGGTTTAACTTTCACAGATGTGATTATTTGTGAGTTTCTTCAACCCCTGCCCCCCCACCTAAAGTGCTTCTTTCCCAGATGGGGGAAACATTCCCTCTCGGCAGCTCCAATCAGGATTCACAGCCTTTTAAAAACCTGCCTCTGGTCCTCCCCCTCCCCCTCTACCAACTCTGCCTGGAAAGCGAAGGATGGATCACAACCCAGTTTCTCAGCATCACAAACCCTCTCTTGATGCCCCCCCATGCCACGGAAGGAGATAAGGGAAAGGGAGGAAGTATAGGGCCATCATGTTGACCCAACCCCTTTCCCTGACCTGGTTTGGAGCCTGGGTGCCCATTCCCCCTACCATGTCTCGGCCCCTTTCCACAGACACATACGCATTTTGATACTTGCAGTTTTCTCCTTTTGTGGGGGTCCTGTACCCCTAACCCTAGCAAATGTAGAGGGCTAACTGTATTCCAAAGCTATGTAAAACAGCCCAGTTGAAGAGGAATGCTTGGAAATGAAAAAGAAATTTTTGGACTATAAATCTCAGAATTTCCCTTCTTCTTAGACTTCTTAGACAAAGTTATAGCTATCATCACAGGAACCCATTCCTTCTATTTCTGTATACCATTGATTAAAAAAAAGCTTTCCACTGAGGTGTGTATGTGGTACATCATTCTGATATGTCATTTCATTCATTGCAGTTTGATCTTCATTGCACTTTGATCTTGCAAGCCCTGGCTCCTCTACAACATGGTCTGTCCTGGAATTAAGCTCAGCTCTCCCCAGCTGGTGTCCATATAGAAATGTGCATGCAAATCTGGATTCACTCAGTGTATGCATCTCTCTCTCTCTCTCTCTTCTGTGGCCCTTTTCACACCCTACCTTCTTGTGGGGTCCTCCGGTGGTGATCCTGGCAGTGCCACTGCTGGGAAGGGAATGCAATGGGAGCACTCCCCTCTGTGCTGGATTGGCTCCCTGCAGAAGGGAACACGATGGACATGCTTCTTCCTTCTGCAGTGCAGCTGGGCACTTTCCCAGGCTGCCTTGGGGCAGGAAGTACCTCCGTCATGCTTCCTGACCTTCCTCAGGACAGGTTAAGTGCGGGATGGTGGCGTGATCACAGGTCATTGACAGGGAAATCCTGTCAATGATTTAATCCACGATCACGCTGCCTGGGGACAGGAGAAGAGCAGGACCGTGATGTCATACTGAAGCATCATTGTGGTCCTGCTCCTCTCCTGTCCCCATGCTGGAATAAGAGAACACTGTGGAAAGGACCTGTGTTTTCTTTCATTATTTGAGGCAAAGCTTTGGAAGAGTAACAGATCATCTGCATAGTTTTCAACTGAACATTAGAAGGAACATCTTGAGAGGAAGAAGGCCGTTTCCACACTAGACTGTTATAGCGCTATTATTCCACTTTCAACATCCTATGGAATCCTGGGGTTTGCAGCTTAGGGAGGGGCTGGCTGGCTCCTCCCTAAATTGCAAACCCCAGGATTCCATAGGATGTTGAAAGTGGAATAATAGTGCTATAACAGTCTAGTGTGGAAATGGTCTAAGAGCAGTTGAAGGATGCAACCAACTGCCTAGAGAGGTAGTAGGGTCTCCTTCTCTGGACAGCTTCAGAAAGAGGCTAAACATCTACCTGCTGGGAATGTCTTAGCTGGAGATCCTGCATTAAGCAGGGTTTTGACCTAGTGGCCCGTGAGGGTCCTTCCAGCTCTATGATTCTGTATGTCCCCTTGTCTTCTGATGTATTTTCCATATGGACTGGTCAGGGAACTGGACACAGATTCAACGGTGTGTTCTGCTCATTAAGTTCCAGTCACATACAGATTTGTTCAGTTCAATGTACCTTGATTAATTTTAAGAAGAAACTATTTTAAAGTACTAGCATATTGAGGAGGAGTGTAGTTGGGTTAGTAACACACCATTATTAACCAATCAACACTGTGCACAGTTTGCTTTTTATGTATAAAGCACAGGCCATTTTCGCACGGGCTTAAAGAAACGGTGCAGAGCGTCCTCCAGGGAGGACGTCTGCGCCTGGGAGCAGACTGGGTTGGACCTACTTAGTGTAGTTCTGCACCTCAGCCCACTCCAGAACGACCCAAAGTGGTTGTCCAGCGTGCTTTTGAAAGACCGCTTGAAACAGGTCTTTCAAAAGCACGGAGTGTGCCACTCCGTGCCCGTGCTCCGGTGCAGACTTGCAGGCTTGCACCAGTGCGAGCCTGCAATCTGCCGGGGGCGGACTTTAGGCTGGTGAGCTTCAGCGGTCGGTGGAGAGCCTCGACCAACCGGAAGTCGCCATTTTCGTCCCCGGAGCAGTGCGGAGTGGTGGCCACGCACTGCTCCGGACCAGCCTGGACCCAACTGTGGAGCCAAGAAGTCCGGTAAGTACCGGCACAGGGCGATTCCCTCGCCCCATGCAGAAATGACTACAGATATCCATGTCCACCTCTAGCTGAGAGGTAGTACTTCTATCTGATGGTGGCAGTCTATTAGTGCATATAACGTTGTACAAATGGAGATTTAGTTTTAAATTGTTCCTAAGGGTAGGAGGTTGAAGATCCAGTATAGTTTCCAGTAACACAACTAATTTCACAATAGGTATCTCCTCTGGTTGCCCTATCAATGGTTGTGCCTTGAGGGACCACAAGACAGCTACTGTCTACGTAACTGGAAAAACCAGCAGAAATCTTCTAGTGTGCTGTCTGATAATGTTTGGTTGGATTTAGGTCTTTTCTGGACTTGGAAGTATTGCTTTTAGTCCACAACTCTCAGAACCCCTCAGGCACTGAACTTACTGGCTGGGAGATTCTGGGAGTTGTTGTCCAAAAATTAACTTACCCATGATCTAGTCTGGCATCTGAAAAAATATGTGCTTTCATGATACTCAGTGATGCTTACCGCTCAGATTATATAGATTGTGCAGTAATCTGCTTGAAGACTCAAACTGGTGTTACTGCGATCGTTTAGCCCTCTTCCAGGGTCTACAATTTATTAATTCCAATATCTTATAAGATCTCCACGTGTCTGATATTAAAAATCACTCCACGTGTCTGACAGGGTCCTCTGGAAGAGCACGCAGGGAGGCATGGCCGAACGGCCACAATTAAGAAATAACCAAGTCTGGCCAGTAATCAGTCTGTCACATAGCCCCGGAGCCCTCCAGACATGCATACATTAAATTAGACAAAGAGGTCTCTGCCCCGAGAAGCTAGCTTGACAGGATTAGCAATCCTGACAAACAGCCTGTCAAGCGAGAGCAATTTAAATGCTGCTGCGGCTTTTGACAAATCCTGGCAAATCTCATCAAACTAAGCACTCTGACATTTCAGAGCTTTGTGCTCCACATCATGCACGTTTTGGAGCTTTGTCTTAGCTCCTCAAACCATTGTTCTTCCTGGGAAAGGATTAGTCCCAAGGTACATTTTCCCCTATAAAACCCCCTGATTTTGAGTGGTTCCTCGGATCGCTCCCGGTCTCCTCCCCGCTTGCCATCACTCCATTTGCCAAGCGTTCTCCTCAGCCTTCCACATGCCAAGACCTTTCTCCTTGCTCTCCGCTGCCATCTCAGACTCCTGGACTCCAGGACCAGGTGCAGTATCTCCCAAATCCAACCCTCTATAAACCCCTTATCAATTTTCTTTTTTTTATTTCTTTTTAGCTCTTGTGTGAGTGAGTGCGTAAGTGTGAACGTGTGCAGTGACTTATTTTTAATAAAAATAAAAATAATTTCTTTAACAAATTGGTGTGGTTTTTGGTTTGGCTTGACCCCGTAAAAATTGGGCTTTAAGATCTCGCTAAGTTACTCTGCCTCTCGTCTGCTATAGCTTGTGCTCTGGCTAATTCCTGTTCCTCCATTATATTGAGCACTGTGACAGGTCCTCCACAGGACCCCCAGAAATCAGGGTAACACTGGCTCTTTAGGTAAATAGGTGCAAGCCAAATGCCATCAAACGAATGCTCTCCAGAAAAAATGCTAAGCAAGGTAGGAATGAGATAAATGTGCTCCTCAAAAGGTCGATATGGAGGACGAATGAAAGGCAAAAAACAAAATGAGAAATGGAAAATATAACAGTTCAGGCTACTAGTTCTAACTGTACTTGCCAAAACCTCAACTTTCTTTGTCAATGGAAGTTCTATTTCTTCCAGCATTAGCAATTCCAAAGAGCAAATGATGACGACACAGCAGTAACTGGAACAATGCAGCTAGCTTTTTACAAAATGTGTTTTTACTCTCAGCTTAATTTTTACAAAATTTATTACTCCTCCTGCCATGAGCTGACATTTTCAAAAATACTTTAATGAAAATCTCATTTCCTCTGGTCTTGGCAGATCCAGTGAATAAGGATCCCACAATTCTCCCAGAGGATGAACTTTGATGTGTGGGAATGCTGCTGTCATGTTTGTTCTGTGGCACTTTTCCAGTGCCAAATATTTTCCTTTGATTTCTGCTGCATTGGCACATGATCTGGTGTAATTATACTTCACTTGTGGCAATGGAGTCCTACCTTGGCTGGTCAACATCTGGTGCCCACACTCATGAATTCTCAGAAGGGGAAGAATGCTAGAGGGAGTAGAGAGAGATGAAGGACAATCAAGGTGAAACTTGTCTGCATCCTGGCACATTCTGACCATTGGCATGAACAGGATCCGAAGGCAAAATTTTTAAAAATGTCTTCTATTTTACAATTCCGCATACAATAAAAGCAGATAAGCAACAACCAGTTAGTATCAAAAGGCTGCTGACAGTACCCTTCCCTCTGCCTCCAGTAGAGTCTTGGGTCTTTTAAGAGCAGTGTGTGATAGGCAGAAGCTCAATAGTTGCAGCTTTTCTTTACTAGCTTTTCTGGTACACAAAAAATGGTTTACCATCCACTATTAAAGATCAGATTCCTCCAGGGGTGGGGGAGTCCTACATTTGTTCTTAACTGTTGTTAAGTCAACTTTGTGCTTTTCCACATTACATATAGTGCTATTATTCCACTTTCAACATACTATGGAATCTTGGGGTTTGCAGTTTATGGAGGAGCATTTAGAATTCTCAGCCGGCTTTTATGCGAGGCTTCTCCATCCAACAGGAAGCTCGCTGGAAGAAGGAGAAGAGTGAAAAAGAAAAAAAAGATTACAAATGAAACCGAGAGGTTAGAGGAAGAGTTAAAGACCAACTTGCAAAATAGACACATAAGTAAGGAAATCAAAATATTACAAAAACAATTAGACATAGAGATGACAGATGAAATAGCAAATAAATTGAAATTTACAAAACAGAATTACTTCTTTAATGCAAATAAACCAAATAAATGGTTAGCCTACAAGCTGAAAAAAGAAAGAGAAAAAAGGATAATCCATGAGATAAAAGAAGGTGAAGAAATACATAACCAGGAAAAGATTAAAAAAGCATTCACAAATTATTATAAAGGAATCTTCTCAGAAGTAGATAAGACGCAAGAAGAAATAGACAAAATAAAACAATACTTGAAAGAGAATGATATACTGGAGATCACAGAAACACAAAGAAATGAATTGAATAACTAAAGAGGTGATTCTATAATTAAGAGATTGCAATCCCGGAAGGCACCAGGTCCAGATGGACTTACCGCTCTTTACTATAAAACATTTCAAGAACAACTAGCTAGCCCATTTCAAAGAATAATTCAAGATCTAGAAAAAGAAGACATCCCATTGACATGGGGCGAAGCAAATATTGTTCTGTTACCAAAAGAAGGGAAAGACCATCTAGAAATGAAAAATTATAGGCCAATATCATTATTAAATGTGGACAATAAAATCTTTGCATCAATAATAGCAGAAAGACTGTAAAAACCTCCACAGGACTGGATACATAGTGACCAAAATGGATTTCTGCCCAGAAGACAACTCAAAAATAATATTAGATTTGTAATTGATATATTAGAATATTTCCATAGACATAATGAAAAAAAATTAGCTCTGATACTGCTAGATGCCGAAAAGGTGTTTGATAATGTTAGTTGGTCATTTATGAAAGAGGTGATCAATAGGATTAATTTAGGGAATAATTTTATAAATTGGATCCAATCTTTATATAAAAAACAGAAAGCCCAAATAATTATAAATGGAGAAAGAACTGAAACTTTATCTCTTGAAACAGGGACCAGGCAAGGATGCCCTTTATCCCCTTTATTATTTATCATAGTATTAGAAATATTAAATAGAAAAATTCAACAAGAGCAACAAATCCAAGGTATTAAAATTAAAAATCAGTCCTATAAACTAAGAGCACTCACAGACAACCTAGTGGTAACATTGGAAGATCCCCTACAAGATATAAATTTATTAATGAACATCTTACAACAGTACGGAGAATGCTCAGGTTTCAAAATTAATAATGAGAAAACTTATATGATAACAAAAAATATGTCAAAGGTGGAAGAACAAGAGTTAAAGGAAAAAACCAACTTTACAATAACAAAAAGAGTGAAATATTTAGGTATAATAATTTCAAAAAATAATTTTGAGCTTTTTGATAGTAATTATTAAAGAGTATGGAAAGAAATAAAGATAGAAATGGAGAAATGAGGGAAGTTAGATGTATCATTATTAGTAGGATAGCAGCTGTAAAAATGAATATATTACCTAAAATGAATTTTCTCTTTCAAAATCTACCTATACTTATAAATGATAGCCCCTTTAGAGAATGGGATCAAGATTTGATGAAATACATATGGAAAAGGAAAAAACCAAGAATAAAACAAAAAACATTAAAGGACACTAAAGATAGAGCAGTAATGGGCCTTCCCACTCTAAACCTATATTATTATGCCAACTGCCTAGATTGGATATTAGAATGGATCAGTTTAAGGATCAAAGCCTGTTACAATTAGAAGGGAAGAGAGATCTACTTTGGCTGGCATGTGTACTTATGGTACGAAAAAGCCAAAGTAGACAAAGGATTTACAACTCATCTTATAAGAAGAGGTCTTCTAAGAGTATGGTCAAAATATAAAAGGAGACTTTATTTAAAAACTCCTTTATGGGTCTCAGTCCATGAAGCATTTTATAAAAGAGAAAAACCTAGAGTAGATAAATAGATTACATATAAAGATCTTCTAAAACCTCAGGAGGGAACTATGCAATTTAATTTGATAGAAGAATTAAAGGAGCAAGGCCTCACCACACATTGGTTACTATTAAGACAATTAAGGGAAAGATTTAAGATAGATGGAAAGACAGATGGATTTGAAATGAAAGAAAAAGAGTTTGACAAATTATTGAGTAGAGAGGCTAACCATAAAGTGGGGAAAATCTATAGGACATTACTAGATATGGAAATGGAACAAGAAATAACAAAGGAAAGTATGCTAAAATGGGCTAGAAATATACGCCATTCTATCCCACTAGATGCATGGATAAGGTCATGGACACAGACTTGGGAGTTAGTACAGCCAATAAGTTTAAGGGAAAACTCATACAAAATGATCCATACATGATATTTAACACCATCAGGTTTAGCAAAAACACAAAGTGGTGGAAAGGAGACCTCTTTAAAATGCAAACTTAAAGGCACCTTTTACCATGCATGGTGGACTTGAGTGAAAGCTAGAAAATATTGGAAAGAGATTCATGGAGCAATTTCTGAAACATTTAAGATTAAATTTCCACTAACCCCAGAGCTATATTTGCTGAACATAATAGATTCTATACCTAAACTGGATAGAACACAAAAAAGGATCTTACTATACATGGTAACAGCTGCAAGATTCAGGCCATTTCTGCACTAGCCTGTTATAGTGCTGTTATTCCACTTTCAACATCCTCTGGAACCTGGGGTTTGCAGTTTAGGGAGGGGCCTTTAAGGGGCCTTAAAGGCCCCTCCCTAAACTGCAAACCCCAGGATTCCAGAGGATGTTGAAAGTGGAATAACAGCACTATAACAGGCTAGTGCAGAAATGGCCTAAGTTATGCTCAAGAGTGTTAACAAGCCGAAGTTCCAAATATAGAGAACTGGGCAATGAAATTATATGAGACGTTAGAATATAACAGAATTCAGATCTGGATGCAAGAAAAATCTGCGAATCAATCTAATGACGGATGGAAGATTGTATTACCGTTATGGGAACGCTTTCGGGGAAATAAGGCATTTTTAGGGATTGGAACCTTGAAATAAGCGCTGTAAATGTCTTGATAATATGAATTTGCAGTAATTCTAAGGAACAATTTTGTTGTATAACTAAACATAGTAAGAAAAATATGACTAACTATGCCAAATAAGGCATTAGTTTAAAACTTTTTGATTAATTGCTGGAATGTAGATTTATGTTGATTTAAAGTTTTAATGTAATCATATATGTTGGATTTAAAGATGATAAAAGAAGGCAGCAATCCGTGGAGCTCCAAGGTCTGTTTGACTCTCTGCTATTTTATGACCAGGCGATTTTTAACTTTTTTAACTTCTTAACTTCTCAATTTTTCTTTTCTTTTTTTTTAATTGACAACATTAGGCAACCAGTACTATCGTTTGTACATTGCCATATGTACTGAGTACTAAGTTTACTCTTTTTTAGACTTGTTTTGTGGAGTTTCAATAACCTTAATTGCTGCCTTGAGTATTTTATATACAACTACAGAAGGAGTTTTGTTTGATTTAGTTTGGCTTCTACTCCTTGCTCAAGTGAATAGAGGGGACAAACTAGAAGCAGCAATATCAAGCGTTGGAGATAAAGCTACTTAAGAACTTACAAGGTTTCTCCTCCCCACTAACACATTAGCTGAGAACTGATTTCAAGGGGATAAATTAATACAGCTGTTTATCAGCACATTCAGACTCAGTAATGACCAAAAGGAAGAAAAGAGCTGTTTCGCCTGCTTTACCTGATAACCAACTTGGCTCTAATTCAAATAAAAGGAGGAAAAAAGTTTTGTCTCCACAAGGTACAAGCAACCTTAAACAAAGCAAGATAGAAGAATTTGCTGCTTCACAGTCCTCCCCGGTGTCTGAGGTGACTACAGTGAATAGATTGGCTCCTCTGGGGGAGGAAAAGAGCAGTGAGGATAATGAGCTCAGCATGATAGGAGATGAGGTTCTGGGAGACATAGCTGCAGCCTCAGCCTCAGCTGAAAAGGATCAATCACATGTTTCCTACACTAAATTACTGGCTGAACAATGTGTGTTAACAGCTCAGACTTTGCAACTTGTCAGCTCCAAATTAACAGAGGTTTTAAGCACTGTGACTCAAATGACCTCAGTGCTTACACAGAGACAATTAACCCCTAACAGTATGATGCCTATTCCTACTGACTCTGATCCCGGCACCAGGCCTCAACCGGGGAAAGATCAACATGATTCTGTGCAGCACCTTAAAGATTGAAACAACTCAGCAGTTAAGGGGAAGGACTATTGCCTATCTTTACAACCCTCCAAAGTGGTAATAGATGTCTACCCCTTCAACGGGCAGTGCCCTAAATGGAATTCAGTCCCCAGAGCCAATAAACATCTCAAGCAGATTTTCAAGATAAGATCTTCAAATTTATCTTCAGTGGAACTCCTTTTTTCATCTGTATATTATTCAAGGTATTTACTTAACTTTAATAACTCATTCCTCCCAAACCGTATGATGAGGGAAAGACTATACCTTAAAACTTTTGGCATCTTTCCAGCCCGTCTCTTTAAAAGTCTATCTATTAAACCTTTATTCCCAGTGAAGGAGAATTTGCTACCATCTTTCCACTTATGCAACAGAACCGACTTAAGGGCTAAATTGGACAAATCAAGACCTGAGCCCCAAGCCCAAAAAAAGGAGGACTTTATCACTGAGGAATTTATTGTTGAAAATTTTTTAAAACTACCTCAAAACACTCAAATTAGCATATGGAAGAGGCTGTGCCAAATAATACCACATCCAGCTAAATTGTTAACTCCAGACCTAGAACCACCTAAAGCCAATTATCAAGCAAATAATGCTCTATTAGAGTCAGTTAACTCCACAGAGCATAAAATGGAAAGACTACACTGTCTCAGCTCACACAGAAAAACCAAGCTCTTCCCTTCCCAGATTGCAAGTTGTAGAAGCTGTAATAAACCCACTGTTTGTCAGCAATCCAACATTAGTTCTATCTGACCCAGCTCAAGAATTAGACTCAAGTAACCTCCTAGAATCTAGAATAAAGCCATCTGTAAATGGATGTGTTCAACCAGACGATGGAGGCGTTATTGACTTGATTACATTCGACAGTTGACAGACAACTACTGAGGAAACATCCAGCTGTAGTATACCACCTCTCAGATCTGGTTGTGCCTTGGATTTATCCTCCTCTGGATGTCTACAACCAAGCATCTCCTTGCCTATTGGGTTGCTCTCTAATACATCGCGGATGAGAAGCTCTAAGGGGAATCATCCATCTGATAAGACCTTCATTCGTATAATTTCTTATAACGTAAAAGGGCTGGGTCTTCATCTTAAAAGAGCCAAAATTTGGAAACAGTTGAAACCTTTACGTCCAGATGTCCTTTTTCTTCAGGAAACCCACAATAGAGGATCTCAACCTGCTCTCCCGGTTGCTGAACTAGGAGAGCAATATGTAGCAGGAGGTACAGGTAAGAGCAAAGGAGTGGCCATAATATTCAGAAAGGGTTTAGACTTCTATCTTAATACTATAAAAAAAGACTTGGAAGGACGATACATAATATTACAAGGCTCTCTTCTTGGCTGCCCAGTCACCCTGGCCACCTTCTATGCTCCTAACCTTGACCCCGATAAATTCATGTCTTTGTTTCTTCAAATATTAGTTGATATGCAAGTGGGTGATGTCATTTTGGGGGGTGATTCAAATTCAGTTCTCAATCCATCTTTAGATAGGTCAGCTCCCTCTGAGAAGGATAAATTATCCCAGTCTACCAGGTCAACCAAGATAGTAACAGATAAGGGTCTATTGGATCCATGGAGAACTATTCACCCAACTGACAAAGATTACACATTTTATTCCTCAGTTCATAACTCCTATTCACGGATTGATCACTTCTTTGTCTATAAATCATTTCTTCCCTTCATACAAAATGTCTCCATTGAACCAATACTATATACTCTGATCATTCTCCCCTAATTCTAGATTGGATTAGTAATACTGAATCTCCACCCTCCAAAATCTGGAGATTTAATCCAGCACTTCTTCTAAATGACCAGTTTAAATCTCAGCTTCATAGTGTAATTAAATATTTTTATCAAGAAAACAGGACCAAAAATATATCTGAAGCCCTTCTGTGGGATACTTTGAAAGCAGTCCTTAGAGGACATCTCATGCAAGAAGGAGCAAAACAGAAAAAAATTAGAGAACATAAAAGAATGGTCCTTATGTCGGAGATAGCTCATTTAACCCATGCTCACAAATCCACATCCGATATGTCCACATTTAAGACCTTACTGAAGAAAAAAGCTGAACTGGAAGAATTAGACATGAGGAAAATCCAAACATCACTTATGTACACTAAGGCATATTATTATGAACATAACAATAAAAACTCCAAGTTACTATCTAGATTAGTGAAAAGGAAAGCAGAAAAAAGATGGATTGCAAGTGTCACTACAGAGAATAATACTATTACATCACAGCCAAAATTTATTTCCTCAGAATTTGAAAAGTTCTATACTAATCTATATTCATCTGAATTACCATCAGATCTTAATATAGATGACCTTGCTCAAACATTCAAATTTAAGAAATTGAGTGAACAACATAAAGCAGCTTTAAATAGACCAATTGAAGAATCTGAGGTTAAAATAGCCATCCAAAAGTTGTATTCTGGGAAATCACCAGGTCCAGATGGTTTCTCAGGGGAATTTTACAAGCTCTTGATAACGGAGTTGACCCCTCATATAGCACACTTATTTAACGAAGTATTAGGTAAAAAAAACCACCTGGAAGTTGGAGAACCTCTCGTATCATACCCATTCCCAAGACAACTAAAGAGAATCCATCAGTTCAAGCATTTAGGCCAATTTCCCTCATTAATCAAGACATTAAGTTGTTGTCTTCCATTATGGCTAATCGACTGAGCTCTTTTATCACTGAATACATAAATGTTGATCAGACAGGGTTCATGCCTGGCCGTAAACTTGCGGATGCTATTCGAAGAGCAGTTAACATCATGCACTACTCTACTGAATCTCATACCCCCTTGGCGATGCTCTCATTGGATGCTCTAAAGGCTTTTGACAAAGTGGAATGGCAATATCTTTTTAAGGTATTAGAGGAAATGAATTTTGGGGACACCTTTATTGATTTCCTTAAAAATATATATGCACAGTCTGAAGCAGTAATTAACATCAACAAGAAAGACTCCAATCCTATACCATTGTGACGTGGCACAAAACAAGGTTGTCCCCTATCACCTATCCTCTTTGCTATTGCAATAGAACCACTGGCTGAAGCAATTAGACACCATACTAAGATTAGAGGCCCCATCATCCATCATCAGGAGCACAAAATAAATCTATACGCTGATGATATTCTCCTCTTCCTTATAGAACCAGATCTTTCTCTTCCAGCTCTCTCTAACCTTCTCAGTTTTTTTGGCAAATTTTCAGGCTTCAAAATAAATTTTCACAAATCCCAGATGCTCTGTTTCAATGCTTCCTTAACTACTCAATGGAGATGGCAGAAAATAATGAATCTACAGTTGTGCCCATCTGGTTTTCAGTATCTAGGAGTTTTACTAACAAAACAAATACCTCAAATGCTGTATAGAAAATATAAACCATTAACCAAATGGATCAAGGCCAAAATTAATCGCTGGAAAACATTCACCCTCTCCTTACTGGGCAAAATCGCTATAGTTAAAATGTTCCTTGTTCCAAATTTTTTTTTCCTTTTTCAAACCATTCCATTAACCCCTTTGCCCTCATACTTCACAAAATGGCAAAATTTGATTAATAATTTTATTTTTGATGGTAAGAGGCCTCGTTTTCCTCAGACAGTTAAATACTCACAATCTCAGAACAGGAGTCTTGCCATTCCAAATGTACAGCTATACTTTGAAGCTTTCCAGATTTGCCAACTTGTTCAGCTAATTAGAAATGACCAGTCTACTAAGTGGGTAGCATTAGAATTAAAACATGATCTGTCTGAAGGAGTGAGAATTATATTCTCCAGGTTAACCAACAGAGACGTTAAAAAGGTTCCAAACCCATGTTTACAAACCACATTGCTGGCATGGAAAAAATGGCAACATGTTCTCGCACCTTACCCATCACCAATCAGGCCCTTCCTTCTCCATCCAAATTTTTATTACAACCACAAATTTTCCCAATTCAGCAATTGGAAAGACAAGGCACTGTTTACAATTCATGATTTATTTCACAATTCCAAACCAAAATCAAGAGATGAATTGATACAGATGTTATCCCCTGATCCCCCTACATGGTTCCCCTTGTATCAAATACTTAGTTTTATTACCAGACTGACCCACATGGGGGAACTTCCACGCAGCTTGTCTCCATTTGAAAATATGTGTGTCTCAAAGGATCTCTCTCTGAAAGAGTTGGCATCAAAAATTAATAAATGGTTGATTGATGAGACCTATGGTCGAGGTCTCCTGAGTAAATCAGGATGGGAAGCTGAACTTGACATTTAGATATTGGATGCAAACTGGTTGAAAATTTGGACATCGCCCCCATATAAATCTTCCACAACCAAATTTAAAGAGTGTACCCTTAAATTGGTCCATAAGTGGTACCTTACACCTGTTCGACTGAGTTACATCATGAAAACAGCATCATTTAATTGTTGGCGGGGCTGTGGTTCTTAAGGTACTTACCTTCATATGTGGATATCCTGCCCTGTTGTAGCCCATTTTTGGTCGGAGGTTTTGAAAAATATTAGTATGGTTACAAAGCAAACAGTAATTGCTTGTCCTACCCTCCAGCTGTTTTCAATATATGACTCACAATGTAAACAACTGAAACACAAGGATCTGATTAACTTCTTTCTCATAAATGCTAGATTGGAAATTGCCTCCAATTGGAAAGTAGGCAATTTCTCTGTCAACAGATGGTGGGGAAGAATCTGGGATACATGGCTGCTGAAAAAGCTGGCGCATAATGGAAGGTTAACAAAAGGTTGCGCCACACAGGACAACTTTGAAAAAATATGGCACCCTTTTGTTGATTTTATGAATGACACACCATACTTACACTGGAGCTCTCACCAAGCGGTTCAGAACTCTGGTTGAACACTCCATGGTAGTGATTCTTGTTATAACCTCTTTCTGTTTTGTACTGTCTTTGTACCGTGTTTTACTTTGTATTGTCTTTTGGATTTTTTAATAAATTAAAAAAAAATACAATGAAAAAAAAGATGATAAAAGAAGTGCACTCTGTTTCAAAATGAAATATAATAACAATTTTGTAAGAAATAGCGGAGCTATACAGGCAACAATGTATTTAGGGAAAATAATGGACGCTCTAGTTAAAATTACAATGTATGAATAAGAGAGTAAGGAATAAATAATTAATCATTCACTTCTTGAGGTGGGGTGGGGGGTGGGTTACAGGGGTGGAGAGAAGAAAGAGGGACTCGATATGTAACGTAGGGACCATCAGTTGAAAAACTTAAGAATAATGTTTGTTATTAGGAACAACTTAAGAATATGTTTGTTATTAGTGATACTAATATCAGTGCTGTGGTCTTATAATTTGTTTGTGTCCCCCTCACCCTCTGGGGTTTTTCTTTTTTAATGTAATTTTGGAAAGCAATAAAACTAAAACAAAAAAAAAAAAATCTCAGCCAGAGAGCTCTTTGGCCTCAGTAAACTACAAACCCCGGAACCCAGGATGTTGAAATTGAATTCCACAGAACGCTGAAAGGGGAATAATAGCACTGTAACAGTGTAGTGCAGAAAGGCCCTTTGGCTCATGGTGATCCTATTAATGAGAGACCTCTATTTATTTGTCTTTTTAGCAGTCTACAGTATCACTAGATTCTTCTCTACTATCACATTTCAAATTATTTTCTTCCTAAAACTTTTCTTCACTGTCCATCTTTCACAACCATTCATGGAAAATGGGAATGTGATGCCATGTACAGTCCTAGCTTTAGTATTCAGTGAAATATCTTGACACTTCAGGATCATGTCAAGCTCCTTTGTAGATGCCCTTCCAAGTCCCAGTCCTCTGATTTCTTGACCGCAGGCTCCATACTTTGATGCAAAGTCTCAGAGAGATAATGCTCTGATATTTAACTTGCCTTAATATTTCTTGCTTCTGAAACAATCCCCCTTTTTCATGTACTAACTTAGAGCATTTCCATATCCGGAAGAGAAAGTTTCTTTTATACATTTTGTGTCATGTATGAATATTTATATGCAAACCCCAAAGCAATTTCGTTCCATAATCAAACACACATTTTGGCCTGCAGATTCACATTGCAACATGACTGGTGCAAAACGTAATACAGGCCTCACATATGTTCAAGCACCAAGTGAGGTGTTATTGTGTGCCTTCAACTTGTTTCTAACTTGTGGTGACCCTAAGGTGAACCTATCATGGGGTTTTCTGGGGGCTGAGAGTGTATGCCAAGTTTCCATGGCTGAGCAGGGAATCGAAGCCCGGTATCTAGGGTCAGAGTCCAATGCTCAAACCACTGCACCATTCTGGCTTGATCAAATGAGATACCAGGATGGAAAAGTGCATTCTTTCAGCAGCAGGAGGAAAAGTTTTCCTCTTTTCAAAATAGTGCCCCAGGCATAGAGCAAGCCAGAACTGTCTCCTGCTGCGGTTAAAGACAAACTGGAAAAGCTTCCCAATCTATGTGTGAAAGTTTGCTGCCCTGCAGCAGTTGCTTGCTTCTTCCCCTCAACTGGGTAGTCAATGTATAAAAGAAATAAATCTTTCTGTTTTTCTGGTAAAATTTGCCTCTAGTCGGAATGAAGTAGCATTTGGAAGAAAGGTATTCTCAGGAGGCTGGAGGACAAAGGTTCTTTAGCAGCAGAAGCAGCTGAGTTCTAGCAGAAAACAGGGCAGGGCAGAGTGAGGAGGGACAGAAGACAGGCAGAAGAGACTGCATGAGAAGATGTGGCTTTCATTATCAGGTCTGTTCTGGGCTTCAGATTGTCTCTGGTTGTCAGAGTCCAACTCCCTGCCTGTGCCTCACTGCCAGCAAGGGGAGGAGGCGAGAATACTTGCTGCAAGGAGGAGGCGGCGGCAGCAGAGGAATGTCCAATACAAACAACTACTAGGGGAACCACAGAGCCGAGCCAGGGCAAGATCCAATCCAAAGGTCCAGAAAGCAGGAGTCTGTCCAGAGGGGTCGAGGGAGCCAGAACACGAGGGTTGAGAGAGCTTGCAATGTAATTTACTACAAACAAAGGACAAGCCACACTGACAGACTTAAATAGCCATTGAGAACAGGCGTTACTTATTGTTTCCTTAATCTAGCCCACGCAGCTTCCCTCTGAGCTGTCCGTTTCAGCCTCCTCTGTGATTGGCGGCTGAGGGGCACAGGTGACTGTAATTCCTCCAAGTCACTGCTGGTTCCCTCTCCCTCTGGAGCTGGCTGGGGCAACTCTGCCTTCGCTTGTCTTTCAAATGATGGGGATGTTTGCAGGCTGGTTTGGTCAATAACTGGCTCTGTTCCTGGCACAACCAGTTGCTCCTCGACCTCAGAGCCATCATCTATCACACTGGTAAAGTGAGCTTTCTCTGTTTGCGGAGATTCTCCTCATCATCTGGAATACCAATTTTCTAGCACCCTGGAATGAGAATTGTCCAGAAGGTGTGAGCAACTTCTACAGATATATTGCAAGAGAAGATGACTCTTGTGGGCTTGTATGAGTATTGTTGGGAAGGGGTGTTACAAGGTAAAGCACTAGCGCTATAACAAGCTGCAGGAACCAGTGCAGGGCCTATCTTGCTCCAGAACTGGATGTGGTTCCAGGCCTTCCCAAGAGTTCTTTTCATGCTGAACATACTGACATGTGTTGCTGCTATAACATAAGCTTTATTGGTGGTAAATGATGCAGTACATGGTACACAGTAGAGAAGCATTCCAGCTTTTTCACTGATAGGATCCAGAATCCCAGCTAATAGTAGACTTATCCTTCAGCTGGCAATCAAATTCAGTCTCCATTGTTGTATATGTAGGGCATCTGCGTTTAGTTTCAACCCCTCCCCTTTAGCTGAGGCCACGACCCATCTTCTCACTCCATTGCTATGAGAACTGTACAAGTAGGTTAGCAACAGAGGAAAATTCACTTCCTAGCCTTCATATCTTTTCCCAGCCTCAAAATGCAAAGGAAATGCAAAAAGTATCTAATAAGGGTGAAATCTTGTATGGTTTTTACATACGTGTAAGCACTGTAGTTAATGGTGCTATGCAATGAATTCTAGCTCAACTCCCCCGATCCCCACTTACTGGGATGCAGCCTCTGTGATTGACAAGGATCGGTTCCTCTGTCATTTGGGAAGAAGTTGGGTTCCATTTCCACACCTTCCCATAAGCAATCTCCGTTGCGACAGGCAGAAACAGATCTGTTCCTCTGTCACTGGGAAGAAGCTGGGTGCTGTTTCCCCAATCTCCCATAAGTGACAGGCAGAAACAGGGTCTCTGTCACAATTCCTCCTTCCCCTTCACACTGGAGGCTGCTTGCATGAGGTGAAGATGAGACTGTTGGCCAGCTGCTTCCTGAAGGATAGGGAAACAAACCCCATCAAGCACAGCAGCTGCTTCCTGGTAAGTGGAGATTGGGTCACTTTCACTGTCCCTACATAGCTCCTAAACTAGGGGCTATGTAGGAATCATAAAGATGTAACAGTCACAAGTGTCTAACCACAGGTTATGCATTTGTAACTGCTGTAGGATTCCAGCCAAGGCCACTAATGTGAATGAACCCTATAAGGCTACTGTATGTTTGGCCATGATGTTAGCAAGGAGTCTAAGCCCATCTGTCTGGTGGCAGAAGCCCAGCTTTCTACAGGGCCATAGACAGGTAGATAGCCATGTGGTCTCAGGCCTCTCTCCCCTTTTCCTTTTTCTAAGGAATCCCCTTCTTTGGATATGTAGATTGCTACTCTCAAGCTTTTCTTCCTCTTCCTTCTTAGAAAACAATATTCTTTTGTTCACCCTTTGTTAGAGAAGGGTAGGTGTATATGATATCTTCACCAGTCACTCTGTCTCTTAGATCCCAAATAAATTTTTGCCCACTTCAGAATGTAAATTTGCATACCTATTGCTATTCTCTCTATTAGAAGGTGTCACACCTGCCTCTTCCTAGCACCGCTTGTACCTATACAGAGAGAAGAATTTGGGTTTACTTTGCTTATAAAAAGGCAGTATGAATAACTGTACAGCTGGCTTTTTTCCTTTCCTTATAAAAATGGACTTTCAATGACACACCGGCTGAGCTAGAAGAGGAAGTTCCTCCCCGACCATGTCTGCCGCAAATCTAAAATATTAAGAGGAGAGCTAATTGGATTATTGTAACAGACTCTATGTGAGGCTGCCTTTGAAGAATATTTGGAAACTTCAGCTGGCCTAAAGAGCTGCAGTCAAACTATTAACTAGAACTGGCTACAGGGAGCACACAACTCCTTTGTTGCAACAGCTTCACTGGCTGCCATTCCATTTACAAGACGCAATTCAGAGTGCTGGTTATGAACTATAAAGCTCAGACTCAGGTTGTCTGAAGGACTATATTCATATATACATATGAACCTGCCTGTGTTTTGTGATATTCTGGAGAGGCCCTTCTGTCTGTCCCACCACTCTTACTGGAATACGTGATGGGAATACAGGAGAGGGCCACTTCAGTGGCTGCTCCCAAACTCTGGAATTCCCTTCCAATAGAGGTTAAATGGTACCTGCCCTGCTATCTTTACAGGCCTTTGAGGACCGATTGCTTATGGGGAATATGACTTGCATATGTTCCGGATTTTCTGTTTGCTGGTTTTTTTTGCATGGTTTATGTTTTTAACCTGTTTTATTTGTTCAATAGTTTAATTACATTTAAAACTTTTGCATACTATGAGTTTTTAGCTACATTTCACTATCATAAGCCCCCTTGAGAACTGAACCGGGAGAAGTTGGGATATAAATAAATGCACAGTGCACCCTCTTCTGGTGCGAACTTTGTACCCACAAATGCGAGGTCATGTGACGAGTTGCTCCAATTATAGTTAATGGATGCAACGGGCATGTGGCTGTGTGGGCATGAAGGCATGCATGTTGCATTCATCACTACTATGAGATGCAACAGTCACATTTTGTTTTACATGAGGATTCCTGGAACAGAACTCCTGCATACATGGCAGGCAGGTTGTAACAACAAATCTTCTCAACCTAGACCGGGTGTAATACTGTTCTAGTGAGGTTTTTTTCCTTTCTCTTCAGATTACAATTTCCAGGAAAAAAATTTCATACTCTTTGCCCCCACCCAGATAAAAAGCCCACACACCTGTTTAACTCATTTTAAAAAACAAATTGCTTTCCAAAAGGCAGATTAGAAAAACTTCAATATTTTTTTAGTTGTGCAGTTAATCTTAGCAAAAGAATACTGAATTTTTTTTAAAAGACCCAAAAAGACACATAATCAGTTCTGAGTGTAGTTGCAGGTATTTCATTGTGCTGTTGTCTTCTACTGTTGTGAGGTGATCCTCGTAGCTGAAAAGTATGGGCCCTCTCCAAAACTCACCTTCTCTTGGCGCTAGGTTGTGGGGATCACGTGAACAACCTCCAGCGAGAAGCTCTCGCATTCCTGCTGCTTCAGCTCCACATGAACCACCAGCTCCTGAGCAGGCAGTGCAAGAGCTCTGACTCTTCCTTCTGCAGTGCAGCCTGGGAGTTTCCCCGGCTGCACTGGGGCAGGAAGTGTGACTGCTGCGGCTCCGGAGGCTCTGCAAGCACAGCAAGTGCATGTGGGGCCCTGGAGCAATGCATGATTGCACACCATTTTCGGCTGAAAGCCGAAAATGAAAAAGGGCGTGAGTGGCGCCTGCCCTACCCTGGAGTGTCGCGTGATTGTGAGTGCGTTGTGCAGATCGCTTCTCACAATTGTGCAATGCTCCTGGTGCCCTTTCGAATGGCAAATGCTGTGTGAAAAGGGCCTATGTTGTGAATCCAGGATACCAAGATAGCACAGGTTCTAACTACAGAAATGAGAGAATTTTGATCAGAGTGTGGTGTTTTCAGATGGTTCTGAATGAAGTGAATGTTGTGGAGGAAATTACTTTTTTTTTGGAAAGCTGGACAGAATTGTCAGTTGCTGAACAATTCCAGTTATCAATTACAAGAACTGTTGTAAGCAGAAGAAGAGAATTTATATGCCAGTGCACACAGGTAGTGGTCCTCTCCACAGTGAGTGTGTGATTTTGTTGCGTCTAGTACACTGCATATTTGTCAGATCTTTTAGTCTGTGTTAGTGTAATCTCGGATGTGTGAGGTTTTGGGTGTTTGTGTGTGCGTGTGTGTGCAGAATGTGGTTTTTTTGGTGGGTTTTGGGTCTGCTCTTTTTGGGAGTATATCCTCTGAATATAGTCTGCGGTTACCTCAGTTTCACCTAGCATTAGCTCTACCTTCCATCAGCAGCTGAATGATCAAAAACAGGAGGAATACAAATGGACGAGAATGCAGACACACACATAAAACACTAAGACATTGTGTGACTACACAGTAATTTTTTTAATTTTAATTAATTTTAATTACTTAATAATTTTATTAGGAAGAGTTTTAAAAGTCATTAAAAATCAGCAACAGTTACAGAAGTACAAAGAAATAGGAAAAAAAGAAGAAGAGAGAAATAAGAAAGAAAAGAAAGAAATCTGATCTTCCTTTTGGCAGTTGTATATACATATGGTTATTCATACCTCTCTCTCTCTCCAAAATTAAAACAAATTCCATTCTTTCTAATAACTGAAAATTACCAGGTACTTTTCCTTCCCGCCCTCCCTCCCTCCCTCCCTTTTTGTAAATATTTAAGGACCAAAAATTTATTCCAGCTTTTAACTAGTAGCCTAATTTCACAGTTGTAATACTATTTTGTGAGCTAGTGTGGTGTAGTGATTTGAGTGCTGGACTACAATCTGGAGACCAGAAGTCAACTTCCCGCTTGGCCATGGAAACCCACTGGGTGACCTTGGGTGTGTCACACACTCTCCACCCCAGAAAACTCCTTGATAGGTTCACCTTAGGGTTTTCTTAAGTTGGAAATGACTTGAAGGCACACAACAACAACAATGCTATTTTGGTTCATAAATCTTCTTACATAAAAAGATTTTCTCTCTCCCTTGCCTGTCGTTGGGTCAGGCTGCTGAAGGCTTAAGTGAGGATTTGAACTCTGCCTGTAACAGTAAACAACTACAACACATTTGTTCTAAGATGGATCAATAATTCAGGGTTTACAGGAGAGAAAATCAATCTTAAAAATCGGTTAGGCACATGAATATTGAGGTCACATGTCATTAGGATATTGGAAGATACAACTATACAATTTCTTGGTGGACTTGGGAGAAGACAAGGTACTTTCTATGAAATGATTTACACTGCCTGTGCTGGCTTGGGCATGAAGAAGACCAGCATAGAGTCTGTCAGTGAAGTTGGCATGTAAGACAAAGGAAGGTAGAGGAGCTTTGCATCCCAGCCTGCAGAATAGCGTGTGCGAGGGTAGCGGGACGTCAGGGCATGTTCTATGGAGTCAGTGACCAAGTAGAGGTTGCTGTTGGCACCTTTATTGATAAGCTGGCATAATTTGCACTCTGTGTGAGGGGAAAAAAAATAAAAGAAAAAAGTCAAACTCAGATGATGAGAAGCAGCCAGAATGTTTTGGTAGCCAAAGTGACAGAACAGCTTTCTAAAATTTCACAGTGTAAAGTCAGGCTTGACCTGTGGAATCTTGAAATATCCATGGTACTTGAAGACTAAGGGTCCTACCACACTATACTGTTATAGCGCTATTATTCCACTTTAACTGCCATGGCAACAGTCTGTAGAATTCTGAGGTCTGTAGTGTAGTGAGGCCCAAGAGCTCTCTGACTGAGAATTTTAAATGCCCCTCCCTAAACTGCAGATCCCAGGATTCCATGCAATGTTGCCATGGCAGTTAAAGTGGAATGATAGCACTACAATAGTGTAGTGTGATGGGGCCCTAAGATTTCTGTGAGAGGCCCAGAAGATGATAAACCTTTCTGTTTGATGTCCTTTCCACTTCTGGATGGACACATTCAAAGTCCCTGATAAAGACTGGAATCTTGTTGGTGACATACACAGGTATATTCTGTTACGCTGACATGGTTTTTTTCCCCCCATTATTAAGGCAACTCTAAAATGCTTGAATATACAATTGGTTTCCTTATGATACAAAAGTTCTTGCAGCTAGCATACAGTTTGTTTTGACAACAGGACGAGTATTATAGAGCCCTTTCTGCGGGATGTCATTGTCCTACATTGGGGACAGGAGAAGAACGGGACCTGGATGACACTTCTCCATGATGTCATCTGGGTCCTGTCCTTTTCCTGTTCCCAGGTGGCATGATCATGTCACAAATCATTGATGGTTTCTTCTCATCAATGACTGGTGATCTCACTGCCTTCCCACTGTCTGACCACACCTGAGCTGCGGATGCTCCAAAACTGCAATGGCTGCACTTCCTGCCCCAGGGACAGTGCCCAGCTGTGCTATGGCAGGAAGAGGCGTGGCCATCATGTTTCCTGCAATCCTGCAGGCAGCCGTGCAAGGTGCAAAGGGGAGCTTTCCCGTCACACTTCCCTTCTGGGAGACCCACTGCTGGGATCCCTGTGGGATGTCACTGGGATCAGGTTGGATGCAAAAAGGGCCTGGGTCTAACTTAGCACAATAATGCAACATTTCTGTACAGGTTCAAAACCACCTTGTTTTGCTTTCACATCCATCATATGTATCAACAGTTAGTGAAAGCTGTTAGATTCCATATATTTTACAAAATGAACAGACTTTCTGTGGTCTGAATGGATTTGTACTTGAAGATATTCCTGGCAATAAAGGATCATGATGTGCATCCTGCAGACAAAGCTGCTTTAAATCAGCTGCAGCTTGTGAAACCTTCACACAGCTCATGCTGGACTCAAGGCACAGCTGTTGCACCACTTTCTTCATGGCTGCTACCTTGGAGGACATGCCCCCCCAGCACTCACACTGACTGTTTATTTGGTGGGGGGGCAAAGACAGATACCTACATGTGGTTTTTAAAGGTCATTTCAACTTCAATAGCTCCTCAAGCAATCTCCCCCCTCTGCGTGTAACCAATCTGTTTGAGGCCAGAATGTTCTCCTATGGATAATGAGTAGTTGGGGGAGAGCATCAGTTGGTGGTTTGAAGCAGTGGTTCTGCAACCAAGAACCTACAGAAGATGTCATAGCCCCTCCCAACTCTTATCCAGTTGACTGCTGGTAATCTGAGAGAATGAAGTCCTCTCTGTACTCCCAGCTGCAGAAATGGAGACAACCACTGTCTGGGCATGCCATTGCCCCAGCCAATAATTGGCTGGAGGATCACATTCCAACATCAAACAGGTTGGCTGCATGTGGGGGATGAGAAAGGAGCTGGAGATGTACTGCTCAGAGTCAAGCCTATGGAGGATTGTGGCCAGACTTTCCAGGAACAGTGTTTTCATGACTTACGATCCTCCAAGTACTGCTGCCCATAGGATTCTTTGATGTCAGAAGGTGCCTGGCTCCATTTTTTCCGGTAGCTTTCTTCTAGCGGGTTGAGAATGCATGTGCTGAAAACACCAGGTTCAATGATGCTGACGCGGACCCCGAATGGATGGAGCTCTCGCCTGCAGTGGAGCAAAAAGATCGCCTCCTCTTGTAATAATGATATTGCCATCTTTGCAAGTGTTTGTAGATTTATTGGGATGCAGTTCCACTCCTTTCAACATGGTGTAGTCCACAGAAGGACTTCTCCAGACAAGTGAATGCTCTGAGAGGTTGAAATATTTGTTGCTGCAGTTCTTGTCCCCCCCCCAAATATAATCCAAACAACATTCCCGTTGCCCTGGACTACATTCTGGCAATTCCCAGAACTACAGTAATTGCAAAATTTTATTCCCACCCTTGAGTGGCTTCTTTTTAATTCAAAAATATATTGGAACACTATCCTTTTTTGGCCCATAATTTTTTTCTTGTACAATGATAGTGCTATTCTGAAATAGCACTTTGGCACAATAATTCTATGACTCTTAAAAAAAAAACCAGAGGGGAGAAAATTTGCCCTTCACACCACAGACCTATATCAGCATACTCTACCCCAGGCTTTTTTCTTTTAAACTTTGGAACTACCCTGGTGAAGATACAAGAAATTGCTACAAACAGCCCCATGCCCCTAAAATGGACAGAGTGGATGTGGAAGGCAACAACCACTGGCAAACCCCAAGCAGCTCTATTGTGAGAACCCACATTTCTTTTGTTCAGTCTGGAAGAGCCCTTTGTGCTTTAGGAACTCATATTTAGTCCATATGAATACGTGTGTTGAATTGCAACCATCACACTGGGTCTAGACACCCCAGCTGGAGCTTGGGAAAATCACTTTGGGGATTGCAGATCTCATCCAGCCAACATAGTGACTATTCTGAGCTGAGCTCAAAGCATGCTTTCAACTTCCTAATTGCCTCCTATTTCCCAATTGCCTACTATTTTTACTATTATGTACTACTATTTTACTACATCAAATTTTACTGTTATGTAAAAGCCAAGTGATATTAATGAGACTGACCTTTTGTGATAGTTCTGCTGAAACTTCATTGTATATTTTAAATGTCATTAAGTTGGCACATGGGTTGTGGAGAGTGGGGAAGCGGTGAGAATAGTGCCCTATCCCTCAGATTGTGCCCAGCCCTGATATACAGCAACAATAAATTAACAGCTTGTTGTCCTTTTTAGACACTTAAAGTGTTTTGCCTGATGCAGGCACCTCACTCTGTCTAATGACAGGGCTGCCCCTGACCTATCTGTAAAGGAAGAGGATTAACAATCAAGGGACCTCTGTATGGATTTTGGAGTGCTTTTGGCCAGTCAACAAAGCCAGTGTGGTCTAGTGATTTGAGTGCTGGACTATGCCTATCGCCCTTTCCTTAGCTTACCTGCTGCCGAATCCATTCCGTGGGGGATCTGAGGAAAGCCTCTCCTGGGAGGGGAGTGTAACAGAAGCACTCCCTTCTGCACCGGCTCCCTGATCAATGGGAGGAAGCGTGATGGCTCCACCCTCCCCTTCCGCAGCACAGCACAGCAGTTTCCCAGGCTGCACTGGGGGAGGAAGCACAGCCATTGCGTTTCCTGCCTTCTGCATGACAGGTAAGTGCAGGAGGGAGGCAGGAGGACTGTGCAATTGCATGTCATTGTCGGGAGAAACCCGACAATGATTTAATCTGAGATTGCGAAGGAGTGGCCACGGGATCGCTATGGGATCACAACGGGGTCATGCAGAGCTATCGTTGTGATCCCATGGCAATCCTGTGGCCGTTGTGGGTGATGTGGAAAAAGGGCTTATGACACTGGAGACCAAGTTTTACCCTTTCAGCCTCAGAGGAAGATAAAAGCAAACCCCTTCTGAACAAATCTTGCCAAGAAAACCCGATGATAGGTTTGCCTTAGGGCTGCCATATGTCAGAAATGACTTGAAGGCACACAACAACAACAACTGGGCTGTCAGAGCATAGAGTCAAAACTGAGCAAGAAACACCAGCATTCTGATTCAGGATAATCTAAATTCAATTTTAATTCCATGTAGAGCAGAGCAGTTGAATCAGTAAAGTTGACACTGGTGTGGACTCTGTTTGCTGGTTTGTTTAATGCATACCTCACCTTTTGCCTGACATGGGACCAAAGTGGCTTACAACAAAAGTAAATTAAGCCCATTTTCACACTACACTTTTATAGTGTTATTATTCCACTTGCAATCTCCTATGGAATCCTGGGCTTTGCATTCTAAGGAGGGGCCTTTAGAATTCACAGCCAGAGAGCTCTTGGGCCTCAGTAAACTACAAACCCCAGAATTACACAGGAAGTTGAAAGGGGGAGTAATAGTACTGGGGAGTAATAGTACTGTAACAGTGTAGGGTGGAAATGGCCTAAGATGCAAATAAAAACTTGATGATAAAAAAAATTAAACAATTAGGTTAGCTATCCTTTTAAAACACAATATAAAATCATTTTAAAACAGTATAAAACCAATTTTAAAACATAGTAAGAAAAAAGTTCAGCACACATATTCCATACAAAGACCTTTTTAGGACTTTCTAAGTTCCTATTGGTATAATGATCTATTCTAGTTAGGATCAACAACTGGATTCAGTCTCATGCTCCTATCACCAGATATTATTTAGTACAACCCAAGATGTCTGAGCATCTCTTTTAATAATTATTTTCATCATATATGTGTATATATATATATACACACACATATATACATACATATATATACCGGTATATGTGTGTGTGTGTGTGTGTGTGCGCGCACGCGCGCATGTATATATACACACGCATGCATAGAGAGAGAGAAACCAAGACTTAAAAAGCAAAAAATATAAAATACAGAATACAAATAAAAAAATTAAAAATACAAAAAGATACAAATATTAAACTCAAAATGGACAATACTGACAATACCATCTTGTTAGCTTAGATGCAGCTGGAGAACTACCTACGCCGCTGAACTAAGGCTATTTCCGCACCACAACATTATGGTGCTAGTTCAAGTGTCAATGTTAAAGTTATGGTGCTATTTCAAGATTCAAGTATGCTGCTATTATGGTGCACTTTCAAGATCCTATGGAATTCCAAAGAGCTCTCTGGCTGAGCTCTCCCTAAACTGCAAACCCCAGGATTCCATAGGATGTTGAAAGTGGAATAATAGTACTACAACAATATAGTGTGGAAAAGGCCTAAGCTAAACAGCTATCTAGCTGGTATTTTACCTCAAGCAGTCAGAGAAGGCTTCCACGCCATACTTGGATAAAGAATAACTTCCTCCAGTGCATGACAGTCTCCCAAATACACTGGCTATATTGACGACTCTCCCTCTCGCTGCTCTCACCAGGGGCAGCATGTGCAACGTCACATCAATCAGCCCAAGCAAGTTGACATTTATCACTTTGGCAAAGTCATCCTTGGTCAGCCATTCAGTGGGAGCTGCTGGAACACCAATACCAGCATTGTTGACCAAGCCCCAGAGCCCTGTGGGAAGACATAATTGTATGGCTCAGAACCACTTTTTCATTCTTCTTTCCATTTTTTTTAAGACAGCCATTGTCAGTTTGGTTGCATAAAATCTAATTCTGTCAAACATTTTCTGAATTTCCTGAAGGGATCTTACACACTGAAGAGTCTAGTAATCTTTTCATATGACATCCAGTTAAGTACTACTACATTGCATTAAGAACAAAAAATATGAAAACAGATTAACCTTCATTTTTGATCTTGATCCTAAATGGGGAATGTCTGAACCAGGACTTCTTGAACCAAACTTAAGGAATAAGGAAAGCCTTACTGTGATGTCTGAAACTGGGGTCCTAGTTTGTGGCTCCCCAACAAGTCAGGTTGATCAGCCAACAACACACCAGGGAAAATGTGTGCAAGTCAGTGACAATCAGGGTTAGATTTTGCCCTTTGCTTGTCTCTCACTATTTCTTGAAAACTATAACAATAGCTTTGATCAGGAGGAATTCAATAGAAAATGCTGGTAAAACATCTGTTTTTGTACATAATGTTAAAACAAAGTGGAGAGGGAACATATTGGGGCTACAGTTCACAGATGTTAAGCAATAAAACTAGCCTAAGAGAAAGCAATTGCCATATCATGGAACCTCAATAGTGACTGAAGAACTACAGTGGCTTCTGACTTTTGTGAGAGTTCAGGGAGCAGAATCCTTGCAAAAGTTAAAAAAAAATGAATAATTTTCTCTCTTGCCCAATTGAGTGCTCCCCCTCGCACTCCCTTCCAGGGCTCCCCCCATTCATTTGCATTTCACCTAGATGTGCTGCCTTCCAGGCTGACAGGCAATAGGTAAGCAAATGGGAAGTGGAAGCATCACAATCAGAGAAGATGCACGCATGGGGCTGCACCCTGCTATTTGTTTGCCTTTCGCCCATGTCCATGGAAGGAAAATATGGGCAGCCGGGCAAAAAGGAGGGGAACGGGAAGAGGAGAAAGGGGAGGCAAGCAGGAACCTTGCTAATAATCACGTTTGTGAAGGTCAAACCTGCAAGTGTGGAGAGAGGACTGTATTGTTAAGAGATGAATTCCCAACAACTTTTTCAAGCTCTTAAAACTTCAGTTTGCTATGAATTTATGCACATGCTGGTCAAGAAAGGTTATGAAATATCAGGTTGCTCATCAGAGCAAAACTTCAGAATTTTAGGTGCATATTTTATACTGTCATATGCCATAGACTCAGAAGTATAGCTTAGAGTCTACAAGCCTACGGGCAAACATCATGTGGAAGATGTGAGAAAAATGAAGGTGAAGTTGCCCATGAAATCTGAGCCCCTTGGCCCCCTGTGAGCTTTCCCTTTTAGTTCCCAACTTTGTGAAGGCCCTCACGCATCTCACTGTTGCCTACTGATGCTGTTGGATACTCCTCATCAGTAAGCTCCCTACTCACATACTCCATTGCTACCTTCCTGCTGGCAAATCCCTGATTATGAGCAGAAGACAGCAAGCCAGAGTCACAGCAACCAGAGCAGTGGGGAAGGCTGGAAGTGGGACAAAGTGGCATTTGCTGGTCTACATTGGCTCACAGCCCAGGAGCCCTGTGGTTGGTGTTCAACATACCCCTGACCCTGCATATTCTCTTTTTAAGAAATAAAATATGTTTTATAAAACTCTTTTGTTTCTGAAAAAAATGAAGAAGTCCACTTACTGTACCTTTGTTCCCAACACATCCTTTTACCCACTCTGCTGCTGCTGCCACACTTTCTGTGCTGGTGACATCCAAAATGGTAGTTTTCAATCGGTCTGATGTGAGCCTCTCCAGCTCTTGTGCCCCCTTTTGGGTGAGACAAGCAGCCAACACCCGGAGGCCCTTAACATCCAGTTGCTTGGCAAGTTGGTTTCCAAAGCCAGAGTCACAGCCAGTGATGAAGACGTATTTCTCTGTTAGTTTCTCCACAGTCTGTCTCTCCCGGTACCATCGACGGAGAAAGTAAAGACCCAACAGGGCAGCCAGGTAGAGCCACATGCCTAAAACCTTCAGGGAAGAAGTAGTAAGTGCAGGAGACACAGAGCTCTGTTAATGCACCAGACTGGAGTTTTTAGCAAGCTGACTAGAAGAAAACTCAGTGACCCAGAATGGAATTTTCTAATTTGCTGTAAACAGAACAGTCCATATTTCTTGATGAAGCAACATATGGGCATTCCGGATTTATTGTTCCAGTCCCAAATCATATAACTGGAAATGACACAATAACAATAACTTGTGAAAGAAACAGAAAAGGAAAAGTATGATTCATGAAGATTTGCTTCTCATCCAAACTATACTTAACAGAAGTGTGTTTGAATTCTACATAGCTGGCAGAATTTTAGGCTTCCTCAGAAAGCTGTTTCAGCAACTAAATGGGGAAAAATATTCTCTCTTCTGCCATATTGGAGGGCAGAACATAGTCATTTCAAGGATGGGGGCTAGGTAGTCAGTGGGCCCATATTTGCCTTTAACAGGAACTTGATGCAGAAACATAGCAAGGGACAACCTTTATCCTCATGATTTACAAACCATGGCAGACTTCACCAGTAGCATCTTAGGAGATTTACTTAACTTCTCCCTACCATCTTTACCTCAGATGGCTGTATACCACCTCCAGTATTGGAGGCAGTGTATGTATATTCCTTACTACGGATTGTGTGACAGCAAGCTTTGTTGCACTTATGTTCAGCTTGCACATTTCTTATAGGCAACTGGTTGACTACCCTATGAGCAGAATGTTGGGCTAGACAGAACCTTGGGTGTTCTTACATTCCTAAATTAGCTCAAGGAATGAAGAGTGACATTTCTGTCAGATTCTGCTACCCCCCCCCCACTAAAAACTAATATTTGTATGTATATCTATGTATCTGGCCATTTCCACCCGACTGTCAAGGTTAGAGACCTGGGCGGCAAGCCAGCCCAGAGAAGGGAGAGGGAGAAATAGCAGAGGTTCCGCCGGGAGGAGTCAAAGCAAGCAATTACACATAGGCAGTCTATTTACCTAAGCCTGAGCGACAAGTGAAAGCCGTAGTTAGAGTCCAAAATCCAGGGGTCAGGAACCAAGAAGTCAATCCAAGGTATCAGGGGCTGGGTGCTGGAAGCGAGGAGAGGGCTTGTAAGAAAGTTTGCCACAAGCAAAGGAAAGCTTCCAGGCAGACAGTTATATAGCCCAGCCACATGTGTGGCCAGTCACTGCTTCTTGAACTTAATCAAGGAAGCCTCCCTTTGCTCAGCTCTCTTGAGTCTCCACCTTGTTTGTGGGCTGATTGACGCAGGCTCCAGGGTCTTCTTGGGATCACAGCTGGATCCCTGTTGCCCTAAAGGAGCAGGCAGAGGATGTCCAAGCCTGCTTGGTCCATGGCAGCAGGGGGAGCTCTTGAGCTGCAGGACCCATCTCCAGCCAGAGCCACAGGGACCAACAGCTGCTGCTGGTCATCAGCAGCTCTGACAGGGGCTTCAGTTATCACACCTACACTGTTACAGTGCTATTATTCTGCTTTCAACATCCTGTGGAATTTTGGGGCTTGCAGTTTACTGAGGCCCAAGAGTTTTCTGGCTGAGAATTCCAAAGGCCCCTCCTTAAACTGCAAACCCCAGAATTCCACAGGATGTTGAAAGCAGAATAATAGTTCGGAAAATACCACCAGAAGTGGAACTTCCCCCTTCTTTCTGGGAGAAATAATGTATTTCCTACCCCCCCCCACAAAGTTATTAGCCGATGAGAATAGGAAGAAAAGAATTCACCCCTATAACTCTCTCTCTCTCTCTGTGCATGTCTCTTTAAGTCACATGTCTATTTATGGTGACCCTATGAATTTCACAGGATTCTCTTAGGCAAGGAATATTCAGAGGTGTTCTTCCATTGCCTTCTTTTGAAATATACCTGACATCACTTGGTATTCCTTGGTGGTCACCCATCCAAGTACTAACCCAGCCTGATCCAACATCAGATGGGATATGCTGCTTTCAGAATATTTAGACCCTCCCTATAACTGGACTCCTCCTTAACATGACGCCCCGATACCATTCAAGTTTTTCCTGCCATTCTTGTTGCTGTTAGGAATTTCTTCCAATTAAAAACTGATTCTGTATTGATCACATTGTATGACTGCAGAAGAAAAAGTAATTTTAAATTTTAGAAATACTGAGAGCTTATGCATAATGTATTAATATACAAATAAAGTCAGCATACACCATGCACAAAAGGGTCACTTAGATGTGAACTATCACCCCAAAGCCTCAAGTACTGAAAGAAACTAGTTCTAGAACATATGAAGAATGCAAGCAAAAACTGCGGGGAAAAAAAGCATCTAGAAAGTCATGCTACTCACTCAAGGTTGGCTGTGAGTTATGATGATAAGTCTTTTCACATTTTTCCTCAGCACACAGAGTAAAAATGGGCTACTACAAATTGACCTCCTTATTCTCTACCTCCAGGTCAGTGAAATGTCTCATAAGGAGTGTAGACGCTTTTAAAGGTATTAAGGGCAGGAGAGACTACTTTTTCCTATGACCTGGAGTCTCCAGTTTGGTCATGAAAACAATTATCATAGTACCTGGAGGCACAGTCAGGGTGAGGGCAAATTACTTCTCTCATTCCATTATTATCCAGTCATTTTTGAGTATGAACGCTTTTACAAGCACAACGTCTACTTAGAAGTGACCTCCATTTGTTCAGGGTAATTTACCTCCTGTTGAGCAGTTCCAGTAAGAATAAGGGTCTTAATCCATTTTTTGTGGTTGATCATTTTGCACACTTTTGATTAACCAGGTTCAGCTACACAGGAATTCTGGAGATCTAGTTTTGCTGGATCAACTTGGTGGTGGGGGGTCAGCCCCCTCTGCCTTAGGGTGAGCCTGAGCCTCTCTGTGTTCTGGGGTCCATAATCTCTTACTTTGGTCTGAAGAACTGGGTGCTGTCACAGTTCAGTGCTGGGGGAAGACATTAACTTCCTCTGCAGACTTTGAAAAAGTGTACAAGTGTTTTGTCTCTTTTCCCTGTGCACCTGAGGAAGACTACAATGGCTTCTCCCAAGGATTGCTACTGGCATAAATCTGGTTATGGAGAAAACATTTCATGTCTTTGCATATTTTTGTACTCAGAAAAGCAAAATATGTTTGCATATCTCTGTCTAGAGTAATCAGATTGTTAGCATATTTCTGCTTGCTATCAAATCTATTTAGATATCCTAAGTATTGATTTGTATGGCTATCGTCCTTAGGTATTGTATATTTTGACTGATTATATTGTCTTTGGCATGTTATATTTGTTAATACTGTAGATGTCTGTAGATTTTCAACATCTTTTACAGGGATCAGTGGTTATAAATTTTATTGCTGTTACCTATGAATTATGTATTCAAACATAGGAACGTTTCCTCCTACAAACAGTGCATTTAGCATTGAAAAACACTGAAATGGTGGCAGAAAGTTATTTCTTATGGAAAAAAGAATTGTGCCCGGTGTAGAGGCTATAGAGATAGAAATGTTAGATGGATGTACTGGTGGTAGTATGATTAGGAATGAATTAAATAAATGAACTGAGGCATTGGGTAATTTTTATCATAAATGATCTTGAATGGAATTTTCAGATGTTTTCATTTTCAATGTTTCTTTTGTCTCTCTTCAACCTTATTTGTCTCTGGTTGGCCTTTGTATACTGACAGTGCCTCCAGATGAGGCTTTCATCAAGCTGCCTCTCTGCCTCACTCACTGAATTTTATGGACATGCAGAATTCTTCTAAGTTTTTTAAAAACCATTTTTTCTCATTGTCCTCCTGTAGACAATTCATGAAACAGAAGAAGACAGAATTGCTGCTATACAAATATACGAGTCCTAGATGCAAAACCACTGGAACCCTGTGTGGAGTGGGAGGCAGGACACTCTTAAGCAAGGGAGCCGTGGCTCTGAGTCTGCAAGACCTGAGTAGGGCTGTTAATAGCAGAGTGTCCTGGAGTTTGCTCATTCTTAGGCCATTTCCACACTACACTGTTATAGTGCTATTATTCCACTTTAACTGTCATGGCAACATCCCATGGAATCCTGGGCTTGCAGTTTAGGGAGGTGCCTTTCGAATTCTCAGCCAGAGAGCTCTTTGGACTCCCTAAACTACACACAGGGTGTTGAAAGTGGAATAATGGCACTATAACAGTGTGGAGTGGAAATGGCCTTAGTCACCATAAGCCAAAGCTGACGTGATGGCCATGAACACAAAAAAACTTTCTGTTAGCACAATGAGCCCTCTAACTGGAAATGCTCTTAGAGAATACTACCCTTAGTGCTACTACTACTACTTTTTTAAAAAAAGAATCGTTCTTTGCAAATGAAAAGAGAAGAATGGCATTATTTAGGTGTTTACTGCTCACAGTGGATCTCTTTTTGGGATGATTTTTTTGAGATAGCATAGATCTCTTCATTATGATTTCTGACAAGTGTTTGTATTATATTATGCTTCCTCATTCTGCATTAAGATCTGTCTGTCATCTGGATGGTAATTTAACAAAAGTTTCAAAACCCCTTGCAAAGCTTCCTCTGGTATGTCCTGCAAATTGAGTCACTGTTAACCATACAGTGAGGACAGGGCCAATTTGAAAGCAGACACAAAGGAATCCATTCTTTCGTCTACCATCTAAATACTGTCAGTCTCATTCTGCAGGAACCAGCTGGTGGAAAATTTACAGTGAAAGCCACTTAAAATTTAGAAAATTGCTGTAGGAATTAGAAGGAAAGACCCCACTATGGAACATTTGTTTTTTTAACCTATGAAGGGCCTTGCTCCATTTGAATCCAAAGTATAGAATTTGTATTCTGCAAAATCAAGTTCTTATTCTAATTGCAAAACAACCCTACCCCAAACTTTTCTCTTGCAAAGAGCTATATTGGAACAGTGGGTGAACTGAGCAGAATCTACATTTGCAGTACACAATTGTCCATTTTTCAAAGACTAACCTGTGTCTGAGTCAACGAAATTTCCTCGATTAAGTTGGTGAATGACAGAGCAGAGCCTTTCACCAGTTTCCTGGCTCTTCCTTTTCTTCCAGTTTAGATGTGGACTTTGAATTCCTCACTTCTGATCTGGGCTGAAGCAAGAGTGGGTGACTCTGCTGCGGCTTTTCGCTATCAGGAAAAGGCAGAAACAGGCCAGAAAAGCTGGCTGAAAACATGTTGCAATCTGAAGGGACAGACAAAATATAGCTCCTCCTCACTATACTGGGTATAGGAGCTGAACAGACTACCAAATGAATCTTACTTTGATTATTTTATTTCTGAGAATAGGGATGACAGCAATATTTCCTGGTTTAGTAAGAACTCTGGGAGATATGGAAGATGTGCATAGTGTCCTCTATGTGAGTCCTCCCAAAATGTAATGTCCCAAGAACATTATTGCCAGATTCACTAAAAATCCCTTAAATATGCCATCCTCCTGAAAGCAAGAGCCCTGTGAATTTTAAAAGACTCACAACCATTTTAAATCACTTGTAAACGATTCTGGAGTTGTTTTTCTTTCGTGAGAAATTTGTTCAGACCTCTAAAAAAAATCCCAAAAAAATCCTTATGATATCTACTGTCCTAAAATCTGCTGGGATTTTTAGTTTCTGCATTCTTTCAGTATCTTCAGAAATGTCTCACTTTATTCATTGCTACACAGAGCAATTTTGGAAAACCTGAGTGCCTTATAAAGGAGAATTTCCTCTAAAAATTCTCATTTGCTCTGAAGGAGGGATGCTTATATATTCACAACTGTATGGTCCTTTCTGCCCTACACTGTTATAGTGCTATGATTCCACTTTCAACATCCTCTGGAATTCTGGGGTTGGTAGTTTACTGAGGCCAAAGAGCTCTCTGGCTGAGAAATCTAAATGCCCCTCCCTAAAATGCAAACCCCAGGATTCCATTGGGATGTTGAAAGTGGAATAATAGCACTATAACAGTGTAGTGCAGAAATGGCCCAGATTTGAGTTCCCACTTGGCTATGAAAACCCACTGGGTGACCTTGAGCAAGTCATATTTTTAGCTTCAGAGGAAGGCGATGGCAAATCCCTTCTGAACAAATTCTGCCAGCAAAACCCCATGATTGGTTTGCCTGTGGGTCACCATAAGCCAAAGATGAGTGGAAGGCACACAACGACAAAAACAATGATGTCATTATGTAATTTTATAATTACACAGATATATCATATAACTATATAATCTTGTATATAGTTAATATTATAGTTATGATAAGTGGTTGTTAGGCCACGAAATGGTAAGGCTTATGAAGGGCCACAAGTACATAAATGCATGCCTAAAAGGGGTGGATTGTGATATAGCATACCCTCTAATATTTCACAGATCGAAACTGACGCACAATGGCCCAGCAATATCAGAGTGTGGTCACGATGGCAAAGAAATTAATGAGGAAGAACACACAAGCCGCCGTTTGCTTTGGTCTCGTCTCCTAGGAGGACTGAAATTCCACCCCTCTTCTCTTCTCCCCTCTGTTGAGTGCAAACTGCTTTTGTCCTTTGAACTCAGTTTGCAGCCATTGGAGGGAGCAAAGGCTGAAGGGGGAAAGTGTTAGGAGGAGAGAGAAACTGAGACATTTTAAAAGCAGCTGAAAAAGTGGGACAGCAGAGGATTAACTGGAACTGTCCCTACCAAATTGGGACAGTTGGAAGGGATGATATGGGAGGAGTGGTTGGGAGCAAAGAGCAGAAATCTCAAAAAAGTGTGTGGAGACACTTTATACATATAGGAACCTTTGGCCTTCTATATCTGACATGGTAAACAAAAGAGATTGTAGGCTTAAAACATTGATGGCTTTGGATTCTTAGCCCGGCCCTATTTCTGGAGTCTGCCAATGTACCTCCAGAATACGGAGTGATGCAAGCACTGATCAAGTCATAGAATCATAGAATCATAGAATCATAGAAATGTAGAGTTGGAAGAGACCACAGGGGCCATCCAGTCCAACCCCCTGCCATGCAGGAACACCCTCAAATCAATCCCGACAGATGGCCATCAAGCCTCTGCTTAAAAACCTCCAAGGAAGGAGACTCCACTACACTCCGAGGCAGCAGATTCCACTGCCGGACAGCCCTGACTGTCAGGAAGTTCTTCCTGAGGTTCAGGTGGAATCTCCTTTCCTGCAGCTTGAATCCATTGCTCCTTGTCCTGGTCTCTGGAGCAGCATAAAACAAGTCCCCTCCTTCCTCTACGTGGCATCCCTTCAAATATTTAAACATGGCTATCAGTTTGTCCATATTCCTTTGTTTATTTGCCTTCTGTGCTGGCGGGCTGTATGTCACCAAATGCTGGTCCAAACCTGTGCTCAGATTATGTCAAAGAGGGTGGGGTGAAGAAATCAGGGCTACAAGTGCAGGAGTGTTGTTGCCTACTGTCACAGGGGCCTCAAGAAATATATTTCAGCAGATAGTTCAGGGGAAGCTGAGATGTGGCAACACTTGGCTTGGACATCACATGCTGATTTCAGGCTATAAAGCCTGTTTTTGGACATCTTAAAGATCAAATAGAAAAGCAACCAGGATAAGGAACTGAAGAATGAGGAAACAAGAAAAGAGCAAAAGGCTGACAGTTCTTCAGCTTGAAGAAAATTCTTGTTAAGGCTACAGTTCTCTTGCAAAGTCTCTGAAACAGAGGAAAGGATTTTGTATCCTGTACTGGATTGAACGTCTTACGGATCTCTGGCTGTGAGTTTGTTCTGAGGACAAGTTCATATCCATACAGTTTTCAGAGCTGAGTAGCCCAGTTTTCAGAGTTGAATAGCCCAGTTTTCAGAGTTGAATAGCCAAGTCTGGAATAAAAGTTAGTTTGTTTGTTTATTAATATGTATATCTTATATCTATATGCTGCCTCTCCCCTGAAAAAGAGGACTTAAAGTTGATAAGAAACCTCACTAAAACAATAGAAACCTCAACATCAGCCATTTCTGCACTACACTGTTATAGTGCTATTATTCCACTTTCAACATCCTGTGGAATTCTGGGGTTTGTAATTTACTGAGGCCCAAGAGCTCTCTGGCTGAGAATTCTAAATGCCTCTCCCTCAACTGGATTCCCCAGTTCCTGGGATCCCCCAGAATTCCATAGGATATTGAAAGTGGAATAATAGCACTATGACAATGTAGTGTGGAAATGGCCTTCACATCAATAAGTAACTGTAAAAGTTTCTTGACACCCTTCCCAGAGCTTGATGTACATATGATATAGGGATGAACACACTAGCCGTGAGTTTGTGTGTGTGTGTGTGTGCACGCATGAGAAAGAGACGGAAGTAGAAGAGAATTCTCCTAGACTGTATCTCTGTGATGGGGAAAAAAATGGAACATGGAAGACTGCAGGCTATCTATTAAGATATCTAAGGACCAAAGAGCTGTTCAAGTACCATAGTTTGCCATGACAGTAAAGCATTTAACTTGATAATTAAATTAATAACTGTGAACATCATTTAGGACAAGCAAATGCTTGATAATATATAAAAACTAAACACTTCTTTGGACTACAGTTCAGACCAGACATATACTGGATGGCATTCTGTTAGTGAGATACCCTTGCACAAATTGTGTTACTCATATGAAGCTAATTATTCACCATAGTGCAATGGATGTATTCTACTGACAACAGGAGAAGTGAAGCTGTGCACACGGCAATGTTGTGCACACTGCACATTGCAGTTGCATGTTGTGCAACACACATTGCTCAATGGCACCCAGGCCATTTCTGCACTAAACTGCTATAGTGCTATTATTCTACTTTCAACATCCGATGGAATCTTGGTGTTTGCAGTTTAGAGAGGGGCCTTTGAGGAACCTCCCTAAACTGCGAACCCCAGAATTCCATAGGATGTTGAAAGTGGAATAATAGCACTATAACAGGCTAGTGCGGAAATGGCCCCAATCATTGACATGTGTTGCATAATCTTGCTGTTCTGCTTGGGGGTTGTGTAATGCTGATGCAACTCTGCATGCAAGTATTTATGCTTGGATGGTAGCCACTGGGTTCTATACAAGTCCCCACTGCTTCACCAACAACTTTTAAGCACCCTGTTTTAGTGTCATGTACATTGGTGGGAGAAAGGTTAAATCACATAATATTTGTAAGTTGCGCTTTATCAAACTCCAACATGTTTTGAAGGGTGTGTTGTGGCATCCAGAGCCTGTGTGTCAGTAGCAAGGGCTACAAAGCTTATGTAGGGGAAGCTAATGCTGATGCAAGCAAATCAAGAGCCATAGCACTAGAGCACCCTAGTACTATCAGATCAGAGCTGTGATTGCCTACCTGGGGTATGTGTACCTCCAGGGGTATGAACCAGGACATTAAGAGGTACGTGAAAAAATTGAATAATGGTGGGAAAAAGGACATACATCAACAGTGTAAGACAAGATACAAGTCAAAAATTGGAAAATTACTTGAAGGTTATCATGAGGAGTGGAGTGAGTTTCCTTTGTTATTGAACCTCAAGAAAAGCCCTGTTCCCTTGTTTTGTTATTTTAGTGAATGGGGGGAGTCCCTCCCTAAACAATATATTACAAAGACACTACTACACTGCATATGTTCAGTGGCACCTCCTTATAGGCCCAGCTTTCACTCTCCTCCACTTTGTGAGCATTTGAGTGCTGTCACACCAGTATCAGTGTATATATATGTGGGCACCACAGTCAGTCCTCTGAGCAATGTTCTGTTACCCTGATTTCTGGGGTCCCTTGGGGTATACCTCAATGTGCTCCATGTGATGGAGAATGGAAACTAGCCAGAGCACAAGCAATAGCAATGCAAGAGGCAGGGTAACCTAGCGGGGTCTTTTTACCCAGTTTTTAACGGGGTCAGGCCAAGCCAAAAACCAAACAAAAATGTCCAGTAAATTATTTTATTGAAGGAAAGTGTCATGCAGCAACGCAATCACTCACACACTCACTCAAGACCTATTAAGAAGCAAAAGAGAGGAAACCGCATAGGGGAATATTGAAGGGGTGTAGCTGGGGTGATACTGCACCTTTGTCCTGAAGTCCTTGGTCCGAGAAAAACAGCAGAGAAGTGGGGCTCAGCATGGAGAGGGCTGAGGGGATCACTCAACGGATGGAGCAACGGTCTGCTGGGATGACCGGGGGTGATCCAAAGAACCACTCAAAAACTGGGACTATTTGTAGAGGAAAAAGTACCTGGAGGACTAATCCTTTCCCGGGGAGAATAAGGGATGTTGGAGCAATAACGAAGTTCCACCACGGTAATTTCCTTTGCATGATGAGATTGCAAGGTGTTGCCAAAGTCTCAGGTTCTTCGGCTGTGTTAATTTGTGGTGTGACTTCATGTAAATGGTCCTCACCTGATGGAATATTTGCTCAACTTGGGGCAGACATGCTAATCCCCTCAAGTCAGCTTCCTGGGGCTATGGAGCCTTTGTTTATTGTGGGTTTACACATCTTGAGGCCTCTTAGGGTTACGTGACTGGGGATTTTATTGGCCCGACCTGGCTTTCAGTCTTTTGACCATTGCCGCCTATGTGCCCATCTGGTGGCCTCTCAGGCACATTGAATCATATTTTAATATCAATATTGTAGACCCTGGGATAGGGTTTCTCCAGTGAAGTAACAGTTCCATGAGTGAGTTCTTCTGGGTCTCCTCTACATCTCTTCTCTTTCTCAGTAGCCATTTCTGCACTATGCTGTTATAGTGCTATTATTCCACTTTTAACATCCAATGGAATCCTGGGGTTAGTAGTTTGCTGAGGCCAAAGAGATCTCTGGCTGAGAATTCTAAAGGCCCCTCCCTCAACTGCAAATCCCAGGATTCCATAGGAGGTTGAAAGTGGAATAATAACACTGTAACAGTGTAGTGTGGAAATGGCCAATGTTTTAAGTTTTACATTAATTTTTCAATTCATGTATTGTTAGATATGGATCTGGTGGTGGAAAAGAGTAGAAAAGGTGAGACGTAATATGGATAGTGACCAATCACTAAGAATTTCTTAGAACCCATCTAACATTTTAGTCACTAGTTTAGTGCAAAACAGTGAAAAGGCACAATCTTATGTTCCTTGAACATGTAAAAAGAGAAAATACTGAGATGAATACATGACGTAGTTTTTCATTGCTTTTTAATGCTATTATTGGGACTGTTTATATATGATTATAACATATAAATTTGAAATAACAGCCACTATGTTAATTACAAACATAGTGGTAATAGGAAGCGTATAGTTTATGGAAATGAGCTGCTATGGGGTGTGCATATGAAAAAAGACTGGGAACCACTGGGTTAGAGTATTCCCACACTATATAGCATAAAATTCTAGTAGAAACTATGCTTATAGTGCCCCCAGGAGGCCTCCTGGAGCAATTTACCCTTTGGTTTAAATCAAAGGTGTTTTCTGCCCTACATTGTTATGGTGCTATTATTCCACTTTGAACATCCTGTGGAGTTCTGGGGGTTTGTAGTTTACTGAAGCCAAAGAGCCCTCTGGCTGAGAATTCTAAATGCCCCTCTCTAAACTGCAAACCCCGGGATTCCACAGGATGTTGAAAGTGGAATAATAGCACTATAACAGTGTAGTGTGGAAATGGTCGTAATCTGACCCCCACTTTAGCTCCTCCTGGAAGCCCTACACCCCATTGAATAAATCAGATCACCGTTCCAGTCAATTTTCCACCAAAAAACCTCCCCAATGCCTCCTCTTCACCCACAAACACATCAGTTTACTCTATATCCCCTCTGGAACCTCCAACTTGCCAAATGGCAAGAACACCTGAAAATCAGTACAAAATGAAAGGTACACACAATGTTATCTCCAGTACACTAAAGTGCTTTGGTGTATCCTTTGTGGGGGGCAAAAATCAGACCTTGCTTAGTCAGTTGTTCGTCCTGGTTTAAAGAAAGACTAGAAAGGGGATTAGAAGTTAGTTCCAATGTGACAAACCCTCCTTCTTGTTGTGGGAGAGAGAAATGGTGGGGCTTCATTGTACTGATTGATTTTTGGGGATCATTACCCCCTGTCCAAATAAATAATTGAGAGTAACATGACTTGGAAATGTTACTTCCAGTCTTTGTGTTATGGCTGCAAACGTTCTTAAGGAATATCTGATGAATCCCAGGAGGAAAACTGTGATGGTAGAGGGGGAGCAGAAGAGATTACTCAGGAGAAGAACATCTTGTCATAGCCATTTATAACTAAAAATAGGCAATCTCTCAGAACTCTATGCCGGAGTTTTCTCACAGCCTGATTCAGCTGCTGTCATGCAACCTCCAGCCCTGAAATTCTTACTTGCTAAGATCAAAGATGTTGGCAGATGAGTTGCTGAGGGGTGTTACACACATCTCCCCAGGCATAATCTGGCACCCAGACAACCCCAGTTTGCTGGCTCTCAGATGAGCAAGAAGATCTGACCTCAAAGGTAAAACAAAGACAACTTTTTTTTATAAACAGCCTTTTAAACACTTGATCATCAAGGTTTCCTCTCCATAGGATTTTAAAATTGGCATTATGTTACATCCACACAACTTCTTGACTTTTTTTTTCTTTTTCTTTTTTGAGGGATTTGCAATGCCTTTTTGGCAAGATTATCTACTCTTTATTTTCTGGCCTTGGACTCAAGAGAGTGAACACATAGTCTGAAACTGCTCAGAGATCAAAGATAAAATGAAGATTTTTTTAAAAAATAAAATACTTTCAGACTGCACTGAAACAGATTTTTTTTAACCTGTAATTTTTTGTTGAAGATTGAAGTCTTTTCTTTTATGCTTGTCAATCTGTCTTTAGCTAGAGTTTACAATTTTCTAGAGTTTACAATTTTGGTTATCTGTGTTCTCAGGATTGTAAACAAGAATATTGTTAAGCAGGCAAATCAACACCAGCATTTTAAAGAACACTATCTTAAGCTTTGAACTTTTAGGAAATTCACATTGTAGGAGAATAAACATGTGACTTTATTGTTCTTTATGTATTTATTATGTAAAACAATTAGCTTATGTAGTTATATATTTTTTGGGGAGAACATCATATCACATAGGCACTTTTAATCCACCGCTTTTTAGAAGCAAACATTTTGTAGCCTAGGCATATATCTTTTTATAAAGAATCTTTTTTATATGGTCCATGGCACTTGTAATATACTTATACAGTGGGCCTGCAGTATCCACTGCGGTTTCATTCCATGACCCCCACTCCCCATGGATACTAAAATTCATGGATGCTCAAGTTCCATTATGTACAATGGTAGAGTAATATTTTTTAATATTTTCAAGCTGCGATTGGTTGAATCCATGGATACAGAATCAGCGGATATGGAAGACTGACTATAGTAGGAGAGAATTATCTTCTTTATCTTCTTCTATAATATCTCTATAGTATATTTCTTTTATGAGGCATTATATATTTTATTTGTTGAAGAATTTTATATCTCATACAGAGTGCTTACATATTTAGATTCTTGGTAGCATTTTGTCATTCATCACATGTTGCATTAATTTAGCATATCTGTAATCGGGTTAAAGAGCATTTTAAAATGTATCTGTGAACTGTCATTTTAATCAGTGGTGAGTTTAAGGTGTATTTATCTTACATTCTGTAGGTTTCAAGCAGTGAAGAAGACAACTTTGGCTCAGTTGTATGTAGACACATTGGCAACTGACTGTTGGCCTTTTCCTGGTTTTATAGCTGTCAAAGACACCTACTTCTCTGTTTCCCAGTTATTTCTCACTTGAGAATAAATACATCCAGCCACAGTTAAAATCAATGGAAGGAAGGTCATATTCTATGAAAGTTTATTTTTTGGTCTCTAATGTTGATAAATATATACCTTTTAGAACATTTAAGTTTCTTGTCAATGCTTTCCAGGTGTGTATTGCAATGGTTAAAGGCTGTACACAAAATCACCCAACATTTGGTAGTCCATTTCACTTTTTCACTTTAATAATGCTATAATGAATTATTTATTGAGTTTTAACTGTGCATGATAGCAAATTGCTAAATTACAATAAATTACAATAAATGTCTCACTTCATTTGAGGAGCCAAAATGGTTTCTACAAAACTAGTCAGCATTGAGACACCAGAACTGTTTTATCTGTCATTCTGTTTGGAGGATATTGTCTTTAGGTGGTATTATATCCATTATGACACCTGCTCCTCTCAAAATATCCAGACTGATTGTCCAGTTGTGGTATTTGTCTGGTTTTCCAGGCATTCCTTGTTTAGAAGAACGCGAGCATGGACTTCTGGTCTCAATGGCATGGTGACAAGCAACTCCGCAGGGTGGCTCCACTGCTGAGCTGTGATTGCTGGCAATTTAACTAACTCCAGGACATCCCCCTGGTAAGGGGGGGGTGAACAGAGGGGGCTCGAAGTGGACCTTACCCTTGAGCAGGCACTGATTGCCTATTGGTAAGGTAAACAGGAAAATTTATGTTTACATCCAAATCCACAAAAAGCTCTCTGCGATGGAAATAGTGATCTGTAGCACCATTATCAATAAGAATCACTTTGTGGTGTTGATTCTCAGCAGACTTAAGAAGTGTGTCTTTCATCAGACCAACATGAATATCAGTAGAAGATCTGTGCTTAGAGTTAAAAATTTGCCTTTCTTTCCATTTGGTTTATGTTGCTTTGCTCTAGGCCTTGCTATGCTACATTTCTTCTCTTTTGTTCTGGGAAAGGAAGAGGGTATGATATACAAATCTTCCTTAACAAGATGAGTTAAATCTCTGTCTCTTGTTTTAGGTTTGCAATTCATTGAATTTTGCCTATTTGGATATTCTATAATCTCAGTAACAGCATTTGCAAAGTTACATCTTCCTTGATTTGCAAAGCATTAATTATTGGAGAGTAATATTCTGGAAGACTAGCCAAAAACAGTTCAAGTTTCACAGACTCTGAGATAGAGTCTCCAGGAAATAGAAGTTCTGACAACATAGTCATAAAATTATTAATGTGCTCATTCAAAGATTGAGGTTTGGACAACTTTGTATTCACAAGTCTCATTATTAGAGCAGTTTGCAGTACTTGGAAAATCAAATAATTTCTTCAGTTTATCCCATATTTCTTTAGCACTTCTCAACTCTCTGATAGGATAGACTATACTTGGATCAACTGCTAAGCATAAATATGCTGCTGCTTTTTCATCAATTTTTTCTTGCTTTGTGCCTGTTTCTTTGGTCTTTGCCCTTTCACAACATTAAATAGTTCCCTAGTGGCTAACTGCATTTGGACATTCTATGGCCAAATTTTATAGTTACTTCCATTTAGCTTTTCAGTGACAAGAAATGGACTATGACTAGCTGCTCCCATCTTCTATTAAATCTTCTGTTGTTCAAGCAGGTTAAGTCTCAGCAGCCAGGTGATTAATAGGTGAAGGACGCGCACATAATAGTGGACACTGGGCCCATAACCCAGAAAAATGTTGGGAGATGTGAGTTATCCAGGCAATTAATTAGTCCTGTGGGAACTCAGTATTAGCAGAATAACAGAGAAAACGTTTCCTACTTTGCGTATGGTTTCTTAATATATGATGGCTGACTTGAAATACAAAGCAGACAACAGAATTCAAAATGTAGAATATTTACTAAAAAATTTATAACAATATATTAAACTCACCAATTAATTAATTAGATTAGAGATAGGCTTAGCATATTTTAGAAGTTAAGAGCAGCTAAGATGAGTTGACATTTAAGCAGCAATATGTGTGTGTAGTTAAGATGGGTTGACATTTAAGCAGCAATATGTGTGCATAGTTAGAGTCAGAGTAGAATAATGACAGTTAAAAGAGAATTGTGTTCTGAGAGACAGAGTGACAATTAAAATTGATTGATGATTGAGGACCCTGGCCAGGAAAGCCAAAGAGTTGGGAGGGGGAGGGAATGCTGCTGCAAGTTCCAACAATAAATCAGTAACTGATCATAACCAAGAGCAGCATCTCATTAGGATTTTTTAAAAAAATATGATTGGAAGTTATGTCTCACCCACACAATTTGTTAACTTGTTTGAGAGATTGCAATGCATTTTATTCAAAACTGTCTACACGGCCTGGGCTGGCTGTGGCATAATACAGGCCAGCACATAATCTGACAAAGCTGTTGGCAAGTAAGACATAGGAAGGTGGAAGTACTTTGCATCTCGGCCTACAGAGTAGCGTGTGCGTGGGTAGCGGGACGTCAAGGCATGTTCTATGCTGTCTGTGACCAGGAGGTTGTTGTTGTTAGCTCTCTTTGAGCGATCCCGGAGTAATTTGCAACCTATATGTGAAAAAGAGGAAAGAAAGAAGTAATCCAAGATTAGGTTTGACCTGGATTGGATCAGTCTGAAGTAATTTGGAGCAATGTGATGATGCAGCACCAAAAATTAGTTTGAAAAAGAAAAAAGGGAGATGTTGTGTCTCCTAAACATTGAAAAAAAGCACCATGTAAGGAAGATGCCACAGAAAAGCAGGGAGGGGGGGAACTAGATTTTCCTTTTCATCAGTCTAGGTTCTGAACTAGGGCAAGAATTTCACCAGAACTTTTCTATCATAGTGCTTTAGATAAAGAGAAGGTGAAGGGGAAATACATCAGATATGTGTAATTAGTTATTTTCCTCCTTCTTGGGCTCTTTTGCTAGTTCTTTGTTAGAAGCAAGAATGTATTAAAGGGAAGGAATTACCAAAACCACCCCTGAGTATTCCTTGCCTAGGAAAGCCCTATGACATGCATGGGGTTCCCATAGGTTGAAAGCACATACACACACCACACTTTGGGCCTTTCTGCCCTACACTGTTATAGTGCTATGATTACACTTTCAACTTCCTATGAAATCCTGGGGCTTGCAGTTTAGGGAGGGTCCTTTAGAATTCTTAGCCAGAGAGCTCTTGGGCCTCAGGAAACTACAAACCCTAGAATTCCACAGGATGTTGAAAGTAGAATAATAGCACTATAACAGTGTAGTGAGGAAAAGTCCTTTGAATACGTTAAAGCAAAAATTTAAAGGTGGTTCAGACAGACTCTGTGGAGCTACATGTCTGCAATTAATTCCCGCCCTGCAACTTTCATATAGTGGTGTGAAAAAACCAAAAACCTAATGATTGTTTTGGTTTCCCAATAGCAGTCAATGGCAGGTGCAAAGATACAAATGCCCACAATTTGATCTAGATTGAGGTCTGCATTAGGTTGGATGTAGTCCAAATGAGCCTGAACTGAAATATGACCCAATCCAAACCATGAAGTAGGGCCCTAAAGCAGGTGGATGAAATTTGCATAGCCTGTGAAAATATCCATGATGCTTCAAGAGTAGAATTTAGGTGGAAGTCTCTCTTGCCTTGTTTCTGGAGGAACATGAACACACCAGAGATGGCAGCCAGTGGCTCTGTTGCTTTGGGGCAGTGAATCCATATTGGGTTTTATGGAAGCTTCTCTTGGTTTTATGAGAGCTATCCAAGGAGCTGAACCATAATCCAAAAAGAAATTAATCATGTTGGACAGTTCCCATTAACTGGAGAATAGTTTCTGTAACACCTAGCACAGGCTCCAATGGTGGAGTTTGGAGTCCATGGGGGGAGGCGGAAGGGAGCGTGTGGCACAGGAGTGTGGCTACAGTGTGTGGGTGTGGCTATAGCACATGAGGACATGGCTATGGTATGTGTGTGTCTGGCTATAATGGATGAGGTGGGGCTATGATGGACAGGGCAAGGCTACAGTGCATGGGGAGGGCAAGCAAGAAGACAGGATTTGCCCAAACAATTGTTGCTGGGGGTGAACCACCCCCATCACCCCCCTGTCCCTACGTGACTGACAGGCACCCCTCCTTGAAGCAATGGAACAACTGGCTACCTTTAGCACACCTGCAAAATCTTTGATGTAGTTTCTGGAGATAATGTTCATGCCTCCTTTACTCACAGATCTCCATGTATTGCTGCCCATAGGATTCTTTGGTTTCAGCAGGCGCCTGGTTCCATGCTTTTTGGAAGGTTTCCACAATATTGTTCTGAATGGGTGTAGCAAAACCACCAGGCTCTATAATACTGACTTGAACCCCAAAGGGACGGAGCTCTCGCCTGCAAAAACAAAAAGGAAAAGATCACCACCTCCTCCTCACCTGTAACTATGGCCATTTCTGCATGGGGTGAAGGAATCGCCCTGTGACGCTACTCACCGGACTTTTGGGCTCCCCGGTCCGCTCCGTGCTTCTCTGGAGCAGTGCATGGCCGCTGCTCCGCACTGCTCTGGGGACAAAAATGGCAGCTTCCGGGTGGTTGAGGGTCTTGACCAACTGCTGAAGCTCGCCAGCCTAAAGCCTGCCCCTGGAAGATTGCAGGCTTGCACCAATGCGAGCCTGCGAATCTGCATAAGGGAGCAGGCTCGCAGTGGCGCACTCCATGCTTTTGAAAGACCTGTTTTTAGTGGTCTTTCAAAAGCACGCTGGACAACAACTTGGGGTCGTTCCAGAGCGGGCTGGGGTGTGGATCTACGTTAAGTAGGTCCGACCCAGTCTGCTCCCAGGTGCAGATGTCCTCCCTGGAGGACACTTTGCCCCATGTTAAAAACCCCGTGCGGAAATGGCCTATAATGTTCCCTTTTGGGGAGCGCATTATGTATTTACTGTGATAGCTTGTATTTCAGAAGAAGAAACTGGCAAGACCACTTCTGAGTATTCCTTGCCTGAGAAAATAAATAAAATTCATGGGCTTGCCATACATTGACAGGTCACTTGAAAGCCCACATACACACACAGAAGTCCATCACAACCCATCAGTGGGGCTTAAGCCCTAAGAATGAGTATGCATAGGATGAAAGGCATAACAGTGTCTCAGACTGCAGCCAGCATCGGGGAACAGGAGTACAGAGTGATCAGAATGGGAAACCCTGGGCGGCCTAATTATTCATACAGGAATTGCTGAGTATAGTACTTAAGGATTTCTGCTTTGTGTCTTTTCCTATCTTATTTTTACTTCTCTGCTTATCCTCCCACCTTCCTCAGTGGTTGCAGTATGTTCTGGTTGCAGCCAGAACATACTATATTTTTCCCTCTGAGGTGCTTGTCTCACTATTTGCAAATGTGCGGTACAAAATTCTTACTTCAGCTTGGCTTATGAGCTTGCATCCTTTCTTTTTTTCCCTCCACTCTCTCAATATCTCTCTGTATCACATACACATAGGCCATTTCCACACTACACTGTTATAGTGCTATTATTCCACTTTCAGCATCCTGTGGAATCCTGGGGTTTGTAGTTTAGGGAGGAGCATTTAGAATTCTCAGCCAGAGAGCTCTTTGACCTCAGTGAACTACAACCCCCAGAATTCCACAAGATGGTGAAAGTGAAATAATAGCACTATAACAGTGTAGTGTAGAAATGGCCATATTCATGTTCATTCTCTTTCCTGCTACCTGGTAGCTTCTGGCTAAATGTCTTTTCCCTATCCTTGTCTCCTTTCTTTCTTTCTTTGGCCATTTCTACACGGGGTTTTTGAAATGGGGCAGAGCGTCCTCCAGGGAGAACGTCTGCACCTGGGAGCGGACTGGGTCGGAACTTCTTAAAGTAGATCCACACCTCAGCCCACTCTGGAATGACCCCAAGTGGTGTCCAGCATGCTTTTGAAAGACCGCTAAAAATAGGTCTTTCAAAAGCACGGAGTGCGCCACTGTGAGCCTGCTCCCTTATGCAGATTCGCAGGCTCGCCCCAATGTGAGCCTGTGATCTGCTGGGGGCAGGCTTTAGGCTGGCAAACTTCATTGGTTGGTCGAGACCAAGCCGCCATTTGGGACGCTAGAGCAGTGCGTATCAACAAGCACGCACTGCTGCGGAGCGGTGTGGACTGATCGGGGAGCCAAGAAGTCCGGTAAGGAGCGTCATGGGGTGATTCCCTCACCCCATGCAGAAATGGCCTGCCTTCCACATCCCAGCCATTTCCACACTAGCTTGTTATAGCACTATTATTCCACTTCCAACATCCTGTGGAATTCTGGGGCTTGTAGTTTACTGAGGCCAAAGAGCTCTTTGGCTGAGAATTCTAAAGGTCCCTCCCTAAACTGCAAACCCCAGGATTCCATAGGACATTGAAAGTGGAATAATAGCGCTATAACAAGCTAGTGTGGAAATGGCCCCCCTTGTTCCATTGTGTGTCTGCCTCCAGTCCTCTCTCTATTGTAGTCTGTCAGTCCTCTTCTCCCTGTATAAAACTTTCCACTGCACATGCTTGCCCTTCTCTTAATACAAACAAAAGGACTTCTTGCGAAGAGGGAGAGTATAGCAAGCTGGCCAATACAATGTTTGGAGTGGCAATCTTTGCATGCTTAATTAACTGGCTAGTTAGTTTGCATGTTTATTGTAGGCACAGAGAGATAGCCTAGAGAAAACTTTGTGTTTGTTTTGGTCAACACCTCTTCCTCTAGCAGGTACACATTCTTTGTTCTTAAAAAGGTTCTCTTGCCATTTACATCTCCCTTTTGTCTTCGCCTTTTGTCCTGAAAGCATGCTCTGAGATCTCCCAACAGGGATTATTTTCAGCAAGCATGTGAGTGCTTAATTTCTTACCTTTCTTCAAGAATTGAACCTGTGCAAATTATGCACAAGATTTTGTGAGTAAACTCTTTTATATTTTTAACCAAACTGTTTGTGTTTATTTTGAGCTAGATTAAGTGTGTTTGGGATGACGTGATAGAAGTGGGGCTGGTAATCTGCTCAATTTCCATTTTTGTGCAATTACTAGATACTCTGCTGATTGAGAGACTCATTACCAAAATCTCTCAATTCCCCAACAGGCTCCAAGCCTAAGAAATATTTCTACCCCAAGAGGAGCAGCAAATGTTGTAAATATACTATCATGGCACATGGAATAATGAAACATCTTGCCCTTTCAAGACTCAGAACATTTCTGCATGATGCTCTTATAGCGCAATGATTCCACTTTCAACCTCCTATGGCAGTGGTTCTCAACCTTCCTAATGCTGCGACCCTTTAATACAGTTCCTCATGTTGTGGTGACCCCCAACCATAAAATTATTTATTTATTATTTACAATGCCTCCCTCCCCCGGCAAAGGCCGCCTCGCCGGCCAGGAATGAGGGCAGCGGGTAGGGAGGGAAAGAGGAGCCATGCATCTCCCCCGGGAAAAAACTCCGAGACCGCCCCCCCCGGGCTCTGCTTCTGCTTCGCTCTCATTTCCGCTGGGGGGGCAGTGTGGGAAAAGTTTCCAGAGTGTCGACCCTGGCCGGGAGGGGGAGGAATCCCAGTGCCTTTGCCTTTTGTCTGTGGCAAGTGGGGCAGGGGCCATGGCGAGGAAGGGGCCTGGCCCCCGTGCTGCCACCGCCCCCCAAGCTGGCCTGTCAGATGGGAGGTTCTCCCGGTAGCGGAGAAGGGGAGCAATTTCAGTCCCTTCTGAACAGGGGGCAGGAGAATGCGAGCGTGTGGCTCGCGCTTGCGCACCACCACCGAGGAGGGAATAGAGCCTAAGACCATCGGAAATATGTATTTTCTGATGGTCTTAGGTGACCCCTATGAAAGGGTCGTTCGACCCCCAAAGGGGTCGTGACCTCCAGGTTGAGAACCGCTGTCCTATGGAATCCTGGGGTTTGCAGTTCCGGGAGGGGCCAGCTGGCCCCTCCCGAAACTGCAAACCCCAGGACTCCATAGGAGGTTGAAAGTGGAATCATCACGCTATAAGAGTGTCGTGCGGAAATGGCCTCAGAATATGTTGCCTGAGGGAGCCCCCTCACTTTGCCTAATGGTAGGTAGGGCCAGCTCTGGCCTACTCACAAAGAATGAGGTTGAATAACCACAGGACTCCTATTTAGATTTTTGAAAGACTTCTTTCAACCAGATGATATACTTAATCCTGAGCTAAAAAGACTAATACTATGATTCAGTATAACGCACTTTCCCATGTTCCTACCATCTTTTATCATTCAGTGCAAGGGAACATTTTGTTATTTGAAATTTAGGTGGAGAAAAATCCAAGCCACCTCAAATGTTACCAAGCTGGTCTTTGTTTTTGTTTTTACCTCAGACAGTCAGAGAAGGCTTCCACGCCATACTTGGATGGACAGTAACCTCCTCCAAAGTATGACATTCTTCCTGCTACACTGGACATGTTGACGATCCTCCCTCTGGCTTTTCTCACCAGAGGCAGCAGATGCACTGTCACATCAATCAGCCCAAGCAGGTTGACATTTATCACCTTCATAAAGTCTTCCTTGGTCAGCCATTCACTGGGAGCTTGAGGTATATTTATGCCTGCGTTGTTTACTAAGCCCCAGAGCCCTGCATGGAGAGAGAATTTCCGCATTTAGAACAATCTTTTTATTCCCTCTCCCCCCTTTTTTTGGTAGCCTTTTCAACTCTGGCTGAGTCAGAGCCTGGCATCTTCTCAGAAAGCCTTGTGAACTTTGTGAAAGAATCTTGCACTCTGCACAGCCTGCTTTAATCTTTAATTTAAGCAACTTTAATTGCTAATCACCTCTGAGTTAATTGTTGCCTACGCTTGTCAACTTACAGTAAGAATGAGAAACTGTGAGTTATATTAGTATTGCGGTCACACTACACAGTTATAGCAGTTTGGTACTACTTTAACTGCCATGGCTCCAATCTGTGGAATCCTTACAATTTCATGAAGTATTTCAAATTTCTGGTGGGTCTAGGGATTGCGATAAACTAAACTTGGAATACTTAGAGGTATTTAGAATTACCTGCCAGAGAGCTCTACTTTCTCCCCAAACTACAAATCCCAGGATTCTTTATGATGCACCCACAGCTGTTAAAGCAGCATCAAACTGCTGTAATTAGTGTAAAAAAAGATCTGATTGTTGTTTCAAGCTGAATTTCCTCTTGTGATCTTTCATCTCTCTTTCGTTTTTTGTCCTGTCCTTTTTAGCTGGCTATTTTAGGACCATTCAGTGGCATGAATATTATTAGTTACTCCCAACCACAGTTGACTCATAAAACCACTTTTTGAATGGCGAGTCAACACATAGATAAATCCCATTGATTCAAAGAAGTTGCCGTGTTAGTCTTTTGACCCATAGAAAGGAGGAAGCTAGGAGGAGGGGAAAAAAGCTAGTCTTAAAAGTGCTACCTCTATCCATTTTTCTCACCTTTCTTCCTCCCATGATTCAATGGCTCTACTCTAGTTGGAACTAACCATGGCTTCAGGGCAGTGGCTGGATTCTTATGTAAACTGGAGAACAAATTCCTTGCATATCATGGTCACTCTGAATGTGCAGCATGCTGGGGTGAGCAGCCGATTTGCTTCAGCTTCATTCTTCCTTTGCTAAAAGCAGGTGAAAAAAAATCCAGGGGCCCTTTCACACTACACAGTTACAGTGCTATTATTCCACTTTGGCTGCCATGGCAACATCCTATGGAATCCTGGGTTTTGCAGTTTAGGGATAGGCATTTAGAATTCTCAGCCAGAGAGCTCTTGGACCTTACTAAACGACAAACCCAAGAGTTCCACAGAATGTTTCCTATGCAGATAAAGTGGAATAATAGTGCTATAACAGTGTAGTATGATAGGGCTGAGGGATGTCTGAACCAGGAAGCAATCTAACAATGGTTTTTGTGATGTCTGAACCTACAATCCTTGTTGCTTCCATTCAAGTCAGAGTGATCATCAGTGACACACCACAGTAAAGTGTAGGCAAAATTAGAAATGATGACAATTAGAGTCCTTAAGAATTCTTAGGAATATTTTTTGCTTGTCATCACAAAACTCAGAACTGTATTTCTGTGTTCTGTGGTCTGATGTTCCATTTTATGCCCTGTAAGTATTATGTTTGATTTTGAAAGGTCCAAAATAGATTTTTTATAAAAGCCTTCAATTAATCAAATTTTAATCACACATATCGTCAATCAGTAACAAACAAGTCAGTGACAATCAAGATTAGACTTTGCTCACCTGGCAGCATCTCACTGTTTCTTGAAAACTAAAACAAATAGCTTAAAAAAATTAATAATTTACAAAAAACCAATAACTGTATAAACCAAGTATATTAGAATGAATGATTATATGATTACAACAAATAGACAGTTGATTAAGATAGCAGGGTACGGATAATCAGTGTAATACGTCATCCCATAAATTAGCATGAATTTTTGGTGCACCTGTTCATCATTGAGTTCATTTATGTACAGAGTAAAAGGAGACAAAATGCGGTAGAATTTGTTATGTGTCTGTAAGCAGTTATTAAGGCCATTTCTGCACTAGACTGTTACAATAAGCAAAGGTCCCTCCCTGAACTGCAAGCCCTAGGATTCCATAAGATGCTGAAAGTGGAATAATAGCATTGTAACAGTCTAGTGAGGAAATGGCCAAAGTCCAGTCTGGAATGTCAGTTTTCCACTGGAGCCAGATGCCAGCAGTTTAATGAAGGATGACACCTTTTCTTTTTCTTCTTCTTGCTATTACCAATGTAGCCATCAAATGTAGAAAGATTATTAATCCTATATGTGTTATTTTATGGTTATTATTGGGGAAAAAAAGTAGGAGACTATTCTCTGGAGTGGATGCTATATTTTTCGTTGTCACTTTCCCCTATTATATCCTGGAAGATTACTATAGGTCACCAAAACCACAGCATATGCATAAATTCTGCATAAATTTAACAGGATTCTGCCAGGACACTGTTTATTAATACAGAGAAATTTTAATGACTTCAGATACCAGTGATGTATAATCTTTAGGCCATATTCATGTATATCTGATGAAACTGATCACAGAGGAGCTTGCTCCTTGGAGATGTTCAGCAGTTTTCACTAATATCAGTACCTAAACCATTTTCCCATCCTTACTTTATGCCAGCTCCAGACTACCAAGGTATAATGATCAAAAAATAATATGTTCTAGATACTATGTGTTTGATAGTGGAGTAGGAGTTAGAAATCAGTTCTTCAAAGCTTTTCAGGTTCTAGAGGCCAGAACTCTCATGTGTTCACAAGAGATAAAATCAGGAACTTGATATACCGGTATTTCTCAAATACTAACAATGGCTTTGATCATGAAAAGAGTTCAATGGAGCACGTTAATTAGCTGGTAAGAACTTTTGTCTCTGTATATGATGCTAAAATTAATGAAGCTGAGAGGGAATACTTTGGGCCTAAACAGAGTTCAGAATAATTAGCAATAAAACTAGGCTACATGCATGAGGGTCAAAGGAAAATGACTCTCATAGGACGGAACCTTAAAAATGACTTAGGAACTGCTGACCAAAGAAGAGAAATAAACCGACGGTGAAAAAATCCATTGGTGAGAGGTGATTTCCCAACAACTGTTTCAAATTAGCAACTATTTAAAAGCTCATAAAATTTTAGTTTGCTTTGGATTTCTTTACCATGGTAGTCAAGAAAGCTTATGAACTCATCAGCACTAAACCTTTTAGATTTATATGTGTGTGTTTTATACTTTCACATATGTGTGTTTTGTACTCTCATTTGGCAGATTCTCAGAAGTGTAGTGCACAGCCTGCCCCTAGAGGGTTACACTAAGGGTTACACTGCTACGCTAAGACAGTGGAAAAAGAAAGGTGAAGTTCTTCATCAGTTCATTGGCAAAGCTCTGACTCTGAGCCCCTTTGCTAGCCTCCATTGGCTCACAGTCCAGGAGCCTTATGATTGGCGTCCTCATAGTTTGGCCTTGCAAATTTTCTTTTTCGGAAATATTTTTTTTTAAAAAAACTCTTTCATTTCTGGAAAAAAATTGAGGACGTCCATTTACTGTACCTTTGTTCCCAACACATCCTTTCACCCACTCTGCTGCTGCTGCCACACTTTCTGTGCTGGTGACATCCAAAATGGTAGTTTTCAATCGGTCTGATGTGAGCTTCTTCAGCTCCTGTGCCCCTTTTTGGGTGAGACAAGCTGCTAACACCTGGATGCCCTGGACATCCAGCTGCCTGGCGAGCTGGTTCCCAAATCCAGAGTCACAGCCAGTGATGAAGACGTATTTCTCTGTTAGTTTCTCCACAGTCTGTCTCTCCCGGTACCATCGACGGAGGAAGTAAAGACCCAACAGGGCAGCCAGGTAGAGCCACATGCCTAAAACCTTCAGGGAAGAAGTAATAAGTGTGGGAAACATAGGACTCTATTAATGCGCCAGGCTGGAGTTTTTAGCAAGCTGACTAGAAGAAAACTCAGTGACCCAGAGCTGGGTGTTCTACTTTGCTGTAAAGAGAAACATTCATATTTCTTGAATGACAGGCATTCATGCTGGATTTATTGTTCCAGTCTTGCAGATTGTATTGTTGACAATACTTCCCTGCCAAAGTGACAGTATTAACTTGTCAAAGAGAAAAGAAAAAAGTATCATTGACGAAGATGATTCCCACCCGAGCTGTGCTCATCATTTTTACTTACTTATTTATTTATTTATTTTCTCACCTTTCTCTCAGCATGGGATTCAGAAATTGATTCAGACTACACAAAAAGGTATAGTGTTGCTTAAAGCGTAACATGAGTCAGTGAGACAATAGGAAAAACATAGAAAATGCTTTTAAAAATATTAAAGATCACAACGATAACAATACTATAAAAATGGAATCAGAAACCATAATGCCAACACTTAAAAATGTATATATTATAAAGGGATAATCATGATAAAAGATCTGTTCAAAAATTAGCGTGCATTGATAGCAAATGTCATTATTTCCATTAACAGAAAAATAAATAAAAGGCCACCATGTTTCATAAAAAGATGAATTTGATTAGTTCTTGCGTCCTTAACCCTAGCTATCAGCTTCTCTAGCAGAACAAGCTACTATATAAAACTCAAAGTTTGCCTGTGAGTTTGTCTGTCTGCATCAGGCAGGCGAAGACCTCATATGATTGGCTGTGTCAAGCGAGAAAACCTCATATGATTGGCTGGTTGTGAAGATCCTATGGAATCCTGGGGTTGATAGTTCAAGAAGGGGCCTTTAGAATTCTCAGCAGCAAAGCTCAGGCTGTTTGCAACAGAGACAAGGCCTGTCAGCAAGAACTAAGGTAGTGTATTTCCTCAGAAACCAAAACATGGGCCCTTTTCGCACACCATTTCCGATGTGAAAGGGCCGCTTGAGTGTCGCTCAGATGTGAGGAGCAGTCCACACGATCCACTCACATTTGCGCAATGCTAAAGGGCCTGACGTGGACCGTGCATGCATTTTTTCATTTTCGTCTTGAAGCCAAAAATGCTGTGCAGTCGCACATCGCTCTGGGGTCCTGCACACACTTACATGATGTGCGGAGCCTCGGGGGCCGGGCTGGTTGCGCTTCCTGTCTCAGTGCAGCCTGGGAGGTCCCAGGCTGCACTGCAAAAGGAAGAAGCAGGACTCTCGCGCGAGCAGGAAGCTTGTGCGGAGCCGAAGAAGCAGGGAAGCAAGAGCCTCTCTCTGGAGGCTGCTCGCGTGAGCCCCGCACCCTAGCACCACGAAAAAGTAAGGTGCGAAAAGGGTCTTTGTTATGTTAACAACTCTGAATACAGATTGGATTGGGGAATATGGAGATAACTTACAGGTACTGGAATAAGCTGGTTGCTATGGAGATAAGGCCTAGCAGCAAGGAGGAGGACAGTGTATTCCCTCAGGAACTCAACCTCTTTAACAACTCTGAATACAGACTGCATTGGGGAATGTGAGGAAAAGTTACAGGTACTGGAATAGGCTGGTTGCTATGGAGATGGGGCCTAACAGCAAGGAGGAGGACAGCGTACTCCCTCAGGATCCCAAACTGTGTATGTAAATAATTCTGAATACAGATTGCATTGGGAAACATGGGGAAAAGTTATAGATACTAGAGAAGACAGTTTGATGAATTCTTAAGAGGATAATAAAATTCTGGGCAATGCTGGGTAAATACACTCATTTTCTATACATTGGTTAGCCGGTGAAACAAAATAAGTATCTTGGAATCCTTCCAACATCTGACAACAACCACCCTGACCACCAGTCAAAGGAACATGATTACATCTGTATGATGGAAATGTTCACATTCCATAACAACAACAACAACAACAACAACAACAACAAAGTAACAGATCTATGACTGGATTTGAAGTGACTTCTTGATCAGCATTTGAAGAAGTTTATTGAAAAACTAAACATCAAAAGTAAAAAAAAATCGTAGGACACAGCCACCACATACTGAGATAAGATCCCAGTTGTTATGGACATCTTCAAAAATTTGGGCTGAGATTCCTGAAGAAGCAGTTTAATCTGAGAGGGATATGGTACCATTGGATGAGTTTAAGCATAGTCTCCCTAACAGAAGCAGAGATTGATGAGAAAGGTCTTTTAACTCAGAACTGGTTAAGATTTCTATTAGCTCATGCTCACCTGAAACTGTAAAAGTAGCCTTGATTATAGTATCATTTACCTTGGATATTAGACCCTGTCTTCATCCAGGTGGCTGATAAGCACTAGTTCAAACGAGATAAGTGCTTTAAATGTTTTAAAAGCAGTTTGCAATACTTGTGTGGGAAAGTGTGTGATTTCATGGATATTACTGGATTGGTCAGTTCTCTAGCTGAGCCTAGAACTTCTCCCTTGTTCTTGGTGAGAGAATAAACTGTAAATCTTGACTTCTGTATAAACCATAGTTTTCCCAATCACTGAAGTAAGTCCATCTGTGTTTACCATAAGATAGAGGGTGAATTAGAAAGTAGTTTCTTTTGCCTTTCCTCCATGTTGCCAATACATTCTTGTAGAAGGGGCTTTCTAGTTGGGACAGAGATGTAGTTGAAATTGGGAGGAACAGTAAATTTGTCTATTCAGTCCCATATTAATAGATTCTAAGGGGAGCCAAGCCTTCACACAGTTTTCATTGAATAGTTGAATAATATTCTTCACCTGAATTCCAAATCCACCCCCCTTCCCCCCTGTGTAGCACAGGCACATCTCAGTTTAAAAAGCCTCTGGAGAAGAAAATTTTGTTTTTTACACAGTCTTTTTATGGGACCCTGTTACCCTGATTTCTGGGGTCCCTTGGGGGCACCTCAATGTGCTGCAATTAATGGGGAATGAAAATTAGCCAGAGCACAAGCAATAGCACTATGAGAGGCAGGGCAACCTAGCGAGATTTTTTAACCCAATTTTTACGGGGTCAGGCTGAGCCAAAAACCAAGCAGAATTGTCTAATAAATGATTTTATTGAGAGGAATTCACTCATGCATGCACACAAGATACACATAATCACACATTCACACAAGAGCTAGCTGAAAGAGAAAGGGAGGAAAAATTATAGAGAGGCTGAGAGGTTTGGGAGGATTTATAATTACCAGTCCAGAAGAGTAGTGAAGAGCAGAAATGTATTTTGGCTTAGGTAGGACCTAAGGACAGTTCTCATTCAGGAGCCAGATGGACAGAGTGATGGGTAGACCTTCAAGAGACTGCCTTGGGCCTCCTCAAATCAGGAGTATTTGTACCCTGAAAATGGCTTGTGGCTGTGGAGGTTCCAGATGCAAGACAAAGGGAACCTGCTGTGGACAATGAGTCTTTTGCCTGTTGATGGGCTTAGTGCTTTGATTGACAAAGACATGATGGATGTTGTAATAGCTGTCTATTGTGGGTGCTGTGAGGACAGAGGAAAGAATCCAGGTGTACAAGGGATGGATATCTGTCAATCAGTGTCCTGGTGGGCTCCTCACAGTTGGATTCCCTGGAAAATTCCAGCTTCTATTTAAGCCTATTATCCGCAGGAATGGTGTGTATTTGCCTGACAAATGACTCAGTCTTACCTGGAAGAATTTTGGAGTTGACCTGTGCTTCTCACATTTATAGTTAAATTCTTTCCTTCGCTTGGTTTGACCTCTCTGTCACCTCTCAGGCTTGAATTTGATATCAGAGCCAATAAAATGTGTTGCCAATTACATATGATGCCAATTAGGTATGGTGCCCATTCAAACCATACTGATATTGGGGACCCCCAAAGCGGGGCCTTACAACCGCTATCCCATCCTCCCCTTTCCTTTTCATCTGTCCAGCTGCAATATTTTTCCCAGTAATGGCATTGGGAGGATGGTGAAGGAGGGATGAAGAAAGACAGATGTTCAGTGTTGGGTTGCAGTGGTATATTGCAGCCAAGAATTCAACAATTCAAAATTCAACAAATTCAACAAAGCTTGAGAAAGAATGGATTTCTCCTCTCGGTGTTCCTACTGTAGCTGTGTGTGCTTACATATCACTGGCAAGGTGAACAGCTGCCTTCCAAATCACTTACTGTTGCATAAAGACCAAAAAAACAAAAAGAACACTCCAGGATGCATTTTGGAAGAAGCTTTCAGGTCAGCCAGTCATTTATTTATTACAATCCATAGATCCATCAAAAGAAAAACTAGAAAATAGATCAGAACATGTATGAGATATTTGAAATGGAAAATCAGAACAGTAAGACAATCATGATAGACTGTTATCGAATGCACAATGAGCGCTAATCCTGGCTGCCTCTGTGAAAAATTTAGCAACAGCCGGGATCACTTATGGGGACTCGTCTTCCAGCAAGAACCTGATATAAAATTGATCTGAGCTTCCAGGAAATGTACTCAACAGTGGGATAATTATTAAATAGTGATGGATCTTTAATTATAGTACCTACAAACCAAAAGAATATGCTTTCAGGTGGTCTTTAGAAGATCCACGATGTCTTTGTTTACTTACACAAGGCTTAAATGCTTACCTAACCTGGTTGTTTCATTTCACATGTACATAATGTTAGTTCTGAATAAAAAGTTTGCTGAAAAATGCTGAACTGCTTTTCTTTTTTGTGGTATGGGTACCTATCCCTCTTCTTTCCATGTTATTTCTGCCTCTAGTACCAAAATTTCTGTTAAAGAAGTAAAGCTCAGAAACACATCTACTTTGTTAACTGAGCTATACCTTTATTGCCTTTGCTGCTCTTGATCTTTTACCATGATTGAGGAAATTTAAAATTAACCATCGACATTATTACACAAAGAAATCAGAAATTGCCACAGGAGTTGTCTGAAAGGGGTATCACATCTTAGGAAAGAATGACATTGTTTTCAGCATACATTCTGCTGTACTATAACTTTAACTTTTGTCTTTGTTTTAATTTTGGCTGTATATGATGTAATAATGGTTTAAAATTAAGAGCAATAGCTTTTTTGAAAGAGGTTACTCAGCATGGTTATAGCCATGCATTTCAAGCATGCTCTTGCAATCAACATTTGGACTTTGCTCTGCAGTGCAATCCTTACCTGATTGTAATAAGATTAAGATATAGTATCTTAGATTTTTATTTAACTCTGAAACCTGAGACTTTTCCATATTCTGCAGCAACCTCCAATATATGTGGAATAGACACTACTGGATTGCTATATGGCACAGCAAAGTCAAATAATAGTTTTCTGTTTTTATTATTACTTTCGTAATAGTTTTTATAAAAATACTGAAGATTGTGATATATCTTTTTTATGTCTAACAACATTAATTCTGATCATTTCTTATTCTAACAGCAAATTCTGATCATTTCTTATTCTAACAGCACTCTGCAGCATCTAGTTGCTTTGTCTTTGGCTTCTAATCCCTATTTATCAGTTAACAAATATTCCTCAGCTGCTAGAGAACACTTGATGTTCTGCACTACACTGCTGTTATTCCACTTTCAACATCCTGTGGAATTCTGCAGTTTGGAGTTTACTGAGGCCCAAAAGCTCTCTAACTGAGAATTTTAAATGCCCCCCCTTAAACTGCAAACCCCAGGATTCCATAGGATGTTGAAAGTGGAATAATAGCTCTGTAACAGTGCAATGTGGAAGTGGCGTTAGTTCTCTTATACATTCACCTCTTATTACAACCTTTGGAGAATTCTACAGTGTAGCAGTAGGCATATGGGATTAAGAATTATCCTGTACAAAACTTTTAATTACTGTCTGTAGATTGTCTCTCAGTCATTGCCTGTTTAGCAAGAGTGGGGTTAAGTGACTAAGAGAAAGTTTGGAGATGGCATCTTGCCTCTTAATTACAGTTTATATCATAGTGTGATTACAGGTAGCAATGACCCCAATCTGTGTGTTTTGAGTGAGTGATCTCCAGTACTTTGATACCAATATATTGCCTATCTCAGTGCTACTCAACATGTTAGCTCCTGAAGTACTGCTGGTCTCTGAGCCTTTGGCTGCATCCAGATGAGTTTCCAGGAAAGAAACAGTTGCAGTCAATTGGCACAAATATGGTGCCAGTCTCTGGCATGCTAGGAAAAAAATCCCTACCATTTCTGCACATGAGATAACTAGAGGAGCCTTTTTGAATATTATGAACCTTTTTGAATGTTACATATAATCACAGTCTTTCGGGAAAACTTTCCATCAGGAATTTACCAAATTAAATTCCTGCCTTGTCTGGGACCCCAAGCCACCAACATTAAAAAGATGTCACTTTTAATGCTGCATATGTTAATCTCTTACTGTGATCTTTCCATAGGGGGAGACAGAGGATTCTTTAACTGTCAGTTAGTAGGTTTTAAATCTACAGCTGGGTTAGAATGTTTTTCTTAAGACATTCTTTACTGTGCCAGAGGGTGTTGTTGATTCGTTTTTTTACTATCATATGTAATGAAAGATTCTCTTGCACTACAGCATCTACTAATTCTGTGTCAATTGCTGCAAGAGTATTAATATTCTCTTCCTCATTTGATTGAACCTGATTTACATCTGAATTATCAAATATGTTTGATTTGGAATTCTACGTAGATGATTCCTCTCATTTCTTGTGACAATTTATCCACAGCATCTTTAAGATTCCTTTTCTCTCTAAGGGGCAAACAAATTAGAAATGGTTCAGTGTAAGAATCCAAAGTAGTCAGGATGTTCCTAGCTTCTCCTAACTTGCTGGTTATCTGATCTTGAACAATGTTTAACAAAGTGTCCAAAGAATCAAAAAGATTATTTTCCATGGCTGAATTCAAATAATTCCTGGAGATATTTTTAGGTGTAATCATAAGAATTTAATGTCTTCATTTAAGATTTTTTTTGGGTGGAGGAATCTCTAATTGAAGTGGAGATTTATAAATAGTAGTTAGAGGATTTGTTTAAAACAACTTTCTTTCCATCTGGGAAATATAAATTGTATTTGCTATATTAGCAAAAAATTGTTGTGTGATTATATCGTGAAACATTTGTAGTGGTATCATTTGATCTGCTTGTAATAAAAAGATTTAATTTAAAATAACATATGTAGAGTGGTAGGCAGCTTTAACATTAAGAAGACTCATTTAAATCCTGTTGATGCCAATGGAGTATGTTGTAAGTAAAATCAACAACTTGGGACCCAATTCACAAGAGCTGGCTCAAGAAGTGTGTTATGTTCCTCCAGAACTGCTATACATGTCTGTTATCTTTACTCTTGCAAATGTGGAATATAAAGCAATTTAACTGTGGCATCTGGTTGTAGTTTAAAGTTGTTGTTTTGTGCCTTCAAGTCACTTCTGACATATGGTTACCCTAAGGTAAACCTATCACTGGGTTTTCTTGGCAAGATTTGTTCAGAGAGGATTTGCACTGCTTTCCTCTGAGGCTGAGAAAGTGTGACTTGCTCAAGGTCACCCAAGGAGTTTCCATGGCAAAGCAAGGGTTTGACCTCCCTGTTCTCCAGAATCATAGGCCAGTGCTCAAACCATGCTACACCATGCTCATTTTTAAAATCTCTAATTACAAGCTGATGGGATTCCAAATTAATTATAGGATATTTTACCAATAGATCTAGGTCAGATGCCTCATTAAAGTAAATCAGTGAGAATTTAGATGAAAAGTCTAAATGCTTTTGAGTAAATTCTTCAACAGATGTCATTAATGGATCTACCTTCTTAATCACAGGAGCAATTTATTCACAGATACCTATCACTTTTCATGCTGTCAGCAGATATTGTTTTGAAGAAGAAGAATAAAAGAGTGCTGTATGAACCTCAGCTGAATGGGTCCCTCTAATCTTCATCCAGCAGCCTTTCTAGTTTATCTTCCAAGGCCTCCTGGTAAGATTGTATTATTTCTGGCAGAACAGATGAGTTCCTCTTGGGGAGCTTGATCTCTCTTAAGGACAGAGGATTGACAGTTTTCCAAGTGGCACATTTATAGTAAATGGGGATTATATCAAATCCTCTGGCACTTCGACTAAATGAATATTGTTAATCTATCTTCATCTGTTTCCAGTCACTATAGGTGGGACTCAAAGATAAAGCTACTACCTTTTTTGTTTTTCGTTAGAGCAATGAACATGAAGAAGAGAGGACTTTCACCACTTTGTAGCTCCAAGGACTCTGAACTCTACTATCCTCTGAAACGTTGCCACTAAATAATGATCTTGTAGTTATATTTCCACTCCTCAGAAACTGAGCAATCAAAATTAATAGAGCAGGACATCTCTTGTGCAGGCAGCAATAAACATGGAACAAGATAAGGCCTCAAAGAATAAAAGGAGATATAGATTAAAAAAAAAAAAGGCTTGAAGGACACTCTAAAGCAATCTGTTACTTTTAAATGAATGCAAAACTGGCTTTAGGGCACATAGAAAAGGAGACAGTAGAACTGGAAAAGGTGCAGAAAGAGGAGGCAAAATGGCCGAGTGACAGGAACAACTCCCATAGGAGACAGTTTGCAGGCATAGGACTGTGTAGTTTAGGAAAAAAGCAAGTGGCACCATATTAGGGAGAGAAAGCTAATGCATTGCTCTCACATGAGAACCCAGAATTGTCTCCTGAATATAAACAATGGGAGATTCAGGATAAACACAAGGAAGCATTTCTTCAGACAGCACATAATTACACTATGGAATTCATTTGCACAAGATATAGCGATACCTGTTGACTCAGTTCTTAAAAGAAGTTAGATAAATTCATGATGATCAGGATTATCAGTGGCTTTAAGATAGCTATATAACATTTCCAGCATCAGAAGAATGATATGCACATCTGTTGCTAGGGACTGAGTGAACAAAGGGTTTGGTTGCACTCTTGTTCTACTTGCAATCTTCTTATAGACACCTAGTTGGCAACAGAATTTTGGACTAGAGCGGATTTGGTCTGATTTAGCGTGGCTGTTCTCATCTTCTTAAATCAACTGAAAAGCTGAAGAATAAAATTTCTGTGAGATTCTGAAAGAACTCTCAAAGCTTAGCAGAAATTGGAAAAAAAAATCAAGAATATAGAAAAAATATAGTTTATGCAGCAGGATAGTTTTGGGAAGAATGAGAGTCTGCTTGTGGTCTAGACAAAGAACAGTAGCAGATGAACTTGTCTCTCCTATCTAGGAGAAGTTATGCACGTGCTAATGAAAAACAAAACAAATCTGTAAGCAGACGAAACGAGGAAAAGATGCATGTCTACAGCTGAGTTTCTTCTCAATATAAAACTCCTATAGCATTCAAACTTTTTCTTCTTCCCCTTGTTTCTGTCTTACTTACGCTGTTAGGAATTTATTCCAGTTAAAGGAGGTATCTGTGTTGATCACATTGTCATTGTGACTACAGAAGAAAAAGTAAATTTTAAATTTTAGGGAGAGAAGCTTATGCAGATTAAATACAAATTTAGACTGCTTCAGCATGCCTTCTGCCACAATGTGAGCTATCACCCCAAAACTTGACAAAATTGAGAGAAACTGGTTCTAGAATATATGCACAGCACATACAAAAATTACAGTAAAAAACTATTTATGAAATGAGGCTACTCATTCAAGGATGACTGTGAGCCATGATGATTTAGTAAGTCTTTCCTCTTCAGACTTTTCTGCAACAGATAGAGTAAAAATGGTTGTTGAAAACTATCCCCTTATTCTCTAACTCCAGGGCCAGTGAAACAATTCTTAAGGTGTGGAGATGGTTCTGAAGGTCATTAAGGACAGGACCAACCAAGTTGTGATATGATCTGGAATCTCCAATCTTGCAATTATTATAGTGCCCAGGGGCACCGTCAGCAGGAGAACAAATTACTTCTCCTTTCCATCTGATCAGCCTTGAGTATGAACAGTTAGAACCACAATGTCTACTTATTAGTCCCTTCCATGTGTTGATGGTACTTGTGGGTAAGCTTGACTACAATTGTTGCCTCAATCTTTTTTACACTTTACTACTTGATGTACAGTGTTGGTTCTCCATATTTGCGGGTTTAACTTTAACATATTTGATTATTTGTGAGCTTCTCCAACCCCTGCCCCCTCACCTCAAGCGTTTTTTTTCTGGGGTTGCATTCCCTCTCAGCAGCTCTGATCAAGCCACGTAGACCTTTAAAAACCCACCTCTGGTCCTCCTCTTCATCCAACAGCTGCCTGCAGCCCAGTTTCTCAGCACCACACCCTCTCCTAATGCTCCCCCTCAAAGAAGGAGATAAGCGTGAGAGAAGACGTGTAGGGCCACCATGCCATCCCACTCCCTTTCCCTCTCTTTTCTTTGACCTGGTTTGGAACCTGGGTGCCTGTTCTCCCCACTATGCCTCAGCCCCTTCCTCCCACATTTGATATTTGCATTTTTTTCTTGCTTTTGCAGAGGTCTTAGACCCCCTAACCCTAGTAAATGTGGAGGGCCAACTGACCTTCTGATTGAGCATTCTTGAGAGGGTTCATCTACACAGGAGTCTTGATGGTGCATTTCTCCAGATCATCTCAGGGGGCTCAGCTCCCCTCCACTGTATCTTAGGGTGGTATTAAGCCCCCCCCATTGCCACCCCTGCTCCAGAGACTGTAGTCTCTTACCTTAGTGCTGAAGGGCTAGGTGTTCTCACACTCAATTCAGCGCTGGGAAAAAAGGGCATATGACTTCCTCTACCTCTAACAGCAACTGTTATCCTCCCTTAGACTTTCCACTCCTTAAAGGAGGACTTTGGCCATGGAGCTTTCAGAACTTTACAATTCTTTTTTTTATTTCATAAGGGGGCTGTACCAGTGGAGATATTCTTGTATGTTGGGGCATTGATAAAACCAAGGTTTTGATCATGTGTCAAGTGCCTCCTTTTAATTGCTCTTTCAGCAGCTGTGCTCTTTGGGCAGTAGTATGATGAAATGGCTACTACTGAGATTCTCATTATGGGCTGGCATACATCTGCCTATCAAAAAACATATCATGTCTTTGCATATTTCTGCACACAGCAAAACATTGTATATTTGCCTAAGTATTGTGTTTTGATTTTGTATGGATACGGTGCCATTGTCATGTGTTTTTATCTGATGATGATGTTATGTCAGGCATGTTGCGTCTGTTAATACAGTGGGTGCTTGTGGCTTTACTGTGAAAAATTCACAAAATTTCATGCTAAAGCATAGTTAAACATTGTTACATAGAAAAGGGCTAGGCTAGAACCTGGTTTGTGTGAATGAAGCATAATATAAATTTGTTGCATATGGCTGTCCAAGTATCAGTAACTAACCTGCGTTTGCATCACTGAAGGTCTCCCTAGTTTTAGTTGGTGGCTGCCAGATCAGAGAATTCCACCATTTTCTTGGCTGTTTCTTTTGTTTTCAGCAGCAATTTGTGTGTGGACTTTGAATACTACACTCCACTGCAGGCAGCTTCTCCCTTCTGATGAAGGCTGGATCAAATCTGGCTGACCTTGCCAGGTTTGATATCAGGAAAATATGTCAAACTATTAGCATGGCTGACCCAAGAAAGGTTGCAACCTGGGATGAAGGAGTTGATAGCTCCTTCTCACTAGTCAGCCAAAAGAGTACTAAGTGAATCTTATTTTTATTATTTTATTTCTGACTATATGGCTGTCAACAAGGAAACATATCCAGGAGATACTGAAGAGGCCCATAGCATTTTCTGTGTGCCACAGAGATATTACTGTAGGATTCACTAAAGAATTAGTTAATGATGCCATCTTCATGAAAGCTAGAGCCAAATGATTTTTTCCCCCTGAAGACCCATAACTGTTATCAGTCACCAGTAAATGGGCCTGGAGTTCATTGATGAGAATTTTCTGCAGGCTTTAAAAAAAATTCCCTGTAGAACTCTTTAGTGTATCTACAGACAAAAAAGTATTAGATTTTTAATTTATTATGCATTGACTGAGATTCCACATTGTGGAGATATACCATTACTTTACATTCATGAAGTTATGCTTCAGTAGCTCTATGCCACCTCTTTAATGAAATGTGACATTGCCAAGCCAAATGCTCATTGTGTGCTGATATGCAACGCCCAACCACACAAAATCATGCATGCCAATGCATAATGATGCAAAAATGAGCAACATGCACTAAACAATGAAGTGCAGTGGCACTACAGGCATAACTCCACTTTTCTAACCTTCAACTGGCTGTTATGCATTCCCACCCACACCTACCCCAAATGTCCAACAGGTTGTGTAAGAGACCCTGATGGCACAGTGGTTAAATGCCGGTACTGCAGCCACAAAGTTGTAAGTTCAGTCCTGCCGGGCTCCAGGTTGACTCAGCCTTCCGCCTTTCCTCAGGTCGGTAAAATGAGTACCCAGCTTGTTGGGAGCAATTAGCTAACACATTGTAAACTGCTTAGAGAGCACCTAAGTGATAAGCAGTATAGAAATACACATGCTATTGCTATTACATATGCAGAAGTCACCAACAGGATGGTTGCCATAATACTTTAGCATCCTGAGCATGTGCTTCCCTTCTTCGGGGACATCTGAAGACTGCAGAAACAACTTCTGGAAAGCAGGTATGCTTTCTAAATGGGAATTCCTTGTAAAATCTGTTCAGGAAGACAGGATACTCACATAGCCACAACTTCTTAAGCAGCAAGGCATCTAATGGTGGAATGAAACCTCAACCAGAGATAGGAAGATGGCATAAGCCAGAAGGAGAAGGACAGAGAACTTGAAAAGGGCAATGGATAAATATTAGGATATCCTGATTTAAGCAAGACTGACCATGCAAGACTGACCACCATAGACAATTACTGTAATATTGTATTGTAGATGGTATTACCACAACTTGACCTTGTTGTTGTGGTTGTTGTGTGCCTTCAAGTTGTTTCTGACTTATGGCAACCCCAAGGCAAACCTATCATGGGGTTTTCTGGGGCTGAGAGTATGTGATGCTCTCAAGATTTCTGTGATCAGGGAATTGAACCCTGGTCTCCAGGGTCACAGTCGAAGCTCTTTAAATGGGCATGTATATTATACTACCGTATATCATAGAAGTAAGTAAAAATTGCTGGCCTTAATATTAACCCTGAAAAATAATAGCAATGAATTTGATTAATACCAAGAAAACAGAAAGTACAAAACCAACTATGATACTTACAAATTCAACAATAACAACAACATCAATATTCATAAATAATCAGAAACATATTATCTAATGAAAATACTTGTAAGCATAAGAATAAATGGATGCCTGATTGTGTAAAAATTTCCATTGGATCTACCATCATTTACTGAGAAATACTGATGTATGAAGTGAATTTTTCTACATCTTATACTGATAGCAACACACATTAATTCAATGTATCAGTTCCAAGTGTAAACTTATCTAAAGATCTGGTGAATTAATTTTATACACAAACCTTTCACAGAGGAATGGGAAGAAGACTGAGAGCAATGATTTTCATGTGGGTAGGTTTTTCCATCTCTCTTGTACAGTTTGGAAAAGTCTTTCTATTGATAATCATGTAATGTTTCCTCTGTCTTTTTTTGGTGGTTGTATATATGTGTGTGTGTGTGTGCATGTGCGCATGTGTGTGTGTACATGTATGCATGTGTATAAGAGTGATTGATGAAGAGAACTTAGTACATATATTAGGAAAACATTTAGGCTTTTCTCTTCTTCAGTTGTTCAAAATAAAAGTGAGCAGCATCCAAGGTGGTAGTTTAAAACACTTTGTTACCAACATTCTTTGTTTTTAAAATATTTTTACATTCAATGCCATGTTGGATACAGCTCACTTTTATTTTGACCAAGTGAAGAAGGCAATAGCTGAAATACTTTGCTAATTTATTTACTAGATTCTGTTTGCTAATCCCTCTAATAAAAATACAGTTGGCCCTCCACATTTATGGGTTTGACTTTCACAGATTTGATTATTTGCCACTTTCTTCAACTCTGTCCCCCACCTCATGGATTTTTTTCCCCTCTTAGATGTTCCAATCAGGCCGCACAATCCTCTAAAAAGCTGCCTCTGGTCATCGTCATCCTCCTCCTTTTTCTCCTCCAGCCACTGCCTGGTCAGCTAAGGATGGCTCACAGCCCAAATTCTCAGCACCAAAACCCTCTCCTGATGCCTCCCACACAACCAAGGAAGGAGATGGGCAAGACACAGGAAGTATAGAGCTATCGTGCTGATTCCCCTTCCATTTTCCCTGGCCTGGTTTGAACTCTGGGTGCCCATTCTCCCCACCAAGCCTTGATTCTCTTCCCACAGATGCACACATACATTTTGATATTTGCAATCTTTCCACTTTTGCAAGGGTCCTGTGCCCTAACCCTAGCGAATGTGGAGGGCCAACTGTATGTTTTTAGTGATTAACAGCATTTGTCTAGGATCCAAAATTAACCTGTCAGAAACACCATTTGTTTTTAAATCACCCACCCATCCAGCTGATTAAAATTAATATAACTAGGCTAAACAGTGTGTGTTTAAATGGCTCTTTTACCCAAAATTAACTTTCAATTCTGTGTTCTCCCAGTTCAGTTTAATTCCAAGAATGTGACCCTCCACATTCGCTAGGGTTGGGCCACAGGACCCTTGCAAAAGTGGAAAGATTGCAAATATCAAAATGTATGTGTGCATCTGTGGGAAGAGAATCAAGGCTTGGTGGGGAGAACGGGTACCCAGAGTCCAAACCAAAAACTGTTAAGAAAATGATACAGACTTTATATATAAACAGAAACCAAGACACAATGTCCACGACAGACTGAAGCACATTTAAAATGAAAGTCTGAATATTCTGTCATCAGACTTGCTTTAATGCATCTCAGTCACGACAAATGATGCAGGTAATAATCCAGCATAAAGAAAATAATTGGGTTAATACAGAAATGGTAAGAAAGAAATTAGATGAAATGAGAAGCACATTTTTCCTTGCCTCCAAACTAAATTCTACATCAGATAGTGATAATCTATATATTTGAACTAAAATAATATCCAGGAAAAGGTGGCACAAAACAACAACAACAAAACTTCTGTTAACTCCATTTATAAGCCACCCCTTATTTTACAATAATGACAAATCCAAACAATACAAAGAATAGGGAATGAAGTGACTACTGGATATATATACACAAATGAACCACATTCCATTGTCATGGACAAAAAACTTGTTGTATGCCTCCAAATCATCTTCTGATTTATGGAGACCCTAAGGCAATCCTATCATGTGGTTTTCTTGGCAAGATTTGTTCAGAGGGGGTTTGCTTTCACCTTCCTTTGAAGCTGAGAGGTTGAGACTTGCCCAAGGTCACCCAGTGGGTTTCCATGGCCAACTGGCGATTTGAACTATGGTCTCTAGAGTTGTAATTCAATGCTCAAATCACTACACCACACTGGCTGTCTTAGATAACTACCTGACGGGTTTTAGACTCACTATTGTTCAATGGTTCCACAGGGGTGGAAAACAGATTAAGATGGTCTGTCTCAGGAGGCTGATTGATTAGAAAGGTTTTCTGATGGTTTCTTCACCTCAAGGTTGATCCTGGTGAAGCTCTGGTGGTTGTCTGCAATGGGGAATGATCCCAGATGATGGCCATTATTACTTCTCAGTGTCCACTCCTATGGGTTGGGTCAAACTACTTCTCTCATTTTCTAGGGAGCCATCCCTGATGAAAGAATGGGAAGGGAGCCAGATCAGTGTCAGCTGAAAACTTGAAATAACCCCAAGTGAACAGGGGCTGGAGCACATTTGCAGGCCTACTCCGTAGTGGTGCTAGGAGCAAAGTAATTAGTCTTTTCTGCCATCACTGTATTTGCACAGAGTTATTCAGTAGAGCTTCTTGAAGTGGTTAAGAGCCTCTGATACTGTAATCTATGAGAACAGATTTACTATTGCCACTTCCCCTCATTAGGAAGGCTTCTCTCAGTAGGATTTCTTCCACAGAACTTGTTGGAGTTGTAGGTTTAAAGTCCTTTCTCCTTGAAAACCGACCTTTGTTGCTTTATTCTATGATATTTATTTCAAAGAAAATTAAATCCAAACTGCATAGGAACAACACAGATGACCTGAAAGCCTAATAACACTATAGTCCTAGAACAGTCAAGACCTATAGTGTTAGAGCTCCTTAGCACTATGAGGTAAGAGAGTCCCCAGATAATAGTTCCTGTCATGTGAGAGACGAATGGGTGGTGGTGTCTCCTCAAGGGGTATAACAAAGAGATAGTGGCTTTTGGAGAGCCAGTGTGGTGTTGTGTTTGAGTGCTGGATGATGACCTTGGAGACCATGGTTTGATTTCCTGCTTAGCCATGGAAACCCACTGGTTGACCTTAGGCATGCCACACACTGCCAACCCTAGAAAATCCCACGATAGGGTCATTTTAGGGTCATCACAAGTTGGAAATGACTTGAAGGCACCCAACAACAATGACTTTTGGCATTCGTACACCCCATGGTAAAGTATATAATTACAAGTTATGGATTGTATGATAAGGTGGTGGTTCTAAGCTCTATGTTACCCTGATTTCTGGGGGTCCCATGAGGAACACCTAAGTGCACTCCAAATTACAAAGTTGGGAATTAGTCAAAAGAGCACAAGCTAGCAATACGAGAGGCAGGGCAACGGAGCGAGATCTTTTACCCAATGTCTATGGAGTCAGGCCAAGTCAGGGAGCAAACAGAAGTAAATAATAATTGTTGTTTTTATTAATATACAGCCAAATAAGTGTATGCAACACACTCGCACAGAGAACTATAGAAATAAAAGTTGGAGTTGTATAGAGGGATTTTTAGAGGAGGTTTTGGTATGGGAAATACTATGCCTGCCCTGAAGCCCGGGTAGTCTGAAGAAGAAGTTCGTGGAAATGGAGTTTCTCAGCACGTGGAGCTGAGGGGAAGGCTTGCCAAACGAAGCAGCAGCAAGGCGGGATGGAAGCCAGGAGTGATCTGAGCAATCCAAAGAAGTGCTCAAAGTCAGGGGTTCTTATAGGAGAAAGTGTGGCCGTAGGCTAGTCCGTTCTTGGGGACAAAAATGAGTTTTGGGCTGGAGACAAAGCCTCTGAAAGGTCAGTATTTTACATGATTGAGTTAAGACCGTATTGTCAATAGAGTAGCCAGTATGCAAACGTGGAGTGCTTGACATTTGAGTATTCGGCTAGTCACGCTGCCTGCTCGGGGCAGGGAGTTCTTTGTAAGTAGTGTGCATACATAATGTGGTACTTGCCTTGAGGTCTCCTGAAGCGGCGGTTCAGCTATTTCTGGCCTGCCTGTATTTGTTTGGAATACTACAGTGATTATCAGCCATGCCTGTATGCGAGTTTGTCCGGGGGCCTTGTAAGCATGTGGAGGAAAAAGGGGTATAGAAGGCCAAATTATTGATATCAAAATGATATCTAATATCCCACAAGTCCGGGCTAGAAACAGCAATAACATGTACACTGTAGCTGAAAAAGTTCTTTAGAGTTCAAGGAGGAGCAAAGTGTTGCTGGAGACTTTCTCTCAATAGTCATCTTTAAGTTTTTCTTGCAGTTTAATTCAGTTGTTGTTGTCTTGCCAAAGGCAAAGGGCCCGTCTGCCAATGGCAAGGGGTTCATTCTATAGGATCTGGAGGCAACAAAAGACACAAGTGGTAATTGGGAAAACCTTAAAATTTATTGAACAGCAAACAATCTAAACAATGTAAGCATACAAACAATATTAGCATGCAGATGAAATCAGCTCAAGCTTATGCCATCTAAATAATATAACAATGGATTTCTCACCAAGCAAGACTCTTTCACTTGGCTGTCCAGGATGGTGCAACTTTTGTGTAGCCATCAGTTCCACAGCACTCCAGCTGTAAACCCATGCTAAACTCCCACAGGGAGCAGATTCTAGGGGGTTCTTATACCCCTTAGTCTGGGAGCACTTGGCCAGCTTTCACAGAAATTTCAGGATTGTTTATATACCTGGGATGATCTAAACTCCTCACAGTGGCCAAGGTCATTAATTAGATGATTGTCCTTGGGTTCCTCCCTGCACCTGTTATCTGGTACCAATTAGTTAGTTAGCCTGAGCCAAAGGTAGGTGCTTTTAGCAACTATCACTTGCAACCTTATCTTGTTTTCATTTTAAACTGGCAGACATACAACGTAAATCAAAGCAGAATACAGTACACTCAAGAAACCAGGAGGTCTTCCAGAAGGCCTTCCTTAGCAGCAGATGGAGGACAAGCCATACCTTAAACATCTTCGAAGTTACAGTGGTCTTCCAGTTATTTACCATACAGTTGTAATGCATCCTTCATCCCTGAACATTCTTGTTCCCCAAGAACAAAGATGTTTTGCCCCTTTTGGTCTGTTGGCAGCTGAGTTTGTTGAAGCCTGCTCATGGGTCAGATCTGAGCCCCCATTTCCCCGCAACTATGCCCCACTGGCCAGTAGCTCAGAGACCCAATGTAAAATAAAGACATCCATCCATCCATCCATCCATCCATCCATCCATCCATCCATCCATCCATCCATCCATCTGTCTATCTATCTATCTTAAAAATCAGACACTTAATTTCTGAGGTTGCCTCTTACTAAGATTTTAAAAGACAATTTGATAACTCACTTGGATTATTGCAGTTTTTCCCCCTGCAAAATAATCTATACCACCTGTGCTGGCCTTGGCTTTGAGCGGATCAATATATAGTCTGCCACTGAAGTTGGCATATAAGAGTGAAGAATGATGATGAGCTTCGCATGCCAGTCTATTGAGTAGCGTGTGTGAGGACAGCAGGATGTCAGGGCATGTTCAATACAGTCAGTGACCAGGTAAAGGTTGTTGCTATGTTTCTTTGGGTCCTTTTGAAAGAACTTGCAAACTGTGAATGAAAAATAGGAAGGAACAATTTAGTTCAAAAAAACAAGAGGCAGCCTGACCTTTTCGGTAGCCAAAGGGATAGATATCTCTCCAAAGTCCTCTTTGACAATGGGAATGTAGGCAACTGTGCAAGTTAGGGCTCCCCAATTGATCCTGCTGAATCCTGAATGGAGGTTGCATCCAAACTGATTGAAAAGTCCTAGATTTTGTTCCTGTTCTTTCTGATTTTATACTTGGTTAAAATAAACTGACCCGGGAAGCTGGTTTAAAAAGTTACTGATTGTACCAGGAGCTGGGAGAAAATGTGGTGGGCTCTTTGTATTGGCTAGGGTTTGGTTCCAAAATCTCTTGTGGATACCAAAATTTGTGGATGCTCAAGTCCCATTATGTACAATGGTGTAGTAGAGTGGCATCCCTTTATATAAAAATAGAAAAAAAAAATCAAGATTTGCTTTTTGGATTTTTTCCCCCTTGGAATATTTTCAAGCCATGGTTGATTGAATCCATGGATACAGAATCTGCAGATATGGAGGGCTGACTGTATTCAAGGGTAAACAAAACGTGTATGGCTCATCAAAATAAAATGGGAAAGAATGGGAACAAAATCTGAGACTTTCTGATCTTTTTTAATCAGTCTGGATGCACCCTGAATTGGGCCAACTGAAACCAGCCTGGATCTGATCTGAGCTGGGTTGGATCTAGATGCAGTATTGGAAAGCCAGGCACTGCGTCTCTTAAATATTGTAAAATAGGACCATATAAGATGCTGTGGTGGGAAGAGCAGAAAGGAGGGTAGAGCTGGTCTTTCATTTGCTGATCTAGCTTCCAATCTGTGGTAAGAATCACACTTGCATACTCCAATCATGGTGCTTGGGGGAATGGGAAGATGCAGGGAAATCCCTTGTGCTTGTCTGCTAGTTCTTTGTTAACAGAAGGGATGCTTTGAAAAGGTCATTTGGCGTCTGGTGCCAATTTTTTCTTTACTGTTAGTTTGCATTTTCTCTTTGTTGATCCCACCACAACTCAGCCTTCAACAGTCCTTTCCTAAACCCCTTCCTGGGTGAAACTCATTTTTCCTTACTCTTGACCTTTCTTTATTCTTGATATTTCTTTGTTTATTTACATACGTCTGTGCTTTGGTGGTCACAACGTTGTTTTAGCTGGAGAGTTATTTAGGCTAGATGTGAGCGCATACTGCGTGTCAGCAGGGTAATCCCAAGACTCAGCGGCTGCTGTCTTCCATTTTCTCTAGCCATCATCACCTTTTCCCCCTGCGCTTCCCTCCCCTTGTCCAAAACAAATTGACCTTGCTACTGCTAGCTCTATACAGAGCCACCCAGTTCTTTCCTATGTTTTTATATAGACTATACTTGTTTTAAACCAGGGTTCCCAAACTATTCATATTGGTGACACACTTTTTAGACACGTGTCATTTCATAACACAGTAATTCAATAAGTAATTCAGTAAGTTGAGGCAGCCCGTCCACTAGAACCTGGCCTGCTGCTGCCCTTGCTGGGGTCTTCCTTGGCCTGAGGTGGCGGTGTTACTGCGGTTATCTGGCCCAAGCTCGAGGTCTACAATTTCATATTATTTATGCTTAATATTTCCACGGGGCACTCCATAAGATGAACTCCACGTGTCTGAAAAGGTCACGAAAAGCCAGTGTAGGCAGGCATGGCCACATGGCCTTAATTATGCAGGCTAGGTCTAGACCAGTAAACAACTATCTGTCGCACAGCCGATAGTGCCCTCCAGACACAGCCGACCATTAAGCAAATGCAAGGGCTCTCATCGAACTGCTTGCTCTATACAAACGCTAAGCACTCCTCATCTGCATACTGTTCTAACAATTGGCAGTGCTGGCCAAATCTAATGAATTCCAATTTTGACCTTTCGGAGGCTTTGTCTCCATTCAAATCCTTATTGTTCTCCCGGGAGAGGGCTAGCCTCCAAGTTTGAGCTCCTTGTCGGAATGCTCGTGCCTTGCATCCCGAACTGCTGCCGCTCTGTTCAGTGAGCCTTCCCTCAGCCTCCACATGCTGGGAAGCCACGGACCCAAGCCTCGATCTCTATCTTCTCTTTTACCAGCTGTAGGATCAGGTGGAATATCACCCCAGAAAACACTCTGAAAACCCCTATCAATTTTCCTCACTTTCTGCTTCTATAGTTCTTGGATGAGTGTGTGAGTGAGTGTGTCGTTGTTTGCTTAATTAAGGAGAGTTTAATAAAATCTTTTAATTGAACAACCTGCCTAGTTCTTGTTGCGGCCTGACCCCATAAACATAGGATTAAAGATCGCTATGTTACCCTGCATCTCGTATTGCTAGCTTGTGCTCCTTGCTAATTCCCCCAACTTATTAATATTTGGAGTGCACTTAGGTATCTCTCCCGGGACCCCCAGAAATCAGGGTAACAGCGGTGGCAGTGGGAGAGGCATCCTTCCACCCGGACCTGGTCTGTGACACACATACACACTGCAGCTGACACACTAACGTGTTGTGACCACCGTTTGGAAAGCTCTGTTTTAAACCATAGGGCACCTTAAGTCTCATTTCTGAGCAAAAAGGCATTATATGAGTAAGATGAAAAGTAAAAATGAAGGAACAGAATGAATGGATGTTTTTGTTATGTCTTAATTTTTTCTCCCCTGTGTTTGTGTCCATTACACAAATAACAGGTGTGTTTCACAGATACTACCCCCATACAGAAAAACAGTGCAGATACTAGCATTATTTTAAGTACTTCGAAGCAAAATTGAAAGGTTTCTAGAGCAAACACTCTCTGGACCTGCTCTCTACCATTAATTCCCACTGTAAAGGTGACCACGTCTGCAGATTTCAGGCAGTGGTATGAAAAAATCAAACAAAAACACCATGGTTGTTTGGGTTTTTCAATACCAGTCTGTGGAGGGTGGAAAGATTTAGATGTGTGATGTTGATATGCAGCCAGGTTTGTATTGGGCTGGACATGATGCAAATCAATCCTAAAATAATTGGGTCCTGTTCAGAGGCACAGGGTCTCCATAGCCCAAGTGAAAATATTCATGATGATCCAGAATTTCAGTGGGAGGCCTGGCAAGCAGGCGGGGGGGGATCTTTTCTACCCTATTTGTTCCTGGATGGATATGCATAGACATAACTGGTGGTCAGCGGTTTGGTTGCTCTGGGACAGTGACTCCATAATGGCTTTTATGGAAATTCCTGTTGGTTTTACAGGAGCTATCCAAGGTACTGATTTCTAACTCAAGAGGAGATTCAGCACCCTGGGCAGTTTCCATCAAATAAAGAGTAGCTCCTATAAAACGAAGCATGGATTCACTTCCTGCAAACAGTGGAGCATCTGGCCACTTTTAGCACCCCTGCAAAATTCTTGATACAATCTGGAGATAATGTGCCTCCTATACTTACAGGCCTCCATATATTGCTGCCCATAGGATTCCTTGGTGTCAGGAGGCAGCTGGTTCCACCTTTGCTGTATGTCCCCTTCCACATCAGTGAGAATGGATGTAGCAAACCCTGCAGGCTCAATGATACTGACTTGGACCCCAAAAGGATGGAGCTCTCGCCTGAATCAAAAGAAAAAGATCACTTCCTCCAATTATCTACAACAATACTGTTTCCCTCCGGGCAGTGCTTTGTGTAGTGAGATGCAAGCCCCACTCTGTCAATGGGGCTAAAGTCTCAATAATGTGTGTATAGGATTACAGGCATCATATTTTTCTGCTTGCTGATAGTGTATTATTCATTTCTTCCCTTGGTCAAAATTCTATAAAAAATTCAGGGATGTTATAGCTGAATGTGACAGATCTAGTGAAAATCTCTCTGCCATATGAGGTTCACAAATCTGAGAGTCAAATTATATGGTGAATTCTGAGACAAAAAGAACAATGTGTTATTATAATTACATGTTATTATTCAGTATCGCCAGAAAGTCTGAGTATTTTGTAACTTGAGGCTTAGCTAGAGAAAAACCCATGCCCCCCCTAAGGAAACAAAATAGCCCAGCTGTTTGTTTTTTTTTAATTTTACCTCAGGCTGTCAGAGAAGGCTTCCACACCAAACTTGGAGGGACAGTAACCTCCTGGCAAGAATGCAATTCTTCCTCCCATGCTGGACATGTTGACCACTCTCCCTCTGGCTGCTCTCACCAGGGGCAGCATGTGCAAAGTCACGTCAATCAACCCAAGCAGGTTGACATTTATTATTTTTGCAAAGTCCTTCTTGGTCAGCCATTCACTGGGCGCCACAGGAGAAGCTATACCAGCATTGTTGACCAGACCCCAGAGCCCTGAGAGAAAGAAATGACATATTCATAAGATCTTTTGATCCTCCTTTCCATTTCTGTTGGCATTTCAACTTGGGCTGAATGACTTTGATTCTGGCATCTTGGTAAAAATCTCCATGAAGTTTATCAAAGTTTCTTGCACTCTAAGTGCTTATCTGTTAACTTAATTAATCTTAACTGTTATTCAACTTTGAGAGTTTTTTTTTGCTACAAGTCACAAATTATATTAGTGCGAAAAATGAATTAGAGTTACTGTCATTTTTAAATTAGATTTCTTCTTATGATCTTTCATCTCTGTCTTTTTCACCCTGTCTCCTTCTTTAATTATCTAATTTTGATCATTCAGTGGCTATAGTCCCAAACAATAAGGAATCAAGATTCTTGTGATATATCTCACTGTGAATGTGAAACCTGTTGGTTTGAGTGTCCATTTGCTTGAGCTTAACTGTTCTCTCTCCAAAAGCAGGATGAAACAAGGAATATCTGAATCAGAATAAGAATATCTTATTGTGATGTCTGGATTTGTGTTCCTACATTGTTTCTCCCAGTCAAGCCAGGATGATCAGCCAGCAACTAACTAGACAGTGTGTACAAGACAATGATAATGACCATTTCATTGTTTAGACTGTTAACTGTTACTTCCAATGATTTAAGGAGATGCTCGAGTTCTTACACATTTTTTGAAATATGTGTTTCCTTGTCACCACTAAATCGGACAGATATTTTAAAAAGATATTCTGTGCTCTTGTACATCACATTCTGTTTCTTGTAAATATTCTGGTTTTGGTTTTCAAAGGAGAAAATAAGGCCCTTTCCGCACCAGGCAATTAGAATGGGGCAGTGCGTCCTCTCATGGAGGTCGTCTGCACCTTGGAACAGACTAGGAGCAGACTACTTACCAGAGATCCGCACCTCAGTCGGCTCCAAAACAATCCCAAGTGGTCCTCCAGCGTGTTTTCTAAAGACCGCAAAAAACAGGTCTTTATTTTCCTGGAATGCGCCATTGCGTTCCTGCTCCCTTGTGCAGATTCGCAGGCTCACACCAATGCGAGCCTGCGACCTGTGGAAGGCGGGCTTTAGGCATGGTGAGCTTTAGCAGTTGGTTGGGATCCACGACCAACTGGAAGCCACCATTTTGGAAGCTGGAAGCTGCCATTTTGGAAGCTGGAAGCTGCCATTTTGAAAGCCGGAGCAGTGCGGATCTACAGACCTTGCACTGCTCCAATTCACCCTGGACCAAGGAGGAGGTCTGTGGAAGGGCTTCAGGGACAGTCTGTGTTGCTTCAGACCCCAGAAGAAGTGGTAGATAACAGCACGGAGCGATTCCCTCACCTCGTGTGGAAAGGGCCTAAGTTTCTATAAAGATCGGCAATCCCTTAAGTTTTGAATTGTAAGATTTTCTGTCACTGCAATCACTCCAGACCTTAAAAAGGAGAAGCCAATTTTACATATCAAACTTTTCACTTTGCCATGTTAGCTGAGCATACCGGTATTCTCAAAAGACCAGGTGGAATCAAGTATTTCTTGTTAAGGGATGAAATGTGTTTAAAATAAATCAGCCACAATGTTGGCATCAACGACACTCTATGCAGATATAATATAATAAATGTAAAAAATCAACTTGCCTTTGTTTCCCACACATCCTTTCACCCATTCTGTTACTGCTGTCACACTCTCTGTGCTGGTGACATCCAAAATGGTGGTTTTCAATCGGTCTGATGTGAGCCTCTCCAGTTCATCTGCCCCTTTCTGAGTGAGACAAGCTGCTAACACCCGGAGGCCTTGGCCATCCAGCTGCCTGGCAAGCAGGTTCCCAAAGCCAGAATCACAGCCCGTGATGAAGACATATTTCTCTCTGAGGTTTTCCACAGTCTGTCTCTCCTGGTACCATCGGCAGAGGAAGTAAAGCCCCAGCAAGGCAGCTAGGTAGAACAACATAGCCAAAACTTACAGGGAAGAAGCAATAAGAGTAGAAGAGCTAGAGTTCTGTTGATGCATCAGGTTGAAGTTTCTAGTGTGCTGATCAGAAAACAAGTTAATAAGCAGAAATTGTTCCGGTCCAGTGTCAAGAGAACTTTAAAAAAAATAGTCATGCATATCCAACAGTAGTTTTTCCCCCCACAGCTTGGTAAATCATTGACAGTGTCACAGTAATTTTATTAACTGGTTAAAAAAAAAAAAAAAAGAACCTCAGAGCCTGCACGGTGTATTTTTGTTCCCTGAACCACTGTTTACAAACTGAAATCATAAACGAATTCTATGAAGACCAGTACTGGATTGAAGGATATTTATATATTGTCTAGGGGCTGGCAAGAAGTTTGGGGTTAGACTCAAAGGCTGTGTTACCCTAGTTTCGGGGGTCCCTTGGGGGACACCTCACTGTGCTCCACGTGATGGGGAATGGAAGCTAGCCAGAGCACAAGCAATAGCACTGCAAGAGGCAGGGTAACCAGCGGGGTCTTTGTACCCAGTTTTTACAGGGTCAGACCAAGTCAAAAACCAAACAAAAATGTCCAATAAATGATTTTATTGAATGCAAGTCTCACACACCAACGCACTCATGCACACACGCACCCAAAAGCTATTGAGAAGCAAAAGAGAGGAAATTGGACAGGGGGATCATTGAAGGGGTGTTATTGGGGTAATACGGCACCTTGTCCTGAAGTCCTGGGTCCGAGAAGGCAGTGAAGAAATGAGACTCAGCACGGAGAGGGCTGACGGGATTGCTTGACAGACGGAGCGATGGTCGGCTGGGGTGACTGGAAGCAATCCGAAGAAATGTTCAAAAGCCAGGACTATTTGTAGGAGAAAAAGTACCTGGAGGACTAATCCTTTCCTGGGGAGAACAATGGGTGTTGTAGTGGGCATGAAGCTCCACACTGGTAATTTCCTTTGCATGATGGGATTATTATGTGTTGCCAAAGTCTCCAAATCTTTGGGTGTGTTTCGTGGTGTGACTTCTGGTCCCTGCTTGATGGGATATTTGCTCAACTTGGGGCAAATCCCTTCAAGTCAGCGTCTCGGGGCTGAGGACCCTTTGTTTATTGTGGGTTTATACGGCTTTAGGTTTCCTGGGGCCACGTGATGTGGGATATACTGGCCTGACCTGGTTTTCAGTCTTTCAACTGTGCCTTCCTATGTGCCCCTTCGGGGATCTCTTTGGCATACAAAATCATATTTTAATATCAAGATTGTAGACCCCGGGATAGGGTTTCTCTCTCGAAGTGACAGCTGTGTTCCAGGCACAAATGAAGTTTAGAGCATAGAACTGGGACTAGGTCAGACTAGGCAGGGCCAAAGCAAAGTGAATGAGGCCAGATATAATTTGGACATGTAATCATAGAACTATATGTAATGTTGGAAGGGACCTCCAAACGCATCTAAACCAAAATTCTGCCAGTGCAAGAATCCACAGGTAAAGCATCCATGGCCATGCACCCTCTGTTTAAACATACCTTCTAAAGGTGATTTCACTGCCTTCGGAGGGCCTCTACTCCACTGTCAGAGAGTTCTTTTCACTAGGAAGGTCTTTCTATTTTTCATTAATGGCATAAGTAAAGACAAAGGGGAAAAATTACTACCAAGTATACAACGCTCTGCACAATCCCATGCAAGAGCCTTCCTGCCTCTAAATTGAAGCTCACTTCCATGCAAGCCAGAAAAATAAGGCTAAACCAGATAAATATTGTTCAAGCTAAAGACTGTGTTTCATAGAATCATACAGCTGAAAGAGACCACAAGAGTGATCCAGTCCAATTCCCTGCCATGCAGGGATACATTCTACCTTCTGGACAATGAAATTGTCTGCAAGGCTAGTGAAGAATTTATTGGATCTTATATTCTTAGCAGAGTTTGACCTCCATCAAATATCAGGGTAGTCCCATTACTAACTTGTTTTTCTGAATGTTTGGTAACCTGTTACAGGAAGGCGCCATCCAAATCCTCAGACTCCTACAATGACATCCCTGTTGTTTTTCTCCCTCTTTATTTTTACTCAGATGCTCTCAACCTGGCTTCCAGGATTTAAGCTATGGATCTCTTCACGGGTGTAAACATCCTTGACATAATGCTACTCCTCTTCCTGTTTGATCTATGTCTTTGAAATAGATTATACTTCTCTATCGCTACATTCCAATCATGAAACATCTCACCAGGTTTCAGTGATGCCCATTATATCATATTTGCTTTGCTATGTTAAGAGTTCATCTTGTTTCCCATTCTCTGTGCATTAGTGTAGAGACACCCAAAACCATGGATCATTTCCTCTAGCTGCTTATTTAATTTTTTTCCTTCTACTGTTGGATTCTTATACTATTCGCCCAGTTCTCCCTGTAACATTCAGGCTATTATTCCCAGCACTGGATGAACTCCTACCCCCAAGAATAATGTCTCCCTCCTGCACATAACTCAGTTTAAAGCCCACTTGATCAGGTTTATAAGACTCTTAGCAAAAGCATTCTTGCCAACTGCTGCGAGGTACAACCACCACTTGCCAGAAGCCCATGAAACTAAAGACTATGGTTCAAGAAGCCGAATAGTTTCTGGCAGCACCCTCTGCAGAGCCAGTTGTTCACTTACAGTATTCTTCTTTCTTCTTGGGCTGTGTCCTTCAACTGGGAGGAGAGACAAAATGACAACCAAGGTCCTTCAATTTCTTATCCAAAGCTTCATAATCCTTTCTTGATATCTTGCAGTGTCATTGGTTCCTATGTGGACCAGTCAGTTGGCCTGAGAAATCTTGGCAGCCTGTTACATCACTGATTTTTGCCCCAGGGAGACAGCACAGCAATCAAGAACACCTCTCGACATCCTGTCAAGCCTGCAAACCATGGCTTCTGTTCCCAGCAGGGAGTCCCCTAACACTACCACACGTCTCCTTTGGCAATTGGCAGGAGCCATTCCATATGCTGAATAGTCCAAAGTCACCTGAATGTTCTCTGAGGACTGATGCTGTTGCCCTCGTTCCTGTTTCTCTTTGTCACTGATAAGTGAGAGAGCTTTGAATTGATTCTGTAGCTGCAAAACTCACAGAATGATCCTTGGTCATTCTATTTCTATGTGCCACATTTCTCCAGATGTCTACTTCCAGTGTTTGGGAAGTGACCTCCTCCTCAGAGAGATCCCCTGTGTGTTCTTCATTCTGGACAGTCTGCTCTGCGCCACCCAAGAAATCCTCATGCTCCTTAGTGTGCTGAAAAGTAGATATAGGGGCCTCAAGTTGTTGGACTTTCTTTTCCAACAGAGCAACCGACTTGCACTTGCCACAGATGTAGCTATCTGAATCCTCTGGGAAGAACACAAACATACCACAGCTGTCGCCAGTGACTTCAGAAGCTACTTCACCATCCATATTCAGTAGTCTTTTTTTTTTAATAATTTTATTCAAATTTCAACAAATAAAACAAACAATAATTTTTGCAATGTTACATGTAGTGTTATTCCTTCTTCCTTTCCTTTGTGGATTACAATTATTGATGTTCCCTCTATTTATTATATCACGCATCACAATAAAATGTTAATAATCTATAATTTGTTAGTTCCTGCTATATATCTCTACTTTACTCGCTTCATGATATTTCATTAACTGTTAACTGTATAATAATTGTTATCATGAAAAATTTAATACCTCCATCTACCCCCAACCCAAATCTGTAACAATCTTCCACTCTTTGTTAATATCCTTGTCTGATTTCCCTTTCAATCTTTGTGTAAGTATGTCCGCATTTCTGTTTTCCATAAAAGCTGTCCACCACTGTTCCGTTGTAGGTGTAGTTTCATTTTTCCAAAATCGTGCATATTCAATATGAGCTGTCGTCACCACATACTAATGTATGTGCCATGTTTAACAAGTAAAATTCAGGTGACATCCCAAATTGAATCTTCAAAATTGAACTTATTTTCTTATGTATTTCTTTCCAGTATTTTTGTGCTCTACGGCATGACCACCACATATGAAATAATGTGTCACAATTCTCTTGACATTTCCAGCATTGACCTGTGCCCATCTTATAAATTGTCTTTAATTTTTCTGGTGTCATGTACCATCTATGAAATAGTTTGTAATAGTTTTCTTTTAAATTTTGGACAGCAGTAAACTTCTTTGTACGTTGCCAGCTCTGTTCCCACCATTCTAATTGTATTGAGTGTCCAACATTTTGTGCCCATTGTATCATTGCAACTTTAACATATTCAGTAGTCTTAAGCAGGCACTGAAACAGAACTCTGGGCCTTCCCCTCAAAATGCTTCTGCAAAATGCCTATTGGCTTTATGGGTTTACCAAGTTCCTGTTCACTGAGCTCCAGGGACTGGGGCTGCAGCTATATAGAGAGTTCAAGGCCACTAGCTCCTTCCCCAGCCAAGTCTGTGACTCACTTCTTCTCAGCAGATGCCCACCCCCTTGAGACCATGTGCTCAGGTAGAGGACCTAGGCCTACACCTGTGAACACAATAGAACATAACCAAGCCTCCTCCCAGTTTGCAGAAACAAGCAGCCTTAACTCAAGAAACTCTGCCAAAGCATTCTGTGGGGCTGGGGAGGTTTAACCTAATGGATACAAGCTCACCTTATGCTGTCTTTTGCACCACACGAAATCTGTGTTGGCCTTGCTTGTAATGTTTTATATTAAACATTAACTCCTGGAACTGATATTAAGAGGAACAATGTGACTGAAAGGCTAAATGTATGACCCATCTAGTTAGACTGAGACCACCTTTCCTAGGGCAAAGGGAACTTTGTAACTGCCTCAGTTTGGGATTTAATTAGGGGGAGGCCCAACTTGTGAATAAACAAAACCCCTGAAGCCAGTTGTTGCAAGGCAATATGCATGGACGCTGCATCAGGAGGACCATTGCCCCCGCTCCTGAACCTGGACTGGCTGGCGATGAGTTCCTCAACAGCTTTGGACCCATACAGGCAAGGATGCTTTCTGAGCTCCGTTGATTTATCGCACTGTTTGAGGTCTCTTTTAACTCTAAGCAAAATCCTCCCTTGGCTGTCTGCTGTGCTGTGCTGTGATTCATGAGACTACACTTCTTGTCAGCCTTACACTGCTGCCATGCTAAATGTAATCAACCACTTGGAATGCTCTGCCAGATTTATTGTATCTTTAATTTTCCTATTGGGAAGGTGACAAAGTGTGAGAGTTGCTATGTGAACTAGGGCAACCTTGAAACTAAGAAATTGCTCCCCATTACACCCAATGTCCAATAAAGATGGCAGGAGAAATGGGAGGAACAGGGCATTCCCTGGCCACCCATCTAACATGTGGCTAACGCTGAAATCTGTTGGGGAATCCAGGGTCCCACACAGTTTGGCTGAAAATGTCAAAGATGACAATTTGCTCCAAATGGATCAGACAGACAGTCCCAGGGTGAGCAAGATGGAGACTCAATTGAAGCAATTGGTCAACCAGTATTGGCCAAAGCCGGCCAAGAATTGTAGTACAGTGAACCCTCCTCTTACATGACCTCTGCATACCTGAATGCAAGGTCACACATAGTGTCACATCCCATTTTAGTCAATGAACACAGTGGTTGTAAACCCACGCCGCTGCAAGTGCATGCACATTGTATCCATTGACTATAATGGGACTCAATGCTTTGCATTTTTTGTTTTACATGGAGGTTCCTGGAATGGAACTCCTGCATATAATGCGGGTGCACTTGGAACAGCTAACCTGCATGTGGGTGTGAGAGAAATCAATATTGCTCTCTCTACTCCAGTTCTCTAAGGTCTCAGAGACCTGAAGGCATGGCATGCAGGAGAGATCTCCCTTTAGTGGCCAGTTGAGAGAAGCAACCCCTCAGATTGCGTGAAAGAGAATATGCTAAACAATCATGGATTGCATGAAATGGAGCCTGCCAGAAAAATTCATCATCATCATCATCATCATCTCAAACTTGTTTCCAAACCAAGAGATACTCACACATTCCAGCTATCGTCCAGGCATAATGGTGAGGAAGCTTGAATCCCATCGAAACATCACACAGGTGGCAAAGAAAGGCCTGAACAGGAACTACAATCCTACATGCAAACTTCAAATTCCTAAAGGCTCCTGTTCTTATTCCAGAATAATCTTGTGGGCCTGTCCGGACAGAGGAACAAACTGGCAGATAGTTTCTTTTCTTTTTTAAATTTTTTTAAATTATTATTATTATAAAGAAAAAGAAACAATACATAACAGAATAAAACAAAAACACCACACGAATAACATAAATGTGAAAAAGAGAAAAATTACAACACAAATAGCTTACATTACTATTTCTTTTCAGATCCTTTATCATCATATACTTTTTCAACATATTATATATCATATTGATTTTATATTTTTATTTCACATATCTAAATCTCATTCTCCTTGTATTCGTTATTGCTATAGTAATTTCATTCTTAAATATATTCTTTTCAACTATATTTAACTTATTGCTAATACTATATATGATCCTGTTATTAACCATAAACCCTAACCCTAAAGGTGAAACCATTCCCAGAGCCAATTATATTTCAGCTTACTCTGCTTTCCAAAATTGTAATTCTTCTTGTGGAGGTGTGACACTTCCCTCTTTTGTTAAGGCCTTTCCCACAAATATTTTCCATATTGCTTCAAAGTCATTCTTTTTCATTATCCCTTTTTTAACCTTGATTCGACATGTTAATTTATCATTGATCGCAATTTTACATACTTCTTTATACCAATCCTTTATTTGAAAATCTTCTTGAGTTTTCCATTTTATCGATATAATTAGCCTTGCTGCAGTTAATAAATTTGATATTAACTCCTTCATTGTCTGGGTACAATTAACCTTATCAAATATAGACAATAATGCTATACTCGGACATATTTGTAAATCAATTCCTGTTATCTCTTTTATCTTTTTAAACACCATTTGCCAAAATTTCTGTACACCTTCACAATTCCACCACATATGGATATATGTGCCAATCTCTTGCCAACTCCTTCAACATAACCATGAATGATTCTTGTCTATGTGATTTAATCTTACTGGTGATAGGTACCATCTCCAAACCATTTTATAATAATTTTCTTTTATCCTTATGGATAATTTTTTTAAATGATGCTGATTCCAAATTTTCCCCGGTCTTGAATATCTATTTTTTGTACTAATTCTTCCTCCCATATTTTTCTAAGATATTCATCTTCATCTTCATCTTTTGATAATATTTTATATATTTTTCTTATGGTACCCTTCAATATTTCGTTTTCTTCCATATCATCTCTTTGTTTAATCATTTGTTCAGATCTAGTGTATTCTCTAAAATCTTTATTATTGCTTTTCCAATTCCTTGTCCATTGCTCCAGCTGAATATAATTAAGCCATGACATCTTAGTACCCTGCAATCTCTCCTTTATTCTATCTTTATTCATCATTATATTCATCAATTCTTTTAACTTATATATTCCCTGCTTTTTTTAATTCCTTCTCTAATTCATCCCTCAAATTTATTGGAAATTTTTCCATCATCACTACTGGAGTTAATGGTGAGATAGTGGGCATTAGTTTTTCTGGTTTTTCTTCCATATTTCTAATATCTTCTTTAAAAGGGGATTTTCTATTTTTTCTATTTCTCTCTTGACCGGATTCCAAAAAAAGATATTCTCTAGTATCTTCTCAATTTCTATTGTTTCCATCTCTAACCATTCTAAATCCCCTTTCCTGAGACTCCATCTATTATATATCTCAATTGATTTGCATTATAATACCATTTTAAGTTTGGGAGGCCCAATCCACCTTCTTTTTGGGATCTCTACCAAAATTTCTTACTAATCCTCACTTTCTTATCCCCATTACAAAAATTGTTCAATAATAACTGCCATTTTTTAAAATCTATTTCTGATACTTTTATTGGTAACATCCTAAATAAAAAATTAATCTTAGGTAATATTTTCATTTTTACTAATGCAATTCTTCCAAACCATGATAACCTAATATTTTTATATTCCTCTAATTTCCGTTTCATTTCTTGTCTTAATTTATTATAATTTTTTCCTCTAATCTTTGTGCATTTTTTGTAATGTTTATTCCTAAATATTTGTTTCTTTTATTTTAATATCTATTTTTCTTTCCTTTAAAAAGTCTTGCTCTCCTGTCTTAGTGTAGTTAAACACCATTAGCTCTGATTTTGCCCAGTTTATTTGTAACCCTGTCATTTTCCCAAATTCTTTTATTCTTTTATTTTTTTTATTTAAACACATTTTAATAACAAATCAAATGATAAACATAACCAAAACCAAACCAAAAACATAAAACACAGAACAAAGCTATATACTACAATACAATAGAGTGAAACATTACAATAAAGTGAAACATATACCTCCCTTTTTTCTCCCCCCCTTGCCGAAATTCAGGTTCAATTGCTTCATTTATCTATAACAATCCTTCTTCATCTCTTCTTTTACATTATTAAAAGAATTTCACTTTCTTATTTCCTCTTTTGCTTCGTTATTCCCCTTTACTTAATCTCTTAAACATTTTCCTATCGTTAATTTCTCCCAACATATCAACTTTCTATAAATATTTAGAATTTCTCATATCTTTAAAAAGCTAGTAGCTTCTTTCCCCCAACAAGCTTCCCATACCAGACCAACCATTTTCCACTTTTCTCTCAATTTGCTTTTCATATTATCTTCCAAAGATTCTATCACAAAATCTGCCTCAGCCATCTCATATAGTTTTAACAGCCAGTCCTCTAATCTAGGAGGACACTTTGTTTTCCAAACCTGGGCATAGCTGCTGTTATCATATATATAAATATCTTTTTTTGTGATTTATCTAATTGTAATTCCTCAATCATATTTAATAAATAAATTTGTGGTGACATGTTAAATTTACTTCTAAACACTTTCTGAATTTTATCGTGCACCAACTCCCAGAAATTTTTTGCAACTTTGCAACGCCACCATACGTGATAAAACGTACCTCTCTGATCACACTTCCAACACATATCTTTTGAGTTTTTATATATCTTTGTAATATGTGTTGGAGTTATGTACCATCTGTGCAATATCTTATAATAATTTTCTCTTAAGTTTTCTGGTTTTATTAGTTTCCAGGTGGTCTTCCATGCCTTTTCCCATTGTTCTATCGATATGATTTGATTAATATCTTGGGCCCACTTAATCATTACTGGTTTAACCTTTTCTGGCTCATTTTGTAATAGTAACAAAATCTTATATATCTGGCTTACTTTATGTTCAATCTCTGGCTTTAGCAACTTATCAAATTCTTTTTCTTTAATCTCAAACCTCTCTTTCTCCTTATCTTTTTTATATCTCTCCCCTAATTGTCTAAATAATAGCCAATGTGTATTCCATCCATCGTTCCTTAATTCTTCTACAGATTTAAAGTCTATATTGTCTCCTTGTATTTTTAGAGCAGTGGTTCTCAACCTTCCTAATGCCGCGACCCCTTAATACAGTTTCTCATGTTGTGGTGACCCTCAACCATAAAATAATTTTCGTTATTTATTTATTTATTATTTAGTTAGTTATTTCCAACATCAAATAGATTGGAAACACTGCCCTAAATCACTGCTCTGGATAGACTTCTAATGCCTAAAAACTGGTAACCCTCCCCCTTTTTTTAAGCACAGAAAGTGTCCATCAATGCCAGAATTAAGGCAGTAGTTCTAGTTCTGAATGTTGGGTTTCCACAGTTCAAAAAGACAGCCACTCCCAAAGGCAAAGCCAAAACAGCCCACATTTTACACGAGGCGCAGGGACGAAAGGACAGGGAGAGAGGAAAGATGGTGGCGGCATAAGCAGACACATTTTGTTTCACTCCCTCCCTCCCTCCCTTAAAGGGAGTGTGGACACTGAACATACAAAAAGCGAGGAATGCAAGACAGTCAGGGCAAAGAACACAACATGTGCGTGTGGCAAGTGCCAAGGGTCCACGCACAACAAAAGCGAGAGGAGAAAGTCATCCTGGCTATTTCTGCACTAAACTGTTATAGCGCTATTATTCCACTTTCACCATTCTATGGAATCCTGGGGTTTGCAGTTTGAACTGCAAACCCAGGAATCCATAGGATGGTGAAAGTGGAATCATAGCGCTATAACACTGGAATGTGGAAATGGCCAAAGTCCACAGGATGGATCAGAGCAGCATTTTCGGGTCAAAAAACCAACCCCCCCCCAAAACCAACCAAGGAACCTCGGGGGCTCTTGCTACAGAAACTGAAGCCCTTGGCTGACATCCCCTGCTCCTTTCCCAACCGAGTTCTGGGTCTCGGAGGGACTGATCTCCCCCGTCGGATGGCAGATCCACCGCAGGAAAGTTTCCCCCTTTGCCTACTGGACCAAAGGTGACAGCCACACTGACAACTCCCACGGAGCGGCGTTCCCAGAATGAATGGGCGACCAGGCGATCACCGCTGCTGCAGCCCCGCCACTTTGGAAAGCAAGCGAAGCCCAGCTGCTGGCTCGCCCCAGCAAGCAACTCTGTTCACCGGCATGAATAAGCATGAGGCAAAGAGGGTGAGGGGACGGGGTCTTACCTCCCAGACGTCCTGCTGCAGCGCCATAAACCCTGAATGGGAAGCCCTCTGTGTGTGTGTGTGTGTGTGTGTGTGTGTGTGGTGTGGGCACGAGCGTCCAAGCAGCGCCCGGCTGCTCACTCGCCCTGGTGAGCAACTCTGACTCTGCAAGCTGGCATGAAGGGGAAAGGAACACTGAAGGGGAAGCCCTCCGTGTGTGTGTGTGTGTGTGTGGTGCGGGTGCGAGCGTCCAAGCAGCGCCTGGCTGCTCACTCGCCCCAGCAAGCAACTCTGACTCTGCAAGCCGGCATGAAGGGGAGAGAGAACACTGAAGGGGAAGCCCTCCATGTGTGCGCGCGTGTGTGTGCGTGTGTGGTGCAGGCACGAACGTCCAAGCAGTGCCCGGCTGCATGCCTCCTCTCCCCTCCCGCCAGTGCGGGGTCTCATCTCCTCACCTCCACCTTAACGCTCCAGCTCCAGCTCTCTCCTCTCGGTCTCCTCACCTCCGCCTTAACATTCAGGCACCAGCTCTCTCCTCCTCCGCAACTCTGGCTCCACCTCAGTCTCCTCCAGTGCTTTCCCACCAGGCAGGGAAAGATGGGGAAAAGCCCAGCATACCTCCTCTCCCCTCCTCCCAGTGCAGGGGTCTCAGAAGCACTGCTCCCATTGGCTGTGAGGCCACCTTCTTTTAAAAGGGGGGGCAGGATTGAGGAGCAGCGACCCCTGTGAAATGGTC